>CM028134.1:690260000-691460000 GCA_016271365.2 Neoceratodus forsteri
TGGGGGTTGGGTGGTAGTGTGGGGGGGTTATGGCTCAACCCTAACATATCATTTCCCTACTTTTGTCACTTCAGCCCTAACTGATACATTAATGAAGTTTTTTTACAATTAATTTCCTTACTTTTTGAGAAAGTGTAATGTAACTGGTAACTGGTATGTGATGGTGGGAGCGTGGGCCATCTGGGTCCCACGCTCCCTTCAAACTGCCAGTTTTTGCATAACAATATGCATCTGTGGGAGCATAGGCCCTCTGGGCCCTGCAATCCCACTTACACATAATGACAGAGCCATACAGTAGCCTTATAGGGCTGAAAAGGAACACTTGTAACACTAATTTGCCAATATCTCAGTAACCATTGCAGCTATGAAAAAAATTCCACTGAAGTTGTAATCATGACTTCAAAACCTCCATGTGTGCTTCCTAGTTCAAGCTTCCTGGAGTGAAAAATCTGTATCTCGCAACATTTACGAGATACAGGCACTGAAAGGCACTGTGGGTGCCACAATGTTATCCTATGGGAAAAATCTCAACTTCATTATGGCATATATATGAAACCAGCTACATTTTCTGCACCTAAGTAGCATAATTCACATCTCTGGGACACCCCCTTTATACTCTGCAAATTTCAAGCCAAAAGACCAAACCGGGAAATTTTAAAAATTCTTAGGTCGTGAGATGGCAAGATCTCCATTTGTGAGGTCAGTCCCCTTTTGCGAGCTGTCAAAATCATCATTTGTGAGAAATCCTTGTTTGTCACATTTTGGCCATCTGGTCTGGAAGTCATGATCAAGGAATTTGTCAGCTCACAAAAGGGGATTGGCTCACGAAAGGGGATTTTGACAGCTTGCAAATGGGCATCCCCTTTTGTGAGTCAATCCCTTTTTGTGAGGTGTGAAATTCCCCATTCGTGAACTAATCCTTGTTCACGAGAATGTCCATCTGGTCTGGAAATCATGATCATGGATTTTGTCAGGTCATGAAAGGGGATCGGCTCACGAAAGGGGATTTTGATAGCTCGCAAAAGGGGATTTTGACAGCTCATGAAAGGGGATTCAAAAAACCAATCCCTTTCAAGAGCTGTCAAAATCCTCTTTCGCAAGTCGATCCCCTTTTGCAAGCTAACAAAATCCCAGTTTGTGAGCCGATCCTTGTTTGTGAGATAAGGCCATCTGGTCCCTAAGTCACGATTAAGGATTTTGTTACTTCGCGAAAAGGGATCAGCTCGCAAAAGGGGATTTTGTCACCTCATGAACAAGGATCGGAAGCAAGTCACAAACGAAGAATTTTAACATTTAAAATGGCAGTTTTTTCTACCGAAACAAAGGAAACCAAAGGCATGGGGTTGTAGAGGGCATCACCCTGAACAAAACCCATGCTTAATTCACAAGAGAAGACATCCATGGGGCAAGCTATAACATTTTGTTTGTGGGGAAAAATGATAACTAGATGGTGGCTCATGAAAGAGGAATTTTTCCTAAAAAACAGGGATTTTATAAATCCCCATTCGCAAGGTGATAAAATCCTTGATCACGAGTCCAATCCCCTTTTGCAAAACATACATATAAATCTCAGATTGAACAGAGCATGCTCAAAACCCAAACATTCAAAATGAAATAACTTTTGAGCAGATTCGTATGTTTTCACCAAACTAATGCCAGATTGTTCATTGGGAAAACCTCTTTCTACCCTGAAAGTTTCAGACCAATCGGGAATGAGCCTGGGGAGCTGGAGGGCCAGCCGGGGAAGGAGGCTTGCGCATCCCAGAGACAGCTCGACTTCTCCAGGGAGGGAGTGGGGACAGCAACTTGGAGATTGACTGGCCCCAGGTGGACATCTGGAGCACAGCAAGCACTGAGGCAGACATAGTGGGGAGGACATCGCAGGCGCTGGTGCTATGCACCTTGATGTCAGGGCACTCGTGACACCCACAACAGAAACAGGAAAAAGCCTTCCAGTCCCAAGGAGATGGAGCACCAGAGCTAGCCCTAATGTGCATCCACCTGTCTGGCCACCTGAACCGATGAGACTGGAAGTGTTCAGGGTGTGAATACACTGCAGGGCTTCAAACAGGCATGGGATAGGCATAAGGGAGCAATACAGATGAGTATAAATAGACAGGCCATTGACAGAGTAAAGGCCAATGGCACATTCATAAGGTAGAAAAAGAAATGAGCAGACTGGATGGGCCTTGCAGTCCTTATCTGCCATCAGCTTCTATGTTTCTATGTACGGGCCCCACCTCGTCCCCACCCAGGGAGTAAACCATGGCTCCATGGGGGATCAGGATAGACCAAGATAAGGTAGATAGCAGGGGTAGACTCTATGGTGCTCCTGAGGAACTGGAGCTGGAGGGGTGTATGGGGAGATAAAATGTGATTTAAAAAAAAAAGTTTCAGACCAAAATTCCAAACAGAGTAGCCGAAGCGCGATGTGCAAAAATCAGAAAAATATGGGCAAAAAAAGTGAAAAATTTATTTTTTGGTGCTTCACTGCACAGAAACCGCAAGTCCAATCAAAACACAACTTGGCAAATCAAGAGATTTACCATGCATTCCAAATTCCGTGCAAATCCATTCAACAGTTGCAAAGTTATTGAGGTGCAAAACTTGGGGTTTAACATTAAACTGCCTATTCAACCCTAACTATAGGGGCATGACCATGCCGCAACAATTAACATATATATATATATGTACTAGATAAACTACTCTGAGGTGTGCGGTCACACTCTAATATATGCACGCCTTGGTGTGCGGCCTCATGCATCAACCACCCAAGACGTGTGTATATCAGAGTGCAACCACACACCTCAGAGTGGTTTATCTATCTTATAAAATGTCAAAATTCTTTTGGAGGGGGTTAACAGTGGAGGTGTGTGGTCGCGCTCTGATATATGCAGGGTCATGTGATGTGTTTTATACATTCAGAAGTTTTATATATATATATATGTGTGTGTGTGTGTGTGTGTATACATACATATATATATATATATATATATACTCACATAAAACTTTAATGCATCAGTTAGAGTTCCCCACCATCAAAAGTGCAGGTGTTGGGGTTTCCAACCCTATTACCCCGCCCCCACCCTCCATGCACCAACTGGTGTTGGGGGTGTACCTTGGGGTTGTCAGCCCTAAAGCTCGCCCCATTCCATGTATAAGGAAGTTGAGCTGGTATGGTATAGGAGAATGAGGTGAGCGTTAGAGTCGACAACCCCAAGGCACACCCCTGATGCCTGTTCGCTGCATGGAGGGTGGGGGCATAGTGGAATGTTAGGATTGGAAACTCTAACACCACATTTCCCAACTTTTGATGATGGAAACCCTAACTGAAGCATTAACAATGTTTTTTGCCAAGAATGTCTTTGCTTTTTGAGAAATTATAATTATAGCTTTATTTGCTTATGGGCCCTGTGCTCCCATCTATTAATAAGTGTACACAAATTGTAATGGACCCTCATTTCCCTATGGTATCCATAGATCCATGTGGGACAACAGGGACCGTCAGACCCTGTGGTTCTGTCCCTCTGTAGGTGCGTACATGTATGTAGCCGTGGAAGCACAGGGCCTATCCATTTATAAGACAATAGTGACAAAATTGTCAGCATAACCATCTTATTGCCCCGCCTCATGTACCCAGTACAGGAATTGTTTGAGTCCTTGCCAGAACTTAATTCTGCACAACTACAACACCATTCCACGCCACAGGTGCAAAAACACATTTTGGGCAGGATTTGAAAAATGACAGCTGTGACATACATAAGGTGGGCTAATAAGAAGGCTATGTTGAAAATCCAGGGCTAAAATATTTTAAATCTCCAAAATTATGAGTAGATATAGTGAAATTGCAATGAATGGTCATACTTTTGGCATTTGTTTCATATTCTGATCCCAAATTTTCAACATAGTCTTCTTATGACCTCACCTCATAAACCCCATAGCTGAAAAGTTTCATATCCATGCCAAAACACCATTCTGTGCCACAGGTGTGAAAACACATTTCAGACAGGATGTGAAAAATGACAGCTGTACTGTTCATGAGGTTCTGTGAAAATTGGCTGTTTTGAAAATTTGGAGTCAAAATATTGAAAATGAACAGCTATGCGCGTGCAAAGGAAAATTTCAATGAGCACACATAACTTGGCCATTTTTAGGATTTTTTTTTTTACCAAATTTTCAGAATGGCCTTTTTGGAACCACACTTCATGAACACTAGTGGTGAAATTTTGGTATTCAGTCCCAAAAGGTGATTTTGTTCAACAACTGTGAAATTACCTTCTGGGCCTGATTAATGAAACAACAGTTGCAGTGTTCATGAGGTGGGGTCCCAAAAAGGCCATGTTGAAAATTTGGTAAAAAATTCCAAAAAATGGCACAGTTATGAACATAAGTTCAAAATGCCATTGAAATACATTATACAGCACTTACCTTGCTTCTTCAGTTTGCAGTTCAGCTTTGAAGAGTGCAGACATGTCCCGGTTCACAGACACTGACAGCCGACGACCTCCACTGGTAAGTATATGGTAAGGGGGTGTGGGGTGGTGGTTACTCAGTGGGAGGATCGGGATGTGGGAGGGGGGTGGCATGGACAATGAAGGACTGTTTTCTTTTTTTCAGGTTTAAGAAACAAAAAAGACATTGAGGGACTTTTTTTTTCACAGCAGTCAATTAAAATAATGTTTTGGGACACTGGGAGTGGGCTCCCCAGTGTCCCACACTACTGGGTGTGTGTAAATGCTGACATGGGGACTGGGCTCCCCAATGTCGGCTACTAAATAAAACAATGGACTGTAGTGGGGTTTCTTACTGGAAAACAGTCAACATCCATTGTGACAGAGATAGTTGACACAGCCACCTTCTGAATGTTGTAACCAAGATACATCATAATCCATGCAACATCATGGGGTCTATTGGACAGATCAATGGTGGTGAGGAACTCCAATGAATAAGCAATGGAATCACTTATTTGGACAGATGCAGCCACTTGCAAGTGTGTCAGTTCTGGAAAGGTGAGAGAGTTTGAGAGTCAGACCTCCAGTAAGAGAAATGATTTATAAGATGAAGAAATTGAAGATTGTGTGCCGGGTTTGCAGTGTGTATTTTAAATGATAACATCACTGTACTGTATATGCCGACTGCCTAAGGAACAAGTGTTTCAAACACATCCTGCTGCTTATGGTGATTATAAGGACAACTGATTAAAAAAATGTATGTTTTAAGGTAGATAGCACAGAGTGGTGTCACTTCTAAGCCAACATCTTGAGTGCCCAATTTTGTGTGGGGTTGACTTACACCATTTGTGGTAATCACTCCACCCCAGTGGAATTCATGTTTGAATTACAAAATGCTGTCTGCCGTTTCCCCTACCATGGTTGTGGCTTGAGTAAGTGAGAATTTTCATGAAGTCCATCATATTGTTATCACACAGAATAGCAGGAATGGAAGATTGCCATGATCAATTAAAAAAAAAATAAACTGTTCTTAAATCTGAAAAACAAATAGGCACTTCCTGCAGTACATATGAAAGCCAGCGAAACCAAGTTGTTGAACAAAGTCCTAACTTTAGTGTACAGCACATGCACTGTCATCACTGAAACTATATACAAAAAGCACTGAAAGAAAGCTCACATGTAGTATAGTGTAGCTATAAAACTAAATCTTTATTTTAGAAAACAGCACATGCCCAAGCATTACTGTGATAGTGAAACATAAAGACTAGTCAGGTAGGCACTACATTATGACAGCTGATAGAGTGAGGCTGTGAAACTAAGTCTAAATTTAAGAATACAGCTTATGTCCAAATATCATTATGACAACTAAAGACAAACAGTGGTCAGCTAAGCACAATTTCTTATACAGATGGCTGCCATTAGAAATGGAGTGTAGGTGCCAGAAAATCAGCCCTTCCACATTAGTAAACAGCATAAATACAGACACTATAGTATAAGCTGGTCAGATTGTTTCTGTTAGTGTAGAACATGGTTGTCAATAGTTAAGAGAATATCTGTTTATGACTCTATACAGAATAGTGGTACAACACCATGTACAACATGTGCTCTATGCAGCTGCATCACAAAAAAGGGATCACTGCTGTTGTCTGCACCTGAGGGCTGGGGGAAAACAGAGATATCAGATTCAGCACAAACGTGGGTGTTTGCCATTGATTTGCATTTGTATGCAGTGTGGATTTGCCGGTCTGCCATGTGCAAGCCCTGTTCTCCAAGGTTCATTGCAGTGCAGAGGGATTACACTGGTACCGAGCTGTACAAGTGCCAGGACCAGACAGGTCTTTCACACATCACCCCTGTACAATCAGAGTTTGAGTACAGCCTGCCACCACACTCTTGATCTTGCACTGATCACGGCACAGAAATGGTTTATTTCATCAGCAGAGGTTGTACTGATGCAAATTCTGGCACTGTTTTCATGAAACAAGGGGGGTTGTGCAATAATTGGTGGCAAAAAACCCTTGTTTCACAGCAAAAGGAATGATTTTTCACACAAATAGTGCCATGAATTGCAGCAGTAAAACCTCTGTAGATAAAATAAACATATTTATTCACATTTTGAGGAGAATCTAATCACAAAATGAGATTCCGCATGCCCTGATTAGATAAATACAACTGTTGGTGTTTACCAAGTACCAGTGATTTTTCAAATATTTGAGTTTGTTTGCCTCACTAACTGAAAACAAGATGGTGGAAGCTGAACAAAACATTCCAGATTGTTGACAAAAATATCCACATCCGCGGCAAAAAAAGTTGTATCGAGGCTGCCAGCTAACTTTTCCCATAGGAAATAATGAGAAACTTTGAATCTTAATAACTTTTGAACCAGTTAATATTTTTTCATCATACCTTCAAAAGGCACATCTGTGACTCAAACTGACATACTTTAAAAATTTCAGACCAACCACACATGCCATTTCAGAGAAACGGGATGACAAAGTATTTGCACAGAAATGGTAATTGTTACATTTTTTGATAATCTGTATCTCCGCATCCACACATCCAACCAGAACAGAACTTCCACATCAAGAGATCTTTCATCCCTGATGGGGCATGCAAAATTTCATGCAAATCAGTCAAACAGTTGCAAAGTTATAAAAGTGCATTTTGGGTTTAACATAGAAGTGACCATTGAATCCTAACTATAGGGGTACTTTCACACCTATATAATGTGTGTGTGTGTGTGTGTATATATATATATATATATATATATTCATTGCAAAAACTTCATTAATGCATCAGTTAGGGTTGAACCAACAAGTAGGAAAATGAGGCATTATGGTTGAGACCCTAACCCCCCCACCCTACCACCCCACCCACCACAGACCAACAGGGCATGGGGTGTGCCTTGGGGTCATTAGGCTTATCTCGTACCCCATTCCATGTGCCAGAAAGCTGGCATGGTAGAGTATAGGAGACTGAGGTGGAGGGTGGAGGGTGGAGGGTGGAGGTGGGTTGGTAGGGTGGGGGGTTAGGGTCTCAACCCTAATGCCTCATTTCCCTACTTTTGTCACTTCAACCCTAATGATGCATTAACAAACTTTTTTGCAATGCATTTCCTTACTTTCTGAGAAAGTGTAATCTTGCCCTTATATTGTTTTGGGGTTGCATAAGGAATGGCCCAGCATTCCCATTACTGCATAATGTTATCCATATGTGGGCACTTTGCTCCCACCTACTTATAATTATAGAGATGCAGCGCAGGCCTAGACACATTCCAAGTAACCCCTGTGCTGCAAGTGGTGCAATATCTCAGTAACCATAGCAACCTTGGAAAAACTTCCACTGTAGTTGTAATCATGGACGGGTAACCTGCACATGTGCTTAGTATTCCTAGAGGTGTACTAAGCTGTATTTAGCAAAAAATCTATATCGCAAAGCATTTTCAAGATATAGGCACTGAAAGGTGCCGTGTTCACCACAGTGTTATCCTATGGGAAATTTCCCAACTTCAGAATGGCATAACTATGGAACTGATATAAATTTTTACACCAAACCAGCATAAGTCACATCTGTGGAACACACCCTTTGTACCCTGCAAATTTCAAGCCAAAAGTCCTACGCGTTTCTTAGCAATGAACTGGCAAAGATTTTACAACCCTTGTTCTTGAGCTGTCAAAATCCCTGTTCACGAGCTGAATCCCCATTCATGAGGTGTCAGAATCCCTGTTTGTGAGCCAATCCTTGTTCTTGAGGTAGGGTCATCTGGTCATCATCTCATGAATATGGATTTTGACAGCTCACAAACGGGGATTTTGACACTTCATGAATGGGGATCGGAAGCGAGTCATGAACAGGGATTTTCTTTTTTTAACTCCTTTTTCCACCTTTCTTCCCTGTCTCTCCACTCAACCAGATCCCCTCAAGCCACCTGCACCCCTGTAGTGCCTCAGGAGTCTGCTCCTAGAGTGCCAACCACTTGCCCCAATTTAGACCCTTGATGCCCAGATAACTCCCGGGTGGGGTGAGGAGAGGCTGGCACTTACCTCCCTCAACCTTCAGATGAGTGTACAGTGCACAGTGGAGTCTGCCCCTTGTCAGCTGGAGGACATGCTTCGTCTCTGGAGGGGTCGTCACCTAGGAGTGATGGGGTCCATTTTCCCCTGTTCTTGTGAGCCCTACCCCACAGTCACTTGCACTTGAGGAGAGCCAATTGGGAGCCATGCGTTGAGAAGCAACTCTTCGCCAGGCTGTTGGCAGACATCTGCCCCTCCCCATCGCTTGTCCCACCTGCACTGCCAATCCCAGGTTCACCCAGGAGATGGCAGTATATCAGCGAGACTGGCATGTAACCCTCCCTAGAGAGGCAGAGAGCCACCACTGGGTGCTCAATCCCTCTCTTTCCCTGTTGACCCCCAGGCAGCCCAAGTCTATCACTGAACCCAGGTCACCAGTGTGGAGCAAGGTGTGATGTCCAGCGCCTCAACCCTCAGTGCCACTGGGCCAGTCACAAACAGGGATTTTCAAACTTAAAAATGGTGTTTTGTTTTTTTTTACTAAACTAAACAGAACCAAATCCATGGGTTTCTAGAGGACTTTACCCTGAACAAAACCCTTACTTTAATCTCTACAGAAGACATCCCTGTGGCAAGATGCAACATTTTGTTTTTGAAGAAAATTGAAAACAAGATGGAGGCTTGTGAACAGGATTTTTCATACAAACAGGGATCCCCATTCATGAGCTGTCAAAATCCCCATTTGTGAGGCCAAATCCTTGTTCTCAACTGTGCAGCTATCCAAAAGACTGAACTTGAGCATGATCAGAACCTGAAAATTCAAAATTGAATAACTTTGGAACGGATTAATATCATTTCACCAAACCAATGCTGGCTTGTTATTTTTGGCAAGCTCTTTCAACACTGAACATTTCAGGCAAAGAATCCAAACAGCGTGCCTGTAGCACAATCAGAAAAAATCAGTAAAAATGGGTGAAAAAAGCAAAAAATGCACTCATTTACTATGCACTTCACAAAATCAGCACTTCCAATCAAAATGGAACTTAGTACATCAAGAGCTCTACCCAACAGGACAGAGCATACCAAATTTCATGCAAATCTGTTGAACGGTTGCAATGTTATTAAGGTGCAAAATTTGGGGTTTAATATTAAACTGCTTACTCAACCCTAGCTATAATGGAGCTACCACACCACTATAATATGTGTGTATTTATAACTATATATGTGTGACTGCACCCCTATAGTTAGGGTTCAGTAGGCACTTCAGTGTTAAACTCAAAATTTTGCACTTTAATAACTTTTCAACCATTCAATGGATTTGCACAAATGTTGGTGTGCTCCATCCTGTGGGGTAGATCTCTTGATGTGGCATGTTATGTTCCAGTCAGATGTGTGGCTTCCGAGTTATGGAGATGTGAAAAAAACATGTTTTCACTCAATGACTTTGCTGGGATTTTTCTTTTCACTTGCCTACAGCCCAGATGGTTTGGTTTTTTGGTCTAAAATTTTCAGGGCAGAAAGGGACTACCTGAAAGATGTGCCTTTTGCTAGTCTAGTGAAAAATAGTAAGCCATTTTTAAGTTTTTACAATTTAAAAATTTGAAAAAAATAATTTCTGGGCATGCTCAGTAAGCTCTAAAATATAGCTGTATGAAACGAAAGAGGAATCCTGCATTGTATGAGAAAATCCCTCTTTAATATAGCTGCCATCTTGTTTTCAGTTTGCCTGAAATATTCAAATTTGGAAAAACAAAACAAAATGATGACCTGGGGAGTAACCAACACATGTAACTTGCTTATTGGGACCACCTAGGTGCATTTTACACTTTACTGCTCCAAAATGCCGTTAAAATGGGATTTTATTTAATGGTGAAATTTATTTAATCTACAAATTCTTCCTTCATATCTACATAATATGAAGTAGGATCTTACATTGTGTGACGAAATATGAAGTAAGATCTTACTTTGTGAGCCAAAAATAGTCATTTTGATTAAAAAATACATTTCTCTGCTGACATCGGATGCCCAATCCCCATGTCAGCACTAAATGACCCCAACAGTGTGGAACACTGGGGAGCCCACTGCCAGTGTCCCCAACAGAAAACTGTCCATATCCAACAATGGGGTGCCCAATCCCCATGTTGGCAGTTGCTTCACCCAAAAGTGGGAAACTGGGAAGATCACTCCCAGTGTCCCCAGTTATGTCATACCCCCTCCACCATCACCAGTACTGTCACTGTGGGACATGGGGGAGCCTATCCCCAGTGTCCCAAAATGTTTATTTATTAAAATTAAACCTGAAAAAAAGAAAACACTCCCCAGACATCTTTTTATTTAAAAAAAATCCTCTAAAAAAAAAAACAGTCGCTTGTCATCACCCCATCCCCCTCCACCACTCCGACCCTCCCACTGAGCAACCCACAACCCCCCCCCTTGGTCAGTACTTACCTTCGGAGGTCAGTGTCTGTCATCTTCTGTGGACTGGGACACGTCAGCAATCCTCAAAGCTGAGATGCAAACTGAAGCATCGAGGTAAGTGCCGCGTAATGGCTTATGAACTTATGTTGATATCTTGAGCATTTTTCAATATTTTTGCACCATTCTGGGCCAATTAACAAAATTGTAGTGCCACTGTTCATGAGGTGAGGTCCCCAAAGGCCATGTTGAAAATGTGGTGCAAACATTCCTCAAAATGCCAGAGTTACGTGCGTCCATTGAATTAATTCTATGCATGCACATAACTTTGGTACTTTATATTTTGCTGCCAAATTTTCAACATAGCCATTTTTTCACACCACCTCATGAATAGTACAGCTGTCATTTCCTACATCTTGTCCAAAATGTGTTTTTGCACTAGTGGCACAGAATGGTGTTGCAGTTGAACATAATTATGTTTTGCCTTGTATTTCACAATTACTCTTTACCAGGGTATGAGGTGGGGTAATAAGATGATTATGCTGACAATTGAATCACTGTTGTTTGACATATGGAAGTGCAGGGCCCAAAGGGCCCTGAGCTTCCACACCTACATACATATGGGCATCAACAGTGGGTCACAGTAAAATAAGGATACTACTATACTATCTCAAAAAGAAGAGAAATTAATTGCAAAAAACTCCATTAATACATCAGTTAGGGTTTCTATTACAGCAACAAAATTGAGGAAATTTGATGTCAGGGTTACCAGCCTGAAACTCCACCCCACCCTCCCACCTGCACACACCAACAGGCATCAGGGTGTGCCTTGGGGTTGTCAGGCCTAACTCTCACCACATTCTTCTATGTTGTACCATATCAGCTTGTTTACACATGGAATGGGATGAGAGTTAGGGCCAATGACCCAAAGGCACACCCCGATGCCTGTCAGTGTGTGGAGGGTGGGAGAATGGGAGTGAGGTGGTAGAGTTGGTAACCCTAACATCAAATTTCCTGACATTTGTCACTGTAATAGAAACCCTAACTGATGCATTATTGGAGTTTTTTGACTATATATATATCACAAGTTAGGGTTCAACCAACCTTAACACCTCACCCCCTCCTGCAGGCTGCAATAGGAGAAACCATTATAAATTGCCCTCTCCTGCATCTTCACAAATCAGGTGTGGGGTGTGCCTCATGGTTGTCAACCCTAATGCTCACCCATTCCATCAGTAAAAAGGTGAGATATATAGAGTACATGAGAATGAAGTGAACATTAAGGTTGACAACCTCAAGGCACACCCCACACCTAATTTGTGAAAATGCAGGAGAGGGCAAACCATAATGGTTTCTCCTGTTGTTGCCTTCAGGGTGAGGTTTGGGTGTTAGTGTTGGACACTCTAATGCCACATTTCCCTACTTTTTAAGTGGTGCATTAACAAAGTTTTTTGTAATGAATTTCCTTACTTTTTGAGACAGTATAATCAAATCCTCATTTGTCTATGGGAGTTCCCTCCATGGATGCATACATGTATATTCCTGTAGAAGTGCAGGGCCAACAGCAATTTATTTTCTTCATTGTATGGCTTGTTAAGCTTCAATGTTATCTTATGGGAAATCACCTGTTTCATTTTTATGCTTTTTTTTATATTCTGCCTAAATCATTGGGGAGGCATGTGTTATCCTTGTAGTACTCATTAAGACCCTTGTATTGATATATAGATTGTCCTTTTAGTCCAAATATTGTGGGAGTTATGGCTTCTTAAACCTCCAATGTTATCCTATGGGAATGTGCATTTTGTAATTTTTAATGTTTGTGTTTTTTATATAGCTCCTTGATATTTTTTTGGGGGGGGTATGTCTTATTCCTACAGTACTTACTCAGACCTTTGGTTTGATATATAGATTGTCCTTTAAGTCCAAATATGGAGGGATTTATGGCTTGTTGAAGTTCAAATGTGTAAAACAAAAGTAAATAAATAATAAAACTAAGTCCAAAATCTATTTTCTTATGAAGGAATCCTTTTTCATATAAAATGAAAAAAACATACAAAAAGGATCCCTTCAAACAAAAAAGCGTTGGAAAAAAGCTAAGTCCAAAATCTTTTTCTGTATGAAGGGATCCTTTTTGTATGAAAGAAAAAGCATACAAAAGGATCCTTCAAACGAAAAAGAATCGGCAAAAAACTAAGTCCAGAATCTTTTTCTGTATGAAGCGATCCTTTTTCGTATGAACAAGAAAAGCATATGAAAAAGGATCCCTTTCTACAGAAAAAGAATGGTGCAAAAACTAAGTCCAGAATCTTTTTCCATATGAAGGGATCCTTTTTCATTTGGCTGAACTCCTTTTTCTTATAGCCATATGTAAAAAGCAGAAGCGAATCAAGAAAAAGGATGTAAAACAAAAAACTTTTTGGGGTCATTTTTTCAACAGTTAAGTGCAGAATCCACCTAACGGGGTCCCAATGAGCAAGATACATGTGTTGATGTCTCTGCAGAATGTCATTTTTTGTGTTTTTGAATTTTTTTTTTTGAAAAAGACAGAAACGAGCTGGCAGCCATACGGAAAAGGATTTTTTCCTCATGAAAAAGGATATGCCCCATACAGAAAACCATCCTTTTTCATACAGCCAAATTCTTTTTATGTTTCAAAAATCTATCCTAAAGTGCATACTAAGCATGCTCAGAACTGAAATTTTAGAATTTTATAACTTTGAAACTGATTAACATTTTTTCACCAAACCAGTGAAAGGCATTACTCTGGGCCAGGCTCTTTCTACCTGTAAAATTTTCAGGCCAAAATTCCAAACTGTCTGGGCACTAGGGGCCAACAGAAACACAGCAAAGAATGATTTTTATGCATTTTGTACTGTCCAGATCACAGACTCCACATATCCATTCAGAATGAAACTTGGCATATCAAGAGACCTTGGGTTTCCAACAGTGCATGCAAAATTTCATGTACATCCATTGAACGGTTGTGAAGTTATTCAAGTGCAAAAATTGTGATTTAACATTAAATAGCTTAATCAGCCCTAACTATAGTGGCACAACAGTGGGCAGGATACACAAAGAAAGCCAAAAATCCCACAGCTGCGGGAAAAAGGCCTGCAGCACTGTGGAAATGCAGTTGCATGATATTCATAAAGAAATTTTGAGCAGGTGTGGAATTTCTTAAAATCCCCGCAGCTGCAGAAATTCAGCAGCTGTGGAAATTGAGCAAGTGCTGAAAATCCGCAACTGTGGATCCGCAGCTGCAGAAATAGCTTAGGAGGCACAGCAGCAGTGAACCTAATTAGCTGGAGCAACAGACTTTAACATTGCTGCCGTAGCATGAAGCTGAACACACCCACAAAGAGGCCAGCAACCAGTCCCTCAACTGGGACCACTGCAGCACCACAGGTACCAGCAATACCATAGCACCACAGTGGCTGACTGTCACTGCTGGTCCTCCCTCCCTGGGGTGTTCCTGTTGCCTGAAGGGGGTAGCATTCGCTGCAGGCTGGTCAGGCTCTACTGACTGTGGGGCTCCATCATGGGCTGCACTGAGTCTGGTGGTTGTTGCTTGTTGCCATATCATGGCAATGTGTGCTGTTGCTGCTGTAACATCAGCCACTGCTACACTCACTGGGATGCTATTACCTATGCCTCAGCTCCACCTTAATTGATTCCAGTTGTTGGGGCACTACTACAGTTTGCTGAGGGAGAGTTGTACCTCATTCCACTGTGTGTAACATTTCTTCTGCAACTGAGGGAAAAAAACTGATTGTGACTAGCCTTTCAGGGGATGTGCCTTACTTATCTCATACCTTTTTTTCCTCAGGGACTTCCATAGCTGCACTTTTTTCCACATTCCGTAGTGTTTTTTTTCTGCGGAGGGTTTTGTGAATCACACTCAGTGCAACGTCCCCTTTGTTTCCATAGCTACGGCAGTTTTGGAGACTTAGGGAAGGTTTTGCACCTTCAGAAAGCTTTGTTAATCCAGTCCAGTGCTACTATACTTTACCACGCCCCCATAGTTAGGGTTGAGTAGCCTGTTTAATGTTAAACCTCAAATTTTGTATATTAATATCTTTGGCTCTCTTTGATGAAATGAGCTGAAATTTAGTATGTGTTGTCTTGGAGACATGGTCTTGATGTGTGGAAATTTTTTAGATGTCAGCTTGTGCAGTTTCTGAGATCTGCATGTGTCATTTTTTGAAACATAAACTTTTTTCCTTTGCTTAACATTGATTTTATTTTTGCTGTCCCCTACAGCCTACATGGAAAAGATTTTTTACCCCAAACTTGCAGGGGGCATGTGTCATGTCCCAAGGTACTGCCTTTGGCAGGTCTGAGGAAAAATATCAAAGGGTTCCAGAGTTATTAGGCTTTAAATTTTAGCGTTTTCTGGCCTGCGTATGCGCAGTAGGGTTTTTCAGATAACATTCTCAAACGAAAGTAAAAATTTTATGCTGTCAATGCTGGTTTTTGGGTTCATGCCATTGAATTGTCATGGCACCAGCCATTTGTTTGTGCCGTTCCAGCCACCATCTTGTGGATCTTTTCCATGAAGCAACAAACTTGAAAATACAGAAAAATGCTGGAATTTTTGAAAAACATCAGAACCTAGCTAAACAGGACCAATTTAGCTATATTCTGATGTTTATTTTTTAATATTGTGCCCACTAATATGTTTCTGGGCACCCAAAATCCCAGGTGCCCAGCTTAACAAGAGGAGTGCTTCCCCAGTATTCTCTGTATAAGAATACCGGGTATTTCTTGACTTCTGCAGCCACAGCTGAAGTCGTGCTGCTAAGCTGCAGTGTTAACTGTGAGCCACCCTCTTCCCTGGTGTCTAGTGGCACCCCGCACCCAATGATTGCTGTCCCTGGTGTCTTGTGGCACTCAGCACCTACCAGCCACTGTCCCCGGTGTCTAGTGGCACCCCCACTCACCAATCACTGTCCCTGGTATCTAGTGGCACCTCACACCCACTGATCACTGTCCCTGGTGTCTAGTGGCACCCATCAATCACTGTCTCTGGTGTCTAGTGGCACCCAATACCCACCAATCACTGCCCCTGGTGTCTACTGGCACCCCCACCCTTCAGTCATTGTCCCCTAAATTTTAAGTCCCTCTCCCCTTAGCCCACTGTTTTATTTAATGTGCTGACATTGGTATTACAAGCCCCCCCAGCAGTGTGGGACACTGGGGAGCCCACTCCCATCATCCCTAAATATTTATGTACTTCTCTTGTACCTGTAGAAAGAAAAAAGCAGTCCCCCGACATCTTTTTTTAAACCTGAAAAAGAGAAAATGGTCCTTCTTGATCCCAGCCATTACCCTCCTCCATCCCGACCCTCCCACTGTGCACCCACCTCCCAAAACCCCCCTTATCCTATACTTACCACCAGAGGTCATATGCTGTCATCCTCTGTGGACTGCAACACGTCTGCAGTCTTCAAAGCTGAACCATGAGCTGAGGAATCAAGGTAAGAACCATATAATGTATTTCAAAGGTGTTTTGAATGTATGTTCATAACTTTGAAATTTTTAGGAATCTTTTCACCAAATTTTCAACATAGCCTTTTTGGAACCCCACCTCATAAACACTGGTGCTGTCATTTCATTAATTGGGCACAGAAGGTGATTTTGCGGTTGCTGTATGAAATCACCTTTTGGCCCTGAATAACGAAATTTCACCACCATTGTTCATGAGGTGAGGTCCCAAAAAGGCCATGTTGAAAATCTGGTGAATAA
Organism: Neoceratodus forsteri; assembly: GCA_016271365.2. Lineage (NCBI taxonomy): Eukaryota > Metazoa > Chordata > Ceratodontiformes > Ceratodontidae > Neoceratodus > Neoceratodus forsteri. Next base: position 690,276,625 of record CM028134.1, read on the forward strand.
AATCCTTAAAATGGCAGAGTTATTCATGTTCATTGCAATTTTCTATGGACACACATAACTTTGGTAATTTTCAATATTTTGATTCCAAATTTTCATCATAGCCATTTTTTCACACCATCTCATAAACAGTATAGCTATCATTTTTTACATCATGTCCAAAATGTGTTTTTGCATGTGTGGCACAGAATGGCATTTTAGTACAAATTTGAACATTTTCACCTATGGGGTTTATGAGGTGAGAAACTGACCCACTCACCGGATATATTTTAAATATTTTTTTTTCACCACAGATGTTTCAAAAGCAAATATCAACATTTTGTAGTAAACCTACTGCTTCTTCAAGATCTATAAAATATATCCTACAAATGAATTAATAATAAAGTAATTTATATCTTATTAAAAGAACGGTCTCCAAGTAAGAAATATTAAATTTCCAAAGTGTACATATTTCATTTTTAACTTTTCTGAGACATTTATGTAATTCACAATCATCAGTGCAAGTATTTTAAATGTTTATCATTAGTAAACCATTGTAAATATTTAATCATAATAATGATGCCCACCTTTCTTAGATGTGGTAAAGATTTTAGACTTTCTTCTGTTATTTGAAGCTGTTTTGACCACTATAAATACAAACTGCAAATAAAATGAATATTTTTATAAATAAATAAATCTATTTATTATTATCAAAATACTCAATCATTGTATTACCTTTACAATTTCAATGATTTGTTTAAAGGAAGAAAATGAGAGTGATTTTTGGTAAGAAAGCAGCTAGCTTCTTCACATGTAGTCATTCCTAAACAGAATATAGAAACATTGTAAGCTCTAAATGTATATATTATAATATAAATATACAAATGGTTTCCAAACATTTGTCAACTTGTTAATGCTTTTTACCTATTTTTTTCAAGTTTTTGATAGATTTTGTAGAGAAGCACCTTGCTTCTTCCTATATTCTGTTCACTCCTAAATGCAAACATAAGGTAGTCAGTTAAAATCTTTCAGTGAGTCTAAACAGCAATAGGGCTTTACTAGTCTCAAACAAGCTGTTAAAGCAATCTCTTAGCTTTATTTTCTGTGTTTCTACTCATTTAAAAGGTAACATGTATTGAATTTACTAATGTTGCATCTCTGATTGTTTATTACAGCTTAAACTTTTGTTTTAAAGAATATTTGAAGCTATATTTACCTTCCTTGTAGAGTAGCATGCTCCTTCAGATCCAGTGGCCACTATAGCTACAGTAGAATTAATTCTGCTTATATACATAATGGTTACCTCAGTAACCTACAGTGCATCATAATTAAGTGCCTACATCTGATAGTAGGTTGTTAAAGAAAATGGGTATTTCTATGAGCTGCTTGGCACTGTTTGTTGAGTCATACACAGGAATTACTTAAGTGCCTGCATCTGATAGTAGGTTGTTAAAGAAAGTGGCCTGGATATTCAGACTGCACCAGGCTGTGATGCAAGCCTGGGCGCAGTGCAACTTGGCTGCGCAGGGGCGTTGACTGGGCGATATTCAACTACGCTGTGCCATGGCACAGCGTAGTTGAATATCGCACCCTGGCCACCTGCAGTGCACATGGCGCAGTGGCGCTGATCCAGCACAAGTGGCCAGAGTGGAGCAGAGGGGTGCGCTAGTGAAAGTTCCGTTCCGCTATGTGCAACAACTGCGATATTCAAAAGTGCACATGCAAATGGGGCCATAATGTATGCAAGGTGCAAATGAGGCCATTTGCATGTCATTATGGCCCCATTTGCATGCAGGTACGCTGATCCCTCGCGACTTGTGCCTGGTGCCCTGCAAGGCAGCAGCCGTCGGGGACCGATGCCCCCTGCACAGCGTGACAATGCACCCCTCTGCCCAATTGCGGGCATATGTAGATTCAATTAATCATCCAATATCCCTGGTGGTCCAATGGACCACTCACAGCCCAATCGTAGGCTTCAGTGTAAAAATATAAGTCCAATATCCCTGGTGGTCCAGTGAACCACTCACAGCTGGATCGCGGCATATATAATAATAAGGAGAGCTCCACGGTACCCCTCCCACCCACCCACTGAGCCCCACCGCCCGCCCCTGGTCAGCAGCAGGTGGCAGCACCCCACCCACCTGCCGCCCGCCGCCTGATGACTGACAGTGACGGTGGGCTGTATGCCCATTGGTCCACAGCGTGAGCCAATGGGCATGCAGCCCATACCATACCACACAGTACAGATATGTGAATGGATCCATTCACATATCAGATCATGTAATACAGATGGCTGCATGCCCATTGGCTCACGCCGTGGACCACGGGCGACAGCCCTACCATACATTGTCAGTTGGCTGGCGGCAGGTGGGTGGTATGCTGCCCGCCACTGACCGTGGAGCAGGGCGGTGGGGCTCAGTGGGTGGGTGGGGAGGGGGGTACCATGGAGCTCTGCTTATTATTACATATGCCCACGATCGGGCTGCGAGTGGTCCACTGGACCACCAGGGATATTGGACTTATATTTGTACACTGATGCCCACGATCAGGCATTGGGGGCACCACCACAAAGGTGCAGCAGGAGCTCAGGTGGCCACCCACTGGTGGCAGCTGCCGTGTTGTGCCTTGCAATACGGCAGCTCACGTGTTGGTGGCCAGCTGTTGTTTTTTTTTTTTGCTCACCTGTGTGCAGCGCAGGTAGGGTTGCGCATGCATGGACTCAGCACATCCCAGGCTGAATATTGGGATGTACGGAGTACGCATGGGCACGTGCCCCATACCTGTGCCACATACATTACTGATGCACTCTGGTGCATCAGGATTTGTGTCAGGCACAATCCCCATTTGAATATTGCACTGGGGCACATCAGTGGATTGCGCATGGTGCAACACTGTTGCGCCATGCGGAACCCTTCTGAATATCTGGGCCAGTGAGTGTTTCTATGTGCTTCTTGTCACTATGTTTGAGTCATTCTCGGTAGATCTAAAGTGGGACTTAAATTCTATGTCATCTTTTCCTCATTTATGTCTGCTGTTTTACTGGGCAAACAAATCTAGCAATGGGGTAGTAGGTGAATCTTTACACAGTGTTGCCTGTATTTTTATCTTATCTTATTTTATTAAAGTAAACAATTCTTACCAATAAAGGAATTAGGAAAAAATAAAACATACCTAATATACAAGTCCACCTAATATTTCTAAAATACTGCACAGGATTGTGTCACTGTCTCATAAACAGTAATCATTTTTTTTTCCTCCTTTTATAAAAATTTTTTTTTCTTCAACATCTAATAAAATTATAAACTTATGGTAAGGAAATCAGAAGACTGAATCAGGACAGAAATGGAGCCATACAACCTGTGTGGGTCCCTGTGTCCCAACCCATCAAGTCCAAAGTGACTAGCTGGTGGCCACCATCCACAAAACCACTGGTTAGTGGAAGAGGATGGTGGTCAGTCTATTACTGGGGCCCCACGGTAGGTCCACATTGGCTGGTGCAACAACACATCAGTAAATAATTCAGTGGACAAATTCTGACCATAAAATCTCATTGTTGCCATATTTTTTATTAAGTGAGCCAAATCTATTGCTCCAGTAAGCTTCTCTTTTTAGGAGGTAATCATTTAGATTACCTCCTCTAGGGAGTAGTTCTACCTTTTCCAGCCCTACAAATCATAGTGATGATACATTATGTTTATTTTCCCAAAAGTGTTTTGCTACTACCACGTCCATATCGCCTCTTCTGATGTCACTGCAGTGTTCATTTAACTGCAGTTTAAGGCTTCTTGAGGTCTGACCTTCATAGTGTGAGTCATATGGACATTTCAACAGGTATATACCCTGTTCCATTTGACATGTTTTAAAGTCTTTTATCTCTATGTATTCGTCTCTAAATGGATTATATACTGTTTTGTTTTACAGGTACTATTGCAGTCATACCTCTCAACTGTCCCTGATTTTCAGGGACGTGATTTGTCTAAAAATTTTACTCTGCCCTCCTAAAATTGTGTTTCTGTGACTAAACAGTGGGGTTATAAGTACAAAATAATATCAAACATAAAAGTTACAGACTTGTTCTTTCTTAGTTGATTTTTTTAAGCCTTGTCCCTGATTTATGAGGGGAGGTTGAGAGGTATGATTGCAGTTCTGGCACCTCCCACATGGGTAGTTCCCAATTATTTTTTGTCTTCCTTCAAATATTTCAGATTTGCATTCTGTTATTGGTACATAGCATGACACAATCTATCTGCTATTGATTTGACTTTCTTAGTGGTAACAAGAGGTTTATCACAAAATATTCTTTCTCCTAATGGGCTCAATTTTAAAACATCCCAATGTTTAAAAATAATAGATTTAATTGTACCAAAATGGTCAGAATAGTCCACTGAAATCACTATTCTATCTGTGGCTGGTGCATTTTTACTTTTATCTTTCAATAGTTCACTTCTAGCTACATTGTCACTTCTTTCTCTGGGTTTGTCTAATACCTGTTCCCTATAACTTCTCAATCTGACTCGATTTTCCAGTTCATTTGCTGCTTGAATGTAATTTTCATTGGATGTGCTATTTCTTTTAACCCTTATCATCTGTCCATAAGGCATGTTATCTACCACAGTCCTTTTATGAAAACTGTTTGCACGCGGCAAGACATTTCTATCTGTAGGTTTTCTGTAAATGCTTGTTTCTAAAGTAGTTCCTTTTTTTGTGGTTTTCAAATCTAAAACATTAATTGATTCCACATTATATGACATCAGAAAGGATAGGTATTCCATTCTTTCATTTAGATAATTTAATAAATGTGTCAGTTCTTTTTCTGTGCCTTGCCAAATACAAAAGCAATCATCAATGTATCATTTCCAGTATTTGAGATTGTTTCTAAACTCATTAATCTCACTGTAGATATATTTCATTTCAAAATCATCCATTTATATATTGGCATAGCTGGGGGCCATAGAGGACCCCATTGCTCTGCCTTTACATTGCCAATAGTGCTGTTTGTCAAACCTGAAGTAATTTTCAGTTAAAACCAGCTCTGCTAGTTTAAGTATATAGGCATTTGGTGGTTTCTCAGTGTTAGCGTTTTCTCTTAATTTATTATCCAAAGCTGCTAAGCCAACTGGGTGAGGAATATTCGTATAGAGGTTCTTAACATCTAAAGTGACCAAGATGGTATTGTCTGTTAAAATAGTTTCATTATATATTGATTCCAGCAGGTTAATAGTTTCTTTACTATCCTTTAGATAAGATTTTGTAGTAGTAACTAAAGTCTGAAGGAAATAATCTGTGTATACTGATAATGCTTCTAATGTTGAGGCTGTGCTTGCAATTATTGGCCTGCCGGGGGGGGGGGTCAGTAAGATCTTTATGGATCTTTGGCAACACATAGAAAACTGGCATAATCAGGTATTGTCTAAATAAAGCTTTATGTTTCCATTCTGTCATATAGTTATTATCTAGTTTCTGTTGTAATATTTTTTGGATTAGTATTTTAACTGATTCTGTTGGATTATTCTCACACTTTTGGTAAAATTCTGTATTTCTTGTCTTAAACATTCACTCTTATATTTCTCTCTGTCCATTATGACTATCCCCCCTCCTTTGTCAGCTTTTTTAATCACTATTGTCTTGTAATTTTCTAAATTACGTAGTGCTCCATATTCAGTTGCTGTCAAATTAAATGATTTCCTTCTATCTGGTTCATTATGCTCAAGTCTATCTATTTCTCTATCTACCAGTTCTACATAAGTCATTATATTTGCTGGTATGGGGCCTGGGGGGAGAAATTTTGATCTGTATTCTAGATTAATTGCTAATGTCCTTCTTTCAGTCTTCTCATAGGGATCTGTTGTATCTTCTATTGTTGCAAAAACATTTTTAATCTTATCTTTCTAAATAATTTTTGTAGAATCATTTTTAGATGAAAAAAATTAGCTTCTCATGTGGACAGAATGTTAAGCACAAATTCAAAATGTTTGTCTCTATAGTATTTAAACTTCTATTAGAAAGGTTAAAAACTATACTGTCACTTTCTTTTGCTGGCTTCTCAGTGTCACCCAGTTTCCTATAGTTCCTTCTTGTTCTTGTACATGTTCTCTGCCTGGTCCTGAATCTCTTTTTTCAGTTTCGCACCATTGCTAGATTTGTTTGTCCAGTAAAATAATAGACATAAATGAGGAAAAGACAACATAGAATTTAAGTCCCACTTTAGATCTACTGATCATGACTCAATAAGCATAGTGCCAAGCAGCACACAGAAATACCAATTTTCTTTAACAACCTACTATCAGATGTATGCACTTAAGTAATTATGATGCAATGTAGATTACCGAAGTAACCATTACGTATATAAGGAGAATGAATTCTAGCTATGGTGGCCACTGGATCTGAAGGAGCACGCTACTCTACAAGGAAGGTAAAATATACTGTAGCTTCAAATATCCTTTAACACAAAAGTTTAAGCTGTAATAAACAATCAGAGATGCAACATTAGTAAATTCAATACATGTTACCTTTTAAATGAGTAAGGACACAGAAAACGAAGCTAAGAGATTGCTTTAACAGCTTGTTTGAGACTAGTAAAGCCCTATTACGGTTTACGCTCACTGAAAGATTTTAACTGACTACCTTATATTTGCATTTAGGAGTGAACAGAATTTAGGAAGAAGTAAGGTGCTTCCCAACAAAATCTATTAAAAACATGAAAAGAAATAGGTAAAAAGTATTAACAAGTTGACAAATGTTTGGAAACCATTTGTATATGAAACTAATTTAGAGCTTAGTATGTTTCTATATTCTATTTAAGAATGACTACATATGAAGAAGCTAGCTGCTCCCTTACCAAAAATCACTCTTATTTTCTTCCTTTAAACAAATTGTTGAAATTGTAAAGGTAATACAATGGACTGAGTCTTTTGATAATAATAATTATATTTACTTATTTATAAAAATATTCATTTTATTTGCAATTTGTATTTACAGTGGTCAAAACAACTTCAAATAACAGAAGAAAGTCTAAAATCACTGCCACATCTAAAAAAGGTGGGCATCATTATTATGATTAAATATTTACAATGGTTTACTATTGATAAACATTTAAAATACTTGCACTGATGATTGTGAATTACATAAATGTCTCAGAAAAATTAAAAAATGAAATATGTACACTTTGGAAATTTAATATTTCTTACTTGGAGACGGTTCTTTTAATAAGATATAAATTACTTTATTATTAATTCATCTAATATATTTTATAGATCCTGAAGAAGCAGTAGGTTTACTATGAAACATTGATATTTGCTTTTGAAACATCTGTGGTGAAAAAATATTTAAAATATATCCGGTGAGTGGGTCACGTTGTCCCCAATTCAGTACATTTGATTTCACAAGAGGTTTTTGGAGCCTGCTCCCTTCCAGAGTCTGTTTTATATTTCAGGTACCAGGGTGGCCACACTGCACCTTTGTGGTTTCATTTATGAGGTGAGGTCATAAGAAGACCATGTTACAAATTGGGGGTCAAAGTATGAAAAAATGCCAAAGTTATGACCATTCATTTCAATTTTGCTACGCCTGCTCATAACTTTCTAAATTTTAAATATTTTGACCCCTGATTTTCAACATAGCCTTCTTTTTACCCCACCTCATGTATGTCACAGCTGTCATTTTTCAAATCCTGTCCAAAATATATTTTCACACACGTGGTGAGGAATGGCATTGCAGTTGCACAGAATTACATTTTGGCAGGGATTCAAAATATGTTTGCACTGGATACATGAGGTGGGGTAATAAGATGGCTATGCTTACAATTTGGTCACTGTTGGCCTATAAATGGAAGCGCAGAGCCCAGAGGGCCCTATGCTTCCACAGATAAATATATATATATATATATGCATCTGTGGAGGGATGGGCGCGCAGGACCAGGAGAGCAATGCACTCCCACAGGCATATAAAGATACAATTATACTATTTCAGAAAGTAAGGAAATAAATTGCAAAAAACTGCATTAATGCTGTAGTTAGGGTTACAGCCACAAAAGCAGGGAAATGTGGCATTATAATTTCCAAACCTAACACCCCACCTTCATGCTGCGGACACCAACAGGCATCAGGAGTGTGCCTTGGGGTTGTCAGCCCTAACACTCACCCCCATTCTTCTATACTGTACCTATCTCAGCTTATTTACTTATAGAATGGTGTGAGCATTAGGGCTGACAACCCCAAGGCACACACCCGATGCCTGTTGGTGTGCACAGCATGGGGGTGGGGTGTTAGGTTTGGAAACCATAACGCCACATTTCCCTACTTTTGTGGCTGTAACTCTAACTGCAGCATTAACACAGTTTTTTGCAATTTATATATTATAGGGATGCAGTAGCTCCCCTATAGTTAGGATTGAGTAGGCTGTTTAATGTAAACCACAATTTTTGCACCTTAATAACTTTGGCATCATTTCACAAAATAGTCCAAAATTTGGCATACACAGTCTGACTGTCATAGTCTCAAGACATGGAAAGTTTAATGATGGTATCTTGTACAGTTTTGGAGGTATGGCATGCCAAAAAACATAAAAAAACAAACATGTTTGCTTTCCCTATACTTAACATTGGGTATTTTTTGCTCTCACCTACAGGTTGGATTGTGTGGAATTTTTTAATGAAATTTTCAGGGTTGAAGGGGCCTTTGGAAGATCTGATGAAAAAATATTATACCATTTTAAAGTTATAACATTTTTTTATTTAATATTCTAGTGTGGCTGGTAAAAAAAAAACTTTTGCAAAAGGTACAAAGAATTATTGTGAAAGGTAAAAAAACATATTGCAAGTGGTTGTTTGTATGATTTACTTGTCATGGGGCAAAACACAGTTGAGATGGCTGCCATTTTCTTTTGACTGTTTAAACTTACAAACAGTAAAAATACATACAAATTTTGTACTTTAAAAACAAACAAATATGAACCTAGCTAAATAGGGTCCATTTAGCTAGATTCTGATGTTTTTCTTTTTTTTTAAGGTTGGCAGAAATATGCCTTGTGATCATGTGCTGGTGAGCTGAGTTCAAGGGTGAGCTCAGTGATCCAGCTTGATGGGGTGAGGGTGGGGGATGGTACTGTTATGCAACACCCCCCAGCCAGGGAATGAAAGGTGCAGGGTTATCTGCAAGGGCCTGGGTATCATATAGTGAAGACAAATCTCCTCTTGGCAAAGAGACCTGCACCTCTCCCCCCTTGGGTGGCAGAGAGCCCTGTGCATTGGCTGACAGATGCACTCTTTGTCTATGCATCTGTAACTGTGGCCACGTAGATGTGCAGGGACCACAGGGCCTTACACTTCTACAGCCTACCTGATAGCCCCATGAATTCTTCACATCTGTCATTGAAGCAATCTGCAGGGCCCACAATTTGTGTACCCTGCACTTCTGTAGGTGGACAGAGTCTTCTCTTTGTGCAGGGCATCTGCATCTGTTCACACAGGTCCCGAAGGTACCTGTGAATGAGGATGCAACTCCTCTATCTCAAAAAGAAAGGACATTCTTTGCAAAAAACTTTCTTAATGTACCAGTTAGGGGAACTTAATGCCACAAAAACAGGAAAATGTGGCATTAGGGTTTCCAGTCCTAATGCCCCACCCCACTCCCACCCCAAGCAGCAAAAGAAAAAACATTAGGATTTTGGGTCTCCAGAGTCTTGGCAAATCAGTGGTGGGGTCTTCCTTGGGGGTTGTCAACCTTAATGCTCACCCCTCATCCTCAACTGTAGCCTTTAGTTCAAAGCACATGGTACATCTCCATGCCACTGCCTCATAATGATATACTCTCTAAAGGTAGAGAAGTATGTCTCGCCGTAGGTTGCCAGCATAACTTGTACCTTTCTTCATATAGGGCCCTGCATGAAGAAAAGGGATCATATGCAACATTGTTTGCTCACAGAATGAGGTGGGCATTAGGGTTGACAACCCCCAAGGATGACCCCTCCACTGATTCACCAAGACTCCAGAGACCCAAAACCCTAATGTTTTTCCCTTTTGCTGCTTGGGGGTGGGGTGGTAGGGTTGGAAACTCTAACGCCACATTTCCCTACTTTTATGGCACCCAAAAAAATGCAGTTGTCAATAACAATTTTTAATGGATCATGAAACCAAGGTCTATATTAAGTTCATTATCCCACCCCTGTACCAAGCAGTCCCTAGTATGCTGTACAGTCCCCTCCTTCTCTGTCCCCAAATTGTAATCCCCTGGCATCTAGTGAAGCCCTTCTCCCTTACCATGCCCCAAATCATGCCTTATTTATGCTTAGTTATTATTGTTTTGTACTGCACTGTAATTTATCTTATCTGCACTACTCTTAATTCTTGCCTATTTTATTTCCATTGCTCCTCATTTCCTTTCCATCAAGATGCATCTGGAAATGAACTGTGTATCAGCTTAGTATGTTCTTCATGGTAAAACGTTTAAATAAATGAAAGTATTGCTTAACTTTGCACTGCACATGTTAGTTTCAGCGGGTGACAGAAAATCCTTTTAGTGATGAAAGCACGAAACAACATTTGTTTTCGCAAACTTTTTTACCTCCTGGTTGCATTTATGAAAGCAGTTTAACATTTAAGGCACAGCTTGCAATGGTGGATTAAGAGGCTGCGCATGAATTGGCTATAAAAGACTAAGACCTGTTTTTATGTTCTGGCAATTTCTTATGCAAGGTGCTGGTTTTAGAATGTGACAGAACCCACTTTTGCAGATGAAAGCATAAAGTAAAACCTGATTTCACAGTTCTGTAAACCCGGGTTTTACTTCCTAGTTTCATTTGAGAAAACAGTTGAAAATTTTTTTTATCTTGTTTATAAGTTCCTTTTTTTAAATTCTTTGTTTCAAAAACCCCAACAGCACCATCCTTTGGAGGACATAATCTGACTGACCTGAAAGCTATAGGTTTCAATTCCCAACCTTTTTTCAGTTACTGAGGAGCAAAAAAAAAAAAAAAACACCTTATAATTATTGGTTAGCATTTGTATTACACACTTAGCCATGTTGGAATTATGCTTCACAACCATCTATGTATAATTAGAACATGCCAATCAAGGGCATGGTTCTAAACTGCGTGACATAGTCTCACAATTCAGTAAAAATTGCTGCCCAGTAATTATAAAATATAAAACATGGGTTGGTGTGTGTAACCCAGAATTTATCTTTCTTGGTTTCTTTCTTCACCTCCTGTCCACAGTCCTGGTGGCATCCCCCCAGCCCCATCGCCAATATGACTTGTGGATTATGGGTTAACCATCATTTACATAGTACATCAGCAGGTGGCCGGCCACGTAGGGTTGTGCGGCACCTATGGGGGATGCTGAGCGAGCTGGGGAATTTTCCTCTATTTTCTTCCTGGAGCATCTCTGAGTGATGCACACATGTGTATGTGTATTCATGCACATGTGTGCTGCATCAGCATGCACCCCCCTGGCACTGCCACCCAGCCTCTGCTAGCTGGCAGGCAAGCAGCATGACTCAGAGCCCCCCTTCCCAAGGGAGAAGATTTGTCTTAGGATGTTTAATCCTCCCTCATCCAGCCAGCCCCCAAGCAACCTTGGTTTCTTTCCGAACCCAGGTCACAGACTTGGCTGGAAGTAAGGTACCATCACCTCTGCCCTCCTTGCTACCGGGCTGGCTGTATCTCAGAATTTTATACACACCCTTGATGTGTGATACTTTTATGATCCCCTCGTACTTCACTCTTGGGGTTTAGGTAGCATCACACACCTCGAGTTTGCATAAAATTATGGTTGCACACCAACCCATGTATTATTCTCTATATTATACTAAAAATGCTCTCACTCAGGGGTGTAATTATAGGGGGGTTGGGGGCACAAGTCCCCCCAACAATTGAGGTGATCACATTTGTCACCCCCAACATTCAGCCCCTTACCTTGCTGCTGCTGCCTGCTGTGGGCTAGGATGGAGTCAGGAGCCAGCTATGCCAGAGGGGGATTTAGGTTTCACTGGTGAGAGCCGCAAGAGCATGAAAGACGGCGAGGTGGGTGAGGGTGACAGAGTGGTGGGGTGGGGAGCCATCATTTTACAAACTGACATGACCGGAACTAGGAGAAGCAAGACTGAGTTGCAACAGGAAGGGAGAACGTGATGGACCACAGTCACCGCACCTGGAAGTAGCATAAACACATGCCGCTGCCAATAGCGAGTGAGGAGTCAGGACGAGCAGGTGGGAGACTGACTGCTGGCATCGAGATGATGGTGCTGTCATGTTTGGTGCATCCTTTCCCTCCTGTCTGCCTTTCTAAATGCTGCCGGGTCTGCCCACCTCATCCAGGAGCTTCCTGCTGCCACTTTGGTTGCCCAGTGCCTCAGGTTGCTTACTTCATGTGGGACTCATGAGTCAGTCAGTCTGGGATGGAGTCCTTATCAGACTGAGTGGTGCAGCGAGGTGGACCCCGCCTGCTGTGAGTGACTGAATTTGGGTCAGTCGGTAGGACCATTGGGCTGCACTGAGTGAGCCTGTGGAACTGTCTGCCTGGACTCAGAGACTGGAAAAGTTTGGAACAGAGAGGAGAGGACAGCAGACTGATTATGAGGCAGTGGCTGCAAGCAACAACTAACTGGTAGGACTGAGTCTGGTTACTGGTGGTGCTGCAGTGGTGGGTCATGGGTGGGGTGAGCAATACACATGCCACGGGGGGATTCTTTGCACAAAACTGCTGTAATAAACAGGCGATATTGGGAAGGAAATTCCAGTCTGCACAGTCAGGGTGGTTCTGAGCTGGCAGGGGCCACACACTATTGGCCATTTAATTTGGAGCCAGTCAGTGTCGGGTAGTGCCAGGGAAAAGAAGTCTGCTGCAATTTGTGAGGCATTCTCTCTTTCTATAGTGTAGTGTGTCTGGACTGGAGTGGGCTAGTGGCTCTGCACCTCTACCAGTGATTACCAGCACAGCAACACAGCACAATTAGCTTCTCAGCTTGAGCTAACATTGCTCTAATGTGCAAGAAGGCAAGGGTAGGTGGTGTTCAATTTTAATTATTATGTTTATTGGTGATCTTCTCTGTTGTGCTGTGTTGCTGCTGTCTACTGTCTGTAGTCAGTCAATGCTGTGCTGTCTAGCATCTCTTCTGTGTGCCACCTGACTCTGACTGAGCCTGATTATGCCTGCTTTAGTAGGAACTGCTGTGCTATGCTGGCTGAGTGGGTATGGCAGAGTGGGCCAGGCAGTTATATGGTTAGCTTAACATGCAACTCCAGTGTTTTCTTCTGTGTTGTTACCATAGTTAAAGTAATTAAAAACAAACTCTAGCAAGAGCCAATACGGCTGTTGTGAACTTGCAGAAGATCTGAAGAATGAGCACCATGAACTCCACTGAATGTTATCCCCAAGATGGCAACGGTGATGGCACTACACATATGTGGTACTTGCATTCTGATTGACTACCACACAAAAGCTGCTCATCACAGCATCCTCCCCCCTGACTATTTCAATGACAGCAACCCCCCTCTTCCCATCCATCAGTCATCACCTAAAAATTGTCCCCCTTTCTACTTCAGAGCAGTAAACAAAAATACCATCAGGAAATACATTTCCAAAGCCATCAAAAACACTAGAGCAAGTGCTGACACACTGGACCTCAAACTTCTGTCCCTCATGCTAGACGAGGTTCTGGGGCCTCTCACCAGGATCTTTAATCTCTCCCTCTCTCTCAGCCAATTCCTTGACAAATGGAAGGCAGCAACTGTCACACCTATCCATAAAGGTGGTGACTGGACCTCCCATGTAAACTGCCGACCTATCTCTATCCTGTCACCCCTCTCTAAGGCCCTGGAACGGATAGTAGCAGACCAGCTCACTGATCATCTGGACAAGTACAACATGCTTTGCCGGCAGCAACACGAGTTTAGAAAAGGACACAGCACTGCCACGGCACTTCTTGAGTTTACGGGAGCCATACTCAACTCCCTTGATCAGGGTCTCCTAACTGGAGCTACATTCATCGACCTGTCAAAGGCTTTTGACACTATCCACCACCACCTCCTGCTTCATCAGCTACTGAACATTGGTTTCTCCACAGAATTGGTGAAATGGTTCAATAGCTATCTTGACAACAAGTCCCAATGTGTAAAAATATCAGGTGTGGTCTCCGACACTAAACAGGTCTGCTCCGGTGTCCCCCAAGGCTCCATCCCGGGCCCATTGCTGTTCAGCCTGTTTCTCAATTCCCTCCCTGACTCCACCTCTCAGCAAGTCATACTCTATGCAGATGACACGGTGATTCTTGTCTCTCATCATGACCCAAGCCACCTGCAACAAACCCTTCAACACGGCTTCACCTCTGTTGAAAGATGGTTCAAAGATCATAAGTTAATCCTTAACCAGAAAAAAACAAAGACCATGATTTTCACCAGCCACCAAAACAAGCACAAACGCCACCAACTCTCCTTAAACACCTGCCTTGGGGACTCTCTGGAGCAGGTTGACTCCTTCAGATACCTAGGAATCACCTTATACCCACACCTGTCCTTTGGAACCTATATAACCAATGTCGCTAAAACTGTGACTACTAGACTGGGCTTACTCTACCGGATTCGTCGGCACCTGACTAAAGAGGCCCTCTTTTCTGCAGTTCAAAGCTCCATCATCTCCCAGATTGACTATGGTCTTGTCATCTATGGTACTGCCACTACCACTGCACTCAGAAGGATTACTACCACCCTAAACAAGGCCTGTCGACTCATCACTGGGGCCAAACGGCTCACACACACCTGTGACCTCTACTCACAAGCTAACTGACTTCAACTTGATAATAGAATTCAGTACCAAACCTGCGTGGTTGCTAAGAAAATACAGTTGGGAACTGCCCCTCCCAGGGTCTGTTCACGCCTTCAAATGAAAACCAGCTCCAGAATTACAAGGATCAAAGCCACAACTTTCATCCTAAGCTGCCCTGGCCTACATTGGCCAGCGGTCATTAGCCTACGGGCACCCACTTGGTTTACACGGTCTTGCCAATGATACTATCAATACTACTGGGCTAGGGCCTTCAAATACAGGCTCTGAAACACCCTGGTCGCTTCCAGCATCTGCGACTGTCATGGATAATGTCTATGCAACACCGCTGCACTACCGCTCTTCCTATATCTAGCTCCTTACATAACGCACTTGCCCTAGTTTGGCCTCTTCCCCATCCACTCTACAGCACCTGACAATGCCACCTTCCTGGCTGCTTCACCCCACCCCCCTCTCCATATCCTTACCTACCCCCCACCTCTCCTCTCTTCTCATTTTCTTACTTCCCTCCTTTGCCCCTCCCATTTCTTTCTACCACCCCCCTCTTGTCCTCTTCCTTTCCACATTACTCTCTCCCTGTCTGTTCGAAATTAATTTGATATCCTTTACCCTTATTTGTGTAACAATTTTGTCTGTTGTCATGTGATACCAATGTCTTGCCATGGAACCTTTGTAAAAGAGCCCTGGGCTCAAAGGTAATTGTAATCCTAGAATTGAAATAAATAAAAATAAATAAATAAATCACTATAAACATCCTTTTTCCACATAGCAGCCACAGCAAGTAAATGTACTAAATTGCCTACTTCCACAAAAAGTTATTCAAATGTTTTTTTTATTATTTATACTTTATGCAGCCTGCATCTCTGGGTCAGTACTCCTGACTCATCCACAATAGCCTGCCCCCACCGAGCCTCAGTTTACCCTCCAGGCAGGGGAAGGGGTGACCGAGTTCACCCCCATCGTGCCATTCATCGAGTGGCTAACAGAGGCAGGACATGGAAACTAACACCAGTGCCGAGCTTAGTTTCTTGTTTTTCTGGTTGGGAAGGTGTGATGTGCAATGATACCATGGTGTATGCATGTCAAGCATCTGCACACCTCCTAGACTCAGCTGCTACTCCTGGTGAACCACCCCCATGGTCACCCAGGGGTACCACCAGGAGGCACAATCCCCCCTCCTTCCTCAGAGATGGAGAGCATGCAGTTGCCACTGGATCCATCTCCCCCCCGGTCAACTCTCTAACCACCCAAACTCACTCCTGAACCCGGGTCACTGGTGCCGCTGCACCAGCAGGTTGGCATGTTATTTAAATGTTTTATAAGAAACCAATGTAGACAGACACAAGACATAACTATCCTCTTCAGCACTACAGCACATCTGAGAAAAACTGGTAGATGTCAAAGGTTTGTCACAGACACTATCTACCTCTGAGAACAGTGCCTATCAATATATTTATTTTTATCTTAGCAGTATAAAAGCAATAATGAATAATGTGGTTGGGTTTTTTTCTTTGTAGTAACCAGACAAGAAACATTAATAAATAATTAATTGCAGTCAATAAGAGGGGGTGTGGGTCTGAATACATGTGACTCTTTCTTTGGATAAAACTGCCAAATAAACAGAGAGGTGTGCCTTGTGGACACAAGTAACAAAATGCAAGCAAAGTAGTGAAGTATACTTTGACTCCTATATTGTATAAATAATAATTTTATTCAGGTCTTATGTAATTAATATCCACCCATAAATTAAAAAAAACTCACATTTTGTGGCCCCAAGGCCAGTTCCTCATAGCCTGTGGTAGTCCTAGAAATGTATGGTCTTTATAGTTAGGGTTAAGTAGGCTGTATAATGTTAAAGCCCAACTTTTACACCTTAATAACTTTGGCATTGTTTGACAAAATAGCCCCAAATTTGGCAAGCTCAGTTAGGCTGTCAGTCTCATAGAAACATAGAAACATAGATATTGTCAGCAGATAAGGACCGCTAGGCCTATCCAGTCTGCTGGTAGGCCATATGCATATATGCATCCACTCACCCTAAGTGGTCAATGGCTTTTTATCACTCCCTTCCCACCCAAGGTTCCCCTCTGCTTGTCCCAGGCATGTTTAAACCCCCCCACTGTGCTTGACCCTACCACCTCTTGTGGCAGACTATTCCAAGTGCTTAGCACCCTGTCTGTATAGAAAAACTTCCTCATGTTTCCTCTTAATCCCCCCCTCCAATTTCATATCGTGCCCCCTCATTCTGGTATCTTTTCTACATTGGAAAAGATCTCCCACCTGCACCTTGTTTATGCCCTTGAGGTACTTAAAAGTTTCTATCGTGTCGCCCCTTTCTCTCCTCTCCTCCAGTGAGTACATATTGAGGTCTCTTAGTCTCTCCTCATATGTTTTGTGGAGCAAACCATGCACCATCTTTGTCGCCCTTCTCTCGACACTCTCCACCTTGTCTATGTCCTTATGCATGTGTGGTCTCCAGTATTGCACGCAGTACTCCAGGTGAGGTCTTACCAGTGTTTTGTAGAATGGCATCACCACTTCCTACCTCCTACTAGTAATATCTCTGCCTATGCATCCCAGCATGCCACTGACCCTCCCTGCAGCCTTTGCACACTGCTTTGATTCCTTAAGGTCATCAGATATAACCCCTAGGTCTCTCTCCTCTTTGGTGATGATCAGCACCCCCCATCCTGTAGCTCTCCCCAAGGTTCCCCCAACCAAGGTGCATTATCTTGCACTTTTTCACATTGAACCTCAGTTGCCACACCTCTGACCATCTTTCAAGCTTCAGATCCCTCTTCATTTTCTGCACCCCTTCTGGAGTATCCACCCTGTTGCACATCTTGGAGTCATCTGCAGATAGGCAGACCTTTCCTTCCAGCCCCTCTGCAATGTCACTAATGAAGACATTGAACAGGACTTGTCCAAGTACTGATCCTTGTGGCACTCTACTGGTCACCCCTCTCTCCCTAGATTGGATCCCATTTACCACCACCCTCTGCCTTCTGTCCATCAGCCAGTTTCTAAACCACTGTATCACCTTATGCCTCATGCCCAGACTACTCATCTTGTTAACCAGCCTTCTGTGTGGAACAGTATTGAAGGCTTTGCTAAAATCCAGGTCTCAGATGTGAAAAGTTTGTGACGGCATTTTGTTCGGTTTTCAAGATATGTAATGCCAAAAAATGGGATAAAAAAACACATTTGTTTTCCCTATACTTAACATTGCATATTTTCTGCTCACATCTACAGCTGAGATGGTGTGGAATGTTTTTCATGAAGTTTTTAGGGTTGAAGCGGCCTATGCCAAGGGTGTGCCTTTCAAAGGTTTTGTGAAAAATTATTATATGGTTCCAGAGTTATAAGGATTTTTTAGTTCACTGAAATCTAGATTTAGTATTTGTCATATTGGTCCTTGTAAGAACAGATCCAGAAGCTTCTTACAAGGACCAATATGGCAAATACTAAATCTAGATTTCAACATGGAAGATATCAGAATTCGCTGTAGAATATGGCAGTTACATAACCTCAAGAAGAAATTGGCACAGCTAGATAGTGACATCTATTTTCTAACCTAGTGCAAGAGGAGAACATAATCCCTAAAGGTCTTACTATTTGGAATCCATTAAAAAATACAGACAATTCTATATATGCAGAACAACTCTGTCATAGGACCTCTGAGAAATTGAGAAATCATGGAATTCACATGTCATATGCCAAAAAAGTGGTTCTGAACCAAGTGTTTACTGAAATTGTTACCACACTGGAGAGGATGTCTGGGAAACCTATTGAAGACATCTTGCGAGAGATACACATTAACTACCAAAGGACCTTAAGAAAAGCCATGCTTATGAAAAATAGGACATTGGATGCCCTTCAACATACCATACTTCTTAACAACCATGAAGAACATAATGGAGTCACTGAACAACAACAACACCACACAGATGGGCACCTTTCAGTTGTTAATTTGTCCAACCACACACTGACTACTGGAGAACTAAATGTACTTTCAAAGGGCCTCACTTTCTGCCCAACAAAACCACTGGATGAAATACAGTTTTGTGGTGAACTGGAGGAATACTTCCTTAGATTGAGACTTAAAGAATTATTTCATGGCAAGGAAGAAATCTCTGGTAGTGAAGACATCGCAATCAGTAATAACTTAATGGATAAGAAAAAGAAATCTGAATTTACTCCCTCAAGTGGGTGTAACAATAAACTAGAAAATTACATTCATTGTTTCTGCCAGCAAGCCAGTGGCCAGATCCTTACTAGGCAAAAACATGCCCGTTATAACCTTTCTCTACTGGAACGGAGAGCTATACAGACACTGAAATCAAACCACAACATTGTCATCAAAAAAGCTGATAAAGGCTCTGCAGTGGTGATTTTAAACAGAGAGGATTATATTAATGAAGCTAACAGGCAGCTAACTGATCTTACCTACTGCAGAGAACTGGAAAGTGACCTCCACTACAAGATATAAAAATGAACTACATGACTTAATTGGAACTTTTCCAGACCATGTCCAAAAAAAAACTAACTGACCTCATCCCTGCTGAACCTAGGCCAGGGACATTCTACATGCTGCCTAAAATACATAAACCTGGCAAGCCAGGAAGACCCATAGTCTCTGGTAATGGTACCCTGACTGAGGGGATCTCAGGGTTTGTAGAAACCATTTTGAAACTGCAGGTTATGGAAAGAGACAGTTATATCCAGGACACTATGCACTTTTTGCGTGTACTTTCTGGTTATAAGGACCTACCTACCACCTGATACCATTTTAGTGATGATGGATGTGACATCCTCTACACTAATATTCCACACATGGATGGTATTATAGCATGCCTTAAATACATACAGGAGAAAGGACTGGAACAAAACATCAACCCTGAAGTGATGGGAGAACTTATGGAATTCATTTTGACACATAACTTCAACTTCAATGGTAAACATTATGTTCAAACTATGGGAACAGCAATGGGCACCAAGATGGCTCCAAAGTATGCTAACCTCTTTACTGCAGACTTGGAGGAGGACTTTTTAAGGCACTGTCCCCACAAACCACTAGCTTATTTCCGTTACATTGATGATTTGCTTATTATTTGGATGGAGGGCACAGATGTTCTTAAAGATTTTCATCAAGAACTTAATAACCTTCACCCTACCATAAAGCTTACTCTGGAGTATTCTACCACCAATGTTAATTTTCTGGACACCACATTCACCATTAAGGATGGAACCTTACATATATGTATTTACAGGAAGCCAACAGACAGACAGAGATACCCACACAAGAAAAGTAATCACCCAAACCACACACAAAAATCTGGCATGTACAGTCAAGCACTCCAATGTCTCCGTATTTGTTCAAATGAGGATGACAGAGATACACATTTGGCTATGTTGAAAAACACCTTGATTGAGCAGGGACACTCTTACAGAGAAATTGACAGGATAATAGAATGTGCAATGCAATTGCTGAGACAACAACTACTTCCATATTAAAAAAGACAACTACAGACAGAATACCCTTAGTAGTCACATATCATCCAGACCTTGAACTTCTGCATAAGATTATTAAAGACCTCCACCCAATATTGAGACCCTTAATTGTATTTTTAAGGAACTACCACTACTATCTTTTAAACAACCACCAAATTTAGCCAGCCTTATTATTAGGAGCAAGCTTTCACCAGAACAGAATACCATGACACAAAATGGCACACAATCCTGCAGTCAACATACCTGTAAGACTTGTGAGCTCATTTCCACCTTGGACTGTGTGGTTACATCACAAAACAGACATTTCAAGGTACATGTGAATCATACATGCACATCACAACATGTTTATTTCATTCAGTGCAAGAGATGTCCACAAACAGGTTGTAATGCCCCAAAGTTGGTCATTCCAGAATACAATAAAATAAATAAATACAGTGAGAGTACAGAGGTGCTCAGGGTACCTGCTGCAGGTATAGGCAGCAGGGTACTGTGCTAAGGGGCCCCTAGACATAAAGACTCAACCTCCTGGAACAAGGGAAAATACTATAAATAATAGAAAAGTGCCTTGTGCACTTAGAGCTGGTCAAAAGACAGATTGTAAAGCAATACATGTCATAATGGCCTGGATGGAATGCTGTGCTGAGTGGCTCATGCACAGCATTCCAATCCAGCTAATCTAGAACCCAGGCAGGTTTAACTTTAAAAACAATTCCACAGGTAGTCAGTTGAGGTCAGTTGCTGGTGGACTGTGAAGTAGAGAGGATCACAGGAGTGCAACAGGGACTTGTGGCTTACCTGGTGGTTGTGAAGCCAGTCCTGTTGACTCCCTGGTGAGTCCCCTCCTCCAGTCCACTGAAGAACTCCGTGCTGCTGTAGTGCGGTGGTCGGTGGTGCCATCGGGGCACCATGAAGAAGAGAACACCGCTTCCCACATTTTAAGGGCTTTTAAGCCCTCCGTTTATTTATTTTGCCCCGAGTGTTTCCAAGTTCCTCCGGTCCCGTCGAGTATGAAATGCCGCATCATTTTGGCCATCGGAGGACCCGAGTCATCCCTCTGCTGCCTGACATTTCCTCCCTCTGCCAGCTCACCTCCCACCTCCCGGTGACTGCAGCACTCCCAGACCGCAGAGCGGTGAGTCGGCGGGCAGCACATGCAGTGCTGGCGCCTGTTTGTTAAAGGGACTGAATTTGTGTTTTAAAAAGCACGGTAGATGCATTACGAGGTGGCCAAGTGCCGCAAGGGCATCGGGTCATTAGGACCCTCGATTTAATTATTCATTTGTGGAGATGGGGCTAGCGACACCCACGGGGAGGGGCCAGTGCATTAAGACCAGTTCCAAGGCCTATGAATATTTAAAAGGGGGCGGAACTCAGGCGGGGTTTGCGCACAATAAGTGGCAGCAGGCTCAGGGAGCCTGAAAGATTTAAAAGGGCAACGAATTTAAAAGGGCAATTCAGGCCCAGATATAAAGTAGGGCATTAGGCCCAGTATAAAGTGAGGCACCCGGCCCAAAGTTTAGAGGGGCATTAGGCCCATTATAAATTGGGGCACCAGGCCAAATCTAAGGTGGGGCACCAGGCCCAAAGCAATGTGGGGCACCAGGCCCAATGCATGAGGCACCAGACCCATTGTGAAGTGGGGCACCAGGCCCAATCTAAGTGGGGCACCAGGCCCAAGCTAACGTAGGGCATCAGGCCCGAGGTAAAGGTAGGGCATTAGGCCCGAGGTAAAGCCTGGTACTAAAGGGAGGCCCCGGCCTAGCGGAATAGGGCAAGCCAGCCTAGTGGTACTAAAGGGAGGCCCCGGCCTAGCGGAATAGGGCAAGCCAGCCTAGTGGTACTATAGGGAGGCCCCGGCCTAGCGGAATAGGGCAAGGCAGCCTAGTGGTACTATAGGGAGGCCCCGGCCTAGCGGAACAGGGCAAGCCAGCCTAGTGGTACTAAAGGGAGGCCCCAGCCTAGCAGAATAGGGCAAGCCAGCCTAGTGGTACTAAAGGGTTCGCTAGCCACAACGTACAGTAAGGGATCCTATTCCAGAATACCCTACCTATAGAAACAGGGGTTCATTTGAGAGTGTTCAATTTGCCTATACTGTGAAACTACTGTGATTACTGTACTGCTTATGCTGAACTATTACCCTAAGTACCTGAACTATTGCCCTAAGTACCTGAACTATTGGTCTAAGTACCTGAACTATTGCTCTAAGCACCTGGACATTGGCCCTTATCAGTAACAATTAACCCTGAAGTTATAATTTGCCCTCCTCCGGCAAATTATTGTATCATTCCACAGTTCTTTGGGCATTCTTCAGTTATATGTTTACTACTGTACGAAGACAGTCTCAATCTTCTACCACACTGCAGTCTCCTAGTGTGGTCTGTAACACCACGTGCTCAGAATCAGTCTCTACTCAGAAGAAGACGTCCTTCCAGCATTCTTCACTCCTGGGAGATCATCCATCAGCTCATCCCGTCCGTTTGTGTCGTTCGCCGAAGTCGAGTCCGTTGCAAGTCGTACAAGTCGTACCTACCATTTTCTTGTTTTCACAGCTTGAAAGTACGTCCGCTGAAACGCATCACGACAGCCATGCCAGTGTCGTTCCGTATGGTTCCTGTTCCAGATGTCCCGAAGTTGGTCACCCGCTACAGAAGAGAGAGCTCATCCTGGAGAACCTGTTCTGCGCCCCACCTGGTCGTTCACCGAAAGTCGAGTCCGTCGAAGCCCAGTCCGGGACGCATCCGCTGTTTCTTTGTTTTGTGTTAGTTCCTGATCCTAGGATTGCAGAGTCAACCATCATCTCTTCAGATTCTTATGGTTCCTGGTCCTGTCAGAGTTCCTTCTGAGTCCAGCTGGCCCTTGGAGTGCCGCAGCATCAGTCAGGTCATGGTAGTCCTCCATTGGATTCATCGCCACACAGATCTTGATCTTTCTTCATCCTTGGCAACCCTGGAAGTGGGTTTTGGCTGAGAAACCTCTTGTTTCAGTGTGTTACTGTATTTCAGGAACCAGTTGCTTTGGTTCTACATTCCAGCAGCCTTGGAGAGAGTGGGCTTTTGCTGAAGATATATGGTCTGTCAACCAAACCTCTCACCACCCCAGTGGCCTTATCTAGGTCCTTGCTGGGAATTGAGATTAGGGTTCTACAGTTCTGTTTTACTTCCCTTGTAGCTACCAACAAAGAATGACGGTGTACACGAAGATGCCAGATCTCTGGACTCTTGTAATATCTGGACTCTTATGGAAATGTGTGATGCTAATTACCTTAATGCAGTGCTGAGTAGCTTATGTCACCTGATTCTCATTTAGAGTATAGAAGTACAGTATAGATGAGTGTCAGAATAAGAGTGGCAGTAGGCCTAGAGTTTATTCTTGTAGTAATAACCGTAGAAGTGGTAGATAAAAGTATTTCCCTGTTCCATTGCCCTATTGTTCTCGGGCAACCCCTCCTCCTTCTTGTGACTGTGTCTGTCTACCCTTGGTACCAAATAAATGTCCTGCGGGCATTGAAATACTAAGTTGACTCCTGCCTCTCCTTGTCTGGATAGCAGTTATCCTATCCACATAATTCAGACCTTGGTGCCTCATAACATCTCGAGAGAGCATCACACAGGTTATGCTGGAGAGACAAGCCAACAGCTCTGCACTAGGATGAACTCACACAGACATACTATTAAAACAAAGAAGACTGAAAAACCAGTGGGGCACCACTTCTCCCAGCTTGACCACTCAATTTCAGATATGTCAGTAATGGTCTTAAAAGGAAATCTCAAAAACACACAACAGAGATGAGCCTTTGAGAGTAAACTTATTTTACATCTCAATATGGTAGCAGATGGAATGAACATAGATCTGGGTTTCATGGGACATTACAGAAATTAACATCCACAAACCTCTTCTTCTTCAGACTGGCATATTATAGGACTTCAGCATGTGTGTGGGGTGTGTGTAGGGGTGTAAGTGTGTGTATGTGTTGTGAGGTATGTGAATATAGCAGGTGTGGGGACTTGCTGTAACATTGAGGTAGGCTTCTATTTAGATACATGGAGTTACAACGTGTTACTACTACAAAGCTATGCATTTGGTAAATTGTATAAGAAGGGGGTTCCATTCTAGAAATAAGTAGGTTTTGTTGCCACTGTAGAAGTCATTGGTTAGGCCCATCCTGGATTATTGTTCTACTGTCTTCAGTCCCTTTCTTGTGAAGGATATCAAATTATTGGAAAGGCCACAGATATCATGTACCAGAGTGACATCAGGTTGTGAGGGAATGTTATATGAGGATAGACTGGAAAAAACTTGGATTGTGGTCATTAGTCAACAGAAGGGCAAGGAGGGGCTTTTTGTTATTGTACAAGTCTCTAAGAGAAGAGGATCTTAAATCTGATTTGAGATTAGTGATCAGGGAGAAATCATATCAATTAAGAGGGCATGATAGGCAATTGAGGGAAGTAATGAGTAGAATGGAATTAAGAAGGAATGGCTTTAAGTGTAGGGTGATTAGGATGTGAAACAGGCTGCCTCAGGAGGTAGTGGAAGCCGGCAATCTGAGTACTTTTAAGAATAGATTGGATATGTTTTTTGCTGCAGTTGGTGACACATGTTACTGCCACTGAATTGTAGGGAAAGTCCATATGGGCCTCGCCTTCTTGACTTTCCTATTCTTCCATTATGAACTCCAGTATGAACTACTCTTACTTCACACACATAATGAATATTAATTCCTCCTTACTTTTTACCTTCACCCAGGAGTGGGTTGATTCCGTTGCACCATATTCAGATTACATAGCCTGTTGCTGTACATACAGGAGTGTTATCATAGACTGTCACATTTTTTTAACTCAGAACATACTGGGGTGCGAGATCTCATTTGCATGGGTGTCCTGGACAGATCTTTTTACATTAGGCTAATATTGTAGTGATTTGTGGAAATGTAGGTATGTTAGGACTCTTGTCTTACACACATACTTTATATTTACTTCTAGTTACCTTACCCTGGGGAGGATGGCAGTTTTATTTCATTTTGGTTCTATCCAGAATCCTTGGAGATGTTACTACGCAGATAGGAGTAAGGTTAAATAGTGTCACATTTTTGCTCTGTAGGTATTAGGATACATGATCCCTTTTACTTGGGATTTCATGACAAGTTGAATTCCTTTGGGGAACAATTGCAGTGACCGATGTGAATGAAGTTGTATTAGGAGTAGTGTGTGTGTGTGTGTGTGTGTGTGTGTGTGTGTGTGTGTGTCTCCTTAAAACGAGTTATCCCCACCCCCGCATTATGGGGATGTGGGGTGGGGTAGGGTGTATTGTGAGTGTGAAGAAGAGGAGAGAAATTATATTTGTATCTCTTATTCAGATTCCTTAGACACTTTCAGTACATCAAGTTGTTATACACTGATAATTTATTGACATCAGTACATATCAGGCTGCATGGTCTTATTCATTGGTGGTCCTTGACAAGAGTTTGTTGTTTGACACTAATACTGTCAATTTATAGTTATATTATCCTTTATAAAGTCATGTCACTACACTAGAGGTTTTTGAAGTTTATGGGGCATGATATCTAGTAGAGTATAGCTGGGTAATGAGTTCAGCTACGTTTTACACATCATACAGTGTGCACTGATGTTTTTAAGACAGCTTTACTAGTAAGTTCTTGCCTGTAATACATACATTGAAACTTCTTGGAGTCCTAAGACAATCTTAGTATGTCTTTAATCTGAGTGGGGGTTGTTTTTCAGTAAACGCATCCTTATACACATTGTGACACTCATAGCTCGATTTAAGAGCCATCTGCTCGAGTAGTGTTATCCTATGTCAATTAAATTTATATGTAGTAGGATTCTTTGAATGTGTTTTGCACCAAGCACCTTTGACCCTGGGACCCTCCCAGCTTAAGGTAACATGGTACTGTTAAACTTCTCTAACATCATCTTCTGTTTTTTTTAAATGAGTATTTTAAACCAATGGGGAATTTTTTCTGTTTATTTTCTGCATGATCTAGTTGTTAAGAGTATTTTTTTCCTAAATAACTGCCATTACACTTCTGAAGGAGGACTGGTTGGTCTGAAAGCTAGAGCACTTTGTTCTTGTTGTTACATCTATGTTGGTCCATTAAAAGGTGTCAAATAATTTGCTTCTGGATTACTTCACTGAGAAATGTGAACAGTAAAAAAAAAAAGAAAAAACAAGATTGTGAGTGTTTGTTTTTTTTATTTACCTGTCATGTGAGGAAAAAATCGATCATGTGGAGAAAAATACCAATCATGATGGCTACCATCTTGTTCATTTTTTTTAGCTGACAGAAATTGAAAATACATAAAAATTATACATTTTCCAAAACCAAACACCAGAACCTAGGTAAACATGATCTGTTCACCAGATTCTGATGTTTATTTTCTGAAAAAATTACCAGAAATACCTTTTTCTGAGCACCCCAAAATCCAGGGTGCCCAGTTTAGTGAGAGGAGCCTTTCACCCACATTTTCTATAAAAACAGTGAGACGTTCATGAATGCTGAAGCCGCAGCTGGAATCATACTGCCAGCTTCAGTTCAAGCGGTGAGCTGGCCATCACCTGTGCTCTCTGTCTGTCTCTGTCTCTCTGTCTGTCTCTCTCTCTCTATCTGTCTATCTGTTTATTTATTTTTGTTTGTTAAGCGGACCAGGGTGATCACTGCAGGTACTGCTTCTTTCTCTCCCCTCTTCTCCAGGTCACTTGCCCATCCTTCCCAATCTTTAAATGTATTAAATATATGAGCAGACTGGTGTGCCCAACCCTGGTACCACTTTTTGTCTTGACCACCATCCCCTCCAGGTCATTCCCCCCATTCCCACTAAGTACATGGTGGCCCTCGGTGCTGCTGAACAGTAGCCTAATACCGGGGTGCCCAATCCCCACTGTTGGAATATCCCCTGAAATAAAGAAAGCCATCTGTCAAATATTTTAACCCTGTAAAAAAAGGAAAATGATCACTCACCAATCTGACCCCCTATACACACACCTCCCACCCGCCCTACACTCAACACCCACCACCCTATACTCTCCGCACACCCTCACTCACTTGAACATGTCACATAGCACAGATTCAATCTTCAATTGAAGACACATCTTGCTCCTGATGCAAAAGTGCAGACAGAAGGAAAAATAGCCCAGGCAATACCACAAAGGGACAAGAACTTTTTCAGGTATGTTAGTGAAAGAAAAAAGACTAAGGGTGGAATTATGAGACTAAAAAGGGAAGGAGGGAAGTGTGCAGAAGGGGACCAAGAAAAGCAGAAATCCTGAAGAGGTATTTTTGTTCAGTATTCACAGAAGAAGGGGAAGGGGGGACCAAAGTTAGGTGATGGAAGCACCACTAGGATGGAGGTGGACACCAATCCATTTAAGGAGAGAGTATTGAAGGAACTCACTAATCTGAAAGTAGACAAGTCAATGGGGCCAGACGGGATACATCCCAGAGTATTAAGAGAACTCAAGGAGGTGCTGGCAGCTGGAAACAGCTGTGGTACCAAAGGACTGGAGGAGGGCTAATATAGCCCCTCTCCACAAATGTGGGAGTAGGGAGGAGGCTGGCAATTACAGGCCAGTGAGCCTGACCTCAGTTATGGGGAAACTATTGGAATCACTACTAAAAGAAAGGTTTGTGAAATATCTCAAACCCAATGAAGCACAGGATCCGAGGCAGCATGGATTCACAGCGTGAAGTTCTTGTCAAACAAATCTGATAGATTTCTTTGACAGGGTGACTAGGGAGGTGGATTAGGGAGGGGCCGTGGATGTGACCTACCTGGATTTCAACAAGGCCTTTAACACTGTCCCACATAGGAGGCTATTAAACAAGCTGGGCAGCCTGGGAGTGGATCCCAAGGTGGTAAACTGGGTTAAAAATTGTCTGAGTGATAGGACACAGAAGGTGGTGGTGAACAGAGTTTAATCTGAAGAGAGTTGGGTGACCAGCATGGTCCCACAGGGATCAGTGCTTGGGCCAGTCCTCTTTAATGTCTTTATAAGCAGCATTGCAGAGGGACAGGAAGGGGAGCTGTGTCTCTTTGCAGACAACACAAATATCTGCAACAGGGTTGACACTCCAGAAGGGGTAGAGAAAATGAGAAGGGACCTAAGCAAGCTTGAGGAGTGGTCAAGGGTGTGGCAGCTAAGATTCAATGCAAAGAAGTGCAAGATCATGCACTTGGGACACCAAAATGCAGGGGAGGAGTACATGATGGGGGGGTTACTGAAGGGCACCAAACAGGAATGGAACCTGGGAGTAATCATATCTGATGATCTAAAGGTTACCAAACAATGTGAGAAGGCTGTGTATAGGTACTGCTATTTATATATTTGTATGTGTGTCTATGACTATATGACTTTATTGTATACATGTTTTTCTACCACAGGGACAATATTTTAATTGAGTAATTTCAAATGGGTCAGGTGATCACTAGTAGGCGGTATTTATTGAGACACTCATATACTAGATTCTCTTCTTGACAAAGAACCAGTGCAGTTTGAAACATTGAAGACTGTAGGTGTATGTGTGGGGTACTACTTGTACTTTTATTTCGATTTTTGCATA
Organism: Neoceratodus forsteri; assembly: GCA_016271365.2. NCBI lineage: Eukaryota > Metazoa > Chordata > Ceratodontiformes > Ceratodontidae > Neoceratodus > Neoceratodus forsteri. The sequence goes on from CM028134.1 coordinate 690,305,466, forward strand.
AAGTATCAACATTGGAAGAATGGCCTACTTCCTGATTGAGTATTTGAGACCAGCCTCTTCTCTTATTTGAACATGTGGTATACAAATAAGGTAAAATGCCTAGGTTATGAGTGAAAGTTGCAGTATTTGAAGTTCACTTGTAGCTTCACTGATTTACAGTATTTTAACTCCAGACTTTCAACATATTCATTTTTCTACACCACCTTATAAATGTAACAGGAGTAATTTTTTAAATCCTGGATGGGACGTGTTTGCACACTTCTGGTGTGAAATGACATTTAGGCCAATATATTATTAATGCTACATGTCATGTTTGTAAGGGGAGTCATAAGACAACTATCTTGAACATTTGGGGTCAAAATTGAAAACAATATATAATTAAGAAACTTTGTGTGTAGTGCCTGTCTTGACACAGTAGGTATGCTCTGTGATCCCATGTTGGTGAGCTGAGTTCAGGGGTGAGCTGAGTGACCCAGCTGGATGGGGTGAAGGTGAGGGCATAACACTGTTAAGTGACACCACCCTCAATTCAATGAATGAAAGTTGCAGGGATGTCCACACAGGCCAGGGTTCCATATAGTGAAGTCCACTGTCCTCTTGGCATAGGGCCCTGCACCCATGGGTGGCAGACAGCCCTGTGCATTGGCTGACAGATGGAATCTCTGCCCTGTGTGTCTATATCTACAGCCACATAGAAGTGCACGGACTAGCGGGTGCTGCAGTTCTGCATCTCACCAGACATCCTGATGAATTCTTGAATTTTCACTGCACAGAAGTGTAGGGCCTGCAAGAGCCCTGCTCTTCTGTAGGTGAACAGAGTCTTCCTTTGGTGCAGGGCTCAAATGGCCCTGTGCATCTGCATCTGTGAAGATACAATTTCACTTTATCAGAAAGAAAGGAAATTCTTTGCAAAAAACTTTATCAGTGTACCAGTCAGGAATTAAGTTAATGCCACAAAAGAAGGGACATGTGGCATTAGGGTTTCCAACCCTAACTCCCCAACCCCAAACAGCAAAAGGAAAAATATGTATGGATGTATGTGTATATATATATATATATATATATATATATATATATATATAATAATATATATATATATATACATATATATATATATATATATATATATATATATATACTTATGCATGGGTGAGATAAACAGAGTGTGATAAATCTGTTTATCTAAGTAACTGTGTACATAAATTTCATTTATGTATACAGTGCTTATGTCATCAGCCATTTATCCACACAGTACTTATGTCATCAGCCATTTATCTATACAGTGCTTATGTCATTTAGAATGTTCGGCCTCAGTAGCAGTATTAACCATATTCAAATGCGAATAACTTTAAAACGAAAAATGATAGCATGGTACTGTGAGCACGAAAGTTGTTCAGCTCAGAAATATCTACAAAATGAGTGGTGTGTTATTTATTGATACTTTTTAGATTTTTGTATAATTAGCAGAAACACAGCAGAAAATTCATGCTTTTTTCATTCTGTCCGCAAACAAATGTAAATAACTTTGAAATCAAAAATGATAGCATGGTACTGGGAGCACAAAGTTTATTCAGCACAGAAATATCTACAAAATTAGTGGTGTTTCATTTATAGATACTTTTTAGTTCTTTTCAGAATTAGTGAACAACAGCAGAAAATTCCAATTTTGTGATCTTTTTCCTCAAACAAATGCAAATAACTTGAAAATGAAAAATGACAGTATGGTCCTTTGATCACAAGAGTTGTTCAGCATAAAAGTATCTACAAAATGAGAGGTGTTTCATTTCTAGTTTCCTTTTTGATTTTCTACCATCAGAAAAAAATGGCAACAAATTCAATTTTTATTCACTTTGTGACTAACAAATGCCCCCTACAAAAGCAAAAAAACCCCAGAACTGCATAAATGGAATATGCAATGGAAAACTCATGTAATAAATGATTTATCTGCACTTCAGCAGTTTGACCTCAGACACCTCACTCATGGCTTATGCCAATCGTGAGGTTACCTGAGGTCACACTGCTCTTGTGCAGATAAATCATTTATTACACTTGCTTCCATTGCATATCCCAGATATCTATATAGATAGATAGATAGATAGATAGCTAGATAGATAGATAGATAGATAGATATCTGGGATATGTTCTGGCCATTCATGGGATACCTGATTTATTTAAACGAGCGGTCTGTGATCTCGGTTGACCTCACGAGTGGTGGAGCCACGAGTGAGGTACCGAAGTCACAGACTGCTAGTTTAAATAAATCAGGTATCCCACGAATGGCCAGCACATGTGCAATTTATGCAACATCATACTTTGTTTTATAGTTTTAAAAGTTTATATATTTTTTTATTTTTATGTGGGACTATTTGTGATTAGGTTTTTGTCTTAAGCGGCATTTTACTGTATGTGTGGTTGGCTGTGTGTGGGATGTGATTGGTTGTGAGGTTTGTGAATGAAACTGTGTGGCGGTTTCTATTGGTTGACGTTTCATGGGAAAATGCTTGTGATTGGCTGCTTTGTTGTGGGTGTGTTTTGGGAGTTGTGGTGCAGTTAGTGAATGGAGCAGGTAGAGTGTTTGAGAGGGAGCGGTCGTGGTGGAGATAGCGGCAGAAGCGTGGCATATGGAAGGGGAGCTACAGTCACCATGGCCAGGTGAGAGAGTTTGGATGTTGGCTACCTTGGAAGATGAAGCCGGTGGTGGAGGTGCGCTTTGGAGGCTTGGTTTTGTGGTGTGGGGGAGATGAATATTGAGGAGAGTGATGGAGGAGCTGTATTTCGGAAAGCGGAAGATGTGGGACATGAAGAGCCTAAAGACACATTTTGGATTATTCAGAATTCTTTTTTTTTTGGTTGTTGGGGGGGTTAGAAAGAAAATGAAAGTAAGTGGAAGTAGGGCAGGCAGGAGAGGGTGGTGATTGATGGCAGAGTGTGGGATAAATGGCGGTTGAGTGACGGCAGGGTGTGGGATAAATATTAGAACCACTGTTTATCCGATGGCAGTGAGAATAAATGAATTTATCCCACGGTTTATTTGGCTACATATGTTGCATAAATATATACAGTATATATATTCTTGTCAAAAAACTTTGTTAATGCACTTGTTGGGGTTAAAGTGACAATAGTAGGGAACAACCCACCCCCACCCATAAGCAGGAACAGGTGTGGGAATTGTGCCTTGGGGTTGTCAGCCTTATCGCTCAGCACATTCCATGGGTAAATCAGGTGAGATCATTAACTTGAACCCTAACTGGTGCATTAGTGAATTTATGTTTGCAAATGAAATATATATCTTCATTCTTTGCAAAATAAAAACCACTAATGCACCAGTTAGGGTTCCAGTTAATGCCACAAAAGTAGAGCAATGTAACATTACAGTGTCCAACCCTAACTCCCCACCTTTAGGGTTTTGGATCTCCAGAGTCTTAGGGAATCAGTGGTGGGGTCTTCCTTGCATTGTCAACCCTAATGCCCACCCAGTTCCCTGAGCAAACAATGATAGATGTAATCTTCTGTCTTTATGCAGGGCCTGCACACAGAGAGGTCAAACAGATTGTCTCAGTCTATGGAACTGTGGCACACACTCAGAAACTGTAAATTACCACTGATGCTCTCAAAATCTTTATAAATCTTGTAAGCCCTAATGCTCACCACATTCCATAAATAAATAAGCTGAGATGGGCACAGTATAGGAGAATGGGGTAAGCATTAGGGCTGGCGACCCCAAGGCACCCCCCCGATGCCTCAGTGTCTGCAGGGTGGGGGTTGGGGGTGTTAGGGTTCAAAACACTAACACCACATTTCCCTACTTTTGTGGCTTTGACCCTAACTAGAGCATTAATGCAGTTTTTTTGTAATTTATTTCTTTACTTTTTGAGATAGTATAATACTATCTTTATTTTACTATGGGAGTGCAGGGTCCTATGAACCCTGTGCTCCCATCCCTCTGTAGATGCATATATATATATATATATATATATATATATATATATATATATATATATATATATATATATACATATACACAACTGCACTTCCATTTATAGGGCAACTGTGACCAAATTGTCAGCATAGCCACCTTATAATCCTACCAGAAAATGTTCGAATCCCTGCCAAAACATAATTCTGTGCAATTGCAATGCTAATTTATGTCACAGGTGTGAAAACACATTTTGGCCAGGATTTGAAAAATGACAGCTGTGACCTACATGAGGCGGGGTTATATGAAGGCTATGTTGAAAATCTGGGGTAAAAATATTTAACAATTCCAAAGTCATGAGCGGGCATAGCAAAATTGCCATGAATGGACATAACTTTGTAATTTTTTCACATTTTGACCCTATATTTTCAATATAATCTTCTTATGACCCCACTTTATAAACCCCATAGATGAACATTTTCAAATCCATGCCAAAATACCATTTCACGCCACAAGTGCAAAAACGCATTTTGGACAGGATGTGAAAACTGACAGCTGTATTATTCATGAGGTGGTGTGGAAAATCTGTACTCAAAATATTGAAAATTACCAAAGTTATGTGCATGCATAGAAAAATTTCAACAAATGCTCATAACTCATCATTTTTAGGAATTTTTCCACCAGATTTTTAACATGGCCTTTTTGGGATCCCACCTCATGAACACTGTCACTATTATTTCGTTAATCAGGCTGAAAGGTGATTTTGTACAGTGACCACAAAATCACCTTCTGGGCCTGATTAGTGAAATGACAGTGGCAGTGTTTATGAGGTGGGGTCTCAAAAAGGCCATGTTGAAAATTTGGTAAAAAAAATTCCTAAAAATGGTGCCTCAGTTTGTGGTTTGGCGTTGAAGAGTGCAAACATGTCCTGGTCCATAGAAGATGACAGTGGACAATCTCTGGTGGTACGTATAGGGCAAGAGGGGGTGCTCAGTGAGAGGGTTGGGATGGGGGAAGGGGACAGCAGGAATGACGAGGGACCATTTACTTTTTTTCAGGTATAATAGAAAGAGATGTCGGGGACTGTTTTTCTTTTTACAGGTCAAACAAAGAACAACAGGGTGTTTCTTGACTTTTGGGACGCTGGGGTGGGCTCCCCAGTGTCCCACACTGCTGAAGGGGGGTGAGAATCTTGTACATGCCAATATGGGGATTGGGGCCCCTGATGTTGGCAACCAGGAATAAAACAATAAAACAACGAACTGCAGAGGGGGGACTAAAATAATAATTGGAGGATGGCAATCAGAGGGTGGGGGTACCCCTAGACACCAGGGGCAGTGATTGGAGGGTGGGGGATGCCACTAGACACCAGGGAAAATGATCGGCAGGTGGTTGGTGCCACTAGACATCAGGGACAGTGATCAGAGGGAGAGGGGTGCCACTAGACACCAGGGACAGTGATCAGTGGGATGGGGTGCCACTAGACAAAAGGCAGCACAAGTTGCAGCTGCGGCTGCAAAAGTCAAGAAAATCCTGCTGTTCTTATACAGAGAATGTGGGGAAGCACTCCTCTCACTAAATTGGGCACCCATGATTTTGGATGCCCAGAAAACATATATATGGGCACAATATTTTAAAACAAACATCAGAATCTACCTAAAAAGGTCCTGTTTTGCTAGGTTCTGATGCTTGTTTATTGAAATCATGGCATTTTTGTGTTTTTCCATGTTTGTCAGTTCATGGAAGAAATCAACATGATGGCAGTTGGCATGGCACCAAAAATGTTTGGTGCCCTGCCAGTTCAGTAGTGCAAAACTGAAAATCAGCATTTGTGGCATCAGATATTTACTTTTGCTGCATAACGTTATCTCAAAACCCCTACCCCTACATGTGCAAGTCAGAAAACACTAAAATTTAAAGCCTTATAACTCTGGAACCCTTCTATATCTTTTCACCAGGCCTGTTAAAGGCACTACCTTGGGACATGACACATGTCCCCTGCAAGTTCGGGGCAACAGTTCCTTTCCATGTAGGCTGTAGGTGAGAGCAAAAAAAAAAGTTAAATACAGGAAAAAAAATTCTTTTTTTCTAGAAATGACACAACTGTATCTCAGAAACCACACAAGCTGCCATCACAAAATTTTCCGGACAGCAAGGTTTTGCCTCCTAGACAACACAAAATTTCAGCTCATTTGGTCAAAGACAGCCAAATATATTAATGTGCAAAATTTTAGGTTTAACATTAAACAGGCCACTCAACCCTAACTATAGTGGCGCTATCATGCCACTCTAATTATGTATATATCTATGTATGTATATCTTTGCAAAAAACTGCATTAATGCAACATTTAGGGTTGAGGCTATAGCATCAAAAGTAGGGAAATGTGGCTTTAGGGTTTTCAACCCTAAAACCCCAATGCCACCCCTAAAGCAAATCAGGGCCGAGTCTTCCTAGGGTCTGTCAACCCTAAAGCTCACCCAATTCTACACACTCCAGAAACATATACACCAAATGGGGTGAGATTTAGGGTTGACAACCCGAGGAAGATTCTGCCTCCATTTGCTTTAGGGGTGGCATCGGGGAAAGCCACATTTCCCTATTTTTACTGCTGTAGCCTCAACCCTAAATGTTGCATTAATGCAGCTTTTTGTAAAGAATTTCCTTAGTTTTTGAAATATAGAATCCAGGCCCTGAGCTCCAATGCATCCGTACTTTTTGAGATTGTGTAATCGTATCTTTATTTCTCTGACAGAGTGCATGGCCCTCTGGGCCCTGTACTCCCATCAATCTATAGATGCATGTATCTATCTATCTATCTATCTACATTCATACATACAGATATATATATACACATACACATATATCTATTGCTCTATCTATATAGCTATATATATATATAGGTGTATGTATATATATATGTGTATATATATATATATAGTTATAGGTGTGTGTGTGTGTATATATATATATACACACACACACACACACACACACACAAAATAGGAGTGTGTTGTATTCATTGACAATAAAATCATGTATTCTCACCTCAGTGAGATAAATGGTTGCTGCCATAGCTACAGTGAGAATATTTACATTTACACATACTGTAGCTATGTCATCAGCCAATATTCTCACTCCAGCAGCATGTGCCCAATGTAAGTCAGAACTTCTTTTAAATGTGAAAGTGAAATGTTTAAGATACCTAATTAAGCAGCTGGTCTGTACTCTTCATTATTTGCTTGCAGTTTCAAAAGCACCAGAAACCGACAACAATATAGTCCTCACTGCACCAAATGGCACCCACCTAAAACAGCGCATTTCTGTACTACAAGCTGTTGAATGGTTGTGCAGTCTCTCACACTGCATCCGAACTGTAAACCTATCGGGTCCCATTTATGATCTCTCAGATAACAAACATAAAGAAAATCTGTCTACAGACTCCGACTGACTAACATACCAGTGAACTGCAGAGCACACATACAGTATTTCCACACCAAAGCTTCAGTTCTTAGTTTCATTTCTTCATGTTACAGCAACATAAATTTGACCTCTTTAAAGTGGTATTACATACATGATATATATATATATATATATATATACTCTGAAACTGTATAATTCCTGCTCTCTGTCTCAGTAAAAAATAAAGCTGAGCATCTCAATGACAACAAAAGCACCTCACACAATCAAAACTGCTCTCTTACCTGTAGTTCCCAGGGAGCTTCTCATGGACATTCCAAAACAAATAACATGTAAGCCAGCCACAAATGAAAAATTTATGCACAGCACCATACAACAAAATTTAAACACTACACATCATAAAATATAGCAAAAAAGGAAAATCACACACATTATCTACATGAAACCTCCCGGACATGTCCCACCTCCCAAAACACATCATCCAACCATGGATCACACTGACATACTCAGTAATCAATTACCACTCACTCATACAATGACCAATCGCACAACATATACAAACCCCATTCATACCCATTCACTCACAGCAGCTCACAGGAACAGAACGACATAAGATAAAACAAAACAATTTAAAACTTCCACACCTATTGTAGAAATCTCACACATGATGTGCAGATCATTGGATATGGAAACTATTCTTACTCCTGCATCGTGAGGTATGGATATCTCACTCGTGCCTTCAGCACTCATGAGATATCTATGCCTCACTCTGCAGGAGTGAGAATATTTTCCATATCCCACTCCTGCCCATCATGTATTTTATATATATATATATATATATATATATATATATATATATATATATATATATATATATATATATATATATATATATATACAGTAGTGGCCAAAAATATTGGTGCCCTTGCACTTTTTTAAAATAACTCACAATTTCCTCTAAACATAAGTTGAAATTAACAACAGTATTTGGTCTCCACAATTCTTTATTTCTCTGTTAATATTACAGAACCTTTGTTTTTGATTCAGAATTTAATATATCCTTTTAAATCAGAAAATGAAAAGAAATGGCATTGACAAAATTATTGATACCCTAGACTTAATATTTGGTAGCACAGCCTTTGGTCAAAATAACTGCAATCAACTGCTTTCTATAGCCATGGATGAGCTTCCTGCACCTCTCTACTGGCAGTTTGGCCCACTCTTCTTGTGCAAACTGCTCCAGTTCTCCCAGATTTGAAGGGCGCCTTCTCCCAACTGCTGTTTTCAGATGTCTCCACAGGTTTTCAATGGGATTTAGATCTGGACTCATTGCTGGCCACTTCAGAACAGTCCAGCGTCTTGTCTTGAACCATTCCTGGGTGCTTTTTGAAGTGTGTTTGGGGTCATTGTCCTGCTGGAAGACCCATGACCTTCAACAGAGACCCAGCTTTCTAACACTGGGTTCAACATTGCACTCCAAAATGGCCTGGTAATCTCCAGATTTCATGATGCCATGCACATGTTCAAGGCACCCAGTGCCAGAGGCAGCACAGAAACCCCAAAACATCACTGAACCTCCTCCATGTTTGACTGTAGGGAAGGTGTTCTTTTCTTTGAAGGCTTCATTTTGTTTTCTGTAAACATAGAGATGATGTGCTTTACCAACAAGCTCTAATTTGGTCTCATCTGTCCACAGGACATTCTCCCAGAAGGATTTTGGCTTGTTCAGGTGTGTTTTGACAAACTCCAGTTGGGCTTTCTTATGTCTCTCTCTCAGCAGTGGGGTCTTCCTGGGCCTCCTACCATATAACCCCCTTTCATTGAGTTGGCGACGGATGTGTGAGTTGAAACTGTCGTACCTTGTGTCTGAAGGTCAGCTTGAATCTGTTCAGTAGTTGATCGAGGTGCTTTCTCCACCATTCGAACAATCCTGTGCTGCAATCTTTGATCAAGTTTTCTCTTGTGGCCACATCCAGGGAGGTTGGCTACAGTGCCATGGGCCTTAAACTTCCTGATAACATTACGTACGGTGGAAACAGGAACATCAAGGTCTCTGGAGATTGATTTGTAACCTTGAGATTGCCCATGCTTGGCTACAATCTTCTGTCTGACCTCCTCAGACAATTCTCTGGCTTTCTTTCTTTTCTCCATGTTCATTGTGGTACACACAGTGACACAAAACAGGAGAATTAGTCCTTTTCTCTATTCAAACTGGTTGAATGAGTGATTTTTATATTGCAGGCACCTGCAACTCACCATAGATGAGTTCAATTCCAAAGTGAAGGAAAATCACCTGCTTGAAATCTAATTATTTCTAACTACTTCTAAAAGGTGTCAATAATTTTGTCCAGGCCATTTAAGGATTTCTGTGTGGAATAAGCTAAGACTTAATACATTTTTCTGCTTTTTGTGTTTTATTCCACTGCAAACCAAACAAATACATATGTGGATACCAAAATATTTTTTAATTTCAACAATTTTCTGGAAGGAATGGTGCATTATTAGAAAAAAATGCAAGGGCGCCAATGTATACATATATATGCATGTGTGTGTGTGTGTGTGTAAATGTGTATATATATTCATATATTCATGACAAAAAACTCTGTTAATGCATCAGTTAGGGTTATTCCACAGTGACAAAAGAAGGGAAATACAGTGTTAGGGTTACCACCCCTTGCACCCCAAACCCAACACACCCCCACCAACAGGCATCAGGGTGTGCATTGGGCTCATCAGGCCTAACTCTCACCACATCCCATGTGTAAAGATGCTGAGATGGTGCAGTATAGGAGAATGGGGTAAGAGTTAGGTCCAGTTACCCCAATGCACACCCTGATGCCTGTTGGTGACTCAAACACAAATGGTAACGGTGACGTAAATGTAAATGTAAATGCAAACAGTAACAGAAATGCAAGCACAAATGCAAACCATAACGCAAGTGGTGATGGAAATGCAAACGGAAGTGTTAACGGTAACGGTGACACAAACGGGAACAGTAATGCAAACAGAAAAGGGGACACATGCGGAACTTTAAAGGCAAATGCTTACGCTAACCGTAACGCTAACGTTGACGGAAACAGAAACCAATGCAGTAACGGTAATACTAACAGTGATGCAAATGCAAATGGTAACGGTAATGGTAACAGGAACAGTGACACAAATGGAAATGCTAAAACAAACTGCAATGTAAATACAAATGGTAATGCAAATGTAAGTGCAAACACAAACGGTAATGGTAACAGTAACGCAAATGGAAGTGCAAATGGTAAAGCAAGTGCAAACAGTAATGTAAAAACAATCGGCAACAGTAACATAAATGCAAGTGCAAATGCAAACGCAAACGATAACGGTAATGTAAATGCAAATGCTAATAGTAACATTAACGGTGATGCAAATGTTAACATAAACGCAAACTGTAACATAAACACAAATTGTAATGGTAACACTAACGCTAACAGTAGCGGTAACGCAAATGCAAACACAAATGGTAAAGCAAGGGCAAATGGTAACATAAACTTAAATGGTAATGATAACATAAACACAAGCACAAACACAAACACAAATGGTAACATAAATGCAAATGCTACTGGTAACTGTAATGGTTACACAAAATGCAAATGGTAACGCAAACGTAATCATAAATGCAGATGCAAATGGTAATGGTAAGGGTAACGAGTATGCAAATGGTAATGGAAGTGCAAACGGTAACGCAAACAGTAATGTAACAGTGAATCAAACGTAAATGGAAATGCAAATGGTAATGCAAATGGTAACACAAACAGTGATGCAAATGGAAATGCTAACGCAAATGATAATGGAAGCGCAAATGTAAATGCAAACGCAGATGATAACGGAAACGCAAACGCAAATGTGAACGCAGATGCTAATGATAATGCTAATGCACATGCTTTGTGTCTGAAAGAGGTGCATCCAGAAGCACAGTGAATACAAAGAATGTGGGCATAATAGTGGCCCTCGGACAGGAAAATGAGCACTTGGAATACTAAATTGCTTATATCTCAGGAACTGTATGACACAGAAACAAAATTAAAATTTCATATGATTTATGACATTCTAGGATAGTTTTGCACTTAGCCCCCTAGTGGGGGACTAAGAATGTTTGTGACAAAAAGTCTGTATCTCAAACCGTTTTCGAGATACAGGACCTGTAAGGCGCAATGGACGCTGTAATGTTATCCTACGATAAAAAAATCATCAACTTCGGAGTGCTGTAACTTTGCAGCCCTGTAATATTTTGGCACCAAACCACCAAAAGGCACATCTGTGGGATATTGGCTTCCTTCTCTGCAAATTTCAGCTCAAAAGACCAAACTGTTGTTTTGCAGCAGGGTGGCGATGATTTCCTGTTGTTTTGGCCATACTTTGGCAAATTACTTTGGCAAATCACACTTTCGCAAAACAAATCATGAAAGTGTTGCATTTGCAAAAGTACTTTGCAACACTACTTTTTACAAAAAACATATTTCAGGGGTGGGTTTAACCCCCCTCCCAAAACACATGGCTAGCATCCTCAGGACTCGACTAGGTGAACACAACAAGAATTGTGTTCCTAGAGGGTCCCAAATTTAAATGACAGGCATTTTTCTAAGCTGTAACTGAAAGAAATGGCTGACTCATGAAAGTAAAAGGCTAATTTGTGACACTAAATACTGCATTTCTGACACTGTCGCAATTAACTTCCCCATAGACTATAATGGGATTCAGCTGTTTTTGAATAACTTTTAAATCGTTTAATATTTTTTTCACAAAATCTTCAAAAGACACATTGGGGAGCTAGACTGCATGTTCCCTGAGGTTTTTGGACCAATCGCACAACCCATGTGGGCTGTAGGTGCGAGCAAAGAAATGCACAAAAATCCATAATTTATGCATTTTATGTCACACTGTAGCTCCACAACCATATATCTGACCATAATTCAACTTACTAGATTCAGAGATCTATGGTACCAGACCATTCATGTCAAATTTCAGGCAAATCCGTTGTAGGGTTGCAAAGTTATTAAGGTGCAAAATTTGAGATTTAACCTTAAATGGGGTACTCAACCCATGCCACTATAATATGTATATATATATATATATATATATATATATATTCATTCATGGCAAAAAACTCCATTTAATGCATCAGTTAGGGTTGTTCCACAGTGACAAAAGTGAGGAAATTCGGTGTTAGGGTTGAAAACAATAACTCTGCATTTATCCCCCCCCAGCACCACACACACACAGACACACACACATGCAAGTAGATGGGAGGACGAAGGCAACACGACCAATCACAGACAACCAGCAACAGGTGAAAGAAATAAAATACAACTGTCTAAATGTACTACAAGACATCCCCCACCCACCCGTCCAGGTACTCATGCTCAGTTGAGATCCACAGCAAAACTGAGGCCATGTACACCAAATGTACACATCCCTGATTGCAGATGCACACAACATACCACACTTAGGAGTTGCATGGCCTTACCTAGTGATGCCACACACCCCACCAGACCTGCCACTATACCTTGACTGTACATCAGAATGAAACTCCATGATTGCAGGAATAGAGAGGTTTCTACACTTATGAGTAGACAGAAATAAAATACAAGTGTCTAAATCAACTACAAGACACATGCATCATCATAGGTGTTGTTCTTAGCTGTGCATTTTCTCTCTGTCTACTCAGGATGCAGAATCTGATCTGGAGGCTCAGCAAGCCATTCCTGTACAAGGGACTGCAAGTCCTAATGCTGCTAACAGGGTTCAACTTCAGTGATGGAGGTGTAGCATTGATGTCCATTGACTTACTTTTGTTGTGGTTGTACACTCAGAAAGCAGTAACTACTCTGCATGATGAGGGTGTACTACGTGGCTGAGCATATACAACTCCTAAGCATGCAAAGATGACTATAGCTGCAATAGCGTAGGTGTACCACGGATGCCCATAGACTCAGTTTAGTTGTAGCTCTCTACTTAGGATGCAGTACCTGACCAGAACAATGGCATTGTCTGTGTGACGCCATGCACATCCTAGCTGTACTAAATTGAATATCCTTGCAATGAGTAAGGTATACCATTGATCTGTATGCCCTCATTTATGCTGTAGGTCCCCACTCAGGATGCAGTATCTGGTCTAGCAGTTTGGAGGGAGCATTCCCTGACTGAGGGCATGAAACTGACAACTGTGGTACCTGAAGTGTTGCTGCAATCAGAAAGGTGTTCAGTTCATGTCCATGGCCTTTGTTTTCCTGTGGCTTAGCAGTCAAGATGCAACAAATGTTGGGCATGGGCAGTGTGTGTCTGAGACTGTACAACTTGTAAGTGTACAAACCTCTGTACAACTGCAATGAGGAAATTCAACTGTTAATGTCCATGGTCTTGTTTGTACTGCAGCTCTTCAGTCAGTATGTAGTGGCTTGTCTTGGGGGCTGGTGCATTGTCTGCCGAAGGGCTACAGTGGCTAACTTTGTAAAGTTGTGCATACCTGAAATTAGGTAGATATACAATGCATGTCCAAGCCTTTAGTTTTGGTGTGCCTCTCCAGTTATGGTGCAGTATCAAGTGTTGTGGGGTGTGTGGCATCGCTAGGTAAGGCCATGCAACTCCTAAGTGTGGTACATTGTGTGCACCTGCAATCAGGGATGTGTACATTTGGTGTACATGGCCTCAGTTTTACTGTGGATCTCAACTGAGCATGAGTACCTGGTCAGGTGGGTGGGGATGTCTTGTAGTACATTTAGACAGTTGTATTTTATTTCTGTCACCTGTTGCTGGTTGTCTGTGATTGGTCGTGTTGCCTTGGTCCTCCCACCTACTTGCATGTGTGTGTGTGTGTGTGTGGTGCTGGGGGGTGAGGGGGTAAATACAGTGTCAAACAGATGAGACATACTGATAAGTCCTGGTAGGACGAAACACGTGTCTATGTCTTCTGTTAGCACCCTTTGCAAACCGTGTGAGAGGCCTTTCGGCACCATGCAATTCTGCTTAAAGTTGAACCAGCATAACATTCTGTGGTGATTTGCATATGCAGCCCATGATGCTTTGCATTGTGTGGGCATGTGTGATTTTGTATTTTCTTGAAACTTGGCTTCCCAGCCAAATGCCCCTTGGGGTAACCCTTGCCTCAGTGTTTGCGCACAGAGGTTCTTTGTCTTTGAAATAGTTTTTTATTTTAATGGGTTCACCAAAACATAACCCAGACAGACCGTCTTAGGGTAGCTGGTTCATTCCACTAGGGTGTCAAACAGACAAGACATACTGATGAGTCCTGGTAGGACGAAACACGTGTCTATGTCATCTGTTAGCACCCTTTGCAAACCATGTGAGAGGCCTTTCTGCACCATGCAATTCTGCTTAAAGTTGAACCAGCATAACATTCTGTGGTGATTTGCGTATGCAGCCCATGATGCTTTGCATTGTGTGGGCATGTGTGATTTTGTATTTTCTTGAAACTTGGCTTCCCAGCCAAATGCCCTTTGGGGTAACCCTTGCCTCAGTGTTTGCGCACAGAGGTTCTTTGTTCTTAAAAATACAATGTAGACACACGTCAATAAAACAGTCATAGTAATACACTGTTGCAATAAAGAGTTAACATATTTATTCAAGACGCAAGCATAAAAAGAAAGAAACGAATACTGAGCACACATCATTGTAGTGAATGCGTGACAGAGTTATGTTAATCTTTAATAAATTATATGATACACAGTGATGTAAATGCACATGGACAAGTACTGTACCTTAGTACAGTCACACATCTAACAAATGTGTCAAGTGTGATGTCTTATGGCTGCATATAACATACTCACCAGAAAAGACAATGACAGAAGTGTTTTATCAGATAGGCACATCTCTTTTGACATCTACAAGTCTTTCATAAACATATAAGCGTGGTTTCTCTAGTGACCGTGAAGACAGCTGGTGCCGATGAAAGACCACTGCAACTATTTTCACAATGTCACTGATCAACACAGCTATCTTATACGTCACATTGAGCTGAGAAATGGAAGGAAACCAAGTTGACATATTTACTGTGTTATACCAATTGTACGCTTGTTAGTAACAATATGATACCATGCCAGAACTCTCTCTGTTACAAAAAATGGACAGCAAAGTAAAAGAATGTCACATGTTGTGTGACTATTCTTCTGACACATGAAAGTTGTCATAATTCTTCAGTATCAGAACATATGCATTTTTTAAGTGTCGCGGCAGTCTCTGTTTGAAAAAGCTTGTTGAATCTTCGCACTCTACCTATCCAGTTCTGTACCTCAACAAACAAGTGTAATGTCCAGAATGCACAGACTGGCCATAGTAGTAGATCACAGCATGAGTGTCAAACACTGTTTGGTTAAATACTATTTTACCAGCTGTGAAATCAGTGATAGGTGTGTCAATTCTGAGACCAGTGGAGTCAAATCTATGCAATACTAGCATAAGATATTGAGATGAAGTCCTGAGACATATGGACTGAGTACATGAACCTCCACACCTCACACATAGGTGACCACTTTCAGCATTAGTAAACAGCTGCCAGAACTTAACACTTTTACTCTGAGGCACAAACAGAGAAACCCAAAGCATGTCTTCTGTGGTTTCTCATTCTGAATGACCACATAACAGACATACATACTTGGTAACATATAACACAGTGAAATAGGGATGCATAGAAGTTCCCTCTTCATCCAAGCTGTTTATGATAGCCATCATAAACTCACTAGCATCCTGCTGCATGTTTGCAGCAAATGTACTGCATCCATCATATGTACCCAGGACCTGCCGTAGAGGTGTAAGTGACTGCACATTGTTAGTCTGATCAGAAGCCAGGTTGACAATCTGCTTCAATTCCTTTGATAGGGGAGTCTCTTGTGAAGCAGATATTGCCTCCACAAAATGTGGCATGTGAAGAAAGACTTGCATAGCTGAATTAGCATAGCAATTAACTCTAGTACTGTTGTCAAACCTGGCACAACATCCATATCTACTGACTTCTGACCAACAGCCAGTTCTGTATCTGTATTTGACATTGTGACCTTCTTAGAACTCTGAACAGTTGAATCAGTTGTGGAAGCTCATTTTCTTTTGTTGCCAGCTGTAGGTGTGACTGAAGGATGTGACACAACCACATGCATAGATAGTGATATTAAAGACATCTGTGGCTGGTATAGAGTACATAATCGGTTGTACTCAACTATACAACGCTTGTCAGCGCGTATCTTCTGAGGTGCGACTGTTATGATGTGCAACCCAGAAAGACTACGTACACATGAAAGTGCGACATAGCTCATGCCATCTTTTAAAATGTCTGTCCCTATGTCCACCATTCCTGAATCCAAACCTCAAGCCTTGAGACTTTGTGTATGGAGACAGCATATGCAACACATATTGGGAACTGTTTCCTGTTCACATAGATATCCTTCAATACCTAGAACTTAACACAGGTACGATCAATCTGGGCAGGTTGTTCCATGTTGTCAAAGTGGACAACAAGTGTCTCAATAAATGTCTTTTGGACATTGTAAACAAAGTCTATGATGTTACCCATTGCACCATTTACCATACCATGTTTCACATCAAGATTGCGGCGCAGCATAACACGTGCATTCTTACAAATGGTAAGAGCAGCTTCTAGACCAGCTGTGCGTGAAACATCTGACTTCAATTCAGACAGTCTTTCAGTCATCTTAGCTACCAGCTTACTGCTTAAAATTACACCGACTGTATCAACAGCATGCAGTGTGAGAATTTCTTGATTTTCTCTCTGCAACATCACACTGTTGAACTCGGCACATTTCTTTAGTTGTGGCATAAGACACACAATGCGTGTGCCCCTGGAACACACATCACTGAAAACATCACATGCGATTTCTATGAATGTAGCGTTCATTCTGATTCTTCAGCCATTTAACATTAGAACATGTTCTGGTGACAGAGAACCTGTATGATCTTGATCCAACAGTACCTTGTAAGTCATGTCAGCACTTTGTTGCATGTTCCGATACAGCTCGACATAAGTAAATAATTCCCACAGATTACAACCTCCAATGCAGCCTAGCATATTCTTGGCCTGCTTCACAGTCAGAGCTGCAAAGACATGTTCTGCATTCACACGTGCAAGCTGTAAAAGGTCTCCAAATATAACAATGTTTTTTACACCAAATGCATCTCCATAGTCAGTCCCCAAGATCTCCTGTAGCCGAGATGTACATATGGCAAGTATCAAATTGGACACTCATATACTAATTCTACTGCCGATGAGTAACTTCATCTAGTGGAATATTGGGCAAAGCTGAGATGCAGAATAAATGACAGTTTTAATACTTCCTGCTTTTGCCATGCTCCACTGGCATCATGAACAGACGGGTGTAACGTCACTCCCACCAATGTTGTATGCAGCTAGTCCGTGGAGTACTGACAGTAACAGAGCATTTATGACCCTGTCAGGCTCTGTATTTGAGCTGTGATAGCCTCAATAAGGAAACTCTTCCCTGTACCAGCTGACCCACTAACAAACAACAATGTGGTTTGTAGTCAAGACAGTCACATTTCTTCTTTTCATGCAGTATCCCATGTCGGACAGCATCGGTCACATCAGAGTGAACAACACGCTGCTGCTCATTGAGTCTGTCTCTCAACTCAGCTGGGTCAACACCGCAGTGCGTGCCATGTTCCATGGCACTTCCTTCCGACATGAGTACTTCTTGGGTATCTAGAGGCAGAGGTTCAGAATATTGTCCTTCTGGATCAAGATTATCCTGCTGCTGCAGCAGTTATGCAGCTACCAGGAGTATCTTCTGTGCCGCTTCAGCTGCCGCCCTCAGCATTCAGCCCTGTGGCTGCATATCTCTTGAGTATTGACTTTTGAATGTTTCGTAACTGTGATCAAACTCTTCCTTGAATATATCACAGTCACCTTGGATTTAGCCTCATTCCTCCAGGGTCTAAATAGGAATAGCAGAGCAAAGTAGTAATGCTCACTGCTCTCAGATGTGCCTAGATGTAATTTACAGTGGTCAATGAGCCAAGGATTATGTCTCTAACAAGACAGCCATCCACCCTCTGACCTTGTAAATGTCACATGCACAATCAGGTGAGACATCAGTTCAGTCATACTAACTTAGCTGCCTGAAATAGACACTTATCATCCATATCTTCATGTCTAAGGGGTAGTATGCCAATATGTTGTTCTTCAAGATCTGTCTGAAGAGGGTCTATTGACAACCAGTTCCTCAATGTCAGCATGAAGAATAAGTACACATTTTCGCTTCCTTTTGTAGTTCACACTGAGAAAGCGGACAGCATCAGACTTGCCGTATGGATGTGTACTAATCAAGTGATCACCAGCCTCATAAGCACCACATTCTCTGTGTGAGAGGCTCTTCAAGCCCAGTGACCACAACTGAGATATCAGGCTTTTGCTTGAACTAGAAATATCTTCCCAAAGATCTTGCAAGCTAGTCTGCTCATGTTTTGTTATGTACGAGGTGACGTACCGAACTAGAGCCAACGAGTTGTCAGCCACAAACTGAACATCTATGTTAGCTTGCCACATTAGGAAAAGAGTAGGGTTGTAGTCATTGATGTACACCTATTTCTCATCTCTGGGTAACTTGTATACCCTCTTGGTTGATTTTGCCTTCAAGTGGTGTTGCATTGCTGAAAACAGATCATTCATGCAACCATCCTGACAGACACGTCTAGGAAATCCGAAACAACATCTTGTGTACCAATCAGATTTGTTCTTCACTACCCAGCATCTTATTTAGTGCAAATATGGTGCTGGAACTTTTGCACCAACTTCCACAGTGTAGGACTGTTGTACTTGTCCGGAATGCGGCAAGTGATGTATTTCTTGATAAATGATAGCACTTCTGCTGCTTCATGCTCACCTATATG
This sequence comes from Neoceratodus forsteri, assembly GCA_016271365.2. NCBI lineage: Eukaryota > Metazoa > Chordata > Ceratodontiformes > Ceratodontidae > Neoceratodus > Neoceratodus forsteri. The sequence continues at coordinate 690,324,698 of CM028134.1, forward strand.
TGGGGCATCCTTGATCCACAGCAACATGTGAATATAAGCAGCACCGCGTGCCTGATACTCCATCCTCCAAAAGTAATATTCCACAATACCAAGAGGTGGATTATCCTTTGATAAAATGAAAGTCAGAATATCATGGAACCACTTGTGAAAATGCCTTGTGACAGAGACAGGGTCAAGTGAGCACATTTCTCTGAGTCATTGATGAAATACCCTCAACATCAGAATTTGCCCACTTCAACAGTTCAATGGCCTCATCCCAGGCATACTCAGCACAACTCAGTGTGACAAACCATGTGGCTGCACCTTGCTCTCGCAGCATTGTCATCACCTCAGAGTGTCTGCGGTACCAATATTCTTTGGTGCCATGTAGATTCTAATAGAATAGAAGGCAAATTCACTTGCACATTTTCATCTTTCTGTTTCAATTTCTCAAGAAACTGTGCAGCAGTAATTCCATCAAGTGGAGTAGTCATACGAATAGTATGCACAATAGATGCAGATAATATGCTAAGTTCACTCTCCCATAGGAGATGAAACAGGTACTGTATGTTGCATCTGAATTTGCCATCTTTACTGAGCACACAGCTCGTTCGGTACTCAGCACCCTGTACACATACTTCTCTTTCATCCAGATGACCGTCTGACCCTTTAGGGAATAAGTCTGGGAAACAGCGTGCTTCCAGTGTTTTCTCCCAAATACTGTCAGGCCTCACCTTCCACCTGTTTCATTTGATAGAGATCAATGTTGTCCCCTACTGGATCTCTGCCATGTAGTGGGTGAATTGTGTACTGTTCGTACACATTGTCATTTCTTTCCACATTGACCTTCTCAATCATTGGCTTTGTGCTTCCCAAGTCATCATGATCAACAAGCAGGCTAGTTGCAATCAATATTAAGGTCTGCATAAAAAGGATTGTTGTTCTTTAAATGAGTAAGGGCAAGCTTCACCTTCTCAACATTAACAACATCCTGCCAAATCACCTTAGACTTTGTTGGCACACCATTAACAAGAAAAACCAAACTGTTTCAATGGAGATAGCCTCCACATTTTCCTGCAAAGGAAGTGGAAGATATGTAATGGAACCCTTAAGAGATCTGATGAGTTCTTTTTGAGGAATATTTCGTGACTTTGTGTTCATATGTACAATCGTTTGAAATGGTTTCATTGTCTGAATAAGAATCTTTTCAAACAAATTCAATGTGGCAATCTCAGTTGGTGTCACATGTGCCTCCATGTTGTTCAAGACTGACCTTGGTGGCAGTATGTTACACTTCACTTTGGAAAAATAGTGCTTGCACATTACAATGACTGGAGCTAACTGAAAGTCACACTTTAACAGCAGAAATGCTGAAAGTCGAAACCACATGTCATTGTATGGTGACAAGGTTTCCAGGTTCACTGTGGCCATTTTTTTTTTGTAGCAAAGGCAATCACATGAGACACATACGGAGTCGAACTTCTGTCTCTTTGCCAACTCAAATTTGGCAATTGATTTCCCAAACTCAGAATATCACTTTCAAGGACAGAGACACAATTCCCATCAACAATCGATGACTGAGTAGTCACAGTATCATTCACATTGCTCACACGTCGCAGCTGTTTCAAAAATGTAATTGTACCATGCATGTCACCAGACAACAGTAACTCATTTAGCTGAGTATACTGAGCGACAACTTGATGAACTTCATATACCCTGTACACAAAGTTCCTCATCCCTGATTGATGTACTCCCAGCATGTGCATATGGTGAAAGACACTGTCACAAACACCACTATCTATGCATGCAAGAGAGTGATCCATAAGTCTGGGTGTGGATGGATCTCACAAAGGTCTATGCTCTCAAACAGTTTATGTCTGTCTTTACGATCAGTAATGACAAACAGGTTGATAAAGTGCTCAACTTTGTCAAATGATGATTGCCTATGGTTGCAAGTATCATCGCATGTCCATGAGAGACAGTGACATTTACAAGGCTGAATAGTTGCCTCAGATTCATCATCTGACTCCATCGTAGTATCATCACTCACACTGAGCACATTACACACTTTGCCAGGCTCATCAATGCACAACTTGCTGTCCTTTTTCTGAGAGCAATATGACTCCTCCCAGAAATATGCCTCTGAGTGCTGTGTGTATAGCCACCATCCTGTGAAAACATCACAGAAATTGTGCAGGGTCAAGACAGGATACCACTGTAGCCTCATCTTTATGTCATACACAATTTTCCTGAAGTGCTCCAGTACATGAGACATCTTATGCCACAGACGTTGAAGAACAAAATCGCTCTATTGATAAATGCTACTTTGAGGTGCACCATCAGACTGAGATGACTCTTAATTTTTTTTGCACTCACGCCTCATCACAGCAGCAATAAGTCTATCAATCTTAGCTTTAGAAGCTAGTGATCAAAAATACTTTTGTTTTCTCAGATGACATCAGCAGCCACAGTTTTATGCTGCTGCTTAGTACATGTATTAATGGTTGCCTTTGCAACATTGCTGTTTCATCTCAAAGACTTATGCAACTGTTGCTGAGGTACACGTTTTTCACTTGCTACTGAGCAAGTAAGTACTTTTCCTGTGGAGTGTGCAACCTGTGAAGTCACAGCTTTAGCAGTATCTTGAATCTTTGTACGTTTTGAACTACTATCACTGGTTTTCTTCCCAGTCTTAAGCAACCATGTATTACTATTATACCTGTTTCATCTATGCGTAGAGTTCCGTCTCTGTTTAGAGGGCATCTTTCCTGTCTGTAAATTCACAGTAGTCTGCAACAATCTTACAGAAGTATCAGACACCTGTATAATAAATAGAGAAAAATAAATATTTAGTGTTGCTCTGTTTTTTTTGTCTTACCATTACATTGCCACGCACACTATCCATGCATCATATAAGAACAATAAGTACTATTGTCACAACATTTTGCAAACATTATTACTGTAATAAACAAACAACAGTAAACCAATATACAATGTTTAAAAACATCACAGAACATAAGTTCAATCATAATATGACAACAAATATCTTCAAATGTGAAAAGTGAAGTATTGGCACAATATAAACCATGCACAGTATTTGTTTGCTTAAAAATACTGGTTTTAAAAAAATTCTGAAAAGTAGTGTCGCACACATGAAAGTGTCAAAAAAATAGTGTCAAAGGCACGAAAGTGTCGAATGTAGTGTCGCAAAAGTAGTGTCGCATGCACAAAAGAGTTGCAAAAATAGTGTTGAAGCTTGAAAGTGTCACAAAAATGGTGTCATGAGCATAAAAGTGTTGAATAATTACATTAGCACAACACCCTTTTTAAGGCTAAGCCAATCAGACCTTGCTTCCTATTTGACTGACAGATGCTGCCACCAATTGAACATAACATTGATCAGGCCATGTCAGGCAACCAATCACAAGTGCGGAAGAGTGTAGAAGAAGGACACAGCAGCCATCTTAAGGAAAACCAAGACAGCTTGTTTTGCACTGTGTAAGTACATCACATTTTATACACAATTTTTCTAGCATTATTTAAACTCTTAGCAACACAAAAATAGCATTAAACAAAATGTTTTTTATTGCAGTATTTGACTATGATAATGTAAATAAGCTATCATGCTGTAGAAAGAAGTTATTACTGTTTAAATTCAGAGTGTCAATCAGTACTTACTAGCACAGATAGAGCTGCAAATGGAGGCAGAAACCAAGCAGCACGTGTATGATAGCATAAGAGGCAACCAATCATAGAACTTCCTATAGTTGTGATTGTATGAAGTAGCCTATGAAAATGTAGTATTTTCCCACCTAGAAGTCTTTAAACATTTCTGCTTGACAGAAGCTGCAGCCATTCAGTGTAGGGATAGTCAGTGCATGTACTGTATTGGTTAGCCATCACCAAGCATAAACCAATAGCTTTTAAAATCACTGTGTTTTGAGACAGCCCACCAAAGCAATGTTGAAAGAGAGAGGGAAATTTCACTTTCATATTCAGTTGTGACTAGACACTGCAGGAGAAACACTGATTGTTTTTTGGTAGCTCTCTGTCCACTTCTAAGCTTAAAAGCTCAGAATGGCAGAAAACAGCAAAAGGACTCTCTGGATTGTCGGCAGCAGTATGGTAAGGTGAGCTTCAGAGTATGCTCAGAGGAGTGATTTTGGCAAAGACCTGTAGCTTCCAAATTGCTCTGTTAAGTGGTTTGGCAGGGGTGGCATGAAGTGGGAGCATCTCATGCAAACAAAGCACAGACTTCTGAGTACTCAAGTTGAACCGGACATACTGCTGATTCATCTCAGACGCAATGATTTGGGCACCAAACAATGGGTAGATTTAGTGTCAGAAGCAAAATTGGACCTTGCTTCTATTATGTCTATGTTACCTGCCTGTAAGATAATTTTTTCTGATATTACAGAGTGTAGGGTCTGGCAAGCAGAACACCACATGTACCTGCTTGACAGAGCATGGAGAAAGGTAAACATACAAATATCTGGATATCTGCGCATGCATGGGATGCGTAACATACGCCACCCTGAAATTATGAATTGTATTAATTGGCTATACCTACCAGATGGTGTGCACTTCTCACATGCACGCAATTGCCTTTTCCTGGGAGACCTTCGAGATGGAATCCTCACAGTCCTCTAAAAATTTCAGACTGTTAAAACAGATTCTATAAAAAAAAGGCTCTTCTAAGAGCCACAAAACCTTGGTCAAAAAATAGAAAAGCGGCATACATTACACACAACACAAACACAAGCTATCTAACTTCCACAGCACTACACACACTTAGATACTTGACCATGTTCAGAATTGTAGTATACATGTAGGTACTGTTAACAAAATGTAGCATTAAATATCTCACAATGTGATTTCAGTATACATAGGGTTACCAGATGTCCTCTTTTATGACATGTCCTCTTTTCCAGCTGCCAAACATTCTTCATGTACCTTCTCTATTGTGTTGTATTATTACTATTTTGATATTTTTTTTTTACTGTCTCCTACCCAAAACATCCTTGTAAATGAGAGGTGAAGGTGGTGGAGATGTTAAACCTATTTACTCAGTATCTGGCACAAGGGATCATTGGGGCGCAGCTAAGTGTCCTTTTTTTGGCAACCCAAAATCTGGAACCCCTAAGTATACATATAACCCACAATGTAACACAGCACTATGCATGCAGTACTGTGTTTTTAAAATCATATAAGCTAACAATTACTATAGCCACATACCACTAGTTCTTATAATAACCATAGAATCATCAACATACTGTTCTCTGTACATATGCAGTAAAAAACTGGACAGAGAAGAAATGCATACATAAAAAAAACATAATAGTAATATACTGTTGTCTCTCTATTTATTGCAGACTGAAAAAAAGAAGATTAAAAAATGAGACTGTGGAGTATGCTGGAGGTCTGCTGCCTGCTTGAGGCAGCTCAGGCGAGAGGAAATACTAAAGTCCTCATGAGAAGTACCAATAGAAAGCTGAATAGTATGTGGGGGCACATCCACAGCTTTTTGCGCATGATTCTGAAAGTTAGAAATAAGAATCCTACCATGTGCAAACAGAAGTAGAAGCTGTTGCGCCAGCACTTCTATGCTTTAAAGAATAGAGTGGAGATTCTGGAAAATGACAAGTGCTGGTACTACCTCGCATATGAGATGTGGGAGGCTGCCGGAAAGCCTAGTGCAGGGGAGCACCTAACACACCATGAGTAAAGAAACAATTTTTCTATCACTATACCATATTCTTAAGCCAGAATCACTAATAAGCTGACTGTTGTGTTGGATCCAATAATACGTCAGGTGTCAGACCACAAGTTTATTACCTATACTACCTGACGTATCACATTATCCAACCACACCACACAGAGCTTGAAGGCTGTTATTACCATAATGCAATATTTTGTTGTTACACAGAGTGTAAAAAATAAATAGAATTCTTGTGTACCTCCAATAACAGTGATGTTACATTGACATACATAAACTCACTGTTACAATGGGTGTACAGTCAGAGTACAGTGTTTGTTCTTTAGTTGGGGGGTGGTGCATGTGTTATTGGCTGGCTCACACCATGACTTCATAAATGTCCTTACTTATGTCTTACTAAAATTACGATCATATTCTGTAGATGTCCATCCCCTAACTTTTTAAATGAGTCTACACTCGGCCTCCAGTACCTCACCTGAGAAGACAGTGAGTGCTTTGCATGTGTGACACTGCACAACTACTAAGTATCCTAAGTTGTGTGACCGCTGCAACCACAAACATGCAGTGTTGATGTCTATCAAGTGTGTAATTCTTCGAGTCTACACTCATGATGCAGTACCTGTCCTGGGGTTTGAGGGGGAGGACATTGCGTGACTTACACCATGGAACTCCTAACTATTCTAACTAGTATGTTACTGCAATTATGTTGGTGTACCATTAAATATCCATAACCTTTCTTGCCTCAGAGTTTCACTCAGGATGTACCACCTGCTGGGTGAGGGGTGTCGGACGCATTGTGTATATGTCACCGTACAACTGCTAACTGTTTAAAGTACTGTGTTACTGCAATCATAGACTTGCAACATTTGTAAACTTAACATATGTTTTCATGTGTTTGTCAACTCAGTAAGCAGTACTTGAACTCTGTTCCAAATATGCCATTGCTTAGCTGACAGTGCACAACTCCTAACTGTCCCAAAAACTGTGTTACTGCAATCATTGAACTGAACCATTTATATACATAACTTTTATTTGCCTAAGCGTCTGTACTGAAATGCAGTACCTCACCTATACATACAGCGACATATTCTGCCTGTTACCAAGCAACTCCTAACTGTGTTAACTTGTGTGTCCCTGAAACTACTTACAGTAATCATTAATCTCTATGGACTTTCCTTTTCTGTGACTGTCCAATGAAAATGCACTGCCTGTCCTGGGTGCGAGGGTGGGGCAAGATCACACTGTACAACTCCTAACTGTCCCAACTTCTGTGCCCCAACAAATACATAAAAGCACCGTTGATTTAAGGAATAACACACAGCAAGGTATGGGTTATTGCAGCTTTACCCACGGCTTGTGTGGTGTATCATGAAGCACAGCTGAGTGACTTAACCACACAAGAAGTGTGTAAACCTCCAACAACCCACACCTTGGACTGGCTTATTGTGACAATACAATGAACCCATGTGTAAAATGTGTTTTATTATTTTGTTTTATGAATACATTTCCTCAGCTATGGTTAATGCAGCATTTACCCACAGTAATGTGACATGCTTTGACCAATGAGGTAACATGATTCCCACACACTATTGTATACATCAATTTATTTTCTTTTTTTTTACACTCTCAGTACACATCCACTACCTGGCATGTTGGTGGTGGGGGAGGGGCACTGTTTGCCTGATACCATATAACTCATATCTGTATCAAATACTGTATTACCACTGTCACAGATCTTTAGTTTTTATATGCATAACATATGTTTTGCTGTGAGTGTCTACCCACGACACAGTACCTGCTTGGTGGGGGGGGTGTGGTGGTGGTAGTTGTGAGGGGGGGTAATTGCCTATCTGACAACATGGAACTCATAACTATCCCAACTATAGAGCAACTGAAATAATAGCGTGTACTATTTATATTCATAACCTTTATTTACCTGTGAGTATCCAGTCAGTATGCAGTACCTGATCGTAGGTGGCTGGGGAGTGACAGGTGTGTAGCCTATCTGACACAATACAACTCCTAAGTATCCCAGCCACCTCATAAGTGCATCAGTGCAGCTCAATCATCAATATAAGCTTTGATCCACTGCAGCTGTACACTCAGAACACAACACCTGCTCAATTTTTTTAGGGGGGCCCATTTTCTACCTAACACCATACAACTGCTAAGTGTCCCAACTACTTTGTTACACAATTATGTAACTGTAAGATTTACATGCATAACCTTTATTGTGTTGTGGGTCTAAAATCAGTAAACACTACTTCACCTGGAGTCATGTTAAGTAAGAGACAACACAACCATTCTTTAAAGAAATCTGTGTTAAATACCAGAGCATACACATCACACACTCAATGAATATCTTTATTATCTTTCATTCACAGGTCATCAGAGGTGCTCCCCACCATATGTTGAGGTAGTACCAGCACAAGCAGAAGCTGTGGAGGCCGAACAGTCTGACTCAGACAGTCTGATATTTGTTGAGTCAGAAGGTAAGAACATGACCTGAGTGTGCATGTGCATAATAAACTGGTGGTTCAGTGGACCTGCTCCACAGCCTGACTGCAGATATTGTAAAAATAGATGCATCCCTGGTGGTCCAGTGTACCTGCTTCCCACTCCTGATCGCAGGCATTGTAAAAATAATCCTATCCCTGGTTTTTCAGTGGACATGCTCCACAGTCCGATTGCGTTCATTGTAAAAATAATCCTAACCCTGGTGGTCCACTGGACCTGCACCCCAACCCGATCATGGGCATACTTAAATTAATAGTATCCCTGGTGGTACAGTGTACTGAATCTAACCTGATCATGGGCTTTGTAAAAGTAGATATCTCCCTGGTGGTCCAGTGGACCCACTCCCAAGCCCAATTGCAGGCTTTGTAACTCTAACAATCACTGGTGCTCCAGCAGTACCCCCTCCTCACCCGCCCACTCAGTCTCACCACCCCAGTCCCCCCTTCAATGGCAGCTGGCAATCCCCCAACCGCAAGCTGCCTGGACACAGCCGACTGACAGTGTACAGTACGGCTGTACATTCATTGGTCCACATCGTGGGGCAATGGGCATGCAAAATGTACTGTACAGCACAGTACCGATATGTGAATGTAAGTCATTCACATAGCAGCACTGTGTAGTACAGGGTGGCCTGCACACCCATTGGCCCATGTTGTAGACCAATGAGTGTACAGCCATACTGTATGCTGTCACTCGACGGTCATCCAGGTGACTTGTGGGTGAGGAGCTCCCACCCACCGCTGACTGGAGGGGGGAGCGGGAAGGCATCACTGAGTGGGCTGTTGGGGAAGGGGGTAGCGCTGGACCACTAGGGATCATTACAGTTACAAAGACCGTGATCGGGCTTGAGAGTGGGTCCAGTGAACCACCAGGGAGCTATCTACTTTTACAAATCAAATGATTGAGCTGGATTCAGTCCACTAGACCATCAGGTATACTATTATATTATCTTCAACCATGATCGAGCTGGGGATCAGGTCCACTGGACCACCAGTGATATGATTATTGTAACAGTGCCCACAATCGGGCTGGGGAGCAAGTCAACTGGACTATCATGGACAAATGTACTGTTAAGAAGCCCACAATTGGGTGTTTGGGCACTGTGCCACCGAGGTGCAGGGGTAATTGATTCCTCAACAGCTGTAGCCTGGCACATCACTAGGCGCAAGTTGCAGGGGATCGTCATACATGCATGCAAATGCGGCCATAATGGCATGCAAATGGCCCATTTCCACCTTGCATGTACAATTGCCCCATTTGCATACTGACCGCTAAATATCATGGTTACTGCACCTAGCAGAACCGCACTTGTGCTGGTGCATCCCCATGTTACTCACTTGCCACTTGCACTGGCACAGTGCCACAGCACCATGCACAATGTGAGCAGACACAGTGCCATATGCAACAGTGCTGGTCCGTGTCACGGCACCATTGAATATCGCCCAGATCACGCACTGGCGCAGGTATGCCCAGACCTGCGCCCTGGCCTGTCACAGTCTGAATATCTCAACCTATGTGCCCGTTGCACTGTTGGTATACAGAAAAAAAGAAACGCATATTTTTCTGCATTTGTAATGTTGTTTTTTTTACTTCATTATCCTATGTTGAACACACCTCCAATCACAAACATACGTTATAAATGTACATGTCTCTATTTTACTAGTATTAATGTAGTAAGGAATTAGTACACTAAATGAATAATGCATGACAGGGTCTGTGTCATGCTGGTATGATGCCACGCCTGGGGTGTTTGGGCACGAGGCCGCAGGGTAAGTCCATTCAACATCCCACCCATGGTGTTATCACAGCACGACACACATCCTGGAGTACATAATTGTTATTATACAATGCTTCTTGTGTGAAACAGAAGAAAAAATAGGCAAAAAATGACCCTCACAGGTATATATTTTTGTGTTTTTTTCTAATCTGTATGTGTACTTTTTTAAAAATAGTGTCTTTTTTTTTCTTTTTTCCACCACATAGAGCATCTGTGTTGTCACTGTGAGTTCACACTCTTGAGTCACACCTTTCAACATTTTTTCCCTACTCTGTGTCCCTTGTTTCTGTGCCATGAAAGTAACTTTTTAAATTGGTTGGCCTCTGTGCCCTGCATGTTACTCACTTTTTTGTCTGGTGTCTGCAGCAAATCTCTGCCTCCAGAATATGTGACTCTGCATCTCCCCCCCACACCTGTCAGGATCATGACTGACAGAGACGGTAGTAAGGAAACAAGCAGTCTGTGGATTCTATGCCGAGTGTAGCAATTGTACAGCTCTCACGCTACACCTGTGACACCTGAAATAGCATCTTAGATGACAAATTTATTTCTTTGAAAAGTATCTTTGTTCTTAGTAGAAATTAACTGAGGGTCTGACTTTCTTGTCAGCAACAAATCTAATCATACGGGCAATCATATAGCTTTGGGGTGTATACTGCAGCAACTACAAGAACAGAAATCCTTTAAATACAGCCAGTTGACAAAATCAGGGATTAATGCCATATGTACCAATTCTTTTATTGATAGGGCATTCGCACATTTCTGTACTGTGACTAGATGTGTGGTGTTATACCACCATAAAACCACGGCACCAGTGTAACACTGGCAATGAGAGTTTGAAATAATTTCTTGTTATATAATATTTGGTTAACCATTCATAACATCTCACTACTACAAGTTTTGAGCAGGCGCATCATTAACTGTGGTACATTGTTCTATGCCATAATCATCACATTTATAGGTATCTAAGACAATATCAGCATTGTTTAGCATGTACATATTCAGATGGCCCATATTAAAAATCTGTTTATGTATTTAACACTGGTCGGGGAGTCTGCTGGCACACCAGAGATGCAGGTGAAGCAGGAACCTGGCAGCAGTGCAGAACGTAAGTCTTGCAACACAAACATACAGATGTCATAATGTGATAACTAGACTATTAGCTCATCTTAGATCCAAACCTATGTTAACTAAATCATTTTAACTGAACAGTTTATGTATATGGTTTACTTTACCTGTCATATATCTGTCACTGTATACTATTTGTTCGCTACTGAGCAAGACACATAACCTCACTAAGTCCACACAACTCCTCGGTGTACCAAGTTATCTCTAAGTACAACTAGGAAAAAGTAACATTCATTAATAACTACTGCCTCTTCCTGTGGCTTGAGATGAGCAATCATGTAAGTTGTGAAGACCATTTTTCAGAAGTTCTTTCTCGTAGAAACATGCTTATAATCTTAGAAAATATGTAATGTAGCTACAGGAGTCTCACAGTAACTCAATGTACCCCTGCCAGGCAATCAGATTTCATACATTCTTACGCCCATTTTCAAATTTGTATGAATCAACAATAAGAGAAAATGTACCCTAAATGTACATGATGGCACTTTACCTGTAGGTATGCCCTCAAAAACAGTACCTTATCTTGTACTGACACTGACATACATTGCATAGGTCACACCCGGCAAATTCAAACTTCTGTGCACCTGCAATCAATGAGGTGTACCATTCATATACATTTACAAGACATATCTGTCACTGTATAGTCAAGATAGACTACCTCCTCAGACGGTGTGGCACAGGTAAAAGGGGTCATTACCTGAGTAACAATTGACAACTCCTCATCAGCATAAGTTGTCTGTATCTCAAAGGAGAAGACTACTTTATATTTCTGATTTGGAGATGTCTGGTGTATTTATTATACATTACATCAGTTACTGTACATATGTCAAGAGATCAGTCATTTCTGCTGTTGCAACACATATCTAGAGTTTGAGGCTCTGACACAAGGTAGTAAAATGTCAAGCAAGCCTTCATTTACATGCAAATGGGTCACTTGTAATACAGCCACTCCCATTCCCTGATGTCACTGCAGCAACAGTGCAGAAGAACACATAAGGGTATCAATGCTATCTATCCATCCTGATTTTAGTTTAAGTTTGCAATGGCTTAAGACAGTTCTGTCATGCAACTCACACAGGGAGTAGTACTTGTAGCCTTAATACTGCATGTGTAGAGCAAATAATACATCTAATAGTATTTCATTCACAGGAAACAGAATCTGTTCTATGTACTGCTCATTTCTCTCTGTGAGACAGTTGCAACATGTTGTAGAGTGCAGTAGAAAGAATGAGTCAATCAGACAATCAAACAGTCAATCTAGCAGTCAATGAGTCAATCAGCATTGCACCAGGTGAACACCCTTGAGAAGATTCATTTACAAGGTAGACCTAAGCAGTTTCCCAAAGGATCACACAAGACAATTCCTCCTTTGCACAAATTATACACCCCCCCCAGCAGCCTGAAAGTGGAGAGCTAGATCACTTACTTTGATGTATTGTTTTACATTTCAAATGCTCCTTACATCAGGGTTTCTAACTGGAAATACCAAGGCAGAATGCATATGACATGGGAGGAATGAGCTAAGCAAATACAGAGCACTACAAACACTGAGACTGATTAGTTTCTTTACCTACAACAGCTGAAGTGTAGCATCTGATTTGTGAGGGACATCCTACTTCAAATGCTGGCATTACAAAGGGGGGGGGCTGCCACAGCTTGTTTTCAGTACCTTCAAAGTGAAGTGCTGTAGCTCTCACATCACTGCTAATGATTTATAATGAGAATGGGGGCACTTTTAAAGTCATGGACCTGAGGGGCCATCACAGTTCCCAAGGAGGTTAAGGGAACTTATTAAGGGTTAGAGAGTAAGGGACTTTAGTAGGATTTGAACCAGAGTTTCCCAGTTCTTGTGCCTGTGCTTTAACCACTAGATTATCCTTCTTACATATGTTGCAGCTGATGTTGTCCTGGTAACCTATTCCTTGTTATAGCTGAACTCTTTATTGCCTTACATCAGCCATCCAATCACTGACTGCCTAGTTACAAAGGGAAAGGGGCATTTTTGCAAGATTTTGTCTCACTGCTGGTGTCAATCAAAACAGAATGCTAACACACACAGAACATAATACAACAGCTATATAATACCACTTAAGACTCTTGTTGTGCCCAGAGTCATTTCTTGGGAAAACTGCTTTTGCTAACAGAAACATTAACACAACACATACAGGCACTTCCTTATAGACATACTGGCCCAGATATTCAAAAGAGTTGAGCCATGCGCAATAGGGTTGCACCTGCGCAAGTCCAAAAATGCGCCATTCTGCAATATTCAGCAGGAGGCAGTTGCACCCCCCAAATCACGCTGAGCAACAGTGCAATTATAATGAATGCATGCGCAACTGAAGGGGGAGGAACCATGCATAAATGGCACAGTGCGATATTCAACAACATGCGCCGTGTGCAATAGAGCGCGAAGCGCCATAGTGGAAATGAGCCAAAATAAAAGGGAGCAAGGGAGAGGTGCAAGAACACTACAGGGAAGCCACATGAGAGCAAAATACAGCAGGAAACACTGGGCAGCAGGGACACACAGGGCAGGCCAGGAAAGGGCACCTGGAAGCAACAGGCACAGGGGAAGGTGTGGGGAGCCACAGTGCAGAAGGGGGAAGTACACCACACAGCAGTGAGGCCAGCACAGGTAGGTGTTCCCAGTGCAGGGGAAGTAGCAGCCAGGACAGCGGGGGAAATACAGAAACAGCTGCAAGGGAGGTGAACACAAGCCAGGGACATGGCCAGTGCCATCATCCAGATGGAGGCCATAATGAGGGGGGTGAGAAGGTGGGCAGCAGGGGGCATGGCCATGGAAGGGCCTGTCGGTGGTATGCCCCCAACAGGCAGTACCGAGCCCGCACCACTTCAAGCTGTACAGTGATACCGAGATTGTGGGCCGGTACCACCTGAATCAGGCAATTCTGAGGTGGCTCTGTGAGCTGTGCAGTGATGTGATGCAGGCACCCACATGACGGAGCCATGCCCTGTCAGTGGAGATGAAAGTGACAGCTTGCATGTGCTTGCTCACCACGGGTACCTTCCAGAGGCCAACTGGGGACACCACAGGCATAACCCAGTCAGCCACGTCATGCCACCTCACCCAATTCCTCAGCGCACTGCTGCCACATGCTGTGGAGTACATCCATTTCCCCAGCACACCGGCGGAACGCACAGCAAACATACAGGAGTTCCACAGGGTAGTACGTATGCCTGGCATGCTAGGGGCAATAGACTGCACCCATATGGCCATCCGCACACCACCTAGCCCGAAGGGCTGCATATATAAATTGCAAGGGCTATGCCAGCATCAACTGCCAGGTGGTGTGCGATGCCAGGGGGACGCATAATCAATGTCTGTGCCACGCACCCTGGGGGAGCACATGATGCCTTCATCTGGCACCAGTTCTCACTGTGCCACAGATTCAAGAGTGGGGATATCCCCACTGGCCACCTAGTGGGTGAGTATGCAAACCACAGGGACAATCATAGGGCCTGGGGGGGCATGGTCAGAGGTGACTTGGGTAGTGGCCTACATGGCCGGGCAGGGCGATGCTGATCACCAAACTAACCTCCACCCTCTACACACAGGTGACAGTGGATACCCACTCCGTCTCTGGCTGCTCACACCCTACCGGTGGCCCGCGACCCCATCACAGCAATGCTACAATGAGGCACACGCCACCACACGTAATGTCATTGAGCAAGTGTTCAGGATGCTGAAGGCATGTTTCCATTGTCTGGACACCTCCAGTGGTGCCCTACAGTACAGCCCCTCAAAGGCCTGTGGGCTATTCCTGGCCTGCTGCATCCTGCACAACATGGCCAATGGATGTGGGATAGCCGTACGGGTCGAAGAGGGGAACAGCAATGGGGACGATGAGGATGCCGGTGACAATGGTGAAGGGCAGCCCCCCTTGGCCGATGGGACCCCCGACTGCTCCGGCTGGCACAGCTGCACCGGGACACCATCATGGAGGAGCACTTCAGCCAAACCAGGTAAGTCATGGGGCCATGTGCAACCAGCAGTGGCTAAGGCACAACCCACAAACATGCATAGACACACACCAGGGGTGCATTCTGTCAAGGGAAGTGGCCGGGCATGGAACCACACACACAACCAGGGATGGGTGAGGTCTAACATGTCACACGGACGGACGGACACACACACACACACACACAATGCACCATACATGCACAAAGGGTAGGAGGCACACCAACCCAGAATGCCACCCCTAGCCACACACATGTCCACAGACCACCATGCCCACTGCCTGTCCTTGTGTGTGTGTCAGATGCTGAGCACCATTGCACATTGGTTTACAGCGCAATGCAGGCCTCATCATGCACACGCAACTGCAGACAGCAGACGGGAGGGTGTGCAGATGGACTGTGTGTCCACATGAAGGGCCGGGTACCCACCCGTGCAATGCCCACTGAATGACACAATGCACACAGGGCAGCACCAGACAGTAGCCACGTTGGGAGACAGGTCAGTCATGCGCCACAGTGCCACGGCCACCACGGATGCGTGGGTGGCCCCGCTGTGACCCGCCAGCAGTGACAGGCTGACCACTGGCCTCATGGGGTGGCACCGATGGTCCCCCAGGGAGTTCCACTGCATGAACACAACTGTGCTCAAGCAGGGGTCTGCAGCACACCAAACATGCCTGCGCCAGGCATGCTTGGGATGCCCACAGCTGAACCCAGTGTCGACTAGGAGGGTGTCGCATGACGCCGGGAATGGGGAGTGGACAGTGTACTGCATGGTGTCTGCGATGCATGGGCACATGACTGTGTGCCCATTGTGGCCATGGCAGCAGTGAATGCCTGTGTCTGCCTGTCAATGGCAGCAGTCACAGCCTCCCACTACTGGTCCATCCCTGCCAGGATCAGAGCAGTGTCTCTGCTCTGACGCTCCTCTGCCCGTTCCAGAGCTGCACGCAGTGCATCCACCGATGTCGCAAGCCGCATCTGCTGGTTGACTGATTCTTGCAGTATGTGGGTGTGCTCATCCAAGAGGTCATCTGCCTCCTCGGCATCCTGTCCCTCAGGGTGTGCGCGGCCCTGATGCCCAGCACCCCTTGAGGGTGGGTGCTGCACACCAGGACCAGGTCTGGGCATGTCCACAGGTGGTGCACTGATGTCGCCCCCTGACCCTGTACCCCCAATCCCATTGGCCGACTGCTGATGCTGCCCCTCCGGCTGCCGCTCACCAGGGCTCACTGGTGCCGCCGCAGTGGCTGTAACAGTCCCACTGTCCTGTACACACACCAGTGTTTCCCCACTGGTGCTGACAGGCACAGGCTGGGACTGTGAAGACATGCAGGCCTCCACGGCGGCACCACCCACAGCCATGGCCATGATGTTACCTGCTGTGTGGCCGTCCCGTGGCACACACGTGTCACTGCCCATGTCATTAGTGACATCATCATCAGTGACAGACCCAGCACCAGCCTGAGTCACAGCATGCTGGCATCCGTGGATGCTGGCACGCTGGGACATGGGCAGGGCCTCCTCTGCACCTGTTCAAACAACATCAGTCTGGACAGCCAGGCGGGCCCACTGTCACACTGAGCCACGTATACCTGTGGAGATTAATGGGCCCTCCTCCATCTCCATCTGACTGTCCTTAGTGGACAGGCTCACCACCGCTGACCCATGCAGATGCTCAGGATCTGTAAGGGAAAACAAAGTTGAGTTACTGCATGTGACCTACCCTGCCCCCTCCAATAGACAGACCATGACCTACCATGCAGTGATGGGCTACCACCCATCTGGAAGCCACCATCCAGAACACCCTCAATGGCACAACACTTCATGCTTCCAGCAACCCTCTCCTCCTATGGGGTCAGGTGTAGCACCTCCGGCTGTCCCCCACCTGTCGCAGCTCATGCTGCCCTGATGGCAGCCATCTTCTCTTTTATCCTCCTCCTGTCTGTGCCCATCTTCTTCTTGTACTCCTGCACGGAGTGCTGGTGGCTGCCATGCAGGTTCACTGCATGCGCCACCTCCTCCCATGCAGCAGCACGGGCCTGTGGTGTTCCCTGCCATCTGCTGAGAAGCGGCTCCTGATCCAGGTAGGCCTCAAACAGGGCATCTGTCTCGGCCTTGGTGAAATTAGGCCTCCTCCTCCTCCCACCACTGTGTTCCTCCTCTCCCACAACTCACTCAGTCATTATTTAGCCCGTGAGAATGAAAGTTGTTACCTGTGACTGTGCAGTCCCATGCATGTCCCAGAATCCACAGTCCACACTCCCAAACAGCATACAACTCACCAATAGACTGCAGTAACTGACTATGGCCAGTGCAGCCCAATGTCACACTTTTATAGCGCAACCCATGCAAATGAGATAAGGCGTAACTTTAAGTGGATGCAAATTGCAGTGCTGCTCCATTGATTGGCTGATTAGCTGATTTGCATATGATGACTGAATATCGCGCTGTTGTGCTTTGCGCAATTGTGTTGAACGTGCTGAGCCAAGGGCGCAGTCCTGTGACATGCGCAGTACACACCTCACTGCGCATGCCTGGGTTGCTGACGCAGGCGTCTGCCATGCTGCTGACATGCTGCGCTCAGGAGGCATTGCAGGGCATGGCCACTATTGTGCCAGTGGCGCTACAGCGATGTTCACCTATATGGCGCTGTGGCACTGGGCCATCATAGGCGCACTGGGGCAACAGTGTGGTAGGCCGCTACTGGAGGTAGCACACAGGCATCCAATTGCGCTACACACATTGGGTTCCAATGGTGCTGTGCCTGTTCGTGCACCACAGACCCTTGACCCTGTGCCCGACCTTTGTCCCCTAGGCGCCATGCGTCAGGCATGGGTGCACCACTATCATGCTGTTTGGTGACAGCACAATAGGGAATGGCAGCGCTGTACCTTGCAGCATCTGCACATGGTGGAACCGCGCTGCAGAACACCATTTTGAGCTGACTGAGCAAGTGATATGGTGCGGAGGAGGGCTGCCCAGTGGACCCAAATTGAACCGGCCAACCTGGTGGCCATTGTAGAGCCACTTTATGGCCCACTGTTTGGGGAGGCACCCCTGGACAGGTCCAGGAGCCAGGTGTGGGAGGAGGTGGCCAATGCCCTGGAGGAGGCCACAGAAAGGGGGCGGATGGCGGAGCAGTGCAGCCACAGGTATGGCGACCTGCAGAGGAGGGAACCCGGACCTGCTTGCCCGCCTGCAGTCATGTGCCAGGAGGGGCACGATGCCACAGCCAGGTAGGTGTTACATCCACACACTTTTATCTTCCATATGGGTATCATGGTTGTATGTGTCCAGAACATGGGGGAAGGACCGTCCGGTGTTGGCTGTGGTGGTGTTATCAGGGTGTGGGGTGGGTGGGTCTGGCTGGGTGGGAGTGCACATGCATGGGGGCAGGGGGACTTTGCTACAGGATTGTACTGATGTTCCTCTCTCCATGTTTGCACCACAGGGCCAGAGGAGAGGTGTCTGGCCAGGGAGATGCAGCGCCAGCAGGATGAAAGGGCCGGTAGGAGGAGCGATGGTCCACAGCGCCCGAGGGACCGGTCTGATGATGGTGAGTGCAATACCTCCATGATTACTATTGCACGCTGTGTAACAGGGTGGGCAGTGGGGCATGGCCACCATCCATTGACACCACTGCCATGCACACAACTTGTTACAGTCAGCACTGTCCAGTGGCACTGCATGTCTGGGAGTGCGTCGATGGTGGTCCATGTGTGCACCGGGTACATGGCTGTGCCACTGCCTTCACACCACATAGCCATGTCACTAAATGGCCATGGTGGTGCTGTGCATGACTTGGCCGGTGGGTGTGTGCAGTGGTCCACATGGCTGTATGCACCTGGGTGGGCAGGTCTTGTGGACGTGATCACTGTGGGTGGTCACACACCATCACAGAGGCATGTCCCTTGGCCGTATGCCATGCACAGTGGGTGGGCTGTATGGGGCTGTGCATTCACACCTATTGACTGTGCTCCCTTGTCCTAGGTGTCCACCAGCTGCAGGAGATAAGGGAGGCATTGCAGGAGATCCTCAATGTGGGCTGGGCATCGTTGGAGATCCTGCAAAGGATTGACCGGCTTGGGGTCCTGAGAAGACACTGGAGGCAGAGCAGCCAGAGCGGGGAGCGGGGTTCCCATTGATCATCCCTCTGCCCCTGATATCCCCTACCCCCCTGGACCCACCCTCACATCCCATCTTTCCTGTTCCATTTGTTCACCCCTGCCTCTTACCCACCCCCACCTTGTTTGTGGCCCGCCCCCCCACATTTGTACATAGTTTTGTAAATAGTTCCTTTTGATATATTTTTTGAATACAAATCTTTTGATATGAATACTGTGGTGGTCTCTGATTTGCAGTGGGCTATAGGTGCTTAGCTGTAGTGGTGTGCATGGCGTCAGGGGTGGTGCAGTCATGGGTATGTGTGTGTGTCCATGGGGAGGTGACTATGGTATGGGAGTAGCTATCAGTCAGTGTCTGTGGTGTGTGTGTTGTGCCCTGTGCACTGGATGACTGTGTGCAGTGGTCCATGGTGCATGCTCTGTGTCCATGGTGCCCCTGTCAGCCCGTCCATGGCCTGTGCAGCTGACACCCTTGCATGTCTGTGACCTGCACAGTCTGCTGGCATGTCAGTGGTGGCTGTCCATGCAGGACAGCCACTGTACATGTCACAATTCTGGGTTTCCTCCTGTCATTGGTGTGGTGCATGTCTGCCTCGGGTGACACTGTGGCCTCTGCAGTTGTTGTCCCACCTCCATGCTGTGGCTTGTGTGTGTTGCAGGGGATGTGCACCACTGTCTGTGACTTGTGCTCTGGGCAAATGATGGTGGTGTACAGGTCCACAGTGCCTGTGCAGGGTGGCTGGCACTCCTGTGCCATGGAGGACTGCAGGCTGTGTGTACATGGTTTCCATGGGCCCATGCTGGGGGGCTTGGTTGCTCCGCTACTGTGTCCCTGTGTTGTTGTGCCCTTGGGTATGGGTGGGTGTTTGTCCACACACTGTGTGGCATTCGGTGTGGTGCATGCTTCCACGCACCACTGTGGGTGTCTGCACTGGCTGTTGTGGCCAGTGCTGGGTCAGGGTGTGTCCTTGGGAGGGTGTGCAGGGTGCTGTACCACTGGTGGTGGTGTCTGGGGCATGCCCTGTCCTGTGTAGGGTACCTCGTGTGCCAACGCATGGTCCGTCTCTCAGCTGTACCTTGGGGGGGGGCTGTGCGTGGTGGCACTGTGTATGCCGTTGTTGCATCTCTGTGTGCTGTCACCCGCTGATGGGTGCTTGTGGTGGGGCTGCCTTGCATGGTTCTGTGCTGCACAGGGTTGCATTGTCACAGTGGGGGTGGTGGCATGCATGGGGTTTCCTGCAATGGTGGACGCTGCTCCTGGGCAGGGTGTCTGGGGGTCACAGTGCAGGGTGTGCTCTGTATTGGGGGGATGGTGTGGCATGGGGTGGTCAGCCCTCCTTGTGTGCCAGTCACAGCTTACCAGGGGGTGTGATGGGGCACCATGGCCCAGCTGTGGGTTGGTTGCTTGTCTCCATGGGCCAGTGGTTATTCCAGCCCTTCCCCAGTTGTGCAGTGCATGGGGTGTAGGGGGATGATGTCTGTTCTGCTGTGTGTTCCTCTGCCCATCTGTGGCATGGGTGGTGGACCCCTACATTCCTGGTTGTGCAGTTGCATTGCTGCACTGCTGCTGGGGGGCATCCCTGGTTGTGCTATGGCGCCTCTGGACTGCTCAGCTGAACATCCCTTGTTGCACTATGACGCATCAGATCTGCTCAGCTTCCCCTTCCTGGTTGCGCTATGGCGCAGGTGGTGTGATATTCAGTCGTCGGCTGTAGGTGCATGTTGGCCGGCTCAGTTTTTGAATATTGCACCTCTTGCGCATGGACGCAATGGACTTGTGCTTGCTCCTGCTATTGTGCACTTTTTGGATGCAGTTTGAATATCTGGGTCACTGTATATACATGTCAAATCAGTGCTGCATCACACTCATATGGTCCTAGTCCCTATTAGACCTGCACTTCAGGATGTGCACAACACTTAAAGGGTTCCTCCATTACTCAAGTGGGGAACCAAACATTGTGGGTTCTGTTTACTGGTGGAACAGCATTTAGTGCAGCACCATTATCTGTTGCTCTGATGACATCATCCACCAGCAGCATGGATGGTAAAATGGAGGACAAACACATTGATAACTTCTGGGGGCTGTATATTTTTATTTATAATCTAGATTTGGACAGCAATAGGACTGCTGGCAACTGGAGGAGGCACACAACAGTTACACATAAGGAGTTGGGAAAATATGGGTGTGAAGCTATGGGAGACTTCCCCTTTAACAGAATAAAAGGCATCTGCAAGCGTTGTACAGATATGAGGCCAGAAAACATATCTCATCACATGTAACAGAACCATCAAAGTAAACATGTCACTGTAACATATTTAATGGATGTTTTTTTTTCTCTTTACAGATGTGCAATGGAAGAAACGCATGACTGTACACTGCCGCTGTGTTCACAGAGTCGAACACAAGGTTGACAGTCTCATGAAAGAAGTTGTAGGCCTGTGGGAAGATCATGCAAAAATACTATCCCTCCTCACAGCGCAGCAGGTGACTGTCAACCTTGTGTTCAATCCTGTGAGCACAGCGGCAGGTTGCAGTACACAGCATCAGCACTGCTTCACCTGCAACAGTAACATCCAGCCTCCCTGATCAGTGATGTACGGCCTCCACAGCTATCCTGGTTTCTCCACCCTTGGCGCAACAGCTTCCACTTCACAGTGCGCCCCCCACATCTATCCAGCTTTCCTCCCTGAGCTGCCTCAAGCAGCAGCATACCTCCCTCAAAAGAATTGTAAATAGTTCAAATTCCAAGAAATCAACCTTTTTTATAATGAATCTGTATTTTACAAATATTTTTTTTTCTAAATTAACAATGTAGTTACAAAGTTTTAAAAATGAATATTTATTTTAACAGAAGAATGTATATTTTTTGTTCTAAATTATGTACAGTTTATTTTTCCTTTTTGTATTATCTTTAGTAATAATCAAAGTTTACAACTAATATTTTTATAAAAGATATATATTTTAGTATTACTGAAAAGAATTATTATAATTTATATAGGTTTTGAATTTTCTACTAAAATCATTGTTAAATAAAACTTTAATAAATATTTTTTATAAACAAAAACTTTTCAGTCTATAATTTTGAATGCATGACTATTTTGCAGAGCTAGTGATATCACTATTTTTTTGCATGCCATAGAAAACTGTTATTTTGACAATGAGTGTCAACTCAGGGCATACCACGTAGTGTGGGGGTTCACGTAGCTATTACCTGCCCAGCACCATGAAACTCCTATCCATAAACTCATTTTTACAATGTGTGTCTACTCAAGGTCCAGAAACTCATGATGGGAGAAGGGACATTGCCTGGCTAACGCCGTGCAACCTGTAACTGTCCTAACTAGTGTGTTACTGCAATCAAAGTGGTACACTATTGATCTTCATGTCCTCACTTTTGCCGTGGGTCTCCACTCAGTATACAATGTCTGAACTGGAGGGGGGGACACTGCCTGGATGATGTCATGCAAGTCCTAACTGTCCTAACTTGTGTGTTCCTACAACCAGGTAGGTGCCCCATCAAAATTCATAGACTTTCTTTTCCTAACACTCTCCACTCAGGATGCACTACCTGGTCTAGAGAGGAGGGAAATGCCTGCCTGACACCATGAAACTCCTAACTGTCCCAACTTGTGTGTTACTGCAATCATGGAGCAGTGCCGTTTATATCCACAACCTTTGTTTACCTATGAGTCCCCACTCAGGATGCAGCAACTGTTGTGTGGGGGACGGGGGCATTGCCTGGCTGATGACATCCAACTCCTAACTGTCCAAACTTCTGTGGTCCTGCAAACAGGGATGTGTACCATTAATGTCCATAGTCTTTGTTTCCTGTGGATCTCCACTCACAATACAGACCTGCTGTGTGTGTGTGTGTGTGTGTGGGGAGGAAGCATTGCCTGGCTGACGCCATGCAACTCCTAAGTGTCCTAACTTGTGTGTCCCTATAACCACAGAGGTACACCATAGATGTCTATGAAGTTACTTTTCCTCTGACTCACCAGTTAGGATGCAGTACCTGACCGGAGAGGGGGGAGTGGGCATTGCCTACCTGACACCATACAACTCCTAACTGTACATACAACTAGTCTCAACTCAGGGCACACTATGTAGTGTAGGGGTTCATGGGGCCATTACCTGGCCAGCACCATAAACTCCTAGATATACTAACTTTTACGTAACTGCAATCAAGAGGTTCTATTCATATCCATGGCCTCAGTTTCACAATGTGTGCCCACTCAAGGTTCAGAACCTGATTATGGGAGAAGGGACATTACCTGCCTAATGCCGTGCAACCTCTGACTGTCAAAACTTGTGTGTTCCTGCAATTAAAGTGTTCCACTGTTCATCTTCATGGCCTCACTCTTGCCATCGGTCTCCAGTCAGGATATAATGTCTGAACTGGAGGGGGGGGGGCACTGCCTGGCTGATGCCGTGTAACTCCTAAGTGTCCTAACTTGTGTGTTCCTGCAACCACAGAGGTGCACCATTCATGTCTATGAACTTTCTTTTCCTCTGACTCTCCACTTAGAATGCAGTACTTGCCCGTGTGTGTGTGGGGGGGGGGGCAATGCCTACCAGACACCATACAACTCCTAACTGAACATATCACTGCGGTTTTTGTAATGATGCAGCTGTACCATTCATATCCATTACCTTTTCTTCCCTGTGAGTCTACACTCAGGATGCAGTACCTGACCTGGTGGTGGGGCATTGCCTGGATCATGCCGTGCAACCCCTAACTGTGCTAAATGTTGTGCACCTGTGACCACAAAGGTGCGCCATTGATATACGTAGACATCTTTTCCTATCACTCAAAAGTTAGGATCCACTACCTTCTCTTGTGAGGGCGGAAGGGTATTGCCTGCTGACAACATAATGACTACTTGTTGGCATGCCATAGGAAACTGTAACTTTAGCAATGAGTTTCAACTCAGGGCACACTACGTAGTGTGGGGGTTCACGTGGCTATTACCTGCCCACCGCCATGAAACTCCTATCCATAAACTCATTTTTACAATGTGTGTCCACTCAAGGTCCAGAACCTCATCATGAGAGAAAGGACATTGCCTGGCTAATGCCGTGCAACCTCTAACTGTCCTAACTTGTGTGTTCATGCTATCAAAGTGGTACACTGTTGATCTTCATGGCCTAACTTTTGCCATGGGTCTAGGGCACAATACGTAGTGTAGGGGCTCACAGGGCCATTACCTGGCCAGCACCATGAAACTCCTATCCATGAACTCATTTTAACAATGTGTGTCCACTCAAGGTCCAGAACCTCATCATAGGAGAAGGGACATTGCCTGGCTAACGCCGTGCAACCTGTAACTGTCCTAACTAGTGTGTTCCTGCAATAAAAGTGTTACACTGTTGATGTTCATGTCCTCACTTTTACCATGGGTCTCCACTCAAAAAACAATGTCTGAACTGGGGGGGGGGCACTGCCTGGATGACGTCATGCAGGTCCTAACTGTCCTAACTTGTGTGTTCCTACAACCACGTAGGTGCCCCATATGAACATACATATGAACATATGAAATTTGCTAGCAGATAAAGGTCTAGAGGTCTATCAAGTCTGCTCGAATGTGCAGCTAGCACCCCTTATTCTGCAGCTGCCCCTCCCTTCCACCCTTCCCCTTCATTGACCCTCCCCCTTGTCCTGTCCCATCCCCTTTTGAAGCAGTCCACTGTTCTACTGGGTACAACTTCTGCAGGTGACGCATTCCACCCAGCCACCACCCTCTCTGTAAAAAAGTGTCACCTCATCTCCCTCCTGAACCTTCCTCCCTCCAGTCTCATATCATGGTCCCTGGTGTCCCTCCCCTCCCTTACTTTGAACAGCCCCTCTGTACCTGTCTTGTTTATTCCTTTCATGTACTTAAAGGTTTCAATCATGTCCCCCCTGTCCCTCCTCTCCTCCAGTGAATACATGTTCAACTCCCTCAGCCTCCCCTCGTATGATAAGTCCCCTAGCCCCTTGATAATCTTTGTCACCCTGCACTGCACACCCTGCAGTAACTCAATGTCCCTCTTCAGATACAGGCACCAGTATTGCACACAGTACTCCAGGTGCGGTCTAACTAATGACCTATACAGTGGCAGAATCACCTCCTCCCTCCTCGAAGATATACCCCTTGCAATACAACCCAGCATTTTGTTAGCCTTTGCAGCTGCCTTCCTACATTGTGCCGAGTTGTTCATTGACCCTGTAATGAGCACACCCAGATCCTTCTCCTCTCTGTCTGGGCTAGCTGCACTCCCCCAGCTGGTAACTCCTCCTTGGTTCTTCACCCCAAAATACAGCACCTTGCACTTTTTGGCATTAAACCCCAGTTGCCAGGTGTCTGACCAGGTTTCAAGCTTTGCCAGATCATCCTGCAACCCCTGCCATCCCCCTAGGTAATCCACCACTGCTCCTACCTTGGTATCATCAGCAAACAGACTGATCTTGCTCTTGATGTCCAATGATATGTCTGCAATGAATATCCCAAACAACACTGGTCCCAACACTGAGCCATGTGGAACACTGCTCATCACTACCCTTGGGTGTGAGAGCTCCCCACCCACCACCACCCTCTGTTGCCTTCCCTGAAGCCAGTTCCCTACCCATCTCACCAGCTTTGCACCTGCCCCTGTGCCTACTAACTTCTTCCCAGCCTTCCATGCGGCACTGAGTTGAATGCCTTACTGAAGTCCAGATACAGGACATCCACTGCATGGCCCCTGACCAGTTGCCTAGTTACCCAGTCATAGAACTCCACCAGGTTGGTTTGGTAGGATCTGCCCCATATGAAGCCATGTTGTCTGCTGTCCTGTAGTCCTTTGGCCTCTAGGAGGGCCACCAGCCTCTCCTTCAGGATAGTCTCCAATAGCTTACCCACGATAAATGTGAGGCTCACTGGTCTGTAGTTTCCCAGTTCATCCTTGGGGTCACTCTTGTGGAGGGGCATCACATGAGCCATCCTCCAGTCCTGAGGTACACACCCTGAATGTAGTGAGGCATTAAATAGGTCTGCCAAAGGTCCTGCAAGGACCTCTGCCAGCTCCTTCAGTACCCTGGGGTGGATGCCATCTGGGCCTGGCGCCTTATCCACCCTCAGTGTCTTCAAACCCTCCGAACTCTGACCTCCATGATTTCCCATCTGTCACCCCTCCCCCTGTTTCTGCCATTTCTCCCCCTTGGGTGTCACCCCCTCTTCTCTTTAGTAAATACTGAGCAGAAGTACTCATTTAGTGCTTCTGCCTTATCGCACCCTGCTTCCACCCAACCCCCCTTCCTAATCCTTACTATGTGGTCCTTACAGCTCCTTTTCTCCCTGATGTACCTAAATAAGTCCTTCTCCCCCTTCTTAATGCCTTGTGCCAGCCTGAGTTCCGTAGATGCTTTGGCTCCCCTTACTGCCCTTGTCACCTCCTTCGATTCTGTCAAGTACTCCTCCCTGTCCTCCCCTCCCTGTTTTCTTGTACTTCCTAAAGGCAGCTCTTTTCCTCCTTACCTTTTCCATGACCCCCTTGCTGAACCAGCTCGGTTTCTTAGCCCTAGCCTTCTTGCTCTGGGCCTTGCAGCAGGTTTTGGTTGCCTCCACTATCCCCAGCTTTATGAGCTTCCACCTCTGGTTAGTGTCCATACTAGATTGAATTCTGGCCAGGTACCCTTTTACCACTTCCCCCATCCTCCCAAAGTCAGCCCTCCTGAAGTCCAGCACTCTTGTGCCAGATTCCACTCCTTCCTTGCCCATATCCAATGTGAGCCATACTGAGTGGTGGTCACGCCTTGACAGCGGTTCCTCCACTGTAAGTTCTCTCACAAAGTTCCCATTTCCCAGCACAAGGTCAAGGGTATTCCCTAACCTGGTTGGTTCACTGACAATTTGCAGCAGGAAGCTGTCCTGGAAGGTATCCAGCAGTACCTGCTCCCTTCTGTTCCTGATTGTTGGGGTACTCCCAGTCCTCTCCTGGCATGTTGAAGTCCCCCACAATAACCACACTACCCTTCTCACAGGTCCTCCTGATCTGTCCTGCAAGTTCCCTGTCTAACTCCTCCGTCTGAAATGGCGGCCTGTACACCACTCCCATTCTAAGAATCCTATTCTTGGAATCCTGGATTTGCATCCAAAGTGACTCCATACTACCCTCCTCCCCTTCCTCCCTTACACACTTCAGTCCTTCCTTCACATATAGTGCCACACCCCTGCCTTTTCCAATCACCCTGTCCCTACGAAATAACCTGTACCCTGGTACAGACAGGTCCCAGTCATTGTATTGGGTGGCCCATGTTTCTGTGATGGCTGCAATGTCCACCTCTCCCTCTGCCATGAGCACCTGTAGCTCTGCAGTTTTCCTCCCAAGGCTCCTAGCATTAAGGGTAACCACCTTCCACCCTTCCCCCCATCCTGCCCTCCTTTACTAGCATCACCAATAGTACTTGCCATTTGTCCTTTGTCACTGTTATGGGGGTAAGCTCATATGGTTTCCCAACCTGTGGTCTCTGCATGCCCACTGCCACCCCCACTCCTAGTTTAAATTCCTACTTCCTCTATGTACTCCTCCATCCTCTGTTTCAACACTTTCTTTCCCTCCTCACTCAAGTGTAGTCTGTCCTGGCATAGAGACTACTGTCCTCCCAGGTCCCTCCCCACCCCCAACAGCTCATACCCTTTAGCACAACACCAGGTTCTTAGCCATCCGTTAAATCCTCTATTCTCTGCTTTCTTGTTGTGCTTGCCTTGGGCACTGGAAGTATCTCCAAAAATGTTACTGATCTTCCTGCCCCCTCACATAATTGTCCTAGTTCCTCAAACCTCCTCTGGGCTATATCTACTGTCTTGTCAGCCAGGTCATTCGTCCCAAGATGTATTATTAAATGAGGCTTGTCCCTACCCCTTCTAGCATATTTCAGAACAGATTGTCCCACCCTTTCCGTTGTCATTCCTGGCATGGCCCCCACCCAAATGTGACTATGCTTCTCCCCCTTGCTACCCCATCTGACTCCTCTTAGTATTGAGTCCCCAGCACTAAGATTCCACCACTCTCACTCCCTGCTTGCTTCCATTCATCTCCCTCTCTCATTTCTGGCTCCTCTTCTTCCTCCTGCACATTATTTCCCCCTTTTGCCTCTGTTGCAATTCTCCCAGCAGATCTTCCCCCGCTCCAGTTTGGTCCAGGCATTTATCAATTACTCCTCTAATTTCATAATTTCCCTCCTCCACCTTCTTCCTCTCTAGCAGTGCAAAAATATTTTCTGAAGACCCTTCACAAATGCCTGCTCCCTTCCTCTCTCTTCATAGTAACCTGTTCTCTCCTTTCCACTCCATGACTTTTGTCACTTCTTCACCTCCCCTCACAAGTCCCTATCTCCTCCTTCCATTTGTCTTTTGTCTCCTGACCTGGTTTCCCTGGCAATCGTTCTTCCTGGCCTGGGCCCCTTGTCTCTGCTTCCCTTCTTCTGACCCTCTCCTCACCACTGTTGGCTTAAATCGCCCTCCCTCATCTCCCATTCTTCCTCCCTCCAGTATTGGGCTAAACCCACCCCCAGTCTGCCTTGCCTGTCTTAGTTCCTCCTACAGACCCTCAATCTCTTTTCTAAGTTTCTCTATGTGGTTGCACACTAAACATCCTCCCACACTCCAGGCAATTTTTAGAAAGATTGGTGCACTGCAGTTGTTGCAGCCTGCCATCCTACCCATTGCTGTCGTTGCCCACCAGTGACCCTACACCCTTCCAGATGCAAGATACCAAACACTCCCCCAAGTTTCCCCTCTCCCTCCTCTATCAGTGCAAAACATTCTTTTCTTAATTTCCCTTACCCCCTTTGTTGTACATGTTTAGATAGATTGAGCAACTGCTTTTTATATTCCTAACCTTCCTATCCTCACTCAAAAAGAGACTTTAAGTAGCTATTGTACAACCTTGTTCAAACTCCTACTCCTCCTTTCCACAATGCAAAGAAGTAACAATGAAAGCTCCTAGATTTGAAGTTACTTCCCTTCCACTGAGATAGCAGTCACCTCTTCACTCGCTGCTGTTCCTTTCCTGGATGTCAGCTTCTGCTATGACAGGTGCATATCCTTTTCCCATTTGAGGAAGTGATGTCAGAACCCCTGGTATAAAGGAAATCACAGACCAGGGGTGGGTGGGGTGAGGGGTTGGGGGTGGGACCAGTCAAATCTTCCAGAAACAATCAGGTAGCTGGGGCCCTGGTCAGACCATTAGCACCCTTCCCCCACTATGCACTAAACTTTGCAGCTAGTGAAGCCAGAAAAAATGAATCACAATTCTACTCAAAGCCCCCAAATAGGTTTGCTACCAAAAGAAACAGGTATCCAATTCAAACAGCTTCACCAACAGCACATCAAAATAGGCTTGAAATTAGAAGATACAGGTCTCTGATTCAAAGAAACAGCCTCAGTTAAATCACACCAAATAGGTTTTAAATCAGAAGAAATAGGCCTCTACAAATGCAGCCTGCTACACAGTGAAACATCAAACAAATGAGCCCACTTATAGCCACCAAAACAGTTTTCAAAATTCCAACAGCCCCAAAACAATACCCTGCTAGCCCCTTAGAAGTAGTAAGAAAGAAAAGAAATAACCTTCTACCAAGTAAAATCCACAGGAAACAATGTAAAAATAACAAGAAGCTACTGTACTATAACAGATCTGATCATTTTCCTTCTAGTTCCTTCTGAGAAGTCAAAGCAACTAAGTCCATAAACTTTCTTTACCTATCACTATCCACTCAGGATGCACTACCAGTTCTAGATAGGAGGGCATTGCCTGCCTGACACTATACAACTCCTAACTCTCCCAACTTGTGCATTACTGCAATCATTGAGTCATTTATATCCATAACCTAACACTGAAATTCCTCACTTTTGTCACTGTGCAACAACCCTAACTGATGCATAAAACGGATGTTGTTTTGCCTCTAATTTCCCTTCTTTTTTTGAGAATGATGATGAGAAATATTTAATGTAATGCACCACATCATGTATTGTTACACAGTAACAGGAACAGCAATGCAAACACAACGTGGAAATACAAATGGTAACAGTAAGGAAAACACAAGCGCAAATGAGAATGCAAAGGGTACCGCACACAGTAGCATACATGGGAACGGTAATGCAAACGGGGACATAAACACAAATGGAAACTGTAACTGTAACAGTAATGAAAGCACATACCCTGTTTTTGTCAAACAGATGCATAGAGAAACACAAAGAATTTATGCATTGTAATGGGCATCGAAGCTTAAAATAAGCATTGGAAGTACTTAATTGGTAATATCTCAGCAACCACATGACGTAAAAAAAAAATTTAAATGTCACAAAATTCATGATTTTCCTGGCTAGATTTTTGCATTGCAAAATTTGCAACAAAAAATCCGTATCTCGCATCGTTTTCAAGATACGAGCCCCGAAAGACACGGCGTACGCCACCATATTAGTCTATGGGAAAAAACACCAACTTCAGAGTACTGTAACTTAGCAACTATGCAATATTTTTTCATCAAACCTCCAAAAGGCACATCTGTCAGATGTTGGATGTGTTCCCTTCAAATTTCAGCTCAAAAGTCCAAACTGTTCTTTTACAGCAGAGTGGCAAAGAACTGCTGTCATTTTGGCCATGGTCTGAAAAGTAGTGTCGTGATTTGCGAAAGGTTTCACAAAATTTGTGAAAGTGTCATAAGGTGCGACACTATTTTTTCCAGAAATGTGAAAAACATATTTCTAGGCAGTTTCACCCCAAAATAAAGACATGGCTAGCATCCTCAGGGTCTGACTAGGTAAACACAAAAATAATTGTGTTGCTAGAGGGTCCCAAATTTAAATGGCAAGCATTTTTCTGATCACTAACTGAAAACAAAATGGCAGATTTGCAACACTACTAGGGCCATTTGCGACACTAAAAAGTGCATTTGCGAAAGTGTCAAACTTTTTGTTAACTTTTCCCATTGACATAATGGGAACTTTTTTTTTTGAATAACTTTTGAACTGTTTAATATTTTTTCATGAAATCTTCAAAAGGCACATCAGGGACCCTGGCTGCACGTTCCCTGAAGTTTTCAGACCAGTTGTGCAAACTGTGTGACCTGTAGGCACGAGCAAAGAATTCACCAGAAAGCTTAAATACACACACGGATGTCACTTAACTCCACAGCTGTATATTGGACTGGCACAAAAGTTAGCAGATCCCAAGATCTATGGTTATGCTCTGTGCCTGACAAATTTCAGGCAAATCCATTAAACAGTGGCAAAGTTATTAAGGTGCAAAGTTTGACCCTTTAATCTTAAAAGTGCAACTGAACCTAACTATGGTAGCACTACCGTGCTACATATTGTATATGTATATATATATATATATATATATATATATATATATATTATAGTGGTGCGGTTGTGCCACTACAGTTAGGGTTGAGCGGCCAGTTACATACTAAAGTCAAAAGTTTGTACGTTAATAACTTTGGACTCATTCAATGGATTTGCCTGAAATTTGGTTCATGCGTTGTGGTGCACTAGGTCTCTTGATTTGCCAAATTATGTTTCTGTTGGAGTGCCAGTCTTTATGTACGAAAGCGCTGAAAAATGCAAAATTATCCATTTTTGGAGGCACCTTTTGGCATTCTTGACATGGTCCTGCACGGCCATTGTGTGGCATGCCAGTCTGTGAGATGGCTTGTTTGAAAGAGCTTTGGTAGCTAAACATGTCGTTTTTTGTTTGGTGAAAAAATATTAAGGCATTCAAAAGTTATGGCACTTTTAAGTTCCCATTATAACTCAATGGGAACATTTATATGTATATCTTTCGATCAAAGAATCGGGGTTCTGGCCATCTCGTCCTGCCTGGCAGTCAAAGAATTTGCAGCCTCGTGGTTCAAGAATCTTTGATCCTGAGGAATTTCAAAAATTCTTTGACCGCAAGGTCCGCCACCTTGTTTTCAGTTTTCCGATTGCACAAACACAAATATCTCGGCTCAGGGGTCACTTCTGAAGTAAAACTTCGATGGGTTTTACTCAGAGGACACCGCTCTATTGAGCCATGGCATTGGTTCCATCAAAATCAGTGCAAAAATAGAGTTTTTAGGTTTTAAATTCTTCGTTCGCGGCTCGCTAACGATCTTTGATTGTGAACTGACAAATTCTTTGATCGCTAGAATCTTTGATCGCGATCTTGCATCGCGACCTAAAAACAGAAGTATCTCGGCTGAGGGGTGGGCTAGGGACACAATTGAGGGAGTTTTTTGCTCAGGAGGGTCCATTCTATCAAACCATGGTGTTGGTTCGGTTCAAATTGGTCAAAAAATCACGTTTCACCATTTTTTATTCTTTGATTGTGAGCGTGCAATTTCTTTGATTGCGAGATTCTTTGATTGCGATCATGCATCGTGAGCGAGGGACGAGATGGCCGAATTAAAAAAATAATTTTCTCAGCCCAGGGGTGTTCTAGGAAGTCAAATGAGGGTGGGTTTTACTCAGGGGGCTTCGTTCTATTGAAGCATGGTGGCAGTTTTGTGCAGTTTTGTGCAATTTATTCAAATTTTTGATTTATAAGGTTTTTAAATCTTTGTTCGTGAGCCTGCAAATTCTTTGATAATGAGATTCTTTGATTGCCATCGTGTGTCGCGAGCGAGGGATGAGATGGCCCAATTTAAAAAACTATTTTCTCAGACCAGGAGTGTCGTAGGGAAGGTGGGTTTTACTCAGGGGGCTTCGTTCTGTAGAACCGTGGTGGTAGCTTGCCACAATTCCTTTAATTTTTAGATTTATAAGGTTTTTAAGTCTTTGTTCATCAGTGTGCAAATTCTTTGATTGTGACCCTGCAAATTCTTTGATCGTGAGAGTCTATGATCACCATCTTTGATTGTGAGTGAGGGACAAGGTGGCCAGATTTTGAATAATGGAATAGATAGGGAAATTTTAGCAATTTTTAATATTGAATATTTTGTGAACGGTTTGGTCTTTTGAGTAGAAATTTGGAGGCAAGAAAGGCAATATGCCACAGATGTGTCTCTTGGTGGTTTGGTCAAGAGTTCTATCCCTGATTTCTTGGTACTTTAGTGTTCCTCCCACCCCATGCCATCTTGAACTGTATTAAAATTTGATTGATTACATACTTGCTTCTATGGAAGTCTAGTGCCCCGCTGACCTGTTTGAACTGGGAAATAATAAAATATATCCAATTGTGAGTCTCTAGTGGTCTATTGTTCCTCCACCACTCCACCCTTCTACTACATTGTGTCAGCCCACCGTGCACCTCATAACACCCACCCCAGTTGGTGGCTGGCAAAGTGCACCTCTCACCTCCTTGCCCAGATGGTGTCTAAATGCAGTATTAGTTCTACTGTATAGATGTATTCAGAAATAATGTTTTGAGTGCATCTGTGTAGCAGTGCTAATATTACAGTCAGTAGGCAGCTGACTGTGGAGTTGAGAGGTGGGTTGTGCTACTTGATGACTGGGGGGAGGTGCTGGGTGAGTGGTATTGTGGGATGGGGAATACTACACTACTAGGGATTCAGGATTGGAGTAGTTTTATTGTTGTCTAGGATGGAATGAATCTTATTTTTGTACAGTTTGTTTGGGAAGGCACTAGACTACCAGAGCTGTTTTGTGCCGTATATGGTGTGGGTGATTAGATGTTTGGGCCTTGTGTGGTGGGTGGTCGTGCTCTTATGTGGGGCTTTGTGGCTAGTGCTGTTGTGGGAGTGGGGGGTATGGGTAGTCCTGTGGGGCTCCGCTGGAGAGTGCTGGGCATGGTGGGGGTGGATCACAGTGCACATTCCACTGTGCAGCTGATGGGTCAACAGGAGCTCCGGGGGCGCATCTATAAGTTAAAGCAGCTGAATAATGGCATAGCTTATGTTGCTGTGTCTGCTCTGTGGGTTCTTGTTGAATGCCAATGTGGGAACTTTGTGGGTGACCTTGTGTGATGCGGTGTGACTGCTGCCGTTAAGTATCTAGTGCCATGTTGTAGGGGATTTATGCGGCATTGTTGCTGTTTGGTGGATGTGGCCTGTGGTGTGTTGTGGACCACCATCTTGAATCATGTCTGTTGCAATTTGTGGTGAAAGTTACTAGATTCAGCATTCTACATGGTGCATGTGCAGTTATGCCAGGTGTATCCCTTCAAGAATCTACCCTGATGTGCAGTTAATAAATAGTCCCACCCTGAATGTGGGTGAGTGCTACTCAGCTGTCATTGTTCCTAGAATATTTTAGAATTGACTGAAGGTGTGGGTGTTTGGTTTGCAGGAGGTGTAACTGCTTTCATTTGGAGAGAGATGTTTGCCTGCGACACTTATGCTCAATTTCAACTGTTTAAGAAAAAATAGATAACAGTGTGGGTTGCTTTACACTGATGGATCTCCACTGTACCTCTTACTCACCGAGTCATGTTGACATTCACATTAAAAAAAATCTTCTGTGGGTCACAGCTCTGTTGTTCTGTTTCAGTCTCAGGTGTGTAGACAGATGCATGGCTGCCAGTAATTTCTTCTTGATTGTCTGTAATGCTGTCCTGTAGATGCGTGGATACAGCCAGAGAGGGATATAACATAGTTGTTTAGGGATTTTTAAAGATTGTCTCCATAAACGTATTGACTGTTTTAGTGCTCTACATGCTGGATAACAAAATAATGGTCTGAGTTGACTCTTGTCATCATAAGTTATCTTGTGGCTGAGTTATATGCTTCCAGTTAGTAGGTTATTGTGAATGGAGCACAATAGTTGACAATACTTGATGCCATTCTGGTACAGAACTTATGTTGAATTTGTTCGATCTTGTATAGGTCGTACTGGATTTGTTGTTCATTGCAATTGGTTTAGGTATTCAGGGTTTATTGGGATGGTGAGGTTGCAATGTGTGAGCTGACATGCAACCTAGTCTGGTGAGGTGTGGGTGCATGTCGCAACCACAGGTGCATGTGCAGACATTGTCAGATATTGCCAGAGATTTCACAGAAATTCAAAAGGGTTTGTGTATACTGGTTGTACTGTAGAAATGGAGGAAGTATTAGATCTATCTGCAAATATCTGCAGAATTTTTGGAACTAGGTGGCAATGTCTGTGGTGGGACTCTATGTAGAGTGTGTTAGACAGATTTCATGAACCTGCATGAGGACATGCAGATTGCAAGCTACAGATATTGTGCGATGAGCTCAATATGTGGGCCACATGGTAAGGCACACTGTGATATGTCTTCCCAGGTAGGTGTAGAGCCAGAAAGGCAATAGGTGTCCTTTTTTGTGAAAATTTGCAATGATTGGATCAACAGGTGTGGTCACAGAGTCATGAGTAGAGATGCCACATTGCTGATTGATGATGAGAGTACGCTGTGATACTCAAAGTTTCTCCTCATTATCTGTGAGGTGGTGACTGGCATTGAACAAGTTACTTGACAAGAATTAATACCATTGTAACTGTGCACACATGTGAGGTTTGTCCAATCAGACAGTTAGTTAGATGTCTGTGACACCTCTCCCCTCTATCTCCTTCCCCCGTGGCCATTTCTAGGAGGTGGTGTTGCCACTGTTCTACTTAGTTTGTATAGTCAGTGCCATGGAGTCACAGTGAAATAGGAGACATAGTGATCAATAGTACAAGCCCATAACAGTTACTGCTTGGAAATAAAAGTCAGGAGGCATAGAATTAGGTTACCAATTACTTTATTGTTTAAGTATCAATATATATTTATGTTATTATATATATATATATATATGTGTATTTATATATATATATATATAGTCCGAATTGTGTGGCTGCTCTTGGGATGGGTAAAAAAACAGTTCATTGGTTATATCTGTTATCGCTTCTGAGGATGTGTCTTGTTTACCACTATTTGCCTCAGTTGATGTGCTGTGTTTCCTTTCTAAATGTATTTTTTGTACATTCATTGTGTTAAGAAGTAAGAATTTAGCATATTTAAAAAGTGGCTTGTATGGGTTTCATACTACAAAATATTTTAACAACTGTTATTTTTAAACATTTATTCTTGAGTTTTATTTGCTAAGTGTCTGTTAACAGTAGTTCTTTATCAGTTGCAGTTATAACTAACATTTTAAAAAAATGGATAGTAACTAAATATTTTTAGCATGTGAGCTTGAACTTTGAAGTGGTGATTTCAGGCAACTGGCTAGAATTTAAATTTTTAGTGACTGACCTATCTTTGATGGTACTTAACTTTTGAGTACATAATCACATGATAAGATAAGGAATGTAGAGCCAGATATTCAAAACTTTGCCCCGGGGCTAAATTAGCACTGCCCAGCAGGCAAATTTAGCCCGGAGCACAGAGCAAGCAATATTCAAAAGGAATAGCCCAGGGCAAACAGCTTCAGAATATAGCATGGTAATGAGGCCATACAAACTGGGCTGGGAGTGCAGGGCAAACATAGCCCTGGAATAAGACAGCACTGAATAAAGCAACCAGAAGTGCAACCACAACAACAACACAGTGCACAGCAAATGTGAGGGCAGGTATAGACTAACTACATGGCCAATGTGTGTGCCAGCAAATGCATGGACTCAGTACAGCTGCAGGAAGCAGCAGATGTGAAGAACAGTGATCAAAACTGTATAATATTCCCGTACCATTAGCACTGCGCTAACACATTAGCACAGCATTAGTGCAGAGCTAAGCAGTTAGCCCAGTGCAAACACGTTTGCCTGGAGCTAAAATGTGCCATATTCAAAAGTGCCATGCAAATGAGCCTACTTAGGTAGTCTCTGGGCAAACAATCAGATTAGTATCTCATTATGCCCTGATTTGCATGCAGTTTGCCCAGCGTTACTGCAGGGTCCCACAGAGTCACCTGTAGGTCAGTCTGGAAGTACAGGGGCTGACCAGGTCCAACCGCAGCTCCACCTGTAGGTCAGTCTGGCAGTGCACAATGATAGATGCAGGCTACATGTAATCAGTACAGCATAGCATAGCATATTGTACCCCAGGGGACAAGACAGCATAGGCACAGGTGGTGGTGGTGCTGCATGCAACTGTCACACTGTACAGCATGCTACAGTGCACAACAGAAACTACAGTAGCATGGGGACCAGTAGTGTGTGGACACAGCAATGCGTATGGTGTATAGGGCAGTGATGATGACTGCACTATACACAGTGAGAGGCCCAACCTGCAGGTGTTTACTGACAGTGGACATTACTGTTACGCTATTGTGTGACCCACAGATGCTGCACCTGTGGCATGGAATGCTCACAGTGACATGTACATGTCTGGCTTTGTGTGCTATGGCAGTTGTACAGCTGCGTGGTATGTGGCCGGGGGGGCATATATTATCCGAAAGGCACACTGGTGTTGGGGTATTCCCAATACTGGCCCAAGTGCACTGCATGATGTGTCCCAGCCTTGTGGCCATACCTGGTCTGTAGCACAGCCTTGCCACCCATACATGCTCCCCTCAACATCCTCCATGCCCACAGTGCTGCATGTGTATGCTGGCATCTGTTGGTGTCCACAGAAGTGTATTCCACAGGTGTGTGCTGTATGGCCCCACTGCCATGCTGTCCACTGGTGGCAGGTCACCACTTATTGCCTGGCATGGCTGGGACTGAGTGGCAGATGATGGCATCATTGTGATGCCATCAGTTAGCAACATGCTTCCTCTATGTTGGCTTTATCTATGTGTCATATTTATTTGTTAGGGTCACGCAAAACCCACGCTACCCAGCGCAAACACTGCGCAAAAGCCATAGTGTCATGCAAGCTGATTGCCCAGGGTTAAGACAAGCTTTTCCTGGGCAGTAATGTGCACCGCATCAAGTGTCATGCTAGTCGCTAAAACTACTTAGCGTGGCGCTAGTTGCTGAATATAGCATTGCGCCTGTATTCATGTCAGTTTGCCCCTTGCATACATTATAATTTTTCCCGGCGCTAATGCAGTTTGCCCACGTTATTTGGCCTTTTGAATAGGGCAGACCCGCGCTAATCCCACGCTAAACCTGTGCAAACGTTTTTTGCCCAGCGCAAAGTTTTGAATATCTGGCCCATAATGTTTTGTTATGGTACCATTACAACATTTTCCTGCAGTATCACCACAAGTGTAGATTTATCTAGTGGTGTCATAGTTGGTGGAGGTAGTTTACATCTGAGGAAATACGTTTAGTTAAAAATCAACAATTACATTATGAAGATTGATTTTTCTCTATCCTTGTATTTTGTTTCAGCTAAATACATAACATTTTTTCATTTCTGATAACAGTACGATTGCAGCAGATTAGTAATATGTTGATATTTGTTGATGGTAGTTATGTTAAAGTGGTAGTTATTTATTGTAAGTTAGGTGTTACTATAGTATGTAGTAATAAAAAATGAAACTTTTAGAGAGATCTGTTAAATGTATTTATTTTTTCATGGTGTGGTGAGGCTACTCATGTTAATATGGTTGGTAAAGCTGTTAATTTATGAGTTATTAGAAGTATTATTTATTTTTATAACTGGGAAAAAATTCCTCATCCGACCTCCAAAAATATGGACGATCCTGTAACAGCAAGAGCACACCAATTGTTTGCATTGTATGGCTGAAGTATACAATCATTGTTAGTATTTTTTTGATCAGTAATGATTTGTATACATCTGTACAGATATATATAGAGATAAATAATACAGTGGGAAATAGGCCGAATAGCCACATGTATAAATCTCTTTTATCAGGTATTAGTTATAACAATAGTAGCACTTAATGCAATGCAATACCATTAAATGCACAAAATAGTTTGTTTGGAACAACAGTTACTGAAAGAAAGTTATTGTTGTGCACTGTTTTCTTATAACAAAGATGAACATTTCTAAGTTTAATGAACTTATGTATATTCATTTTCAAATGCAGCATTATATACATATGGACAAGACTGAGTCGTATTTGTTTTGAATAGTTTGTCATGTCCAGTTCTGTTAGTCTTAGGTCAGTGGTACACAATGTAGCACAGATAATCAAAGAGCTCATATTATTTAGGTATTCTATGATCTTATAGCAAACATGCATCTGAATGTAATAATTGTTATATACAGGTTATTTGCAGCTCAGCATTATATACATATGTACAAGTCTGAATCGAATGTTTGTGTGATGGTTTGTCATATTCAGTGTTCAGAGTGCATCAAAATGATAGAAAATTCTATCACATTATTTCAGCAATTCCAGCATACTAGCAGAGATAACACCATGGCATAGGTGGTTGTACTCTTAATGTGGGTGTGATTGCTACATTTGCCAAGATATAACTTACTAACATGATGTTTAATAATATCCAGTGCCCTCGAGTCTGCTTGGATTTGGCGGAAGTCAATTTAGTAAGCATCATAGTAATGGTCAACAATGTAGATGACAACAGGCAAAGGGGTCAGAACTTTACCTGGTGTGTGTTGTTGAAACAAGTAGGATTCTCAACACAATATGTTGAGAACAGTTGCTGCAACTCTGAAAGTGTTTCAATAGTTAAATGAATTTGTCATTGCCATGTAAGATAGTACTGTGACAGAAGTCAGTACACAGTAATATGTGCTGAGATATGTTAAGTTAAGCAAGGCATTTGCAAACAGATGTCACTAACTGACTGGCTATTGATTGCTATTCAATACCCTCAAGTCTACTTGAATAGTAATAATGCAGTTTTTTTTTTCGTTAGTACACCTAAGTTGCTAATGCTGAATATCACAATACAATGTTTTTGATATTGGATTGTGGTTTATGATGAAAACAGTCTTGTTTTGCATCTGATTTATGAGGGTGGCAGTGTTACACAGATCGATTTGTGTACCACAGTAGCTACATTGCTGTACTGTTGTGTTGTTTTTCTACAATGGTAGAGAAATCTGGTAAGTTAGGATTTGGCTGCAGTGATTTTGTACAACATGTAGGACACATTGATCAGCGTGGGTGGCATCACACAGTAGTAGTGTTTGATAAAGGCTGTAAGAGAAATGTATATGTGGATTGTTGGTTGAGAAACTCTATTTGACTGGAATATAAAGATGCAATGTTGTTTTTTGCTCAGAGACAGGTCAACTGATATGCTGTGATTAGATTGCATCACTCTTCCATACATTGTGCAGCATTGGTGCAGTGGAGAAGTATGACATATGCATCCTTGAGATTTCTTGGGAGTCTTTCTCTTAAGGTGCATAGTGTGTCATTGCACTCCACTCATCCTTTTCTGAATCTTCGCCAAGTAAGATAGTGTCCAGAGTGAATGGATAGGCTGTGATGGAAGATAATTGCATGTGTGTCAAATTGAGTGCCTGAGAACATAGTTCTTCCAGCAATGAAGTGTGAAATTGGTGTTGTGACTTTTATGCCTTGAGAGTTGAAGTGCTGCAGTACTATTATAATATATGAGCTTGAATATATAACTCTCAGAGAGCATACACAAGACTGACCACATCTTCAGCAGAGCCAACCAGTTTCTGCATTGGCAAATAATTTGTGAAATTTCACAGTTCTCTGCTCTGGGACATAGACAGAGAGCCACAGCATATGCTGAGTTGTTTGTGATTCTTTGTGTCCACATGATAAACATGTGTACTTGGACACATAGTCAACTTTGAAGTGTTGACTCAGATTTATGCCATCACCTGCTAAACTGTTTATTATTCCCATCATGAACTCTGTGACATCTTGTTGTGCATTGTTAGCAAACATAGATTGTCCTGCATATTGACTAAGAGTTAGTCGTAGAGGAGTCAAGCTTTGTAAACTGGGGAACCTATCTTGACTACCTCTTATAACTCTGTTTAATGCCTCTGACAGAGGTGTTGATGGACTAGAGTTTAACACATTGGCAAACTCAGGGATGTGGAGGAGTGCTTGCATAGTTGCGTTTGCATAGCAGTTGACTCCTGTGCTGTTGTCAAATGTTGGGAGTGTGTTGACTTCAATACATTTTTACACAGGTGGGGATGTGAGTAGTTTCTGAAGAGAGTGCTCTTTCATGGAATACTCAGGTGATGAGTGTGGAGTTTTAGTACACTGTCTTTTCAGTTTGTGTCCTTCATCGATTGTAATTGCTGTGACAGATGCATATTTGGGAACTGGTAGTAAAGGAGCATTTGGTTGGTACAATGTATGCAATCTGTTGTACTCAACTATACATTTTGTGTCAGCACGTATTTTGCTTTGTGCTAGATTGACAATGTGTACTCCAGACAATTGTCTTATGTGAGACAAGGCAACATAAGACATGCCATTCTTGAATATACCAGTGCCTATATCTACTATGGCACTATCAAGGCTGAGGCCTTGTGACTTGTGAATGGACACTGCATAAGCAGCACACAATGGAAACTGTTTCCTTGTCACATATATGTCTTTTACAAGTTCAGACTTGACTGTTACTCTGTCTATTGGGTGAGGTATTGCACAGTTGTCAAACTTTACAACTACAAACTCCACAGCTGTACCCTGTACATTGTGCTGGAATTCTTGGATGTATCCCATTGCACCATTTACAAGACCGCGATCTACATCTATGTTTCTGTGGAACATGATACATGCATTTCTACACAGTAGTAGCACAACTTCCAGACCAGCTGTTCATGACACATCATTCGTGAGCTCTTTCAGATGATCAACCATTTTTGATACCATTGTTAGTGATAGAGTATTGCTATCTATGCATGGTAGAGTGACAATAGGCTGCTGTTCTCTCTTCATCATGATGTCATTGAACTCTGCACACTGCTTAAGCCTTGGGAATAGACATACAACATGTATGCCACCTTTTTGAACATGTGCAAAGATATCACAAGCATCCTGAATAGGAACATTATTTCTTGTGATCATGCGCTGTCTTAGCATTTCAACATGCGTGGGTGTGAGTGCACCAACGCGTTCCTCATCAAGTAATGCTTTGTAAGACATGTCGCCTTGTTGTCTCATGTTCTGAGAGAGTTCAACATATGAGAAGAATTCCCACAGATCGACTCCACCAATGCATCCAATTGTTTTCTTTGCTTTTTCGATGGATAGGCTACAGAAAACATGCTTGCCATTTCCAGGGGCCAGCTGAAGGAGATCTCCAAGAACAAGAATGTTCTTTCCACCAAATGGCATGATATCATTGGTTCCTAGTATCTCCTGTAGACGTAGGTGGATGAATGTGAGGAAAACATTTGAGACCATGTTGATCTCATCAATTATGAGCAAATGCATTTTGTCAAACATTGATCTCAGTTCATTGGCAACGTCATATGACAATTCTCTGTAATTGCCACTCTTTCCATGCTCAACTGGCAACATGAATATCCTATGAAGTGTGATGCCACCGATGTTATAAGCTGCCAAACCTGCAGGAGCCACAACAATAACAGATGTTGGTGCATTGGTAAGGTCACGCACTCCCTTGCTTATGGCTTAAATCAAGAAACTTTTACCAGTCCCAGCAGCACCACTTACAAACATCCTGATTGGTG
Organism: Neoceratodus forsteri; assembly: GCA_016271365.2. Taxonomy (NCBI): domain Eukaryota; kingdom Metazoa; phylum Chordata; order Ceratodontiformes; family Ceratodontidae; genus Neoceratodus; species Neoceratodus forsteri. The sequence continues at coordinate 690,367,348 of CM028134.1, forward strand.
TTTGTTCTTTGCAAATACATTGCTTTTTCTTGTACTTGATTGCATGCTTGACAGCATGCATTACAGAGTGATACACGACTGCTTGGTGTGAGTTCAACTTGTCTACAATGTCGGTGACTGATTCTGACAAGTACATGCTTTGCTACATTGTGCCCTCTACCTCTGACATTAGGACAGCTGGGTCATTAGCAGGAAGAGGAGCACCAAGAGTTCCTTCTCCTTCCACATTGACAATCTCCTGTGATGTTACAGGTGTGTCATCATCTAGGACTTTCTTTGTGTTCTCTAGCTGTTTTTTTTTCCATTTCAAGTCTTTCAATGTATGTCTCAGAGACATGACTCTGGAAGGTATGATATATTTCCATGAACTCTTGTTCATATGTATAGGACAGTCCTTTTAACTCAGCTTCTGCTCTCCAAAGTTTGAACAGAAACAGCAGAGCAAAGTAATAATGTTCTTTGCTTTCTGTTGTGTTCAAGGTAAGTTTGCAGTGGTCGATTAGCCATGGTTTGTGTTTTTTTCACAAGTGAGCCATCAAAGCCAGTGACTTTATATATTCCTTTTTCTGGGTTAGAAGGAACACCCCACTTGTAGTCATACCATTGAGCAACTTCAAAGAGACACAGATCACCCATGGCACTGTGGTGCTGTGGATAGTAGTTGTCAATTAAGTTGCTCTTAAGAATACTTGTAGATGTTGGTATTGTAGCAGCCAACTCCTTAATCTCTTCATGGCTCTTAAGAACTGATTTACCATATAGACATACACCTGTCAACCGGTCACTTAATTCATAGGCTCCGCATTCACAGTGTGGTAGAGTCTTAAGCCCTAGTGACCAAAGTCTGGAAGACAGTGACCTATCACAGTTTGGCAGCTCTTCCCACATTTCTTGCAGGTTAGTTTGCTCGTGCTTAGTAATGTATGATGTTACATGCCTTACAAGAGCCATTGAGTTATCTGCAACAAACTGGACGTCAATGTTTGCTTGCCACATCAACAGAAGAGAAGGACTATAGTCATTGATATAGACTTCTGATTCTGTGCGAGGTAGTTCATAGACTCGCTTTGTTGACTTTGCTTTCAAGTGGTGTCACATGGCTGAGAACACATCATTCAGTGAAGCAGCTAGGCAAGCTCACCTTGGGAAGCCAAAACGGCAGCGAGTATACCACTGACCTTTGTTCTTTACTTTCCTACAACAGTATTTGCCACAGAGGTGTCATTGGAATTTCTGGACCAGTTCCCAAAGTGTTGCGCTATCATACTTGTCTGGTATCTGACATGTGACATACTTCAAGATGAAGCTTAGAATGTCAGATGTTTCATTGTCTATGATTCGTGGGGCATCTTTAATCCACAGCAACATATGTATGTATGGGGTCCACAGGCTTGGAACTCAACCCTCCAGAAGTAGTGCTCAACAATACTGAGGGGAGGATTTGTCTTAGACAGTATGAATTTCAAAAGATTCTGGAACCGGTGGTGGAAGTAACATGAAACGGTTACTGGATCAAGTGAGCAGAGTTCGTTGAGAGTCATTGTTTGGATGTTCTTAACATCAGAGTTTGCCCATCTCAGTATATTGAGCAGATCATCCCAATAATATTCTGTGCAACTGAGTGTCACAAACCATGTTGCTGGCCCAAACTCTCTCAGCATGCACATTACCTCGGAGTGATGTCTGTACCAATATTCTTTGGTACCACGCATTCTAGACAAAAATAGAAGAAAGAATGACTTGCAGTGTTTCATCTTTGGTCTGCAACTTGTATAGTAGCTGTGCAGCTGTCATATTATTGAATTCTGTACCAAGTCTCAATGTGTGAGCAATACTAGCAGATAGGACACTGAGTTCACTTTCCCAAAGAAGGTGGAACAGGTATGCAATGTTTCTTCGAAGCTCTCGTTCATCTAATCGACCACCTGAACCAAGTGGAAACAGATCAGGGAAACAACGAGCTTCTAGAGTGGCCTCCCATATACTAACAGGATTGCCATCCACTTGTTTCATTTGATACAAATCAATGTTATTCATTACTGTGTCTTTGCCATGCAATGGGTGTATGTTACATTGCTCATACACATTTTGTATAGTTGCCATGTCAACCTTCTCAAGTATTGCCTTGTCAGAGTTGTCTGTGGCAACATCTGATGAGAGACCACTAAATGCGTCAATGTCAATGTCAGCATAGAAAGAATTGTGCTCTTTTAGATATCTCAAAGCATTCTTCACATTGTCTACATTGACAATGTCCTGCCATATTGTTTTGGCCTTTGTTGGCACACCATTTACCAAGATGACTACACTATTGTCGTGAGAAATAGTGTTGACATTTTCTTGCAAAGGTAAAGGCAGGTAGACAACAGAGCCTTTGAGAGAGCGTACAAGTTCTTTTTTGGTAGGTCTCATGTCCTTGTATTCAGCCTGATGATCATTTGAAATGGCTTCATGGTCTGAATGAGAATCCTTTCAAACAAGTTCAACACTGTTATCTCATTAGGCATTGCCTCTACTTCCATTTTATTGAGCACTGAGTGATGAAGTAAACTGTCATTCTTGATTTTTTTATGACAGTAGGAACAGAGTAATACAGTTGTGACTTCTTCAAAGTCAGACTTTAATAGGAGGTATGCATGGAGACGTCCCCCACATTGTATTCCAACATGAAATGTTTTGCAGGTCTACTGTGACACATAAGTGCTGGTAGAACAATCGTTCACATGACACACAGATTGTATCAAATTTCTCTGTTTTGCTCAATTTAAATTTAGCAAACTCACGACCAAAATGTCATAGGAGGTGGTCTTCTTTTACCAGAGATGTCTGAAGAGTACTTGCTTCTTCATGCATGGTGGCAGTAGACCACAATCTATGGGTTCTTTGCAACTCTTTAATTAATTCAGTGGCCCAGATATTCAAACTGCGCCAGGCTGTGGTGCAAGCCTGGGCGCAGCTCAACTTGGTTGTGAAGGGGTGTGGCCTGGGCGATATTCAACGGAGCTGCACTATGGCTCAGCAGCTTTGAATATCACACCCTGGCCACCCCCACTGTGCATGGCGCAGTGGCACTGCACCAGTGCAAGTGGCCAGAGTGGAGCATGGAGATGTGCTAGTGCAAGTGCCATTGCACCATTCACAGCACCTGCGATATTCAAAAGGGGACATGCAAATGGGGCCATAATTTATGCAAGGCATACATGGGGCTATTTGCATGTCATTATGGCCCTTTTTGCATCCCATTAGCATACAGGTGCGCCGATCCCCGATGACTTTCACCTGGTGCCCTGCCAGGCAGCAGCCATCGGGGACCGACACCCCCTGCAGCCCGATTGTGGGCATTTGTCTAAAATAAAAATCCTCATCTAATATCCCTGGTGGTCCAGTGGACTGCTATGTGCCCGATCATGGGCACTGGTATAATAAACACCCCCGTCCAATATCCCTGGTGGTCCAGTGGACGGATCGCTGCCCGATTGCGGGCATCTATTTAAATCACACACACCCCCACCAATATTCCTAGTGGTCCAGTGGACTGCACTCTGCCCAATCGCAGGCATCTGTAAAACATAAAAAATGTCCTATTACCCTGGTAGTCTAGTGTAAACCCCTCCCCACCCACCGACTGAGCCCCACTGCCCCACTCCCCCATCAACCGGTGGGTGGCAGCACCCCACCCACCTGCCGCCCCACCAGCCACCGACTGACAGCTCAGTAGGGCTGCACACCCAGTGGTTCACAGTGTGAGCCAATGGGCATGCAGCCCATACCGTACTACACAGTCCAGATATGTGAATGAATCATTCACATATCTGGAATGTGTAGTATGGGAAGCACGCCCATTGGCTCACGCCAGAACCATGGGTGTGCAGCCCATGCTTTTAACAGTCCAGATATGTGAATGATCCATCCATAATCTGGACTGTGTAGTAATGGGTATGGCGATGCCCATTGGCTCACGCCAGAACCAATGGGTGTGCAGCCTACCAGCTGTCAGTCAGCGGGAGGCAGGCGTGGTGGTGCTGCCACCTGCCGCTGATGGGGGAGCAGGGCAGTGGGACTCAGTGGGTGGGTGGGAGGGGGTACACTAGACCACCAGGGTAATAGGATGTTTTTATGTTTTACAGATGCCCGCGATTGGGCAGAGTGCGGTCTACTGAACCACCAGGGATACTGGCGGGGGTGTGTGATTTAAACAGATGCCCGCAATCGGGCAGAGATCGGTCCACTGGACCACCAGGGATATTGGATGGGGGGGTTTATTATACCGATGCCCATGATTGGGCAAAAAGCAGTCCACTGGACCACCAGGGATATAGAATGGGCGGGGTTTATTTAACCAGATGCCTGTGATCGGGCAGCACTCAGTTCACTGAACCACCAGGGATATTGGAGGTGGGGTTTATTTACACAGATGCCTGTGATGGGCCATGGGGGGCACTGCCAGGTGCGGTAGGAACTCGAGTAGCCACCCACAGGTGGCAGCTGCCATGTTGCACCCTGCAATGCAGCAGCTCACCTGTCGGTGGCCATCATTCGTTCCTTTTTTTTTGGCTCAACTTTGTACAGGCACAAGTAGGGGTTGTGCATGCTTGGCTCTGCACATCCCAGGCTGAATATCGGGCTGTGCAGGTTATGCATGGGCACGCCCCCCCACCTGTGCCTGCATACATTACTGATGCGCTCCGGCACATCGGGATTTGTGCAGCGCACTTTTCCCTTTTGAATATCGCACCAGGGTGCATCAGTGGGTTGTGCATGGTAAAACACTGTTGCACCATGTACAACCCTTTGAATATTCGGCCAGTAAGTTTTTCAACATCTCCATCATTGAGCAATGCTTGGAATTGCATGTAGTCTCAAATGACAGATCTGATGCGATACAACCTTTGCACAAATTTGCAAATGCCAGAGTTATGCACTGCTAGCATACAAAAGTGATGAAATGTGCTGTTGCAGTTCATGGTCGCTACGCATGCAAGGGAGTGACCTATCAGGCCTCTGTGAGGCTGGATCTCACACTTGTCAATGTTATGAAAGAGTGTGTGTCATTCAGATCTCTTTGTGGTTAGAATTGTTGAGAGAAAACCTTTTATAGATACAATAGATTCCTCTCTAATGTTACATGTGCTGTCACATGCCAATTTTTTTGCTGATGACTTTGGATCACTTTCAATCTCTTCAAATACATTGTCATTGTTCGGGTGGGCAGTTTCATGGGATAGAGGTAAGACATTCTGCAGTTTTCCATGCTCATCTACTGTTAAACTAATGTTTCTACTGTGTGCATGGTATGTCTCTTCTCAGAAGAATGCTTCTGAGTACTCTGAATGAAACCAGTCTCCTTGAAACACAAGAGAGATATTTTCTCTGTTTAAGTGTTCAAAAGATAAAATACTGTTTCCCATCTCCTCAATCTTTGTGCTCAATTTATCAATGGCTGACATCATTTCACTCCACAGTTGGGAACGTATTTGCTAGAGCCACATTGACAAATTGTCTTGCTCTTAAGCGGAGTTTCATCAATGAGATCTTAGAACATAGTCTATTACCTTTGCGTCTCACTATTTTGGAGATCACATGTTCAATCCTAGCTCTGTGGACTAGCTTTTTGAAAAAACATTATCTTACTGTGTTGAGCATTAGCAGAAGTACTACGCCTAGCATTCTTTTTCTGTCCCTCACATGTCTATGCTTTGGTGATGACAGTGCTGGACGTTGTGATTGTAATGTTTCTCTAGGAAGGCTACATGTAGTAGTTTTCTTAGAGGAAGGTTTCTGTTTCTTTACTTGTGTATGATTTACTCTGTGTGTGATGTGGAGAGAAAAGAGTTTTTTATGCTTCTGTTTAGAAGCTTTACCTTTTGTTCTTGCATGGCATGAGCATGAACAAGCAGTACAGCTAGCACTTTCTCTATGTGCTCTGGTTTTACGACAGAAGGCCATGATGAAATAGGTGAAGTATTTCTTCAATATCTTTGTTGTTGTAGTCCCCTAAGGAAAGTGAAAATACATATATTTAGTAGTAAACAACACTAGCCACATGGCAGTAAATCAGAAATTGTTCGTTTGAAAAATAATACATAGTATTGTGCTAATAATAAAGCATCTGCTATGATTAGCATTACTTTGTTATGAATTATTTAACTATTGTGTGCATTGTACTGTGCATTTAATATTGCAGCCACTTGTCACGTGGGCAAAAGTTCATAAAGAAGAATATGTGTGCCACGTTTATTGGTTGATGTGTTTGGGTAGTGTTAAGTGTAAATTTGTAAAGCTGTTAAATATTTCTTGTGGCATTGTTACATGCACTTATGCTGACATATAATGATGAATGGAATAGCAAGTGTTGTGTTGATTGATTGTTGCAATCATACTATTATGGGTCTGGCTGAATGTGGTGATGAAGTCAATAGTCTAATTGAGTTGAAACAATATTACTTTATTGATAGTTGGGATGGAATTATTACATGAGTCTGATGATGATTGGCTCTTATAGTGAATGTATGGAAAGTTGTATAAGTTAAAATTTGTGAATTTGTATTTTTTGTCGCAATCAAAGAATTTGTCAACTCACAAACGATCCTCTCGGTCAAAGATGGTCGCGATCAAAGAATTTGCGGTCTCACGAACAAAGAACACATAAACCATATGCTATTAGTGTAGAAGCTTGTTTACATTGGTTTCATTACATGCAGAACTTGTGAACTGTCAATAGACATATGTGACCATTGTGTGGTGGGATAGTATGTAAATAGTTGATTTTTTAGAACTTTAATTGTTTTTTTTGGTGAAATCACATGGTTTTCTTCACGACCTGAGAATTTGTCAAGTCATCGGTTCAAGTTCGCGATCAAACTGAGTGGCGGTCAAAGATTTTGCACGCTCGCGGTCAAAGATCGTAAAAAATGTGGGAAGTATGTAAAAATGTTTTAAAAACAAATAAGACAAGTATTTTTGTTACTTATGGGTCATTTAAATGCTAGGTGGGTTTCTGTACTGTATTGCTTTTGAAAATATTGGGTTTCCACTGTCAGAAACGTTTAACGTCGAAGTCTCGCGTTATTCTCACGATCAAAGATTTTGTATGCTCGCGGTCTATTCTCATGGTCAAACCGAGTCGCGGTTCAAGATTTTGCACGCTCGCGTTCAAAGATCATAAGAATGCTGTAATTATGTGAAAATGCATAAAAAACAAATAAAACTCTATTCCTTTTACTTATGGGTTATAAAAATGCTAGGAGGGTTTATCTTGCTGTGATGCTTTTTAAAATATTGGGTTTAGACAGTCAGATATGGTTCACATCGAAGTCTCACGTTATTCTCACGATCAAAGATTTTGTATGCTTGCAGTGAATCCTTGTGGTCAAACCATGTCGCGGTTGAAGAATTTGCATGCTCGCGGTCAAAGATCGTAGAAAATGCGGAAATTGTTTTCAAATGTGTTGAAATGATATAAAAACAGTTTTCTCCTTGTTTATTAGTTAGTATAATGCTATTAGGGTCTGTCCTATTGAAAAAAGTTAGGGAAGTATTGCTTTTTCACTGTGAGAGACTGCTAACGTCGAAATCTCGTGTTAGTCTCGCGAGCAAAGATTTTGCACGGTCGCGATCGATCCTGGCGATCAATGCGAGTTGCAGTCAAAGAAATTGCATGCTTGCGATCAAAGAAATGGCTAGGTTAGTCATGTGAGTTTTCTGAACCAATAGAATTGAAGAATAACCCTCTGGGGGCCATTTTACATCGAGTGATCGAGAAGGCAAGAGGGCAGTTTAAGAAAGTAAGTACTTGGCTCAAATATGATAGAACTTGGAGGAAAAGTAATCTTTAAAGTTTTAAAGAGTTATTTAACAGTGTATTGGCAACTTAGGAACTACTGTATGTATTTTTTCACAACTGATATTGGCAGGAACTGTTTACTTTAGTTAGATTATTTATGCAGTTTACAGCAATTTTGATATTTTGATAGCAACATGGCCTGGTAAAGTGTCACACAGTTTAGCAATAGATTTAAGTGTTTATATATCTGTGTCACCAATGGATTGGTTTTGGTAAACTCATGCAAATAGGTTTCTGGGAGTGTGATTTGTACAGGTGAAAAAAAAAATTAGCATCTATTGAAAAACTATATTTTATGCATTTTGCAATTTAGTCAGTCAAACTGCTGTGATTGTTTTCTTACATTAACTTATTGTCCTTGGGATCTTTCTTGTGGCTCAAAACAGTCTTTATTATTCACTGTTTGCCAGGGTATTTTTGGTATCTCAGACTGGCTGATCTGTACAAGTTGACAGTTAGTGTGCTAAGGAGATTTATTTTTACTCAGTGCTACTTTGATTTGTGACAATTGCTGGCTGATCTAATAATAGTGGCACTTTCTGGCTACATATGTGTGTGTTTTAATTGTTGTGGAATCCTGGCTTGGAATGATATTGTGTCTTGCCTAGCTTAACCAGGTACTGCTTTTGCACTTGTTATATATAGAGAGACAAATAAACATATTTAACTTAGGTAATTAAGTCACAGTACTTCTCACTGCAAATAGTTTATCATTAAATTAAACTGTGGTTGTGAGACATGTGCAATCAAATTAGTATAGTACTATTGATTACTGTTGTTCACTATCTCTGTCCCACTCACCACTCAAGCAGCTGGCTGAGTAAGAGAGGGAATTTAGTTTGCCAGAACATTATGGCTAGTGACTTAGACCAATCAAAATTTGTGTTGTTGGCAAGTTATGAGGTGTGCCAATCAGATGACAGTATTCTCCCCCCAAAATAAAAAAAATGTTTAATAAATATCATGCCAATAGAAAGACAGCTTATATGCATAGCTAGGACTCTATACTGAATTAGCCAATCTGTGAACAGGTTATTGTTTGTGATTGTTTTGTCTGCATTTATCTGGATGATGCAATAGAATAGTAGTCATTGTGGTGGTTCCACTTCTTAGTACTTGGTAGTCAGACAGACACAATTGTGATATTTCTACATCTGAGTTATTAAGATTTGTTACTCAGCATGGCAGAAAAATCCACAGTAACTGTATGGGTAGTAGGATCAAGTTTGGTGAGAAGGGCATCAGTGTTCAGTAGATGTGGTCATTTTGGGAATGATTTACACCTACCTGGATGCTCTGTCTCTTGGTTTGGGAATGGTGGCATGAGGTGGGGCAGCTCATGCCTACTGCTGCATTTATTGAGACACACCCAGAACCAGACATACTCCTTATCCATCTTGGAGGCAATGATTTGGGTAACAAAAGGGCTATTGACTTAATAGAGGCTGCACAGTCTGACTTGCAGCATCTTATCAGTATGTTGCCATCATGTAAAATTCTGTATTCAGATATTACACAGCACATGGTCTGGAAGGATGAGGATTACTGTCCTGCACTTGAAAGGTCATGCATGAAGGTGAACATAAAAATATCTGGATTCCTCCATGCTGTGGGAATGCACATTATTCGTCACCCCCAAATTACGTATGACAAGTATTGGCTATTTTTAAAAGATGGTGTGCATCTCTCTAACACTGGCAATGACATTTTTGTTGGGGACCTTTGACATGGTATCCTTACAGTTCTGTGATTGTGTGCCTGTAGGATGGTGCTTCTTAAGTACATCACATTTACACTGTGAAAAAAATGGCTCTTTTTAGAGCCACCACAAAATGGTCAAAAAATAGAACTGTTCACAACTTGTACATTGCTGTCTGTATGTTAGGTTGTGAGTGTCTAGGAAGCACAAATTCTCTACTTTTAACAGCAGAGAAGTGTGATGGTGCTTATTGGTAGATGAGTAGGACGTATATTATTGCTTGATATTGTATGTATGTTTTTTTTAGGTGGGTTGTATGGTATTTTGTTGCCTATCATTGTGGTGAAGGCTACGAGTTTTTCATTTTTTGTTGATATGTGGGGTGTGTCTTTTGTTACTGATAGATTCCGTAGCTTTTTTCCTTTTTTATTAATAGTTGAGTATGGCTTGTTATGGGGGGTGCATTATACAAGTATGGCTGAAAATGCATCATATGTTTCTGAGGATGAAGTGGGAAGCAAATGATGGTTTAGTGATATGAGGAGACATGTTGTTGATGTGTTATGTGTTGCTAGGGTATATTGATTACTGATCTGAGTCATACTGTTTCTGTGTGTGAAATGTTTGTGTTGTGTAAAAGTTTTAACAACATTTTTTATGTTTTTCTTTACACAAGTAGATAACTGTGCGTGTGTTTTCTGGTATCAAGACTCTACTGTCCAGTAAGTATTTTGCTTTTTGTTTTATGTCATTGTTGAATTCGATGTATTTTGTTAGGCAACGTTGTGAGTGGTGATTGGGGGGAGTCTGGTAACAGCATAAATAGAAGTAAACTGAGAAGCAAGTGGAGGTATTACTTGTTTTACATGCAAGTGAAAATAAGGAATAATATGGAGAGTTAGTAACATATGTATTTCCAATACCTATGATGCAGTAATGTTTGTTAATGTTTTAGTATGCTGTGTAGCATGATCACTTGCTGCCATTCCATGCCTGCATCTCATGGTGTTGTAAAATGTTGTTAATCTTGTTGAGTGTTAAGTATTTGCTTGTGTCAGGACATCAGTAATGTGAGGAACAGATAGAACACTCCTCAGTGTGTCTCACTGCTGTGCAGCTGTTTTATATGACCTATCAGACTATTATGTTAATATATTAATAATACATATTTTTCATTTTTAAAACTGATAGTGCAGCAGTTATGGATATTTCATGATTATAGTGTTTTGGCAATCTGAGGGAGGTAGTACATGCATGTGTTTTAACAACAGAGTTATTGTTAGCTCAGAGTTTACAAGTGACCAGACATATTTGATTGTGAGTGGCAAGCAACATAAATAGTAGTAAGGTAGAACAGTATCAATGTAATATCTAATAGTTTTTCATGCTATCTTTTTTTTTTCTTGTTTCAGACTCTCTATCATGCCAAAGTCATGGAGTGATGCAGAGGTGCTGGCCCTGGTTCAGGCTGTGAGGGTGCATGCCAATGCTATGGTTGTCATGTGTGCGACTAACCTGAGCCTGACCCATACATGGGGCAAGATAGGTGTTTGGTTGCAATTAGTCTTCACAATTTTCAACAGAGCTACACATGCGATAGATGACAATGGTATGGTCAGTTGTATTTCTTGCACATTCGTTGGATGTTCCTGGGACAGTGTGCAATCAATAGCTTGATCATTCTGCTGTATGTGCTGTGAATAACATATAGATTTTCTTGTGGTACAGTGTGGTTTGTGTGAAGACTACTTGTGGAGATTGTGAAATGAGACTTATAAAATGGGCAAAGGATTTCAAGCAATCTGATCGGTTGTTTGCTGTGTATTAGATGTGTCTAATGCACAGCTAAAACTATAACCCCCATCTAGAATACATAGACCCATTTTATAAGCACAATAAGCCACTCCAGGGATGTGCATTGCACAGTTCTAATGCATGGCTAGGGGACTGGATGCACTCAGCCTGTGGCTTCATGCCTCAGTACGTCCCTCTAGTTGTGCATTGGGATTGTCTAATGCAAACCTCATTGTGTGTTATTGCTTACACATAGGCATCCCAGCAGTGCTCTGCTGTCTAAATAGGTACTGAGACCTGTGTGTATGTTGCTAGGTAGTTGTATTGGGCAGGACATCACAACATAGAGAAGTGGTCACTAGGCTTCGGAACAAGACGACATACTACGTGTCTGTGTCTTTAGTTGCAGACCATGTCAGCATGGTTGTTACCATATTGGTGGATGTAATACTACAGAGATTTCTATGAATTTACTGTGATGCTTACCAATGCGTTCCATAGTATGGTGTGCATGCATATTGATGTACACTGTTAGCAATTGGTGTTCCGCTTTACTGTGCTCTAGCAGTCAATGGTCGGATAGATGACTTGTGGGTGGGGATGTGCCACATGTTGGTCAGTGGGTTATATTGTGGTGGTGTGAGTAAGTAGCCAGGTGGGGAAGGGGATACTGGTTAAGCACTACATTCTTTTTTCCAGGATCTGTGTGGTTAGGATTGGGAGTACATTGTCTGCTCTGCTAGGAATACTGCATTTGTAGTATATGTGGTTAGACTAGGGCCAGTCTTTCTAGATAGGTCAAGAAACATGACAACCTATCATTTTCACTGTAACATAAAACATTCACTATATGTATTTTTTTTAATGTTTTTTCTCAGGTTAGTCGTGCCTTGGGGAGGCAGGAGATCAGAAAATTTCCTGACGCATGTCGCAGGAAGTGGAAGATCACCCGCCAGACATTTTTCAAATCTAAGTCTGCAGCGGATGATATGCGAAGGAGTGTCTCGGAGTGGTATGACATAGCCTATGCTATGTGGGAAGATGCAGGGAAACCAGACTTTGGAGATCACCATCACATGTGTGAGTATATATTTGAAACTGTTGTGATGCAAATATTTGGTTTGTGACTGAGAAGATTGTTTTTTTCTATATTTCAAATGAATATTGTCATTTATTATTAAACTGTTAGTGATATGTACTATTATACTTCTGTGACAATTGATATATCACTACAGATATGTAAGAATGACAGGTTAGTAATTGTTACTTGACGAGTGTGTTTGTGGTGATGTGGATTTTTTTCAATGAAAAAATTGTCATGATTAGATGAATTCTTTGAAAGTTGTCAATCATACTTTTGTGGTGGTGTTCTAGTGCATGTAATATTCAGAATATGAGTTGTTCTGATCTTTAAATGTTACAAATGATCACTTTTTAAAGATAGGCAGGTGATATCTGTGGACAGGATACTGATCATAACAAAAGAGTGGGATATTGTGTGACCAACAGTATGTGTTTTGTAATGTGTTCATCATTAGATTGCTAGCTGATGGTGTTGTTTGTAATTTTTTTTGTTTTTTTTGTTTACTCAACTAGACCAACTGTGGACCCTGCATCCTCCCATGCTGTGGAGCTGTAACCACTCCTGGAAGGTGCGGCTCAAGGGGCTCCAGTCAAGCAACTACTTGTGCTCGACTCTGCTGGTGAGTTATTATAATGTACTGCTGTCTGTATTATTATTTAATAGGTACTATGGGTGTCATAGGGTATGAGAATGGTTTCTGTAGATCTGTGGTCTCATAAATTCTTCTTGTATCTAGTTTGTATAATGACAGAGAATGTGCAGTCCTATTTGAGGTGTCTGATTGGCTGAAACACTTCTGTAGGTGGGCATCTATCAGACAATAGACACAGACGTGTGTGTGTGTGTGTGCACACGCGAATGAACAGTTACAGTGAATAGTGCATAGTTTTTAAAGCATATTCTGATGGTGGCTTATGAAGTGTTTTATCACAAAAGGATATTTATCATGTTTTTAAAAGAAACAATTTTGTGTGACAGTTATTTTTCTTCAAAGTGAGATATTTTCAAGCACAATAATACGTTCCAGGGTGGGCAGCATGGGCAATAGAGAGCCATCCAGGGGTTATAAAGCCATGTGCCTGTGGCGCCAGGTCTCATCACACTCCTGGGTGGTGCAGTATTGTACAATAGCACTTATGATGTCGGGTATGATTGCTAGTTTATTAGTTATATAGTTGTTATGTTTTAAACAGGTACTCAGGATGAAATTCTCACTGTGTTATGTATCCAACATATACTTAATCAGGAAGTGGTATAAGAAGAAGTATTAATGTATGTGTTTAGTATTACTTTGAGTATTCATGTGTAAAGGTGTTTTATCAGTGAGAGGCTGTTACAGTTTGTGAATTCTAAACAACATGATTGCACATAGATGTAAATTATTTAATTTAGTATTGCAATTAGTGACTCAGGTGTGTGTTCTGTGATTTACTGAAACAGTACATAGTATGACACGTGAAGATTGAGGGGTTTGGACAACTGGTTATGGTGATATGTATATTCATGTATACAGATGTTGATATTGAGATATGAATGACTTATTTTGTTTAATTGTGTTTTTCAGAGGATGAACCATCTGCAGAGGGTGCTACTGGAGGGAAAAACTCCACAGAGGGCACAGAAATTGTTGAGATTGAGCCCTCTGTGGAGGAGATGCAACAGTCTCCAGCAGCAGGTCATCCTTCATCATCTGCAGGTCCAGGTGGGCCTCCAGCTGAGGAAAGTGAGTACTTCTTATATAATTTGTGCTTTTATTATTAAAGATTAGTATGAGATGTAGACAATATTGATACTTTCAGACATAGTACCACTGCAGTTAGTTCACAGTCCCAGTTCAAAATGTTGTTCCTTGACACAGTAACTTGGTGTTACAGGTTTATCATACTGTGGTAAGAAACAATCTTGGGTCTGATTCTTCAATTTCACATCAGAGCATGGAGTTATGAAACACTTAGATAGGAGTATCACATGACAGAATTGCATGTGGTGGGAGTGTGTAGTGCTTAATCAGCATGTCTAGCTTTATGTATCAGTAATGGTCATCTGTTTTTCCTTTTTTATCTACTGTGTATATGGAGAGGCCTGAATAAAAGTAATAGGTAGGTTGTATATGTATAGTTTAAACATTTTTTCTTAGATGGAGAATCTACGTATCATCGTCAGTGTTTTGTATTAATAAATGCAACAAGGGATACAGAATGTGCTACAGTTGTACATCATGTTAATTGACTGCCTAATGGTAAACTGTGTGGATTTTATAAATGCCATATGTGTTTGTATGTCTGTCTATTCAAGAAGTTCAGTACATAGACAATGGTGTGTAGGTAAGTATGGAGAGATACTATATACAGTAGTACATGCCTTTTCTTCTTCAGTGGTGTTTACTTTACTGTATATGTTCAATGTTTGTATCTTTAATTTGTAGTTAGGTTGTGAAACACTGTGAGAGACTGATTAATGTGTGTATTTAGTATTGGATACATACATCTTAAGGATTTGTAAGAGATGGCTCAGCACTACAGTGATGGCTATTATCAAAGTAGTATGTGTTAGTGTTTGAGATATTGAGTAACAATGTCTCAGATGCACCATAGTATCTCTGACTTACATTGAAATGCTGTTGTCACAGATCAGTTGGTTATAGAGTGTGGTACAGTAGTATTCACTCTTTGAATAGACAATATATCTGCACATGTAATGGGGGGTTGCTGGTGTTCTTACTGGTCAAATTTCAAACATCGCATGTAGTTGAACTAGTTTCCAACTGCTGTTACATGAATTTATATAAAAGCTGTTTACTGTTGGGTGTTATTGTATGTCTCATAGTGACAACTGTTGCACTGTGCACATGTCATTCAACATGATAGTATTCTGCTGTACAGTGTTACAACTGCAACAATGTAGACGTGATGATTTTTCTTAATTGTAAACATGTTATACATACTTGACATATGCTGATTTATACACTACTTTAAGGGATACTGAGAATAGAGAACTATTGTTGAGTTGAGAGAATGTGATCCGGATACAATATGTGTAGTATTTTTCTATATATTTCATGCTGAGGGCACATGTGTACATAAGAAACAGTGATAACTCTTATCTTAAGTCTACTAATTTTTTTAATTGTTAATGCAATACATTGGAATACATTAGAGGTCTTTTATATATTCTTAACAGACAGTTTCAGTAGTCTATTTTACAAAAGACCAGTACGGTTCCATCTACTAACATTATTTTTTTTATTTTTTTCTTTTGTCTACACAGGGCAACTTGCCATTCTCAATAAGATCAATAACACCCTCAGCCAGCTGCTCGAGACTGCGCAGAGTGGCAACCAAGCTGCTGCTGACATGCCCACGACTCTGCAGCAAAGATGAATTATTTAGTTGGTCAGGCGGGAGAGATTATTCAGCAGGGGGCTGAAATAATAGATTTGCTGCAGCGTCATGGGCATGTAGGGCATGCGGCCTTAGCTGCCACTCATGGGCTTGAGCAGAGCAACAGGGGCCTCATCAAAGCAATTGAGTCATTGAGGGACTTAGAGGAGAACTCTGTTGCTTCGCTTGAGTCCATGCATGGTCTCATGGTGCAGCTAGCTGAGAACCAGCTGGAGGCCACAGAAGCAATTCAACAGCTTCTGCACCAGGACCTGCAACACCTAGAGGATGACCAGCCCTCTGAACAGCCTCAGCATAAGCTCCTTGAAGATGCCCCTCCAAATTCTCCATCGAAAGCTGCAACAGAAGAGGGGCGCCTAGCTGCACCTACTCCTGACCAGACTTCCACTTCCTCAACACTGTCGCCTCCCCAAGTCCCCACAGCTTGAGTGGCCAGCACCTCTGCATCACTCCTGGACACTTTTTTGTAAATAGTTTTTGAAGATGAGAAAATTTTTCAAGTTCTTTTAACCCACAGTTTGTTTATTTATTTAGTGTGATGTAACACTTTTATTTATTTTACATAGCTTTAATTTTGTGACTTATTTATTTTTTATTTATTCCTTGTATTTAAGTTCTTTGTATGTGTATTTATGTCTGAGTTTCACTGAATTTTTGTACAAAAGAGTTTTATATTTTTCTAAAAAAAGAGTTTTGATTTTTCAAACATTTGTTTGTCTCATTATTATTATAATATATATTTATAATGTTGAGTTATTGGCTAGGGTGGGTGCAGGTAATTACATCTGTGACAGTTACGTGACCACCAGTGTCACACCCAGGAGATGGTTTGTATGAAAGGCACAGATTGTTAATGGTGTTGGTTTGGTTTGTGCTACATTTTGTGCTTGCATTAGTGAGACAGACATTACTATCTATTTCTAAAATGTCTGTGTCTTACTGAACCATTTCTTTTGGTTTCTGTATTTTAATAGTACAGATAGCAGATAAAATGGAACAGAAATTGTTTGAGGTACTTAGAAATAGTTATGATTGTCTCCACTCCAATCACATGAATGGATAGTGCAATACAGAGATGATCTATCAAGACTGATATTGGATAATGTATTGAAAAGTGCATAGGTAAGGTAACTTTTACTTTAGGGTGTGGTAAGAGAAACAGCATTTGTTTTTCTCAAAAAGTAAGGAAATTAATTGCAAAAAACCTGAACAGGTTGCACTCTGTGTATGTGTTTGTGGAGATCGGGTCTGTGTGATTGGTTGTATTTCCTTGTACTGCCCCCATAGTTGTGTGTCTGTGTGTGTGTGTGTGTGTGTGTGTATGTTTCTGCCTGTGTGTGTGTGCCAGTGGGAATGGGGGCTTGGGAGGGTTGAGTCGTGTTGGTGGGGGGGGAGCAGGAGTTAGGGTTGGAAATCCTAACAATGAATTTCCTCACTTTTTTGCTGCAAAAGAACCCTAACTCTTGCATTAATGCAGTTTTTGCAATTTACATATATGCATATATATATATATATATATATATATAAAAGTTAGGGTTGAGGAGCCCTTTTAAGGTTAAAGGATTATACTTTGCACCTTAATAACTTTGCCATTGTTCAACAGATTTGCCTGAAATTTGGCAAGCATCATTGAGCATGGTATAGTTTGGGATCTGCCAAGTTTCGTACTAGTCAGATATATGGCTCTGGAGTTATTAAACAACAACGAAAAACACATTTACGCTTTTTAGTGAATTCTTTGCTCGTGCCTACAGGTCGCACGGTTTGCGCGACTGGTCTGAAACTTCAGGGAATGTGCGGCTGGGGTCCCCAATGTGTCTTTTTGAAGATTTCATGAAAAGATATTAAACGGTTAAAAAGTTATTCAAAAAACAAGTTCCCATTATAAGTCAATGGGAAAAGTTAACAAAAAGTTCAACAGTGTCGCAAATGCAGTTTTTAGTGTCTCAAATGACCCCAGTAGTGTCGTGAGTGACCCATTTTTTTTTCAGTTAGTGATCACAGAAATGCTTGGCATTTAAATTTGGGACCCTGTAGGGGACACAATTCTTTCTGTGCTCACCTAGTCTAACCATCAGGATGCTAGCCATTTCTTTATTTTGGGGTTAAACACCCCCGAAATATGTTTTTCAATTTTCTGGAAAAAGTAGTGTTGCAAAGTAGTGTCGCACTCACGACACTTTTGCAAAATTTGCAAAAGGTGTCGCAAATTGCAACACTACTTTTCCAGACTATGGACAAAATGACAAGAGTTCTTTGCCACCCTGCTGCAAAAGAACGGTTTGGTCTTTTGAGCTGAAATTTGGAAGGAAGGCAGCCAACATCTCGCAGATGTACCTTTTCATGGTTTGGTGAAAATATATTGCACAGCTGCCAAGTTATGGTACTCCAAATTTGGCATTTTTTCTGATAGACTAACATGGTGGCGTACGTTGCACCTTTCGAGGCTCTTATCTCGAAAACGATGTGAGATACAGATTTTTTGTTGTGAGTTGCATAGCCCAATGGGCTATGTAATGGCAAAAGCCTAGCCAGAAAAATCCTGATTTTTTGTGAAATTTTAATTTATTTTTTCGTCGTGCGGTTGCTGAGATATTAGCAATTAAGTACTTCCAATGCTCGTTTTAAGCTTCAATGCCCATTACAATGCACACATTCTATGTACACACTGTGTTTCTTTATGCACCTATTCAGCAAAAACAGGGTGTGCACTTCCGTTACTGTTACAGTTACTGTTTCCACTTGTGTTTATGTCCCCATTTGCATTACCATCCTGTGTATGTGACCATGTGCTTTATCTTTTGCATTCTCATTTGCGCTTGCATTTGCGTTACTGTTACCATTTGCATTTCCACTACTGTTTGTGTTTGCATTTTGGTTTGCGTCAACGTGCGCATTGCCATTTGCATTTCTGGCAGCTATTTCATTTGTGTTTCTGTTTCTCTTCGTTTTGCCTCTTTCTTGCTGTTACTGTTATCATTTGCGTTTGCAACTGCGTTACTGTGCCCGTGCGCATTACAGTTTGCGTTTCCATATGCGCTTGCACATCCTTTTGCATTTTGGTTTCCTTTGCTGTTATTGTTGCTGTTACCATTACCATTTGCACTTCCAATTGCCATACTGTGATCGCGCACGTCACAGTTTGTGTTGCCATATATGCTTGCATTTTGTTTTGCGTTTCTGTTTCGTTTGGCATTATTGTTGCTGTTACCGTTACCATTTACATTTACAATTGCGATAATGTGACCGTGAGCATTACGGTTTGCATTTCCGTACGTGCTTCTGTTCCCGTTTCTGTTTCCTTTGGCGTTATTCTTCATGTTACCTTTACCATTTGTGTTTACACTTGTGGTACCATGCCCATGTAAGTTATGGTTTGTGCTTACATGCGCACTTGCATTCGCGTTTCCATTTCTGTTCCCTTTGGCGTTCTTTCTGCTGTAACACTTAACATTTGTGTTTAAAATACCAGTGCCATCACTGTGCATGTTACCAGTTGCATTTTCATACGTGCCTATGTGTCCGTTTGTGTCACTGTTCGCTTCTGCGTCATTTTGCACTTATGTTTCCATTAACGTTTGCTTTACCATTTACGTTTGTGTTACTGTGTGTGTAACTGTTGGTGCTTGCATTTGCATTGCTGTTCCTGTTACTATGTGACTAGACATCATGTGGTGGGAGTGTGGGGCCCTAAAACTGCGCTCCCACCCATTCATTCTATTTATCATCTTCATTCTCAAAAGAAGGAAATTAGAAGCAAAAACTCTATTTAAATGCATCAGTGGGTTGTTCCTCAACAACAAGGAAATTTGGTGTTAGGGTTGATACCCCCTTGTACTGACATCCCCAACTGGCATCAGGGTGCGCATTGGATCATCAGTCCTATCTCTCACCCATTCTTCTCCTATGCTCATCTTCTTTCACATGTGATGGCATGACAGTTAGGACCAATGACCCCAACACACACCCAATGCTGGCTGGGGGTGGGCTGAGGGTCCAAAGAGGGCTTTCAACCCTAACACTGAATTTCCTCACTTTTGTCACTGTGGAACAACCCTAATTGCCTATATATATATATATATATATATATGTACACATACATATATACAGTTTATATACACACATATATGTAGGCCCTGAGCTGTCATTTGTAGGACAACAGCAACCAAATTGTCAACATAGCATTCCTATTACCTCACCTCATGAACCTGATAGTGAAAATTGTGAAATTCCCACCAAAATGTTATTCCGTGCCACAGCAGCATCTATGAGTTATTTTATGTTGTAATGATTCCAATGCCAAAATAAAAATCAATTCTTGAGTAGGATTGTTGCATTACAGAATAAATGGAATATTTATTAATATCCAAATTCTGATAGATCCATGAATCTATTAGTCTTAGATCTAATGTATAATTATTAATAACCCTGATTGATGGCTTAGACATATTAATCGAGCTAGAGGTGCAGACTTTTTTTATTTAATGTGAGATTAAAATCTCCTTCGATTATAAATGGGGCATTACATGAAGAGATCTGTAAAAATAATTATGAAAAAAAGGCTGGATTACTTGTGTTTGGTCCATATATAGTGGCTAATGTAAAATTATTTAAGCCTATGGAGATTTCTTCTATAACATATCTGTCGCATAAATCCAACTTAATATTTAAAATAGTTGGTTTCAACATTTTTTATGAAAAAAGATGACCACCCATCTCAAGGTCTCATTTAACGGAATAACAGGCCCCTGGTCCCCACTGACTTTGAAACCACTGATAGTCCTTGTCCATAAAGTATGTCTCTTGAAGCATTATGCAATTGATTTGTTTTGAATAAATCAATAACATAGTCAGAAATAGAATTAGCAATAGAGAGTCTATCATCAGGTAAGATGCCAGGCCCTGATGGCTTCCAAATAGAATTCTTCAAAAAATATAAAAACCTATTAGCCCTGATCCTCAAATATATATATATATATATAACAATATAAATAAAACACATACAAGTCCACAATCTTTCAAAGATGCAACAATTCTGTTGTTCTATAAACAAGGCAAAGACCCTTCTAATTGTGCATCCTATAGACTGATATCTCTGCTGAATGCAGATTTTAAGATATTTACGAAAGTCTTAGCTATAAGACTGGAGGGGGTACTGCCTGCTTTGGTCGACCAGGACTAAATTGGTTTAATCAAGGGCTGCAAAATCATTGAAAATGTAAGGCAAACAATCAATATCATTACAAACCATAACTCCAAAGAAGCCATTCTATTAACAGTGGATGCCAAAAAGGCATTTGACAGGATAGAATGGAATTTCATATTTCAAACACTGCATAAAATGAATTTTGGTATGCACTTTATAAACTGGATAAAAAATATATATCAACAACGAAAAGCAAACATCAAAATAAATAATAGATTATCAGAAACATTTTAAATATCTAGGGGAACAAGGGATTTTTACATTGATTATGGAACCTTTAGCCATAAAAATAAGAGAAAATGATAATATAGTAGGAATCAAAGTAAGTAATATTATGCAAAAAATCAGTCTTTACGCAGACGATGCTCTACTATATCTAACAGACCCAGAAAACTCAATTAAAGAATTTATTAAACTCTCATCACAGTATGGTAAAGCCTCAGGTTATACGATTAACTGGCAAATGTCACTGATATTAAAATTAAATCCCACAAATTTGTGCTTGCCAACAAGCAAATACTTTACAATATTTGGGTATCTTTTTAACAAACCATCCAGATAATCTATTCCATGCAAATTTTGACAAAATGGTATGTGAAATTATATGGGATTTAATCAAATGGCAACATCTCCCATTAACAATAATAGGAAGAATTAATGTAATTAAAATTAAACTTTTACCTAAATTGTTATATTTGTTTCAAGCACTACCATTAATAATACAAAAGTCATTATTTAGTAGTTTAAACAAAGTCATAATAAATTACATATGGAAAAACAAAAAATGCAAATTGCATATAATAAATTAATATTAGCAAAAGAAAATGGGGGCTTAGCATTACCAGACATTTGCAAATATTATCTTGCTATGCAAGTGACAATAATCTGGCAAAAGATTCAGGGTATACATTAAAATCAACAGAGATGGTGAAAAAATGGATGACTACAAAAACTTGAGGAATTTACTGTTCTCTGGCTATTATACAAATAAAAATAACATAAAGAAAGCCAATATGGCAACATATACAGCAATTTATTGTTGAATGGAATTACATAAGTTAATAAAAGTCAAAATTCCAATCACAACTTTCACTCCAGTTATAATAATTATGACTTTGGCCCATCAATAAATGAGCCAATATTTAGACAATGGCAGACCCTAGGTATATATGAATTCAGACAAATATTTATGAATCATAGAGTCATGTCCTTTACCCTACTGCAAACCAAATAAAAACTACCAGGGAATCATACACTTAAGTACCTACAAATAAAAAGCAATCTAATCAAAGCAAATGGAAGCTTAATATTACAATCTACACCTTACTTAGATGCATTAATTCAACAGAAAAATGATATCCCTGATTTATGGATGCTCCAATGATGGCTTAAACAGAGATATTCTTAAACTAAAAATGAAATGGAGAAAGGATCTGGGAATACAAATTTCAGACCAACTATGGGAAGAGATATTGGCTACCCCAAGAGCAAAAGTTAAAGCCTGCAAATTGCAGCAAATACAGTATAATGTTCATACTAAGGCTCATACTACGGTTGTAACAGAGCTGGGATGCATGTGATGCCCATATATGCTCATTCTCGATTAGGTTGCATAATATGTGAGCTTATATCCAGTTAGAATTAATTTGTCAAGTTTTCTTTTGAATTCATCCTTCGTTTTACTAATAACTACTTGTAATGGTAGTTTATTCCAAGGATTAATTATTCTATAGGTGAAGAAATATTTCCTACTTAAATAATTATGCCTCTGTCTAATCAGCTGAAGCAGGTGACCTCTAGTAGGGTATATATTATGCTTAAAGTCAGCCCCGATTCATTAAGTAAATATGGATCCTGAATGACATCAAACATAAAAAGTAAATCCCCCCTGAGGTGATGAGCTCTTAGTAGCATATGATTCAAAGAAGACAGTCTTTCCTCATACAATTTATCTTTAAGGCCATAAATGTCTTTCATGAATTTTCTGTGGACCTTTTCAATGGCTTGACAATTGGACTTCTTATAAGGACACCACAGTTGTGAGGCATACTCAAGATTGGGTCTCACATAAGCCCTATACAACAGCATCATGACAACACTATCTCAAGATTTGATGTTCCTTTTAATTGACCATATGATATGATTAGATTTATTTATGGCAAAATTAATTTGTTTGAATGGACCAAAGGTATTTGAGATAATAATGCCCAAGTCATTTTCATCTGTGGTTGTAGTTAAAAGGGATCCACCTAAGTAGTCATTGTTATTAGATGTATGGGGCCTAAATGCATAAGCTTGCATTTGCTTAAATTTAATTTAATTCCCCATTAGTTAACCCAGATAAAGAGCTCATCCAAGTCTTTTTGAAGTTTGAATTTGCTCATTATTTGCACAGGGACCACCAATTTTTACATCATCTGCATACTTGGTAGTGATAGAAGTGCAGTAATAAGTGAGATCAGAAATAAAGGCTTGAAGTAAACAAGGGCCTAAGATGGAACCTTGTGGACCCTCACTAGTAGCTCTTCTAGATTCTGAAAGATGGCCAGAGATAAGAACTCTCTAATTTCTATTCTGAAGCCAACTGTGTATCCCGTTAACAATATTATTATGAATACCAAGGTTTTGAAGTTTGGTAATGAGGGCACAATGTGGCAATGTATTACACAGAACCTATTTTATGCCTTCCAAATTACATAAAATAAATAATACAATATGCATAATGTCCCCAATGTGCATTTACTTTGGGTACACTGATACATATGATACACAACTGTCCATTTTTAACTAATTTCTGAACAAAAATTATTTCTATATTAAGAATAATAAAACAGGTGCAAACACAAAGAGCCATTACTAATTTTATTGTCACATAGTGGACAGAATATACAAATGGATCAGCATCAAAAATGTTTTTTTATAATGACTGAGTGTAGCAAAAAAAAATAATTCTTCTAAAATGGAAGGACTCATCACCCCCTGCCTTTGAAACCTGGATGAACTTTATGATAGAGATAATGAAACTTGAAAGATTACATTATCTTAAGAATGAAGAAGAAATACCATTTGAAAAGATGTGAGGCCCATTCCACAGGTAAATTCAGCTAGGAATATGTTAAAGAAATGAACAATAAAATTAGGCTGCAAATCTGAAGTAAGAATTATAGACATAGAAGGAATCTTGGACCCATGGATAGGATAGGTGGGTAATGATGATGAAAAAAAGAAAGCATAATATTTACTGAATTGTAAAACTCAATGGATGAATTAGCCTTCATATTTCAATCTGAACCTAAGCAAAAAAAAAAAAAAAATGGAAAAAACAAGAAAGAGAAGGTGGGAGTTGCCACTCAACACCAGAAAAGTAATGGTGACATGGGGGACAGTGATCGGAGGGCAGGGGGGTACCACTAGACACCAGGGGAAAAATCATCTGCAAAGGGAGATGGGGATCGAGGGTGGGGGTGCCACTAGACACCAAGGAATCTAGTGAAGCAAGAGGGATGAGGATCGAAAGGTGGGGGTACCACTAGACACCAAGGAAATAATGGTGACACGGGGATGTCGATTGGAGGACAGGGGTGCCACTAAGTACCAGAGAGTCTAGAAACAAGAAGGATGGGAATCAAGGATGAGGGGTGCCACTAGACACCAGGGAAACTATTGAAACAAGGGGAACAGGAATTGGAAGGAAGGGGGTGCCACTAGACACCAGGGAAAGTATTGAAATAAAGGGGGATGTGGATCAGAGGGTGGAGGGTGCCACTAGACACCAAGGCAAATTATTTTTACAATGGGTACAAGATCAGGGGGCACCACTAGACCCCAGGGCAACTTATTTAATAAGAAGGAGATGGGGATCGGAAGGCAGGGGTGCCACTAGACACCAGGGGAAATCACGAGCAAGGGGAAAGGGATTGAAGGGTGGGGGATGCCATTAAATAGCAGGGAAAGCAGTTTTCCCTCATGAAAAAGAATCCTTTTTTGTTACTTGTGATATGAAAAAAGAATCTTGTTTTTGTATCACATGATACAAAAAAGGATTTATAAACATAAAAAAAAAACAATATTTGAGAGGCATTCCATGAACAGTTAAGTGCAGAATGCAGTTAAGTGGGTCCCAATAAGCAAGCTACATGTCTTGGTAGCTCCCCACAACCTCACTTAAATGTTTTTTTAGTGTTAATTTTCTTGAGAAAACACAAAACAAGATGGTGGCCAAATGAAAAAGGATTTCCTGGAAATGAAAAAGGATGACCTCAATGCAAACAAGGAATTCTTTTTCATATCATACGGCTATTTTGAGGTGCTTACAGAGCATGCTCAGAGCCAGTTTCCAAAACTTTTAAATTAAATAACTTTGGAACGGATTAATTTTTTTTCACCAAACCAGCAAAAGGCACATCTGTGGGTCAGCCCCTTTCTACCCTGAAAATTGCAGACCAAAATTCCAAACTGTTTGGCCTATAGCCAAAATTCAAAGAAAATCCCATTAAAACCAATAGGAAAAAACTAAAAAAAAAAATCACTTTGTTTACTATCCAGATCTTGAAAACCACACATCTAACTAAAACAAAACTTGGCACATCCAGAGATCCACCACAGGAGGCCATGCATGCAAAATTTCATGCAAATCCATTGAACAATTATGAAGACATTAAAGTGCAACATTTTGGGTTTAACATAGAAACCCCAGTTCAACCCTATATATAGTGGCATGACCACGCTACTATAATATAGGTATCTATATATACATATGTATATATGTGTATATATAAACATGTAAATTTATTGCAAAAAAAATGAATTAATGCATCAGTTAGGGCTCTTACTAAAGCGACAAAAGCAGAGAAATATGGTGTTATGGTTTCCAACCCTAACACCCTACCCCCCCACACCCTGCAGACACTGACAGGAGTCGGGGTGTGCCTTTGGGTCATTGGCCCTAATGCTCACCCCATTCCATAAGTAAATAAGCTGAGATGGGCACAGTATTGGAGAATGGGGTGAATGTTAGGGTAGACATACCCAAGGCACACCCCCGATGCCTGTCAGTGTCTGCAGGTTGGGGAGGTAGGGTGTTAGGGTTGGAAACCTTAACACCACATTTCCCTGCTTTTCTTGCTTTAGTAAGAACCCTAACTGATGCATTAATTAAATTTCTTGCAATGAATTTCCTTACTTTTTGAAATAGTATAATAGTATCCCTATTTTACTGTGGGACCATCCCTCTGTAGATGCGTATATGTATGTAACTGTGGAAGCACAGGGTCCTTACGGACCCTGCACTACTATTTATAGGACAACAGTGGCCAAATTATCAGCATAGCCATCATTTTACCCCACCTCATGTATCCCAGTATAGAATATTTTTGAATCCATGCCAAAACGTAATTCTGCACAACTGCAACACCATTCCATGCCATAGGTGTGAAAACACATTTTGGGCAGAATTTGAAAAATGACAGCTGTGACATACATGGAGTTGGGTAATAAAAGGCTATGTTGTAAATCTGGGGCAAAAATATTTAAAATTTCTGAAGTTATGAGCTGGCATACTGAAACTGCAATGAATGGTCATAACTTTGGAATTTTTTCATATTTTGACCCCAAATTTTGAACGTAGTCTTCTTATGACCCCACCTCATAAACCCCATAGGTCAAAATGTTCAAATCCATGCCAAAGTGCCATTCTATGGCACATGTGCAAAAACACATTTCGGGCAGGATACGAAAAATTACAGTTGTACTGGCTATGTTGAAAATTTGGAATCCAAGTATTAAAAATTACCAAAGTTATGCATGTGTGTATAAACATTTCAACAACCACTCATAACTCACCCATTTTTAGGAATTCTTATGACAAATTTTCAACATGGGCTTTCTGGGACCCCACCTCATGAACACTGGCATTGTCATTTTGTTAATCAGTCCCAAAAGGTGATTTCATGCAGAGCCCATGAAATCACCTTCCAGGCCCATTTAATGAAACAACAGTCACAGTGTTCATGAGGTGGGCTCCCCAAAAGGCCATTTTGAAAATTTGGTGGAAAAATACCTAAAAATGGCAAAGTTATGAACCTAAGCTCAAAATGCCACTGAAATACATTAAACGGCACATACCTTTATTCCTCAGTTAGTGGCTTGGTTTTCAAGAGTGCAGATGTGTCCTGGTTCACAGAAGGTGACCGCAGATGACCTTCAGAGGTAAGTATAGGGTAAGGGGGTGTAGAGTGGTGGGTGCTCAGTGAGAGGGTCGGAATGGGGGAAGGGGACAGCAGGGATGATGAGAGACCATTTTCTTTATTTCAGGTTACCAAAGGATCAGGGAACAGTTTTCTTTTTTGTAGTATATGTCTTTGTCAGGATGCTAGGAGTGAGCTCCCCAGTGTCTCACTCTGCTGGGGTGGAGAGGTGAATTCAGAATGCCAACACCAGGACTGGGCCCCCCAAAGTCAGCAAAACAATAATAAAATAACGGGCAAAAAGTTAGATGCCCCATGCAAAAGAGGATTTCTTGATCGTGAAAATGGTATTGTCTTTCGCAAATGCAGAATTCTCTTTCGTGCTGCCACCATCTTATTTTCAGTTAGCAAGGGAAAGAAACTTAAATATTTTAAAAAATACTGGCAGTTGGTAAACACCAACAATTGTGTTTACCTAATTGGGGCCTGAGGAATAAGATTCTGAGGTCAGTTTTTGAAAAGAATTTCCGGAAATGTGTTTATTTTATATGAGGAATACTTTTGTCGCAAATTGCGGCAGTCTCTTTCACAAAAGAAGAATCCTGTGTCGCAAATTGTGGAAGAGGATTCTGTTTTAGCATGAAACAGGATTCTTTTTCTGCAATTTGTGAAGCAGGATTTTTTTATATAGGTATTTCTTCGTCACTTCATAGTAAATAAACGGTTTGGGATTTTTAGCTGAAATTTGTAGGGTACAAAGAGCTTGCCTCAGAGATGTGCCTTTTGCAGGTTTGGTGAAAATATATTACTTTGCTGTGGAATTTTGCGGCTTTCAATTTGGCTTAATTTCTCAATGGATTACATTGTAATGGGAGGTGTACACAGTCATTTCTTTGTCACTGTACTGTGAAGAAACAGTTTGCAATTTTGTTCTGAAATTTTCAGGGTACAGAGGGTTTTCCCCATGGATGTGTGTTTTGTTGGTTTGGTGAAAATATATTATTTTGCTCTGGAGTTCTGTGGCTTTACATTTTATTTAATTTTACATAGAATTACATTGTAATGGGAGGTGTACATCACCATTTCTTTGTCACTTTGTTGTGAAGAAACAGTTTGTAATTTTGCTGTCAGATTTTTAGGGTACAAAGGGTTTGCCCCATGGATTTGCCTTTTGGTGGTTTTGTGACAATATATTAATTTGGTGTTGAGTTATACAGGTTTCCAATTTTCCTGTTTTTCCTATAGGATAACATTACAATGTGAGGTGTTTGTTGTTGCACACTAAGGGATGTGAGTGCATGGCCCTGAGGACCCTATGCTCCCAGAGGCAAAGAAGGGTAGCACTACACTATCTAAAAAATTATGCATGGATAGGAGTGCAGGGCCAAGAAGGCCATGCACCCCCACAGGCAAATATGGATACCATTAAGGACTGACTACATGCAAATACACATAGCATTATGGAGTGGTGGGAGAGCAGGGCTCTGGGCCTTGTGCTTTCACATGGCAATAAGGATACAATTACAGCCTGTGAAGAATTATTGATGATTGGGAGCACAGGGCCCAGATTCTGCTATACTATACTGTATTATCTCAGCTTTCTTACACATGGAATGGGGTGAGCGTTAGGGCTGACACCTCCAAGGCACACCCTGTTGCCTGTTAGTGCATGGAGGGTGGGGTGGGGTGGGGTGTTGGGTTGGAAACATTAACATCACATTTCCAAACTTTTGATGCTGGAACCCTAACTGATGAATATATATATATATATATATATATATATATATATATATAAACACACACACATTGCATTAAACTTTGTTAATGCACTAGCTAGGGTTGAAGTGACAAAAGTAGGGAAATATGGTTTTAGGGTTTCCAACTCTAACACCCTTCCCCCACCTTGTAGGCAACAACAGGCAGTAAATAATAATTGAATAAATAAGCTGAGATGGGTGTAGTATATGAGAATGGGGTGAATGTTAACGTTGACAACCCCAAGGCACACTCCATGCCTGTTACTTACTTACTTGGTATTACTTGGTATGAAAGAACAGAAGAAGGCCAAAGCCCATCGAGACTGTTCCTCACACTATGTGGGACATTATTTATCTATAATTACTGGGTACTGCTTTTTCCCATAGGGAAACCTGGTTATAATTTGCCACAAAAATGTGCCACATTCCCCTCGAACCATCCATGTGTCAGTCGCCGGTCTGTGACGTTCCAACGAATAATCCCAAATCGCCCCATGCTTCACCGTCCCTCACATTCAACAGTAATTTTCTTTTTTTATTTAAAAAAAAAAAATAACCTATCAGGAAAATGAAATGAAAATGGCTGCCACGTTTTCCCATTAGCATGTTGTCTGTGCAACCAAGTGTGTGCCACTGACTCTTCAAGCTGGGAAAGATGCCACAACCGCTGCTCACCAGTAAGTCTATGTTTTTAAGAGAAGCACAGAAACAGAAATTAAAATATTCATTTTTTACCCCAGACAAGCACAGCACTGTTATTTGTTCCACAGACTGCACAAAATCCAGACAGGTCCACGACTTTGTGAACACCAATCTCTTACTTTATTTTATTTTCTATAATTGCTGAGGTGAAAAACCACACACCAGCAATTATAAAAAATAAAATATAGGGTGGAGTGTGTAAAACTCGATTTTATATACACCCTCATTGTGGGATGCTTTTTATAAACTCCTTGGGCTTCGCCCTCGGGGTTTATGTAGCATCTCACAACACGAGTGTGTGTAAAATCTCGTTACACACACCACCCCATATATTATTCTCTATATTATCCCTCAACCAAACATCTAATTTGTTTTTAAAGACAGTGGCACTAGTTGCCTCAACTAATTTTTGTGGCAAGGTGTTCCATACAATGGATGCTCTTATTGGAAAAAAGTTTCCCCTTTTGCTGGTTTTATAAGTTTTTACTTCAAGCTGTTTATTATGCAGTCTCGGAACATGTCTCCTTTTGGAGAGTGTTAGACCACATTTTTCCATTAGATCTGGTGAATTTATTAAATTAAAAAACCATAAGCATATCACCTCTTAATCTTCTAGTTTGAAGAGAGAAGAGACCAGTAGCTTTTAATCTGTTCTGATAATCCAAGTTTGTTAATCTTGGAATCATTCTAGTTACTCTCCTTTGAACCTGTTCAAGAATTGCTATGTCTTGTTTTTGGTTTGGATTCCAGAAAGGGGAGCCATAGTCTAGATATGGTCTAATGTATGCCCTATACAATGGAATAAGGCATTGTTCAGTGTGATTAACAAAGGTGCGTTTTATTTGCCTCAAAAGTCTGTTGGTCATGCAAGCAGTTCTAACACAGTGATCATTTGATGTAAGTTTATTATTAACATATATCTCTAAATCTTTTTCACAGTTTGATGAATGAAGAGGTCGTCCGTTTATATGATATACCGTTTTTGAATTATTTACACCCAAAATGCACTACTAAACATTCGTCTTGATTAAACTGCATATGATTTTCATTTGCCCAAAGTTTTAATTTTTCCAAATCCTTCTTCAATACAGAAATATTTTCTTGATTATTAACCTTGCCCACCAATTTAGTATCATCTGCAAATTTAACTATGAAGTTATTTGGCCCTGTTTGTAAATCACTGATAAAAAGGTTAAACAATGTTGGTCCCAAGACCGACCCTTGTGGTACACCACTTGTCACACTACCCGAATCAGGCAAGATATCATTAATTCTCATTCTCTGAGAATGATTTGTCAACCAGTTTAAAGTCCAGTTGACAATATCAGATGACAAACCTAGATTGTGCATTTTAGTAATGAGTTTTTCATGTAAGACTTTATCGAAAGCTCTACTAAAGTCCAAAAGAATTACATCAGTAGGGATACCCACATCTAGTAGAGTACTTATATTATTGTAAAAAGATATCAGATTGGTGGTGTGGGAATATTTGGGAGTAAACCCATGCTGATTTGATTCATAAATTCCTAATTTATTACAGTCTTGGTCTATTAGAGACTTCATTACTCATTCCATTAATTTACCAGCCACTGAGGTCAGGCTAATTGGATGATAATTTTGCACAGAACCTCTATTGCCTTTTTTAAATATGGGAGTAACTATTGCTGAATGCCAATCATTTGGTACAATGCTTTCTCGTAAGGATTTATTGAAAATAATTGACAAAGGTATAGAAATATTTATAGAAGTTTCGATCAGAAACCATGGATGAATACCATCTAGGCCTGGACTAGTATTTTTTTTAAGTTATTTTGATAGCCTGTATAATGTCAGTTGGATAGAACCTATGATAATCTATGTGGTGAACTTTAAATGTACTAATAGGTGATTTTTGAGAGAAGACAGAACTAAAGTACTTATTAAAGAGATTTGAGGTTTCTGTATCAGATAGAGAAGAGCCATTGGTTATAATGGGACCAATGGTCCTTGATACACCTTTTTTACTATTTATATAGGAGAAAAGAGATTTGTGACAGTCTTTTGTGTGAGCTAGTTTAAATTCTTGCTTATTTGTTGCCAATTTAATAGAATTTTTTAAGTTTTTCACAGATAGTCTGTATTTATGTAATAGAGTAGTTTTAAATGGAACAGAACTATTCTTAAGTTTCCTAAAAAGTTAAATTTGCATTTTAATCTGATTTTTAATTGCCTTGTTGAACCAAGGGGGGATTTTTCCTTTATTATTAAATTTCATCTTAGATGGAATAAAGGTATTTTCCAAATAATGTACAATGTTTTTTAAAAAAAGTCCTAAGCTTGTTGTGTTGTACAATTAAGAAGATTAGATTCCCAGTTTATGTTTTGTAAGTATTCATTGATTTTAGAAAAATTTGCTTAGTTTTAATTTTTTGTATAGTATAACTTCCTTTGTGTAGTTTTAAACTGTTGAATTTCAAAAAGAATAGATGAATGATCACTGGTCTCAAGTGGATCCCAAATTTGTAAATTGTTGCTCTATGTTAGTAAATAATAGATCCAAAATATTAGGACCTCGAGTGGGTTCAGTAGCAAGCTGTTGTAATCCAGTACTAACTACCACATCTATTAGTTCTTTCTCGGCATAGGACTGTCCTGAGAATGAGTCCCAGTTAATATGAGGGAGGTTAAAGTCACCAAATATTACAGTATCTTGAGATTCTGAAAAATGTGTAATTTCTTTAAACATATCAGTTGTGTAATCTGAATTTGCAGATGGAAGTCAATAGATGTTACCAATAGTTATATAGGACTGCTCCTTCAATGAGATTTTAACCCATATACTTTCCTGCTGCCTGTAGGGTGGGGGTGGGGTGTTAGGGTTAGAAACACTAATGCCATATTTCCCTACATTTGTTACTTCAGCCCTAGCTAGTGCATAATCAAGTTTTTTGCAATTATTTCCTTACCTTTTGAGATAGTATAATTGTATTATTATTTGCCTGTGGGAGCACAGGGCCCTCCAGGCCCTGCACTGCCATCAATCCTTAATTTTTCAGATAATTTAACCATATCCTTATTTGTCTGTGTAAGTGCAGGGCCCCATCCCTTCATAGAGATGTATTTGTATGTTGCTATGGAAGCACATGGTTCTCTGAGTCCCACACTTACAATTTTAGGAAAACCGCAACCAAATTGTCACTATAACCTTCTTATTACCCCACCTCATGAACCCAGTACTGGAAATTTCCAAATCCCCACCTAAATGTGATTCCGTGCCACCACAACATCATTCGACATCACAGTTGTGAAAACACAGTTTGGCCAGAATTTGAAAATTGACTGTTGTGACATTCATGATGTGGTGTAGAAATATGGATATACTGAAAATCTGGGGTCAAAATATGTAAAATTTCCAGAGATACGAGTGAGCATAGCAAAATTTCAACAGACGTGCATAACTTTGGCATTTTTTACACATTTTGATCCCAAATTTTAAACATACCCACCTCAAGAACAAGGGCAGTGAAAATTTTCAAATCCTGCCTGAAAGGTGATTTTACCAAACAATCCCCAAATTGCCTTTCTGGACTGATTTGCATCATTCCACTGACATTGTTCATGAGGTGGGTTCCCAAAAAGGCCAAGTTGAAAACGTGGGGTTAAAATATAAAAAAAGATGGCTAAGTTATGCATCAAAATTGAAAATTCCATTGAATACTTTGAACTGCACTTACCTTGCTTTCTCATATTGTAGTCAGCAGTTCCAGCAGCAAGACTTGTCTTCCACAGGAGAGTGGATCTTCAGCCTGGCATCTGTTCAGGTGAGTGAGGATGTGTGAGGAGTGTGGGACTGTGGGGTGGTGGGTGCTGAGTCAGAGGTGGGGGTGGGAGATCAGATCAGTGAAGAATCATTTTCCTTTTTACAGGTTAAAAAAAATTGAGGGACTGTTTTCTTCATTTCAGGGCAAAACAGCCATGGGAGGTGCCACTAGACACCAGGGACAGGGAAACAACTCATGGGAACAGTGGCTGAAGGGTGGGGGTGCCACTAAACACCAAGACAATATAAAGAAACCAGAGGATAATGATCAGAGAGTTGGGGGTGCTACTAGACACCATGGAAATAAAAAATAACTATAGGGACAGCAATCAGAGGGTGAGAGGTACCACTAGACACTAGGACATTATAAACAGAACAAGAGGACCACAATTGGAGGGTGGGGGTGCCACTAGGCACCGGGAGAAAAATAACTATGGGGATGGTGATCAGAGGGTGAGAGGTGCCACTAGATACCAGGGAGATAATAATTCAGGGGGACAGTGATCAGAGGGTGGGGGTCTGCCACTAGATACCAGGGAAACAAAAGTATGAAAGGGATAGTGATTGGAGGGTAGGGGTACCACTAGACACCAGGGAAAGCATAATGGCAAACAAAACATTATTTTCCTTTCACAAAAGAGGATCTTTTTTTTTTGTGATTCGTGATATGGAAAAGGATCTTTTTTTGTATCATGAGTCACAAAACAAATTTCTAATATTGAGAAAAAACATTTTAGGGCATGTCTCCAATAGTTAAGTGCAGAATCAAGATGG
This sequence comes from Neoceratodus forsteri, assembly GCA_016271365.2. Lineage (NCBI taxonomy): Eukaryota > Metazoa > Chordata > Ceratodontiformes > Ceratodontidae > Neoceratodus > Neoceratodus forsteri. Next base: position 690,401,592 of record CM028134.1, read on the forward strand.
GGGTTGAGATAAGCAAGCCACATTTGTTGATTGCTCTCCAGACTGTCATTTTTGTAGTTTTCAAAATTTGAATTTTGAGGGGTAAAATAGAAACAAGATGGCGGCAAAATGAAAAAGGATTTTCTCCTCACAAAAAAGGATGACATCAGTATGAAAAATAATTATTTTTTCATTTTATATAGTTATTTTTAAGTGCTTACTTAGCATGTTCAGAACCAGTTATTAAAAATGTCAAAATTAAATAACTTTGGAACGGATTAATATTTTTTCACCCATAAGCAAATGGCACACACGTGGGCCAGTCCTTTTCTAACCAGAAATTTTCAGGCCAAAATTTCAAACCATCTGGGCACTAGCCAAGTTGACAGAAAACCCATTCAAACCAATGGGAAAAAAATCCAGACAAATTCACTTTTTGCACTGTCTCTATCTTGGAATCCCAATACCCAACCGGAATAAAACTTGGCACATCAAGAGATCATCCCCCATAAGACTGTGCAGGCAAAATTTCATGCAAATCCATTGAACGGTTGCAAAGTTATGAAAGTGTAGAAATGAGGGTTTAACATAGAACTGCCAGTACAATCCTAACTATAGGGGTGCAACCGTGCCCCTATAATCAATCTCTCTCTATAAAAAAGATATATATATATATATATATATATAAAGCTATCTATCTAGCTATAGATATATATATATATATATATACATATTATTTTTTTATTTATTTTATTTATTTAAAATTTGATGACCGGGAAAGGCACACTGAGATGAGGCTCATTTCCAGGTGCGATCTGGGTACAGAGTGTAAAGTGAAGAGAAAAGAGTAACAAATGGTGAAAAATACAAACAGTACGTACAGACATTTTTACAAAGAATATAATACATTATCCATAATAAACAATTAATTAGCATGCATAGTAAATGAGCAAAATGGGGCAAAGTTACAGTCAGGGGCTAGGGTAAGTGAGTAGAGACTGTGAGAGGCCTCTTCTGCATGCTGGGACCATCAGTACATTTAGGGCAATGTGGGGTGGGTAGGAGCCTGAGGAGTTGTGAAAAGGTGAAACGAGAAGGGGCTAGGTGGAATTTGGAGGGGAGGTTGTTCCAGAGAAGGGAGAGATGGTATGGAAAAGCTACTTGTTGGTGAAAGCGTGAGGTCAGGGCAGATGGAAAGTGCATGGGTCCCTGTGGCGAAGAGGGTAATTTAGGGAGTTGGCTGTTGTGAGGTGGGAAGTGAGGTGGGGGAAGGGAATCAAACCAAAATGTTGCTATGAAGGAGGCGCTGTGGATGGCTCTCCTGTGGGAGAGAGGAGCAAGGGCGAGTGCAGTGTAGAGTAAGCAGTGGTGAGTGAGTGAGTGAGTGGGGGGAGGCAGTGGCATAGCAGCAGAAAGAGTTGAGAAGGATATCTAGTCTGGAGAGAGGGGATGCTGGAGCCATTCCATAGACTATGTCAGCACATTCTCTGATGGGAAAGATTGTTTTACGTATGAGCTCGCAATGGGTGTGGATAGGCAGGTTGGCTTTACGGCAATAGAAGATGGTGAGTTTGGGGCAGATGGACTCAGCATGAATGAAGTAGTTAAGGTGATTATCCAGCCAAACAGCCAGGTACTTGAATGCTGGGACTAGCTCCAGAGGAGAGCCATCCAGGGTGATGATCACTGGGGGGCAGGGAGGGTAGCAAGCTTTTGCCTGGAACGAAAGACCATGGTGACAGTTTTTTTTTTTGCATTGAGTGTAAGCAGGTTGTTGAGAAACCAGGATTGGACTCTACTGAAGTCATTTTGGAGGTTGGGGAGGACACAGTCATAGGAGGGGCCCAAGGTAAAGATGTTAGTGTCATCTGCATATAGATGCACATTGGAGGAGAGGCAGGTGGAGGGAAGGTTGCTAATGAAGAGAGAGAAGAGAATGGGACCAAGTATAGAGCCTTGGGGAACACCTGATAAGATAGGAAGAGGAGTGGAGATAGCATTGCCTATTTGAACAGATTGTTATCTGTTATGGAGATATGAGTGGAAACAGGTGATGGCAGGTTGGGTGATGCCAAAATAACTAAGTTTGTAGAGTAGCAGTGGGTGAGAGACAGAGTCAAAGGCTTTAGCCAGGTCTATGAATATGGTGGCTGTGGTTTGGCTGGTGTCCATGGCAGAGAGGATGGAGTCAGTTATGCATAGAAGGGTGGTGATGGTGGAGTGGTGTTTTCTGAAACCTGACTATACGGGTGAGAGGGAGCTATTGGAAAAGAGAAAGACTGACAATTTGGAAAATATGGAGGATTCCTGGACTTTGGCTATAGATATATATATATATATATATATATATTCATTACAAAAAAATTGTTAATGCATCAGTTAGGGTTGAAGTGACAAATGTAGAGAAATGAGGCATTAGGGATGAGACCCTAACACCCTGCCACCCCACCCGCATGCTCCACAGACCAACAAATGATGATGTGTGCCTTGGGATCTTTGGGCTTAACTCTCACCCCATTCCTCATGTAAGAAAGCTGGCATGGTACAGTATAGGAGAATGGGGTGAGAGTTTGGCCCAACAACCCCAAGGCACACCCCATTGTCTGTTGGTCTGTGGAGGGTGAGGGTGGGGGGGTAGTAGGGCAGGGGTGTTAGAGTCTCAACCCTAATGCCGCATTTCCCTACTTTTGTCACTTCAACCCTAACTGATGCATTAACAAAGTTTTTTGTAATGAATTCCTTACATTTTCAGAAAGTGTAATCTTATCCTTATATGGTTTTGGGATCCCATAGTACCAGTTTTTTGAAGCACATCCCGGCTATCCATAAAGGCCCCTGCCTACAATTGTAGAGATGCAGCACAGGCCTACACACATTCCGAATAACCCTTGTGCTGCAAATGTCACAGTATCTCAGTAACCATAGCAACTTTGGAAAAAATTCCATTGCAGTTGTAATCAAGGACTAGAAACCTCTACTCATGCTCAGTACACCAAGATGTACTAAGCTGTGTTTAGCAAAACATCTGTATCTCAAACCAATTTTAAGATATAGGCACGGAAAGGCACTGAGTTTGCCACTATGTTATCCTATGGGAAATGTCTCAACTTTGGAATGGCATAACTATGGAACTGATTACAATTCTTTACACCAAACGAGCATAAGTCACATCTGTGGGATCAACCCCTTTGTACCCTGCAAATGTCAAGCCAAAATTCCTAACTGTTTCTTTGCAGCGAACTGGCAAAGAAATAGCAACTTTTAAAAATCCCTTTTTGTGAGCTTTCAAAATCTCTGTTCATGAACCGAATCCCTTTTCATGAAGTGTCAAAATCCCTGTTCATGAGAAATCCCTGTCCACGAGGTAGGGCCATCTGGTCATCCCTTCATGAACAGGACTTTGACAGCTCACGAAAAGGGATTAGCTCATGAAAAGAGATTTTGTCAGCTTGCAAAAAGGGATTTTGACAGCTCATGAAAAGGGATTTTTAAAACGAATCCCTTTTTGCGAGCTTTCAAAATCCATTTTTGTGAGCTGATCCCTTTTCATGAGGTGTCAAAATCACTTTTTGGGAGCCAATTTCTTTTCACAAGTTAGGGTCATCTTGTCATCATCTAACGAAAATGGATTTTGACAGCTCCAAAAAGGGATCAGAAGCGAGTCACGATAAGGGAATTTTAAATTTAAAAATGAGTATTTTGTGACCAAAGTAAACCAAAGGCATAGGTTTGTAGAGGACATCAACTTGAACAAAATCCATGCTTTATTTATTTCAGAATACATCCGTAGATAAAATAATAACATTTTGTTTTTGAGGAAAAATGAAAACAAGATGGCGGTTCTCAAAAAGGGATTTTTTTCTCTCACAAAGAGAGAGATTTTAAAAATCCCTTTTCATGAGCTGTCAAAATCCCTTTTCATGAGCCCTAAATCCCTTTTTGTACTGTGTATCTCTCCCAAAAACTGAACTGGGTATGCTCAGAACCCAACATTTCAAAATTGAATAACTTTTGAACATATTAATATTTTTTTACCAAACCAGCACTGGATTGTTCCTTAGGATAACCTCGTTGTACCCTGAAAGTTTCAGGCCAAAATTCTGAACAGTGTGTACGCAGTACAATCTCGAAAAATTACCCTGACATTTGCCAAAAAAGGTGACAAATGCATTTTTGGACACTTTAATGCAGGAAAACTGCAAATCAGATTGAAACACAAATTGGCAGATCAAGAGATGCACCATCCGAGATTGTGTATTCCAAATTTCATACAAATCTGTGGAACGGTTGCAAAGTTATTAACATGCAAAATATGGGGTTTAACACTAAACTGCCTACTCAACCCTAACTATAGTGGTGCTACCACGCCACTATAAAAAAAAAAATATATATATATATAGGATTATATCACTACCATATGTGTTCCTTGAAAACAAAGCATACTCAAGAGCATTGAGAAAAGTTTTTTTGGGTATCATGAATGTCACACCTGCTCTCTCCAGTATTGTATACATGCCTGTGTGTGTGTGTGTGTGTGTATATGTATGTATATATTCTTTGCAAAAAACTTTGTTAATGCATCAGTTGCGGTGGATACCACAGTGACAAAAGCAGGGAAATGAGGAGTTAGGGTTGGAACTCTAATGCTCCACCTCCAGGGTTCCCACCCCTACCACGCCACCCCATCCCCCCACCCTCCAGACACCAACAGGCATCAAAGTGTGCCATGGGATCATAAGGCCCAACTCTCATGCCATTCCATGTGTAAACATGCTTACACACTACAGTATAGGACAATGGGGTGAGAGTTAGGGTTTATGACCCCATGGCACACCCTGATGCCTGTTGGTGTCTGGAGGTGGGGTGATGGCAGTGGGGTGGTAGGGGTTGGAACCCTTGGGGTTGGGCATTAGGATTCCAACCCTAAAGCCTCATTTTCCTGCTTTTGTCACTGTGGTGGCCACCCTAACTGATGCATTAATGACATTTTTTGCAAAGAATTTCCCTTCTTTTTAAGATAGTATAATTGTATCCTCATTTTACTGTAAAGCACAGGGTCCAAAGGACCCAGCACTCACATCCCTTCATCAAGATAGTACAACACTGTCCGTAAGTCATGGTGGGAGTGCAGAGTCCTTGGGACCCTGTGTTCCCATCCCTCCATTCAGATAGTACAACAGTATCCATATGTTATGGTGGGAGGCAGGGTCCTTCAGACCCTGCACTCTCATACCTCCATCCAGATAGTACAACAGTGTGAAAAATGGGAAACACTGGCAAAGTTACGAGCGTGCGTACAAACTGCACAATGCAGACTCATAACGTGATCATCTTTTGGAATTGTTTGCCAAATTTTCAACATCAGCATTATAGGACCTCCCCTCATGAACAGTGCAACTGTGAATTTCTTAATCTATCCCAAATGTTGATTTCACACAGCAACCCTGCCATTCTGCACCACAGGTGCGAAATCACATTCCGGACAGGATGTGCAAAATGACAGCTACTCTGTTCATAAGGTGGTGTGAAAAAATGGTAATGCTGAAAATCTGAAGTGTAAATATGAAAAATTGACAAAGTTATGAATGTGCATAGAAAGTGCACAACGCATGCCCATAAAGCAGCCATTTTGGAATTTTTTCACCAAATTTTCAACATGGGCTTTATGGGTCATTTTGTTAATCCATTCCAAAAGTTGATTTCATGTAGCAACCATGCTATTCTGTCCCACAGGTGCAAAAACACATTTTGAGCAGTACATGAAAAATGACAGCTGTACTGTTCATAAGGAGGTGTCAATAAAATGCCAATGTTGAAAATCTGGAGTGAAAATATTAAAAATTGGCAAAGTTACAAGCATGCATAGAAAGTGTGCAATGCACACTCGCAACGCATTTTGTGGATTTTTTTCACCAACATTGCAACATGGGTTTTTTGGGATCCCACCTTATGAACAGTGACACTGTCGTTTCATGAATCAGTCCTGAAAGGTGATTCCGTGCAGTAACTGTGAAATCACCTTTTGGGATTGAGAAATTAAATGACAGTCACACATTCCCAGGAACCCCATGTTTAAAATTTGGGGCCACAATTCCTAAAATTAGCCAAGATATCAACCTAAGTTAACCCCCCCCATTGACTCCCATTATATGGCTTACCTTGATTTCTTCAGTTTGGTTGGAGTTTGAAGAGTGCAGACATGATCCCAGTCCACAGAAAATCACTGATCCTGCCCTCCAGACAGTAAGTATGGGTGAGGGGGGTGCGGGGAGGTGGGTGCACAGAGGGAGGGTGCAGATGGGGAGGGGGACTAGGGAGACTATGAGGGACAGTTTCCTTTATTACAGGTATTTAAAAAAATAATTGGGACAGTTTTCTTTTTTTACAGGTTTTCTTTTAGTGCTGAGCACACTGGGCTGAGCTCCCAGTGTGCCACACATAGAGACTGGGGGTCATCATACAGACAGGATAGGGCACCCCCATCAGAAATCAGAGTGGGCTGGGGGGGCAGTCATCCAACTCCAGGAGTGGGCATCCCAGTGTTGGAAAGTATATTTAAAAAAAAATAAACATATATCGGCACACTGGGGTGGGTACCCAGTGTGCCACAATATGTGGGGGATACACACTGACACATGGATTAAGCACCCCAATGTCAGTGAAGAGCAGACAGCTTTGATGCAGGATCTTGCATTGATCACACATTTCAATGCAGGATTCCGCATTGAAGAGAATACATGGGGAGACAGTTTTCTTTTTTTACAGGATTTGAAATAAAATGTACAGTAGGTACACTGGGGTGGGCTCCCAGTTTGCCAAATATGTGTGTGTGTGTGTGTGGAGATACATACCAACACAGGGACTGGGCACCCCATGTTGGCAGGTCCTCTGTGACTATGCAGCTAGCAGCAGGAGTTCCAGATGCAGCTGCAGAATTCAAGAAAATACCACTCTTCTCACACAGAGAATGGCTTACAAGCCATTCTCTGTGTAAGCTGGACCCTGAAAAAAAATTGTTGGGGTCCAGTTTTAAAAAAAAAATAATCAGACTACACCTAAAGAGGTTCAGGACTTCCAGTTTCTTGCTAAGTGGGGAAATAAGATGGTGAACACAACATGGAACTGTATGAAAAATACCAGCATTTTTTTGTGAAAAGAAGCTGGTATTTTTCACACAGTAGACCTATCGTGCGCACAATACAAGACTTTTTTCCAAAAGAACCTGCTATTGTTTGCAGAATACTGTACTGTGTGCACAATAGGCTGGTATTGTTTGAACTATACAGTATTGTTTGAACAATAGTATTTTTCATGCCTGACATATAAATATTCCCATAGGAAATAATGGGAACATTTTAAATGTCATAACTTTTGAATGGATTAATATTTTTTCACTAAATCTTCAAAAGGCACATATGTGACCCAAAGGCTTTGTACCCTGGAAATTGCAGCCCACAACATAAAACTGTTTTTGAGATACAGCTGTAGAAAGAAATGTCAAAACATCCCAATTTTTCTGTTTTTTCAACACTTTATATCTCAGAAACCACATGAAGCATTCACACAGAATTTGGCAGATCAAGAGACCTACTCCTACAGATTGTGCATACCAGATTTCATACAAATCCGTTGAACGGCTCCAAAGTTATTATAGCTCAAGGTTTGGACATTAACATAGATGTGCAGTTTCACCCTAACTATACTGTTGCAGCTGCACCAGTATAAATATATTATAGGGGCACAGTCGCACCCCTATGTTTAGGGTTATGAAGACACTTCTATGTTAAACTCAAACTTTTGTGCATTAATAACTTTGGACCCCTTCCTTGGATTTGCATGAAATGCGGTATGCATGGTGGGGCATGGTAGATCTCTTGATCTGCCAAATTTTGTTTTGGTTGGACTTATGGTTTTTGCGCACAAAAAACGCTGAAAAATGCACTTTTCACCAATTTTGTGGGCAGTTTTTCAGATTTTGTCTGTGGTACTGCACGGCCAATGTGTAGTGTGCTGGTCTGTAACTTAGCACATAGAAAGAGCTTGGGTCAAGGAATATGCCACTTTTTATGTGGTGAAAAAATATTAATCCACTCAAAAGTTATTAAACTTTTTAGCTCCCATTATAAGTCTATTGGAAAGTTTATATGGTTATTTTGCAAAAAAAAGAATGAGGTTTTGGCCAACATGATCAAAGAATTTGCAGACTCGCAATCCAAGAACCTTTGATCACAAGAAATTTATTGATCGCAACCGCCGCCATCTTGTTTTCAGTTTGGGATTGTAAAAAAAGTAAATATTTCACCCCATGGGTGGCTTGTGAAATAAATGAGGCATAGGTTTAGATCAGGGGCTTCCCTCTATCGACTCATGCCTCTGGTTTATTTTAGTTTTCCTCAATTATATTTACCAAACCATTAATTATTTCAATATACCTAGTCCACTAAGCTCTAATTGTGAACTCAACTACTAAGTCACTCTATTTTACAGAGTTATTCACAGGACGCGCAAAAACCTCCTCATTTTTATTCTAATTCCTAAACAAACTAATATTGCAATCAATGGCAGACCACATGTTCTTTTATTATCTTTAATTAACCTCTAATTAAGTGGCCAATTAAATTTCTATGGCATATCGCAACCCGAAAATGATTCTGATTCTATCAGAATTTGCTACTGAGTCTTTATTTACTTTTTATAACCTACAGTTAAAATAAGATGCCTTTACTTTTACTTCATCATCTCCTTTGCCTGTACTTCTAATTGCAAGTCACATTTGACATATTGTGAGCCTATTAAGATTAATAGTCCACCATGTGATTTCAATTTGCCCAGAACTAATTGTCTCCTTAGATGATTCAATTTTATCCTGATTCTCTGTAGATGTTAATTAAAACTCATCCCATACTCAGGTGTTTAATTGTTAAGCAAAATAACATTGGAATTATCTGTGGACAACACATTCATCTCCAACTTTTAGACACCACTACTACCACCGATAATTTCCACCCCATTATTTTATCAACTTACTAGAAACATGATAACCTCCAATGAATGCAATACTAAAACTTTTGCTTAACTTAATGTTTTTATATATAGGGTTTATGTTAGTGACAAATGAATTCCTGTGCATTCCACCTGCTTTTATGCGCCCAACCACATAGAATGATATCACTGTATAAATCACTTAATTTTACTTGATCTAACCTTAAAGTGACAGTTGTTTTTTTGTCCATATATTCTAAAATGTCCTATTATATATGTCATCATTCTCAATTTGCCTATATACATAAAAAACTTAATATATGGCTTATCATTTACACTGACTTCAACAGCTTTTAAACTTTCCCTATTTATTCTTCTCGAATCCCGCTTCTACTTACTTTTAAACATTGAACTCTTACATTACTCATGCTTAACATCACTTCACCTATGTTCCAAATGTGTGCAAACATCATTCTGATCTGCTTGTGCTGTTTCACACAAACTAGTACTTTAATGCTATTCCAGTTTAAAAAAAGTGTCTTAGAAAAGCGAATTCTGTGCAACCTGCAAACAAAACTGCTTCATAATGCACCCCATTTTGATCGAACCAATGTGCCGCAGTTACTCTTTCCATCATAAGTTTCAACCACGCAGTTTTCCCAACTTACCAGGAACATGTTAACAACAAAAAAGTCGACATGACAATCTTGCCTACTACTTTTATGTCCTTTATGCTGCCATTTCATTTTGACTCCCACCACTGCACTATTTAAATTTTTTAACATATCTTTTTTCACTTCTGTGATATTATGTATATTGCCTCACAGATCACATTTCCCAAAACATGGCAATATTATAGATATCTAATTTAAAAAGATATTTTGACAAAATATATTCAGCATGAACTGCAGACAAAACCACTACATAGTGCAACCTATTTTAATTAAACAAATGTACTGCAGTTGCCTTGTAAATCAAATATTTCAGTCACACTGTTTTTTCAACTTTACCAAGAATGCTCTAAATATGAAATATTATAAAAACAATCTTACCTATTACTTTTATGTTCTTTATATTTTCATTTCATTTTGACTCCCACCACTGCACTACTTTAATTTTGTGCTCATTTAAAACATTTCTTATTTCTTTTTCTGCATTATTATTATATATATTCCCTCACCAATCACATTTCCTAAGACATCTCAATGTTGTGAAGCTATATTTGTATATCATGCTTCACAACAAAATATCATTCCTTACTTCTGACAACAATTCAATTAATGAGAAGTAGAAGCAGGTAACAACGTCACTAACATAAACCCTCTATGTAAAAACATTAAGTTAAGTAAAAGTTTTAGTACTGCATTCATTGGAGGTTATCATGTTTCTAGTAAGTTGATAAAATAATGGGGTGGAATTTATCAGCTGAGCAAGTAATTGTAACATATGTATAAAAACAAAATGCATTGTGTTGCTGTTTTGTCTGTAGCTTACATGCAGTACATTTTGGTAGGACATCCCTTTAAGTTAAACCATTGATAATGACGCGCACTTGTGTGGAAAAGAATTAAGTATTTGTACTATTTGAATTAGATGCTAAAGTTGCCCTAGTAATTGTGAGATTTTAAAATGGGGAAAGTCACAAAGCAACAGAAGTTGGTACAAATAATAGGCTATGCATCATGTCAGCTTTATACATATGTAATTTACGAATTATGAGAAGAGTACAGGAGGTACCTTAGGAGTAGTGGTGTCTAAAAGTTGGAGATGAATGTGTTGTCCACAGATAATTCCAATGTTATTTTGTTTAACAATTAAACACATGAGTATGGGATGAGTTTTAATTAACATCTACAGAGAATCAGGATAAAATTGATTAATCTAAGGAGACAATTAGTTCTGGGCAAATTGAAATCACATGGTGGACTATTAATCTTAATAGGCTCACAATATGTCTACTGTGACTTGCAATTAGAAGTACAGGCAAAGGAGATGATGAAGTAAAAGTAAAGGCATCTTATTTTAACTGTAGGTTGTAAAAAGTAAATAAAGACGCAGTAGCAAATTCTGATTGAATCAGAATCGTTTTTGGGTTGCGATATGCCATAAAAATTTAATTGGCCACTTAATTAGAGGTTAATTAAAGATAATAAAAGAACATGTGGTCTGCCATTGATTGCAATATCAGTTTGTTTAGGAATTAGAATAAAAATAAGGAGATTTTTGCGCGTCCTCTGAATAACTCTGTAAAATAGAGTGACTTAGTAGTTGAGTTCACAATTAGAGTTTAGTGGACTAGGTATATTGAAATAATTAATGGTTTGGTAAATATAATTGATGTATAATCAGATACGTAGAAACTATAAGTTTTATGTCAGCAGATGCAATTAGCAACTGATGTTATGAATGAGTAATGTTGTTGTATATTGAAACACAGGATTTTTGGTGTAATAAGGTATGGAAAAGTAATAATGTTACCGTGAAGTTAGAATGATTTTTAGCGTGTCTGATTGTTCTTTACAGAACTGCCATTGAATGGGGCCTGTAAAAGTATTTTTAAATAATGATGTGCTGGAAAACAAGAGCCTGAAGAGGTAATTAATTTAAAACATGTACAAGAAAATATGATCCCAACATTTAATTGATATGGGAGTTATAAGAAAGAGTATTTTGTCACAAATATATAAATTAAATATAAATGAATGGTAAGAGTTGTACATTGTAACCACTTAATATGGTTAAGTTACAACATTGACTGGATTAGTTACATTTATGATTTCTTTCTTTGATCTTCAAAATTATATTGACTACAGTCGATTTAAAGTGGAAGATATTGATTTACAGTACTAAGGATGTAAGTGACCCATTATTACCCAACAGAATTGTATATTGTTTGTATTATAAGAATAGTAATGTAGGCAGGATATTTATACATATTTATGTTTTTTATGGTTTTCAAAAGGCACCTCCTGAGGAAGCCAATATTTTATTGATGAAACATAGAGGATTTGAGCCAACATTTATAATAAAAGAATCAGACAACTGAAATGCAGAAAAACTGTCCATGTGTGTGAATTTTGTATTGCTCCCTTCTCTCCCCCCCTATAATTGTGGGGATCACAGAATTTGGTTAGAGGGGTACATCTGAAGAGGCAACAGAATTAAGGACTACTAGTTCTAAATATTTACATTTCCCGTGGTTCACCAGGATTTTTTCCTGGACCATTTTGTAAAGTTATTTTAGTTTTGTCAAAAAATAGCATTTAGCACTGTTATAATCTTTGGCCATGGCTCCCTAATGATCTTCAGCCGCGAGCCTGCAAAATCTTCGGCCGCAATTGCAGCCGATTATTTTGCAGCCTCGTGGTCAAAGATTGTTACTAAGCCGTGACCGCAGCCGAAGATTTAAAGAGGACAAGAAATGAAAAACAGGATTGAGACCACTAAATGTGTCCTGTCTTTTTTATTTCTAATGTATGTGTGTAGATATCATGTCAGATCCTCACTCTCTGTAAACTAACATTTTATATCCTCAAATCAAAGGATTTTACTAATATGGCTGGCAATGGACACTCTCCATTTGCCTTTCTAGTTTCGTCATTTGGAAAGTGAGCGAGGCTGTTTATCAATGAAATGACTGTGCTGATTTAATAGCAGGGGATGAGCAGGGGCGCTCTCATAAATGGGAGCTGTTATAGGGCAAGAAGAAAAACTGAGCATCAATATTTAGCTGATTAGCAGTGCTTGAATATAAGGGGGGCACAAATGTCATACTGAAACTGCATTTTTTCTTTATTCAATCACTTGCTGTGCTGATTCCCTGAGTCGCCAGCATGTCCAACCAACACGAGAGGACACCATCCAAAAGGAGGGCTAAGAACCCATGGACCACAGTGCAAAAGATCACATTGTGAAAATATTGCAATCCCTGGGAGTAGCGTTTGTTAATTTGGCAGTACATTAAATGTAACTTTTCACAGCCAGGGGTCTGGGCTGCTTCAGGCAATCAGTAGTTCTATGGATGACCTTTCTCTGATGGGGTTTCTGCTGCTGCTTCTCTGCTCACTCTCAAGACATTCTCTCTCTCCCTCTGCACACTCCAGGTGAGTCGGCGGTTCTCTGTGGTAATTAAAAAAAAACACAGGAGAAAAGGAATGTAAATTTTTTTATCAATTTATTGAAATGTTTCACCAGGTAAATGAGCAGGCAGGGGTTACAGCAGCTCATGTGCATGACGGTTTAAACACTCGCACCCTCTAACAAATCATAGTTACAAAAACAACTCTGTGCACTGCCATTGAAAGTGTTGGAATAAAACTTGCTTGAAGTAAGAGTGCTCAGCTCCAAAACATTGAGATGTTTCATATGCAGTTGCAGCAAGCCCGAGAGATGCCCTTTGAGGAAGGATTTGTTTGGACCCAAAGTGTCAGGGCAGTTTTGTCAGTGACAATGGGCTGTCTTCTAACTTGCGTCACATTTATTTGTTAAGGATTTTTTTGTACCCCATACTTCAGGCTTGCTGCAATTTTATTTTGAATGTCTCAGTGTTTTGAACCAGAGCTGAGCACTCTTACTTCCAACACTTTCCACAGGAGTGTACAGAGTAGTTTTTGTAACTAGGGTTTGTTAGAGGGTGCAACTGTCTAAACCATCACACATGCCAGCTGCTGTAACCCCCTTCCCTACATACTTCATTTATGTTACTTTTCTCTTCTGTTTTTTTAAACCACCACAGAGAACTACCACCTCATCTGGAGTGTGCAGAGGGGCATGGCAAGCAGATAGAAGCAGACAGCTGCAGTTTTATGTTAATTTTTTCATTGATAAATAATGGTCTGGGCACACTTATTTTACTGTCCTGATGTATTTACTATGTTTTATCAGCATTATTAAGGGACCACCCGCAAATACTGTATTTGTCTCTTCATTTCTGCATAACCCATAGGTGCAAATAAATGCAGTTTTCTGATCCCTCCCACATACCCCTCCCCCACCATAGGCACACACACACACACACACACACACACACAAGCATGTCTTCTTTTTCACACAGAAGTCTACTTTTTCACACAAAAGTGTGAAATGCCTGCCAGTACAATAAGGACTCCTAAATTATTGTAAAATAACCACACTACCATATCTAGGAAGTATGTGACACAGAATCTCAAATTACAGGACATTGTTGGACACAACATCAAACCTGAAAATGCAAGCCCAGAACAGCATGTAAACCAGGGCCTTTAAATTCTTGTAAAACAATTTAATATTTTACAAACCTCACCAGTGCTTCTTTGATGTTTGCCATCCAGCCTCACTCAACACAGAAAACAAAAGAGCTTACTTTTTCACTCAAAAGTGTGAAATGCCTGCCAGTACAGTAACGATTCTTAAATTCTTGTTAAACAACCACAGTATCATTGATCACATGAAACATTATTAAAGAAAAAAAAACCTTTGTGGTTTTTGTCCAAATCGTGGACCATCTTTCATTTACAAAAGAGGCGTCAAGCCATCACTTGACCACATCATAGATGCAGGAACTACGAACAGTGCACACCTTGTAGGCATTCTACACAAATGTTAAAAAGCAGGCACCTCTTAGCACCGGACAGTCAATGGACTATTACAAGCTACTAGACAGGAGATCAAGTATATCAGGTATTTATATGCAGAGTTAGGATATGTTTGGGCTTGCATTATTGCTCACAATACAAAATGTCCAGTATCAAACTTCCATGCTTATTCAAGTATTGCAAACTTCAAGAGAAGATAATAATTCCCAATGCAAAACAAAAAATAAATGTTATCACATACCGACCCCACTATTTTCAGAAGTGTGAGAGCCATCCCATTCAGAAATACATGAGAATACTTGGAGGCTGCTTGATAAAAATAAGGCTGCTAGTTTGCCAAGGAATACAGATTTACCCACCTTCATGGTGGAAGCTTACCTGGATGCTGCAGCAGGGGTGAAGAGGGCTAAAAGGGAGGGGGAGGTGGGCTATCATCTTTCGGGCAGACTCGATGGGCGGTATGGTCCTTTTCTGCTGGCTGGTTTCTATGATACCTGGACATAGTCAAACCAGGCACATAAACTTATTTAAAAACAGTAGGAACTTTAAGGAGTAGACACTCCGGATAAAAAGTCAGCTCCAATATATCAAAATAATTTGTCATGCTGTTCTGCACATTAGGAGATATAAATCAAGATGCAGTACAAAAAGGCAAATTCACACAGAAAAATCCACACATTTATAATCAAAGTTAGAAAAATAAATAATCCCTAGCAGGCATTCCGTGAAACAAATGCCTGCTGGATTATTTAATTTTCTAACTTCGATTGTAAAGGTGTGGGTGCTTCTGTTTGAATTCCTCTTTTTGTACTGCATACTGATTTGTAGCTCCTGTTTATAGCAACATGACGAACTGCATTGCAAAATCCTTTTGATACATTGGGGCTGCCTTTATATCCCGGGGTGTCTTTAGTGTTCCTACTGTTTTTAAATGCATTTTTGTGCCTGGTTTGAATGTGCATAATCAGATTTCTGTATTCGTTGGCAAAATAGTAGCACTTATTTTTATCAAACAACCTCCAAGTATCCCATGCTTTACTGAATGAATTGCTTTGTTAATTAAATTGTTTTTTCATTCCTATGATAACTTTTGAAGGCTTGATAGAAGAACAGTAAAGTACAGTACTTTCAGACATTTTACATAGTTTAGCAAATTGTCTTACCATGCCAAAATAATTTCTGGAATCTAAGGCATTTATTTCTCACTGTGTTACTTTATATTGAGCTTTTCAAGACCTTTTGTACTGCATACTGTATAAAGGTTTTCTATTATTCAATAAGTAATCCACCAAGTCTCTGTTTTGAATCTTCAGGTTTGTTGTGCACGTTAGACCAGAGGTGGTGCAAGCTGATTACATTGGGGGTTGTGCATTCTATGCAGTTGCAGTCCTGCCCTGCTGTAAATCAGTCATAATTGCACCACCATAGCATATATATATATATATATATATATATATACACACACATACATACACAATAGGGGTGAGTGGTAAATGAGTGAGATAAAACAGTGTATCATCCACCGCAGTGTGATATTTTTATCCTCTGCTCTACTGTGATGATATCAGCCATTTACACACAAAAGGTCATCACTCTAGGCAGCTTTCCCCTCAGCATGCAAGAAACACCTGTGCTGTTACCATAGACACAAATGCAGAACTACTTCAGAGGTCTCACTGCTGCCTACAGCTAACTCAGTGAGCATTACAAAACACACCTATCCCCCGACTAACTTCCAGCTCATTACTGTGACTGCAGCCAGAACTCTAAACAGCACAGCTTCACAGAACAGTCTAAACTACTGCCTGCAGCTAACTCAACTACCACTGAAACACACTCTCACTTGTTCCTCAAACTCTGATTCTCACCCATTACAATTACTGTGATACTATCAGCTTGACTACAGCCAGAATCCTAAAGAGCACAATTTCACAGGACACTCTGCACTCTGCTTGCAGCTAAGTTAATTACCACTGAAAACAGTATCAGCTGTTCTGACACTGCCTCTCAGCTCACTACATCTACTGTGATGCTCTCAGCTTCACTGCAGCCAGACTTCTAAACAATACAGCCTCACAAAAGTATGTTTCTCACTCCTACCTAAAACTAACTCATTCAGCATTGCAAAACACACTCATGTGTCTCCCAGAGTTTATAACACTGCCAGCCCATTCAGAAAAGCTCACACACAGAACGAGCAAACACATAAACAGAAACAGAACACAAGAGAGCACAACAAAACTTCTAAAACTCTTGGCCCTATTGTATATATCGAATACATGATGGGCAGATCATGTGCTATGGCAAATATTGTCACTCCTGCATCGTGAGCTCTGCAGGAGTGACAATATTTGCCATATCACACTCATGCCCATCATGTATCCCCATATAAATATTACATATATATATTTTTTTTTATAGGGGCACCCCTATATTTAGGTTTATGAAGCTACTTCTATGTTAAACTTGAAATGTTGCGCGTTAATAACTTTGGACCCGTTCAATGGATTTGCATAAATTTGGTATGTGTAGTTGAGCATGTCAGATCTCTTGATCTGCCAAATTTCATTTTGGTCGAACTTATGGTTTTTGTGCACCAAAATGCTGAATAATGTACTTTTCACCAGTTATGTGGGCAGTTTTTCAGATTTTGTCCTTGGTGCTGCACGGCTGTTGTGTGGTGTGCCACTCTGTGACTTGGCTCATCTGAAAGAGTTTGGGTCAAGGAACATGCTGCTTTTTGTTTGGTGAGAAAATATTAATCCGTTCAAAAGTTATTAAAGTTTGAAGTTCCCATTATAAGTCAATGGGAAAATTGATATGATTATTTTGCAAAAGAAGAATGGGGTTTTGGCCATCTGGTCCCTCCTCATGATCACAGAATTTGCAGGCTCGCGATCAAAGAATCTTTGATCGTGAGGAATTCTTTGATCATGACAGCTGCCATCTTGTTTTCAGTTTGCAGTCAGAAAAATACAAATATCTCAGCTCAGGGGGACTTCTAAAGTAAAGCTATGTTGGGTTTTACTCAGGTGTCTTCCCTCTATCAAGCCATGCCTGTGGTTTCTTGTAAAACTGCCAAAAAATAGAGTTATGAAGTTTTTAATTCTTTGATAGTGGCTCGCTAATGATCTTTGATCGCGAGCCTGCAAATTCTTTGATTGCAAGATTCTTGGACTGCGATCATTGATTGTGAGGACACAACTAGATGGCCAGATTAAAAAATCAATTTTCTCAGCTCTGGGGTAACTTATAAAGCCAAATGAGGATGGGTTTTACTCAGAGGGCTTCTTTCTATCGAGTCATGGCTGTGATTTCATGTATTTTTGTGGAAAACTTGACTTTTATAATTTTTTATTGATTGATCATGAACCTGCAAATTCTTTGATTGCGAGCCTGCAAATTTTTTGATCGCGAGATTTTTTGATAGCGATCTTTGATCACAAGGAAGAGACTAGATGGCCAGATTTGGAGGGACCATATAGTCCAGTTTTAAAATTGAATATCTCAGAAACGGTTTGGTCTTTTAACTAGAAATTTGGAGGGTGTTGATGGGATGTCCTGTTGATGTGAATTATAGTGTTTAGATGTCAGAGAATACATTTTTTATGGAGATATTGCATGGCACAGTTTACGTTTTGCGGACAGCGTTTTGCATTGTGGTAGTGGCTTGAAATTTAGAGGGTAGCTAGCGTTACTGCCATGGACATACTTTTCAGTTGTTAGGTGTGTTAAATGTAAACAGGTGTGGAATTCTGCCACTCCAATGAATGAAAATTTCAAACTTTCAAATGTTATATCTCATAAACTATTTGGTCTTTTTAATTGAAATTTGGAGGGTGAGAAGGGGATGTTCTGTATATGTGAATTGTGGTATTTAGGTGTTGGAAAACTAATTTTCTGTGGAGATATTACATGTCGCACTTTGCATTTTGTGTATACTGTTTTCCATTGTGGTAGTGGCTTCACATTTATAGGGTATCTAGCCTTACTGCCATGGAGGTAATTTTCAGTAGTTAGGTCTCTGACATGTAAACAGGTATGGAATTATGGCACTCTGATGAATGAAATTTTGTTTCGTTTCAAGGTGATGAAATGTGGGGCCCGATGGGGCCCCACATTCCCACCTATATGTGCTTCCACCAATACATATTATATTCAGTATTTGTACTGCTATGTTAGGCAGAAATTTGCAAGTTGGTGGGAGCACAGGGCCCCACCAACTTGTGTGACTTTCTACTTTTCCATGCTTTCTCAAAAGTAAGGAAATTCTATGCAAAAAACTTTGTTAATGCATCATTTAGGGTTAAAACACAGAAAGTCAAGAAATTAGACCTTTAGGGTTAACTCTGCCCCCCCATTCTCCCGAGATTGGCAGATGATGGGGTGTGTCATTGGGGTTGTGAGGCCTAAATGTCCTCCATTCTTTTGTTGTGGCTTGTGAATATGATTACACATGGAATGGAGTGACATTTAGGCCTCACAACCCCAATGACACAAACCCATCTGTCAATCTCGGGAGGATGGGGGGAACACGAGGGGGCAACCCTAATGGTCTCATTTCCTGACTCTTCATGTTTTTAACCCTAAATGATGCTGCATTGAAGAAGTTTTTTGTATAGAATATATATATATATATATATATATATATATATCTATATGGGTGCAGTGCGTCCTTATAGTTAGGGTTGAGTAGGCAGTTTA
This sequence comes from Neoceratodus forsteri, assembly GCA_016271365.2. Classification (NCBI taxonomy): domain Eukaryota; kingdom Metazoa; phylum Chordata; order Ceratodontiformes; family Ceratodontidae; genus Neoceratodus; species Neoceratodus forsteri. The sequence goes on from CM028134.1 coordinate 690,420,830, forward strand.
ATGTTGAACAGTTGCAAAGTTAATAACGTGCAAAATTTGAGTTTTGACAGATTTGCACGAAATTTGGAATACACAGTCTTGGGTGGTAGATCACTTGATTTGCCAAGTTGTGTTTTGATTGGAATTGTGGGTTGGGTGCAGCAAAGGGTCAAAAAACAAATTTTTCACTTTTTTTGGCAAATGTCAGAGTAATTTTGCGACATCACATTGCATGCATACCGTTTGGAATTTTGGCCTGACATTTTCAGGGTAGAAAGAGGTTATCCGAGGGAACAATCCAGCATTGGTTTGCTGAAAAACTATTAATCCATTCCAAAATTATTAAATTTTGAAATGTTGGGTTCTGAGCATGCTCAATTCAGTCTTTGGGATGGACGCACAGTTTTGATCAAGGATTCCTGTCCGTGAACAGCTGATGAAGAGGGATTACAAAGAGGGACTTGGAAATCTCACAAAATCCCTCTTTGTGAGAAATCTGTCTTGTCAGCAGCCATTTTGTTTTCTCACTTAGTGAAGGGAGAAAACAAAATGTTGTGATGCCTCCCATTTTTTTGTAGCTGAAAAAAAGAAAACAGTCCTGCATCGAAATTTTCAGTGCAGAATCCTGCATCAAACTGCCCCTCTATGGTCCACCAACATTGGGGTGCCCAATCCCCGTGTTGGCATATATCCCCCCCTTTCACTACTGGGAGCCCACCCCAGTGTGCTGAAATAATTGTTTTATATTTAATTTCTGTTTCTGACACCGGATGCCCACTTCTGGTGTCAGATGCCCCCAAGCCTGTATACATCCATTGCCGACATCAGGGTGTCCAATCCCCATATCAGCATGTAATCCCCCCCACTAATGTGGCATACTGGGAGCCCAGACCAGTGTGCCCAAATGTGTGTTTTTTAAAAAAACTGTTAAATAAAGAAAACTGTCCCCCAACCTGTTTTTCTTTTTTTACCCAAAAAAAAGAAAATGATAGCTGGTCCGGTGGTGCTGAGGGTTGAGGCACTGGATGCCACATCTCACATCACACCAGCAAACTGGGTTTGGGAATGGACCTGAGCCATCAAGGGTTAGCAGGGGAAGGAGAGGATCGAGCATCCAGAGGACTGCTGTCCTCTCCTGGGGTGGGTTGTAGAAGGTTCCCAGTGTTGTAGCAGCCTCTGGTGGAGATCAGAGGAGGCAGAAGCATATGTGATGTGGAAGGAGCAGGACAACAGCAGGCTCCAGTGGCAAGAGGTACAGTGGAACAGCTGTGCAGGAGCCATTGCATGCCGCATCCTGAGGGGAAACAAACCAAGAAAATCCCTGGAGGACCAAGAGAGGCGACAGAGGACCCAGTAATACACCCACATTCCATTGCCAGACCTGCCAACCACCAGCTCCCCCAAGCCCCCCAACTCAGACCCAGGACCATCCATCTAATTCCAGATGGGCCCCCTGGTAGGTGAGGTGGGACTTCCCCCAGGCAGTGATCCAGGGAGGCTGGATGGAACCATTAGTCCAGAGGGGGTGCTCAAAAACATGCCTGTCAGTGGCATGGAGGTTTCAGGCCAGGACTAGAGGTAGTAGCTGAGAGGGCACTCCTGAGAGATGCCCTAGGCATCCAGAGCAGAAATAAAGTGTACAAAAAAAGGTCCCTCATTGTCCCTGACACCACCCTCCCCCATCCAAACCCTCCCTCTGTGCACCCACCTCCTCTTACCCTATACTTACCTCCAGAGGTCAGGCGCTGTCATATTCTGAGGACTGGGACATGTCTGCATTCTTTAAAGTGGAACTACAAACTGAAGAATCAAGGTAAGTGCCATATATTGGCAGTCAATGGGGTTCTCAACTTATGTTGATATCTCAGCCATTTTTAAGAATTTTGGACCCAAATTTTCAACATGGGGTTCTTGGGACCCCACCTCATGAACACTGGCACTGTCATTTCATTACTCAGTCCTGAAAGGTGATTTCATGGTCATTGCATGGACTTACTTTTGGGACCAATTAATGAAATGACAGTGCCACTATTCATGAGGTGGTGTCCCAAAAAGCCCATGTTGCAAATTTGGTGTTTTTGCACCTGTGGCACAGAATGGAATGGTCACTGTGTGAAATCAACTTTTGGGATGGATTACCAAAACCACAGTGCCACTATTCATGAGGGGAGGTCCCAAAAAGCCCATGTTGAAAATGTGGTGAAAAAATTCTAAAAAATTACCACATTACGAGCGTGCATTGCACAGTTTCTACATGTGCTTGTAACTTCACCAATTTTTCATATTTGCCTCCAGATTTTCAACATTACCATTTTTGCGCACCGCCTCATAAACAGTTCGGCTGTAATTTTTCAAATCCTGCCAAAAATGTTTTTCCACACCTGTGGCACAAAACAGCATTACAGTTGGGTATAATTACAGTTCGACAGGGATCTGAAAGTTTTCTGTACATGATACATATGTTGAGGTGATAAGAAGGTTATGTTGAACATGTGGGATAAAAGTTATTCAAGATGGCACAGTTATGACTATTTGTTGCAATTTCCCTATGCCTGCTCGTAACTTAATGTGTGGAACCACAGGGGCCAGAGACCCCTGTGTTTCCACAGCTAGAAACATATTTGCACCTGTGAAGGGATGGCCCACAGAAAAATAAAGATACTATTACACTATCTACAAAGTGAGGAAATAAATTGCAAAAAACTTCTTTAATGCATCAGTTAGGGTTGATGTCACAAAAGTAGGGAAATGAGACATTAGGGTTGAGCCAACACCCCCATCCAACCCCACCAGCCCACCCCACACCCACCTCTCCACAGACCAACAGGCATCGGGGTGTGCCTTGCAGTTTTGGGCCTAACTCTCACCCCATTCTCCTATACTGTACTATGTCAAATTTCTTACACATGAAATGGTGTGAGAGTTAGGCCCGATGACCCCAAGGCACACCCCAATGCCTGTTGGTTCTTCAAAGAAAACATATGTTCATGCACATATCATATTTAATACAAGCTGGTTGTTGGCTAGTACATTTTTGTATTATAACTATTCCTCTTATTCTTCAAAAAACATTTGTATGAAAACTTACTACCCAATTACTGGCTTGTATTAAATATGGTATGTGCATGGAGGTAATGAGTGTTCTTTGAAGAACAATGGGACACAGGTATTAATGGTGTCTATACAGTTAATTTGATATACGAATATTAACCACAGCTGTAAATTGTATAAGGCACTTTTCCACAATTTGATTTTGGGGATGATCATGAATATCTGCTTTATCAATGAAAACTGGCTCAGATATTGTTTGGTTGCGTGCATGTAACACATACATATTTATGCAAGACCTGTGAGTATATTAAAGGGCAAATATTGATGATGTTTTTCCTTCCTTTGGACCTAGAGTGAGAACATCAAAATATTCTCACTCTAGCTACAAATATACCTATAGTAGGTCCAAATATACCTAGAGTAGGTCCTCATTGGCTAGAGGCAGTAGCGTGAGGAGCACTTTTACTTTTAGATAATTCCCAACAGCTAACTTGCGTGCCTTCTCTGCTCAGTCCAAACATCCTCACCACAGAACCCTTCAGACCACAATTAAACACTGCGCTTTTCTTAAAAAGAAATACTGCTTAATTTCCCTTGCTTAAACAAACAAGCTCCCCTCCCTCTTACCAGTCTTTTGTAGTTGCTGTGTGTGAGAAGCAATACTGCTTCATTGGCTCCCATGGCACTTGTAAACTGTCTTTACAACTGGTACTCTCCTCCTCTTCAACCACCATTGATGCTCCATTCCCCTGCTGAAAAACATTCTTTCCCCAGCTCCCCATTAGGCAGCACACTGTACACTCCTCCCAATTGTCTGACATCCTCACTCACAGCCGTTCCTGAATCATACCTTGCCGTAATGAGGCATTGCATCATAAAACTGCACAACAACCACCACGCCATCCTGAAAGCACCAGAAACATTTTAAAAAATATTTAAAAAGTCAAAGCAGGTAACAAAATGTTCAAACTGCTTTAAATGGCACAAAATAAAGGAAGGTATTACATAAAAAGAATATGCCATACCTAACACAGAAATATCTGTGAAGTTCCTTCCTCGTGTGATTTGACTTTTGACATCAAATCACAGATATTTCTGTGTGGGATATGGCATATCCCATATAAATTATATATATATCAAAAACATTGTTAATGCTGTAGTTAGGGATACAGCCACAACAGTAGGGAAATGTGGTATTAGGGTTTCGAGATCTAACACCCTACCCCCATGCTGCACACACCAACAGGTGCCAGGGGTGTGCCTTGGGGCTGTCAGTCCTAACATTCACCCCAATATATAAGTAAATGGGTACTGTGTAGGAGAATGGGGTTAGCATTAGGGCTGATAGCCCCAAGGCACATCTGCGGCGCCTGTTAGAGTGTACAGTGTGGGGGTGGGGTGTTAGGTTTCGAAATCCTAATGCCACATTTCCCTACTTTTGCGGCTGTAATCCTAACTAGAGCATTAACACAGTTTTTTGCAATTTAATTCCTTACTTTTTCAGATAGTATAATTGTATCCTTATCTGCCTGTGGGAGCACATGGCCTTCCGGGCACTGCGCTCCTATCCCTCCATAGATGCATATATGTATGTAGCTATGGAAGTGTAGGGTCCTCCAGGCCCTGCACTTCCATTTATGGTACAACAGTGGCCAAATTGTCAGCATAGTCATCTTATTACACCACCTCATGTACCCAGTATAGAACATTTTTTAATCCATGTCAACACATAATTCTGCGCAACTGCAATGCTATTTTGCACCACAGGTGTGAAAACACATTTTGGCAATAAATTGAAAAATTACAGCTGTGACATACATGAGGTGGGGTAATAAGAAGGCTATGTTGAAAATCTGGGGTCAAAATATTGTATAGCTAAATTGCAACGAATGGTCATAACATTGGTATTTTTACATATTTTGACCCCAAATTTTCAACATAGCCTTTTTATGTACCCAGTATAGAACATTTTCAAATCCCTGCCAAAACATAATTCTGTGCAACTGCAATGCTTTCCTGGGTCAAGTCTGTAAAAGGGCCATGTGGTCCAGTGCTTTGTTCATCCAGTTAACAAAATTTTTAAATAAAAAATAAAATTCTGTGCCACAGGTGCGGAAACACATTTTGGCCATGTTGAAAATCTGGGGTCAATCCAAAGTTGTGAGTGTACATAGAGAAATTGCAACAGTCATAACTTTGGCATTTTTGCATATTTTTACCCCACATTTTCAACATAGCCTTCTTATGACCCAACTCATGAACAATATGACTGTCATTATGCAAATCCCTCCTGAAAGGTGAATTCACCAAGTGACCACAAAATCACCTTTTGAGCAGGAGTTGCCTAATGATAGTCATATTGTTCATGAGGTGGGGTCCCAAAATGTCTATGCTGAAAATTTGGTGCTAAAATGTCAAAAAATGACTTGAGTTATTAATAAAAGTTGAAACCCCCATTGAAATATATTCAACTGCATTTATCTTAGTTTCTCATATTGTAGTTGCTGATTACAGCAGCAAGACGTGTCTTTGATTGGAGCGTGGATCTCTAACCTGGAACCAGGTCAGGTGAGTGAGGATGTGTGGGGGTGTACTGGGGGTGTGTGGAGGTGGGTTCTGAGTGGGAGGTGGGGGTGGGGCTGATTGGTGAGGGACCTTTTTTCTTTACAGATAAAAAAAATTGAGGAACTATTTTCTTTATGTCAGACACTGACAAACTTCAGAGTTGCCTGCAGTGAGAGGGTGAGGGGTGCCACTAGCCACCAGGGAAAGCTGGAATGGCGATCAGGGGATGGGGTGCCACTAGACACCAGGGACAGCCGGAACAGTGATTGGTGGGTGGGGGGATGCCACTAGACACCAGGGAATAAATTTATGTGGACAGCCATCAGTGGGTGGGGTGCCACTAGACACCTGGGAAAAGAGCATCTCACAGCTCACTCTGCAGTTGGCAGCATGAGTTCAGCTGCAGAAGTGAAGAAATTCCTGCAACTCTTATATAGAGAATGTGGTGAAAGTGCTTCTCTTGCTAAACTGGGCACCCAGAATTTTGGGTGCCCAGAAAAGGTATTTTTGGGCAGTATATTTAAACATCAGAATCTAGCTAAATGGCTCCCATTTAGCTAGGTTCTGATGTTTATTAAAGTCACAATTTATTTTGTTTATTAAAGTCACAGTTTGATTTATTTAGTTTGTTCATTTATTAAAATCACAGCATTTATTTGTATTCTTGTGTATTTTCCATGTTTGTTGGTTCATGGAAAAAAGATGGTTGGCACAGCTTATAAAATGTTTGGTGCCTTGCCAGTTCAGTGTCATGAAAGCAAAAACCAGCATTGGTGGCATAAAATTTTTACTTTTGCCACAGAACACTATCTGAAAAACCCAACTGCACATTCACAGGTCAGAAAACACTACAATTTAAAGCATAATAACTCTGGAACCCTTTGATATTTTTTCACCAGACCTGTCAAATGCATTACCTTGGGACATGACACATCATGACATATCTTGTCTGGTATCTCTCTCCCCCTTTACAGATCATCATCCTTGGTTTGTCCTACCTCTGCCTCTTAACCTTTCTTTGTCTAAAGCTTAATCACCCTCACCCCCTGCTGGTGATTCTGCCGCCAGCTTCCCAACCCTAATTCAACACCGTCTTCAGGTATATTTACTGTGTCTTTCTCTCTCCCCTTCCCTTTAGGCTGTTGTGCCTGAGCGGCACTCTTTACACAGGGCGGACAGCTCAAAACGCCCCCATGGATGCCTCCCGACCCCTAGCCAAACTCCTGCCGACTTTGGATCCAGCAACACGGATCCAGCTTACATGTGCGACCACTGTTTGTTCATAGAACCATCCCAGACCAGCAGAACCCGATTGGTGCTCTGAGTTCATCGGAAGGCTCTGATTGGTATGCCCGCTTTCCTCCTGTACACTGATTGGTGCACCTTCTGCCATTGACTTATACAGGGATTTCAGTGGGACCCTGCCTGACTGCTTTTCCCCTGTTAACTGCTGGCTGAATTTTACTGAAAAACTGGATGTAACTGTATTAGTTGATGTAACTGTGTTAGCTAATACACCTAATGTTTAAGTAGCCACTAAAAAAAAAATAAAGTGCTTTGCCACTACACCTAGAGCTTAAAATAGTCACTGAAGTGCATGGTGCAGACATAATCTGTGTCCTTAAAGCAAATATTTATTCCTGCCTGTGAATGTTCTGGTTAGCCTGAAAAAAACTGCCTAATACTGCTAGCTAAATTCAAAATTTTCTGTTTATCACTGATTACTTATTTCCCACCACCGTTGTCTCCTTCTCTTGCTAAGTATCCCCCTCACCATTATAGCTCTACTACTGTCTCTGACCTAATTTGCCTCTGTATACGCCCTCCCCCACTGCTATCTTGTCTGGTATCTCTCTCCCCCATTACAGCTCATCATTTTTGGTGTGCCCTACCCCTGCCTCTTAATCTTTCTTTGTCTAAAGCTTAATCACTCCCACCCCCCACTGGTGGTCTGCTGCCAGCTTCCCTCCCCAATTCAATACCATCTTCAGGTATATTTACTGCATCTTTCTCTTTCCCCTTCCCCTTAGGCTCTCGTGCCTGAGCGGCACTCTCTACACTGGGCAGACAGCTCAAACTGCCCCCACGGACGCCTCCCGACCCCTAGCCAAACTCCAGATGACTTTGGATCCAGCTTACAGGTACGACCACTGTTTGTTCATAGAGCGATCCTGGACCGGCAGAACCCAATTGGTGCTCTGAGTTCATCGGAAGGCTCTGATTGGTACGCCCTCTTTCCTCCTGCACACTGATTGGTGTGCTTTCTGCCATTGACTTATACAGGGATTTCAGTGGGACCCTGACTGTTTATCCCCTGCTAACTGCTGGCTGAATTTTCTCCCGCCCCCACCCCCTCACAGGCCTCCTTTAAATACAGCTTTGCTCCACCTAAACAGGCTCTAAATCTTCTGGCTGACTCCTATTGGCCATCATCTGGCAGTGCTGAACCCATCTAGCCAATGCCACGTGTAGCAGAACTACAGCACCTAGCCTGCTCTTAAGCACTCCTTATCTACTTATATACCAGAATTTTAGTTTTTACTATGCTTCTACTTCAATCTAACTGAAACTGAGGGCTACTGTTTGTCATCCTGGTATCCATTTAGTAGTACTCCCCAACCCGCTCTAATTGCTGGTCTCAATCATCTTGGCAAGATGGGTTGCCTCTTTATCCTTCTGCTAATGCTTGGGAACAGTATACCACATGCTCTGCTGCACCTCAAAGTGTCAGGCACTAACCCAGTTGCTGAGTCCCTTATTACATCCCGCACTACCCCTGCACACTGTACCTCCACCCTCTCGCTGATCTACTCCTCACATGTATATACCCTACATTCTTCCACCCACCCCCTCCTGTACCACTCACCCATGAATATCTGAGCTCTATCCTTCATTTGCTCAAAATCTCAATTCCTCATTATGCTCTCACACCCTAAACGTACACCTCTGACAACCTATCAAAGGTGACTACAAAGAAAAAAAGCCCTCTCTTTTTTATTATATTCCCTACAGAAAATGCTGTTGCTACTCCTTGTTTGCTCAGGCAATGTGGAGCTAAATCCTGGCTGTCCACTTCAATTTTCCTCTCCATTGGACTTTGCAGCTGCCCCTGGGCTGAAGATGATGTTGGTAAACATCCTAAGCCTGACTAATAAATTTGACCAACTTCAAGCCTGGGCTGCACATACTAACCCAGATCTCATCATTATTACTGAGTCATGGCTTAAAAAGACTACTCTTGACCAACAAATTACTCTTCCAGACTACAAACTATTTAGGGCAGACAGGAATACAAGGAGGGGTGGTCATATATACCAGAAATAAGTTTGCAGTAACTGACATCCTTTGCAAGTCCAAGCCTAAAGAATATGAAGTTATTTTACTGAAGCTTCACCTTCCCTCCATGGAACGCATTACCTCTATAGGTGGCTATAGGCCCCCATCTGGTGGCTCCGAAATCATCGACATTCTAAAATCCTTAACCTTAGCCGCCAACTCAGAAACAATAATCTTGGAGGATTTCAACATGAATTGGCTCACTACAAAATCTCACTGCCTTAAATCGCTCTGTGATGAGCTTGGTCTTGTACAATTAGTTACTGAACCCACAAGGAACAATACCTCCAACTCTGCTAAAAGCTCCATTTTAGATGTTATTCTAACCACCCACTCTCATAAAATCTCCTATTCAGCAGTATTCCATAATCATATGAGCGACCACGGCATGGTGGTTTGCACAAGATCACAAATTAAAATGTGCCAACAGTTCAAATTTAGAACTAAGAGGTCTTTTCACAAATTTAATGTGTCAAGCTTTCTGTATGACCTGAGCAGGATCAGATGGCAAGATTTATGTCTTGCAAAAACTGCAGATGAAGCTGTCTCCATCCTTAGTGACAATCTTACTACCCTGGTAAACAAAGCGTGCCCCCATTATCAAAGTCCAGGGTGCTGGCGTTTCACCCTGGTTTACCCCAGACCTAAAGGCAGCAGCTTACCAGCAGAGACAAACTCTGGGCTAAGGCTAGGTACACTAACAGCCCTGCAGACTGGCAGGCCTTCCAGAACTGCTAGGAATGCCTGTGTCAAAAGCATTCATACTACAAAAGCAAACTTCTATATCTCCACCCTGGAATAAGCCAAAGAGAACCCCCCCAAAAATCTGGAGAACACTTAAATCTATTGAAGGACATCCTTCAGCTCCATCTATCCCAACTAAGATATTTACCAATGGCAGGATGGTGGAAAACAACACTCAAATCCTTGAAGAACTCAACTTACATTTTGTTACCACTGGACTTGCTTTTGTCTCCTCACCCTACGCTAACCATGTGAATAGTAGTGAAAGCTCCATCTCTACTACCTGCAGTCCATCCCATCCCCTCCTGCTCCCTACTATTACTTATAAAGAAGTTGAAGATTCTCTCCTTAATCTAGATCTCAGTAAGAGTGCTGGGGATGATGGACTTGAACCATTTTTCCTGAGAATAGGCTCTGCCTATCTCACTGCACCTATCCTACATATCTTCAACCTATTCATTTCCTCTGCAACAGTTCCATCTAGCTGGAAGTCTGCCCACATCCTTCCTCTTTTCAAATCAGGAGACCCCTGCGATTTAAACAATTACAGGCCCATCTCCATCTTGCCTGTTCTCTCTAAAGTTCTCAAAAAGCTGATCTATAATCAATTGAAACAACGTATTGAATCATACTCTCTCCTAAACCCTGCACAATCAGGTTTCTGGTCTAAACACAGCACAGTCACTGCTTTGGCTAAGGTCACTAATGACTGGATTTCCGCCGTGGACTCCAAGAAGGTCACTGGTGCAGTCTTCCTGGACCTTAGTAAAGCCTTTGATACTGCTGACCACCCCCTCCTAATCAACTGCCTTTCTAACCTAGGTGCCACTCTGTCTACCATACAGTGGTTCACCAGTTATCTCTCTGGTAGGATGCAGAAAGTCAAAGCAGATGGTTGTCTCTCAGCCCCCTTTCCAATTGCCAGGGGAGTCCCCCAAGGCTCTATATTAGGCCCAATCCTATTCTCTCTATACATCAATTATCTTGATTCCTACATAACGAACTCCAGTATTCACTTCTTTGCAGATGACACTGTATTGTATACCTCTGGCACAACTCTAACGGAAGTTAGGGACATCTTGCAAGCTGACTTTGCTCAGCTTGAAAGTAACCTTATTAAAGCTAAGCTCCTTCTGAATGCTAAGAAAACCAAGGCAATGTTCATCTCATGTAATCACGCCTTTGGCTCCCCCCTTTGCTTCCAAAGAACCTTATTGTCACTTCACTGGGTGAACCCCTGGAAGTCGTTCCTAAATTTAAATATCATGGATTTTGGCTAGATAACAAGCTCACTTTCAATGACCACATTGACGACCTATCCAAGAGGCTCAAAGCACGGCTAGGCTTCTTCTTTAAAAAACAGGTCTCTCTTCCCTTTTGTGACCCGAACCAAGCTTGTACTGGCCACATTTCTTCCCCTACTTGATTACGGAGATCTCATCTACACCACCTCTGCAATCTCAAGCCTAAGTAAACTGGACGTTCTCTACCACCGTGCCATACGGTTCATCACCAGTGCCCCCCACAGAACCCATCACTGCGACCTGTACACAGCTGTTGGTTGGACCTCACTCACCAGCAGACGCCTGCTCCATGCTGGGATCTGGACCCTTAAGATACTCCTTCACAAACTACCAAGCTACATAACATCTCTTATCTGCATCTCCCACAGTGCTTACTCACTCAGGAAATCAAATTACATCCTGCTCAATGTCCCAAGAACTCGTACTACCTTTGGACAACGTGCCATTCCATTCGCACTTCCTACATTCTGGAACCAACTCCAATCCTTACTGAAACTAACCAGCATTGTCCCAATTAATCTCTACAAAGCTTTATCTTCATCTAAAATAAAAGATATCTGTCACTGCCACTAAATCCCCCCCCACCCTTACGTTAGCTACTCATACACCGACTGCCCCAGCTCTGTCCAAATCAGGTCGGCAACCTCACAGCAAGTATAAGACTAAGTTTAAGAGCCATAGACTTGATTACCATGACCTGCTTTTTACTGCCCTTCACCTCTAGATCTCCTCATCACATCTTTCTCCCCTTTACTCTTCTAGCCCCAAGCCTCATCTTCTTGCTTTCACCTTTTCTCCCTACCTTCCTTCTTAAACTCTCCCTGCCGTCCCTGCACACTAACCTTCTCCTTTAATGCACTTATCTGTATTATGTGTACAACTCTTCCCAAACAATTGCTGATAAAGTATCAGACTTTACTACCAGAACCCTGCTATACCTGGGTTTATCACATAATGAATTGTCATTTGTGAACTTAGTATGTATCTTTATTTTGATTGACAATTATATCTTGTATGTAATGTCCATAGTGTCTATGTAAATGACCCAGGACCTCCTTGTGAATGAGCCTGCTCAATGGAGTTTTTCCTGCAATAAACTTGAACTTGAACTTGAAACATGTCCCCTGCAAATTTGCAGCAAAAATTATTTTTTCCTGTAGGCTGTAGGTGAGAGCAAAAAAAAAACAATGTTAAAGCAGCAGTGCAATGAATAAAGTAATTCCAAAAAACAAATTTTCTGCTATGGTTATGAAAAATATTGGCAGAACTGTTGATTTGGGTTTTCTGTATGCTTCCTATTCTGTGTACTGTACATCTGCATTTTTGCCTGGATTCTTACCCTCTTCGGCTTCTCAGTATTATTTCTATGCAAAAATGAGGTGGCCATCTTTTTTCTTGAGAAACAATTACTTTAAAACTGTCATAAAATTCTTAAGTGATAATGAAAACTGAAAATGTTACCACCACAATAAACTGGAAGACATCTGGCATCGATTAGGAAGAAAAAAAGGTGGGATAAAATTTTAGCCCATTTCCATTGCACTGCTGCTTTAAGTATAGGATTTTTTTTTTTTTTTCAAAACATGACATGTGTATCTCAGAAACTGCACAAGCTGCCGTCACAAAAACTTCCACACATCAAGACCTTGCCTCCTAGACAACACATATACATTTCAGTTCATTTGGTCAAAGACAGCCAAAGATATTAATGTGCAAAATTTGCGGTTTAACAATAAACAGGCTACTCAACCCTAACTGTAGGGGAGATAGATAGATAGATAGATAGATAGATAGATAGATAGATAGAGAACCTTAGTGCACAAGCAAGGGTTACCCCAATGGGCATTGACCAGGAAGCCAAGTTTCAAAGAAATACAGAATCACACATATCCCCATAATGCAAAGCATCGTGGGCTGTATGTGCAAATCACTACAAAATATTACGCTGGTTCAACTTTAAGCAGAAATGCATGGTGCTGAAAGATCTCTCACACAGACCTGAAAGGGTGCCAACAGAACATATATATATATATATATATATATGTATATATATATATACTGTATATATATATATATATATATATATATATATATATATATATATATATATATATATAGGCAATAGTGCCCCTATAGTTAGAATTGAGTAGCCTGTTTAATGTTAAACCTCAAATTTTGAACATTAATATCTTTGGCTCCCTTTGATGAAATGAGCTGAAATTTTGTATGTGTTGTCCAGGAGGCAACCCAACTCACAAAAGGTTTGGATCGGCACAAGTCCCGGGTCTGCTGAACTCAGGTCGCATGGGGCTTGCAGTGGTCCCTGGCCAAAAGTTGGGATTCACAGCTGGTGCACCTTCAGCTCAATGTTAGACCAACTTTTCACTGGTTTACCACTGCCACCCTTTATACGGGGCTTGCGCTACATCTCTGGCGCAAGCCATCGTAAACGGAGTGAAGTGTCACAAAGGCGTGCAACCTTTGTGAGTGGGTACATGGTGCGCCAAAGTGGTTGGCACAGCACTGGGGTGGACACAGGCTTGATGCAAGCCTTGTGTCCACCTTTGTGAATAGGGTCCAAGGTCTTGATGTGTGGAAATTTGTGTGATGGCAGCTTGTGCGGTGTCTGGGATACAGGTCATTCCTAGAAAAAAACTAATTTTTTTCCTATACTTAACATTGTGTTTTTTTTTTGCCCTCAGCTACAGCCTACATGGAAAGGAATTGTTGCCCCAAACATGTAGGGGATATGTGTCATGTCCCAATGTAGTGCCTTTGATTGGTATGTTGAAAAAATATCAAAGGGTTCCAGAGTTATAGTGCTTTGAATTGTAGTGTTTTCCAACCTGCACATGCGCAGTAGGGATTTTGAGATAATGTTCTGCAGCAAAAGTAAAATTGTGATGCCGCAAATGCTTGTGTTGCTTTCAGGCCACTTGTTTGGCATGGCACCAAAGATTTTTTTGGTGTCATGCTAACTGCCATCTTGTTGATTATTTCCATGAACTGACAAGCGTGGAAAATAAATAAAAATTCTGGAACTGTAATAAACATACATCAGAACCTAGCTAAATGGGACCTGTTCAGCTAGATTCTGATGTTTTTTTTTTAATATGCTACTGACAAATACCTTTTCTGGGTACCCAAAATCACGAGTGCCCAGCTTCATGAGAGGAGCACTTCCCTGGTGTTCTCTGTATGAGAATAATGGAAATTTCTTGACTTCTGCAGCTGCAGCAGAAGTCGTGCTGCCAGCTGCTGTCTGAGACAGGAGTCACTGATTCCCTGGTGTTTCCCTTGCCCTCCCTGTGAGGATGCTCAGCTAATCCAGGCAGACATTTAGAAGTGGGATCTCAAGAGGGGAAAACTCCCTAGCATGACATGATTGCTAAGCAGTACTCAGTATTGTGCCATTTACTCTGTTCTGGTACATGTGGTTTGGCAGCAGCACAGTAGTCTCATCTCCTTGGCCCTCTTGACAAGGATGCTAAATTTGGGCAAAATGGTCCAGGAACATCTTGTTCAGTCTTTTGGCAGCCTCTGAAGCACCAGCAAACTGTTTTGTGCCAGAGTTAGTAAAAATGAATAAGCGGGAGGTTATATTATCTTGTTAATTTTTCAAGTTGCAGTTGCGGTTTCCCAATGGCAAGCTGCCACAGTGAAAAGTTAATAAATTACTGATCATTGACTGCAGCCAGACAGCATGTTTCTCAGAAGCATATATTCAAGTCGCACGGTGTGGGAGAGACAGTGACAGATGCATCGCTTGTCAAGTCATCTCTTCTCCTGCAACATATCTCCCCTATTCCGAGGCACTGTCACTGTTGTTCACCCCCTCCATGCAAGCTGGAGTGCCATTCCTCTGCCTGGTATTCTGAGCTGTGGCTGCACATTAAGGACGAGTGAGTTAGAGAGAGAGGGTCAACAGGTGGCAGGTGGTGCAGCAGTAATAGTGGCAGGTTAACAGTCCAGGCTGTGCCATCCAGTTTCTTTTCTTTGTGCCTGCCCTGTCCAGCACCACTCAGATGGTGCCAGTCCAGCTGTCCACCCTCCTCCAGTCCCATGGCAACAGCTGAACTTGTGTCCCTTGCACTGTAAGCAGCAGCACTGTGGTCCTCATCCTGTTGCCCCCCATCTGAGGCACTGCAAAAATATTAAAGAGCTCCTATTCATTTATTTACCTTTCCTGATGTCTCAAAATGTGCATGTTTATTTAAACATCTGTTAAATAGTTACATAATGTACCAAGTGTCTTTATTAGACATCCATAAGAGAAAGCAGTTTATCCACATTGGTAAGTGCAGAACATAGTGAGCACAGAAGAGTATTATTAAATGCCCAACACTTGTCACTAAGCTACTGACAGCTGTCAGTGTTCGGGGCTTCCCCTCACACTAGCGAGTAGACAAGTGCATTACTTTCAAAGTGTTTGAGGTTAACTCTTTCCAACATGTGGAACTGAATGATTCACTGACTATGAACAGTACGTTAACTAATGAGCATTACTTTACATTAGCTAGCTGTTAGAGTGCCACAATTTTATAGAAAATACATCCTGACTATAAATGGCAGTAATACCTAACTGATGGACTGCTGCCAACCTTTTTTTATTTATTTTATTTTAGTCTTTTGTAACTGGGTAAGGCCCACTAGGCACAAGTGCCTGTTTTCAGTGACAACCTGGGAACACTGGGGAAGTTAAATTACTTGTTCAGTCACACAGTATGCAAGTGGAGATTATGAGAATCAAACCTCAGTCTGCTGAATGTACCAAGCTCATCCACAGCTTGTTACTCTAACCTCTAGGCTATACTGTCATCCCCAAACCAATAAGAACACCCAATTCCCCAGCACGTGCAACACTCTTTTTCTGCAGCTAGTGTCTCATGCACGGTGGTCCTAGAAATAAGTACATTCAGCAGCTTTAAACAACTTCTAAAACATTTAAAAAAATGTTTGGTCCCCTTTGATCTATAATATAGATGCATTTACTATTTTTGAAATGTGTTTACAAGAAACTTGAATTAGATAAAAGCTTCCCTATTTTCAAGTGTGTCCATGACAATTTTTTTTAAAAGATGGATTACTGTGCATGAGTCACTATATTAAGAATAAGAGTGATGCATGTTCTGGGGAATTGGGTGATCTTATTGGTTGGCAGCAGTACATTAGTGTGTAATCATAATACAAACCTTGTAGATCCTGCAAGCACAAAAGCAGTCCTATGATTGGATAGCTACTGGTAATGGCAATGTGGTTTTTCAAATGACAATTTTATATTTATGAGTGTTACTTTACAATAAAAACACAATTGCTAACAAGTATGTCAAGCCTGTCCAACAATGTTGTTGAGCAATTTTGATAAACCAGGAGTCCATACTCTATACCAAACGATACAGACTGAAAAATATCAGTTCATTTAGCTTTACAGTTTTTGCTCTATATATGCTCCCAGTATTTGATGAGCAGAGGTGACTTGTCTTTTTTTTTAATTAGTAGTTTTTTGCTCCTCTGCAGAGCTGACAGGTAGCTCTGGCCCTCCCTCAGAGGGGCTCGTTTCTCCAACCCGACCATCCCCACATGGCTGGACCCCCTAATTCTCCAGTGGATTGTCCCCCCCCATGGTGGCACCAAGGAGAGGAGCGTAGGCTTACTCCCTCCCCAGAGCACAAATCCAGACATCGGGTGCAGCCCTACAGAGGAATGCATTGGGTCATCATAGACCCTGTCTGCTCTTGGCATTGTCCATTTTCTCCCTGGACCCATGCACCATGCAATGGGTGGGTCAGCTGGCCCCTGCCTCCATGAAATCAGCCATATGCCCTGGGCATGAGTCCTCCCCCTCTGCTGGCAACACACCTGTGTTGACACCCAGCCACTGCTGGGTGTAAGTCTACAGTTTGCCGCACTGTACTCCCTCCCCAGGGAAGGAGAGCTGCCTATGGAAGCTCAATCCTTCCTCACCCCTGCCAACCCCCGAGTGACCCAAGTCTGTTCCCAAACCCAGGTCACTGGCTTGGCACTAGGTGTGGTGTCCAGTGCCTCAACCCTCAATGTCACTGGGCCAGCAGGTGATTTGTCTTTTATGCATACCATAGACCAAAATACATTTTTTTTTTAATTATTGTTATTCTTTGGTAACCAAGTAAGACCAGCTAGGGATGGGTACCTGTTTTCAGGTGTGACCCAGAAACACTGGGGAGGCTAAGTGACTTTCTTAGAGTCACATAGTATGCATGTGGAGGTTTTTGGGAATAAAACCCAGGCCTACTGTAAGTACCAAGCTCATTCACAGCTCCTTATTCTAACCTCTAGGCTGTATTGCCAGCTTTAAAAATTAAGTAAATGTAACCGAATAAAATTCTCCTTTAAAGCATTTCTAAGAGTCTCCATTATATTTGAATTTGTATATAAAATGGTGTCATCTGCATATAATAAATTCTTACAATCAATACAGGAAGACAAGTTATTGACAATAACACAAAATAAAAATGAACCCATTATTGACTCTTTAGGAACTCCACATTCAACAGGTCTTGATTTGAGAAAGCTGCAATCAAACTAACAGCTTGGTATCTGATGCTCAAACAATAACTAAACCAGGCTAACAGAGTTTGGTAACAATTAATACATTCACATTATTGTTATAGTGCCTTTTGACTTACAATATCAAATGCCTTTGATATATCAATGTATACTGCCCAAACCAAATCACCATTATACATAGCACAGTAAATGTCATTTATAAATTGTATTAGGGTAGTGCTTGTTGAATGATGTAATCAAAAACCAATGTTTTTTGAGGGTGATTATGGGATTTTCATTTAAATATATTATTACCTGCTGACTTGCAATGCTTTGATAATGCTGGTGACATATAGTCACACATCTCATTATAGGATCCATTTTTATACATACATTTGGCAGCAGCACCCTTATGGTCATAGCATATGAACATGCAAAACATACAAAAATGTCAGTAGTAGAAGAAGGTCCAAGCAGTCTATCAAGTCTGCCTGTTGCGGAGCTCATGCACATCTACTTCATGTTGTGCCACCCCTTCCCTGTGGCCCTAATCTTTTCCTTGAATTTCATTCACTGCCTTTTAAAAACACCAACTGATTTGGGATTGACTACCCCCTCTGTCAGTGTGGTCCCCTTACTCACCACTTTGTGTGAGAAAGTGTCTTCTGGCCTTCCAGGGGTGTGTTTTTTCACTTACACTTAAAAGATCTCCAGTGTAAACGTTGTTTATGACTCTATTTGAAAGTCTTGGTCATGCCTTCCTCTCTCTTCTCTTCTCTTCTCTTCTCTCCTCAAGTGAGTCCATGTTTAAGTTACTAGCATCTGTTCATATAGGACATCCTGTTGCCTTTAGATCATCTTGGTAGCCCGTCTCTGAGTAGTATAACTTAATTTATTAGGTTGCACATTCAGTCTGCTTGGGCTAACATTTCCTTCACCCTATAAATGTTCTTGAGGACATACTGATGTTGATTCTACTGAGGAAAGTAGACATACACAAAATGACCCGGATAAAATAAGTAGCAGCGCAGCAGGATGGGGGTGGATGTTAACATTGACAAATGCACTGTACACCATCTGGACATATTAGCACAAATTGAGTTATGGGGAGCATGCAGGTGCTTGTGAGATGGTGGTTGTCAACATCAGGAAGCGGAAGTTGCAAGTCATTGTTTAACAAATTAAAAAAAAAATTTACAGGTAATTAAAAAAGGTTTTTAGTGGCTTAACTTGCTAATCATGTGTTTTTAAGGCTCTGGTGGAGCCTACAGCCATTTTGCTTTCAGTTGCTTGAAAATGGCCAACCGTGGCACACCTCCATTGGACTTTTGGAAGTATCCTTCCGAAAGTCCAACAGAGCTGGAAACACTCCAACACGGTTGTCCGCTATGGAGTAACAGCCGCACTATTTCAGCTGTTACTTCCACATTCCAGGACAAGAATTGTGCATGTGCACAGTTCCGCTGGCATGACCATCTTGGGAATGGCAGAATGCCATTCACTGCAATGACGCATGCGTGAATGCTGTGCATGCACAGTTGCATTGTGACATCTTGGAGATGGCACTGCGCGACTCTCACTCTCCAGAGCTTTGTAAGCTCACCACAGCCGTATCAGCTCTGGCTAGAACTTGTTGTTGCTGCTGGGAAGAGCTGTGCCTTTTTCAGTGTTTTCCTTTAAATTTTGATGAGCCCACTGTCCCAATAAGACCTCCATTAGCCCTACAGGTCTACTACTTTAAATTACTGAACACTAGACCATCTAGTGGTGCTAAGGAAGTTGTCTCTGAGTCCCACCAAACTACAGTTTTTCTTCTCTCTTCCTGTCTTCTTGTTAATGTATTTCTTTTCTCTAGATCTATAGCTTCCTACTTTGCCCTAACTGCAACTTTAACCCTCCCCTTTTCTTTACTCCTATTTCATATACTTTTCATTGATTTCATAGGTTTATTCAAGCAGTGAGACTTACGTCCTTTACGCTTGCCATTTTTGTTTGTTTATTTATTAATTTAGAACTTGTATACTGTGTCACCAATATGTATATCCAAGTTGTTCTTAAACTGGTTCATAGTCTCACTATTAACCACTGTTGCCGGTAAAGCATTCCACGGTGTAACTACTCTTTGGCTGAACCAATGCCATCTCAAATTATGTTTCCAACTAGATAGTATCATCTGTTTATTATCTCTTCTGCTCCCATATTCATCTGTTCTTAGAGTGATTCCCAAATTAGTTAATCTATAAGCATTTTCATTTCTTTTAACAATAGGCACATGTCTCCCCTAAATCTTCTATATCCCAATGAATATAATTTTAGAGCGATCAATCTATCTTGGTATGTTTTTGTTTGTAATCCATCTATTGATTTAGTAAATCTTCTTTGGACAGACTCCAACCTATTTATGTACTTCCTGTTTTGAGGTGCCCAAACCTGGACTGCATACTCCAGATGTGGCCTCACCAATGCTACATAAAGTGGAATCACTACCTTTGCATTCCTACTTGCTATATATCTTAATATGCAATTCAAATTTTGGTTGGCGTTTTTTATTTGTTGCTTACAATGGGAACTAAATTTGAAGTCAGAACTAATTATGATACCCAGGTCCCTTTCTTCATTAGTAACTATTAATTGTGAGTTGGCAAGAATGTAGGTATTATGTACATTTGATTTTCCCATGTGCATTACTTTGCATTTGTTAGTACTAAGCATCAATTTGTTGCTAATAGTCCAATCTAAAATGTCATTACATTTTGTATTTCATTTATTTCTTCCTGTGTGTCTGCCAATGCCCCCACTCTACAGTCATCAGCAAATGTATACAACCAAACATCGAGATTGCTTACTTGTAGGGAAGCTATATAAATATTGAATAAACTTGGGTCCAAAACGGAACCCTGGGGTACACCACTGGTGATTGCTGACCATCTAGACACAGTTCCCAGAATGGAGACCCTTTGTTGTCTACCTTGCAACCATTCTGCTACCCAGTTACAAATATTTGGATTTAAGTTGATTCCTCCAACAATTTTATTAAATCCGTATGAGGCAGTTTGTCGAATGCCTTTGCAAAGTCCAGATAAATCACATCAACTGATTTTCCCATATCCAGTTCCCTGTTTACCCTTTCAAAGAAAGCCAATAAGTTTGTCTGGCAAGATCTGCTTTGGTGAATCCATGTTGTGATTGGTCCACTAGACCCTTATCCTCCAAATGATTTATAACTAAATCTTTGATTACCCCCTCCAAAATCTTACCCATCAAAGATGTTAAACTTACAGGTCTAAAGTTTTCAGGTTTGGATCTAGCCCCCTTTTTTAGTATAGGAACTAGTATAGGAACTACTATTCTGACCTATATTCCTTTCATATATCTTAACTCTTTCTTTCTACTGTCCCTACTATGTTTTCTCCATCGCAACCTACTTTTCCCTTTATTTTAATAGGTCTGACAGAATGCAGAGTCTGCCCACATCAGATGTGTATTATACTATGACTCACCTATCCTATCCATCTTAGTTACTGCCTAAGTACTACAGATGCTTTGTGATCCCTTTCCTATATTTTATTTTGCAGGTCTAACATATGTCATCTCTTAAAGGCCCTACCTCTGGCTCCCTAGTACCCAGGTAAGATACCTTCTACTTATTACCTATACATGGTAAATTCACTGTAATGGTGCAGCCACACCTATTACAGTGTGTTGCATTATGCTACTGATGCATGGAAGAGGCAAGATCCTTGGCATTCTTAAAAGAATTGCCAGTTCCCTATGCCAGCACTGCTAGGCAGAAAAGAAATAGAAAAATTCAATGAATGAGTCAGGGAATGGTGTGAGAAGGAAGTATTCACCTGTATAGGGGAGTGGGGGGACACATGGGAGGATGAGGACTTATATTGGAAGGATAGACTACATCTGAGTGAGAGGGGGCAAGAGTGTTAAGAGGGGGTCTACAAGGATATATTGATAGAGTCTTAAGGAGGGATTTAAACTGCTAGAGGGGAGTATAAGGCTAGGAAGGGGAGAGTTTGACAGGAAGAAGGAATAGACTAGCTATCACTCCCCCGCAAAAAGGAGCAGGGAAGTAAACAGGCAGGGAAGGGAGGGAGGGATAGCAGAGAGGGCGATATATGTTGGAAAAGACTTTCCACTAATGACAGAAGCTTAGGAAACAAAACGGTGACATAGGGGCCATGATGGTGGGAGAGGACCTGGATATTGTAGCTGTAATGGAAACCTGGTGGTGTGAGCATCAGACCTGGGAAGTAGGTATCCCTGGGTACAGGCTTTTCCAGAAGGACAGGACTGACAGAAGGGGGGTGTGCTGTACATCAAGGAGGACATCAAGGCTACAGAAGGGCAGAAGGAGCAAGGAGAGGCAGAAATCTTGTGAGTCACACTAAAAAAATGGGCTGGGGCATCAGTAAGGCTGGGAGTGGCATACAGACCTCCAATGCAGGGAGAGGAAGCAGATAGACAGATGATGCAGGCAGTTCAAAGGATGGTACTCAAGGGGGAGATTCTACTGGTGGGAGACCTAAACCTCCCAGATGTTGACTGGAATATACCATCAGCAGAGTCAGCCAGGAGCAGGGGGATCCTCGAGTCCCTTCAAGGAACTTTCCTGCAGCAGCTGGTAAGGGAGCCCACTGGGGTGGAAACATACTCGACGTGGTCCTCACCAATGGAGATAGTGTGGAAGGGGTTAGAATAGGGTTCAGCCTGGGTGCTAGTAATCATAATGTAATGAGCTTCAGGGTTAAGATGGGGAGCAAAGTGAGTAAAACCAGCACAGAGGTCCTGGACTTCAGGCGGGCAGATTTTCCCAGAATGAGGGAGATTTTCAGGAAAGAAATGGAGGGGAAGGAGAAAATAGGGGAAGTGGAGGGATTATGGGAATAAATTAAGGGGGGACTACTAAAAGCAATGGAAATCTGTGTAAGGAAGGTGAAGAAGATCAGAAGACATAAGAGACCACTTTGGTTCACCAGGGAAGTAAAGAGGGCAATAGAGGAAAGAAAAAGGGCATTCAGAGACTATAAGAGGACACAGGGGAAAGAGGACAGGGAAACTTACAGGAAGAAGCTATGGGTGGTGGGGCAGAAGATAAGGAGGGCAAAAGCAGAGATGGAGGAGAGGATAACCAGGCAGCCAGGAGGGGGGACACAACTTTTTTTCAGTATATAGGAGAAAGGAGGAAAGCAAAGCAGGGGACAGTAAGAGTGAAGGGGGAAGGGAAGTACTAGTGGAAAGGGACATCAAGAAGGTGGAGGTACTGAATAAATACTTTGGCTCGGTCTTCACGGTGGAGGGGAAAGGAAGGGGACCCATGCTAAGGGAGAGGGGAAAGGAGGATATAAGGGTGGATCTTAGCCTGATCAGTGAGGACAGGGTCAGAGAGGAACTGGGTAAGTTGAGGGAATCAGATGGCATGCATACTAGGGTACTCTGGGAATTGAGGGAGGAACTAGCGACACCCATAGCAAGGTTGTTTAACTTGTCCCTGGATACAGGGAGGGTAGCAGAAGACTAGAAGAGGGCAGACATGGTGCCACTTAATAAAAGCAGCTGCAGGGAGGAGGCAGGTAATTATCACCCGGTCAGCCTCACCTTGGTGGTGGGTAAGGTGATGGAGGTGATATTAAAAGAAAGAGTGGTCAACTACTTGGTGGAAAGTGGGCTTCAGGACGTTCATCAGTATGGCTTCACACAAGGGAGGTCATGCCAGAGGAACCTAATTGAGTTCTTCGATTGGGTGACGAGAGTCGTTGATCGGGGGGCAGTGGACATTGCATATCTGGACTTCAGGATGGCCTTCAACACTGTTCCCCACAGAAGGCTAGTAAACAAGCTGGAAAGTGTGGGGGTGGGTCAGAAAATAGCAAGGTGGGTGGAGAACTGGCTGATGGGTAGGAGCCAGAGGGTGGTGGTAAATGGGGTACATTCCAGGGAAGTAGGGGTGATCAGCAGGGTCCCCCAGGGGTCAGTGCTCGGGTCTGTCCTGTTTAACATTTATATCAGCGACATGGCAGAGGGGCTGAAGGGGAAGGTCTGCCTATTTGCAGATAACACTAACTTCTGCAATAGGGTAGGTACCCTAGAGGGAGTGGGGGCTATGAGGGAAATTCTAAGGTTACTCGAGGAGTGGTTAGATACGTGGTAACTAAGATTCAATGCCAACAAGTGCACAGTAATGCACATGGGGAGAAATAACCCACAAGCAACTTACACACTGGAGGAGGGAGATGAAATGAAGGCAACTGAGTGGGACAGGCTCTGGGTATTATAATTACAGACAACCTTAAGGTGGGGACCCAATGCAGCAAGGCAGTGGGAAAAGTGAATAGAATGCTGGCACGTATAGGGAGAGGCATAACAAGTAGAAAGAGGGAGGTGCTGATGCCTCATTACAAATCCATGGTGAGGCCTCACCTGGAGTACAGGGTTCAGTTCTGGAGACCTCACCTATGGAAGGACATAGATGGGTTTGAAAGGGTACAGAGAAGGGCCACTAAGATGGTGCATGGGTTGAGTGGGAAGCCCTACGAGGAGAGGATGAGGGAGCTGGATTTGTATCTATTGGAGACCAGAAGGGAGAGGGGGGATATGATAGAAACATTTAAGTACATGAATGGATTAATAAAGTGGGGGGGTGAGCTTATTCACAAGAAAGGTAGGAGCAAGGAATTGGGGTCATAGTCTATGGGTGGAGGGAGAAAGGTATGGGGGAATGTGAGGGGTTGTTGCTTCACTGAGAGGGTGGTGGAACCCTGGAACAGTCTGCTAGAAGAGGTGGTGGGGTCCAGATGGTGGAGGGATTCAAGAAAGCATGGGACAGCTACAAGGTGCTGACCTTGAGACAGAGTGAGGGGGTCTCAGGGAGGGGGGACAGCAGGGAAGGGGTTAAGGGCAGACTAGATAGGCCAAATGGGTCCTTTTCTGACATCACTTTCTATGATTCTATGATCCTGAGCAGGGAATTATGTGCTGTTTTGTGTGAATTAAAGTAATTCACTTAAGATTAAAATACACCATACCATCACCTTAATCTGCTTCAGTTTTAGTAGGCTTCCAACTGTGTCCCCCCAGCCCCTGAATAAGGCAGAAAATAGGCAGAATTGTCTAGCAATCTCTCCTTTCCCAGTCAGTAAAACTTGACATAGCTAAACTAAACAAGAACATAATGGAAAAGGGAAGATGTAAACCTGTAAATGCAGGTGTAAAAAAAGTAAGGGATAGTGTACAAATTTGTTGAATGTTGGGAGCGGGGGGGGGGGATAATGCTGTGCATGCCTTCAAATGATGATATATAAAATCTCTTTTCTGTGTGGTTCCATTGCTGGTTGTGGTTTTACACTGCTGATTTTATCTGCTGGTTCATGTACCCAAATGAAAAACTGAGGGGAATTTTTTTTAATGGGGCACAGTAAGGAATTCTGGCTTCAGAATTAGCTAAAGTTGTATTACAATATTACTGGAGCCACAGTCTGTATTGTAGAAGGTTTTTGTGATATATGTGTTTGTGTGTGTGGGGGGGGGGGGCTGGTGCTGTGACCAGTTCAAATTGGGAAAGATTAAAAAATCTTGAGAGTCCATGGACAGGGGCATGTTTGCTTCCGTTGGTGGGCTGAACTGCTCATGCCCCACCCCCAAAACAACAAAAACTGAAGATTAGGTTTTTGGTAGCTTGGGAATTAGGAGAAAATTCAAATGCTGCTAGAGCCAAATGCTGTAGTATTTTGTGGCCTTAAACAAATTACATAGAGGCTGGATTTCCTAGTCAGTATTTGGCTCTAGAAGTATTTGAATTTGAACACACTTTTTCTTAATTCCCAATTAAGTTTTTAATCTTTCCCAATTCAGACTGGGACCTGCACCAGCTGCCCCCCAACACACACACTTATCAATCATGAAAATGCTCTACAGTGTAGACGGTGGCTTTAGTAGCATTTTAATCTAGTTTCTCTTAATCTCCAACTTCCGGCATTCCTTACCATGCCTTATTAAAAAGAAGAACTTTACTCAGTTTACTCAGTTTAATAAGACACTAAAAGGTATCTGCCCATGTGGTGTATCTCCCACTCCTAGTAGGTATCTCAGTTACCTCTGTTTCCCTTCCAGTTCAGATATTTATCTAAAACATTTTTGAATTCTTTGAGTTTCTTAGAGTTAACCACTTCGTAGGGAAGTGAGTTCCACATTTTTGATGCCCTTTTTGTGAAAAAAAAACTGTCATTTGTTAGTGACATCAGTTCATCTTTTTGGGTATAGTTTTTTTTTTGTTGGCTGGGAAAGGAGGGCTAGACGGTAATGCCTATTTTCAGTCTCATCTTAGAGGATGGGGGATACAGATTAAAACCAATTGAAATTGAACCAGATTAAGCTGGTTGTGATATTTTAGTGGATGGCAAATTAGGCCAGTACTCTGGGGTGGGGGGTCCCCTACTCTTCTCAACAAGTACAATGGGATCTTTAATATTCACCTGAACAACAACTACAAAAGGCAGACAGGAAATATGTTTAATAAGCAACTCTCTAGTATGATAAAAAGCTTAAAAACCACTGGATGTACACCAGTTATGTTCTAACTTCTGTTTTTAGTTGTGTTTTTTTTTATTTACTTTTACCTGTTGAAGATCTACTAGATCACATCATCTGACAGTTGGACTGTTTGTACCATGCATCTGTATCTGAGGCCACATGGAAGCTCAGGGTCTACAGGGGCTGCACTTCCACAGCCCACCAGATAGCACCATGAATTTTCTGACATCTGTTGCTGTATGGAAGTGCAAAGCTGACAGGCCCCTTTACTTATGTAGTGGACAGATTCTTTCCTGACACAGGACCAGAGGGCCCTGCACATCTGCATCTGTTCATGCAGGTCCCAAAGGAGCTACATGAATGAGGATACTATTCTACTGTCACAAAAAGAAATGAAATTCATTGCAAAAAACTGCATTAATGCACCAGTTAGGGTTCAATTTAATGCCATAAAAGGAGGGAAATGTGGCATTAGGGTTTTCAACCGTAACTCCCCACCCCCCAATTAACAAAAGGACAACAACACACAAGCAACCACTTACAGTCATCATCAGATAAGACAAACAACATAACTATGCCACCTCTGAATGATTTTCACTTCTCCAACCTCCTCTGCTTCCATGAACTACAAGACTCGACACTTCTTTTAATAATTAAAGGCATGATCTACCAGACTACCACACCGTATCAGATACTAAGAAATGCATCCTATGCCACCTGATTCTATCCCCTTTTTACCATCAGAAACTCTGGTACCTCCTGCTACTGGCCATCTTGCTGTCCAGTGACATTGAAACTAACCCTGGCCCTACTTGCCACTTATCCCACTCGGATGCTCTACTACATAATACTAAAGGCATCCTTATTGTCCACCACAGCATTAGAAGCCTAGAGCACAACTTCCCTGAACTAGAGGCCTGGGTCTCCCTATACAAGCCTGACATCCTGTGTTTGACTAAAACTTGGTTGAAGCCCACGGTCCCAGATTCTCGGTGCTCTTTTCCCTCCTACAACCTATTCCAGAAAGATAGAACTTCCACTAAAAGAGGGGATGGTGTAGCAATCTATTCAAAGAGTCACCTGCATCTCACTGTCCTGAATACAGACTCCCTGACACAGTGTGAATCTCTTCTCTCCCTCCTTACACTTGGGGCAAAAAAGCTGCATATTATCTGTGCATACAACCCCCCCAAACAGTGACCACTGTGGCTTAGATGAGCTCCTCAATCAAACGGCCATGCTGTCCAGCAAAAATGAAGTACTCTTACTAGGGGATATAAATATAAACTGGTTAAGAAAGTGCCAGGCCACCTCACTCTCCAAAATACAGAGCTACAACTTGCATCAAATGATCACCGAACCTACAAGGATTGCGTCCGGCTCCAACTCCAGCACCTTAATCGACTGGGTGCTAGTAAATCATACTGAGCATATCCCCTCTGTCGGCACTCTTGCAGATGCCATCATGGACCATCATCCAATCTTTTGCTCCTGGGGGGTGGCTCCATCACCCCTACAAAAACCGCATTTCATCACCATCCAAAACTATGCTAACCTGAATACCGAAAGCTTTCTTCATGATGTAGCCAACATAGACTAGTCCCGTTTCTATCTGACCTCTGACATGCAGTCTGCTCTCAGCATTTTCACTGCAAAGTTCTTAGCCATTCAGGACACTCACATCCCTTGGATAATACGTTGAGTCAAAGGGAAGTCTACCCGATGGCTAAAAAAAGATCTACTAAACAAAATAAAACAGCATGATAAAAGCTGGAGTCATTTGAAGTCCTCTGGCCTACAGGAAGACCCACACACCTGCAGAACACTTAGAAATACATGCAAAAAGGAGATCAAGGCAACTAAAAGCTCCTATTTCAAAAGCTTATTAACCAGTGCATCAGGGGATCCTAAAAAATTCTGGTCAAACATAAAAATGTTCCTGGGATCTAACCTTTCCCCTACCCCAAATGACATGGTACTAAATGGTACCCACTGCAACAACCCTCAGACCATCGTTAATTTCTTTAATGACCAATTTACAGACTTGACCCAATACACATGTGCTTTCCCTGCCTCGAATCAGCTGGGTCCTTCCATTCCCTCCTGCCAAGCATCAAAAATCCCCTCTTTTCGCTTTAAGGTCTTTACTCATAGGGAGGTCACAAAACTCCTCAGAAAGATCTTGGACAGCACAGCCACTGGATCAGATGGTATCAAGCCCAGGCTGCTAAAAATTGTGGCACTTTTCATTGCCGGACCCCTGGCTAGAATTGTTACACCCTCCTTATGTCATAGGAGAGTTCCGGACATTTTGAAAACAACGGGAGTCATCCCGGTCTTCAAAAAAGGCGACCCTAAAGACCCCTCTAATTACAGGCCCATAGCCATCCTGTCAGTTCTAAGCAAAATCTTGAAAAGCTAATTGCCATGCAAACCATTGAATTCCTCTGAGACAATGACCTCCTAACCTCTGTATAACATGACTTTCGAAAAGGTCACAGCACCACAACCGCCCTACTGAAATTTACTACAGACACCCTCACTGCCATGGACTCAGGGCTTCTCACGGGAGTGGTTTTCATCGACATGTCAAAAGCCTTTGACTTGGTAGACCACCCATTTCTCCTCGACACACTCCACTCTATGGGCTTTGCTCCTGTTGATTTAACAGTTACCTGTCAAATAGGGCCCAAACCATTAAATTCAATTCTACATGCTCTGACCTAAAGACGGTGAACATTGGAGTTCCCCAAGGCCCAATCCTTGGGCCACTTCTCTTCTCAATTTTTATCAACAGCATCACTACTAATCTCCTTGACACCTCATCTCTACTCTATGTGGATGAAATAGTTATGTATGCCAGTGTGAAAGATATGTCAAATATCAACCTATGTCTCACCTCTGATTTCCAATGCACGCAAGCCTGGCTATGGGACCACAAACTTGTTCTAAATGAGGCAAAAACACAGTCCATGCTATTTGGGACCCTCCCTAAACTCAAGACATTCTAAGATAAGTTCAGGGTCTCCTGCTTAGATGGCTCACTCATAACTCCTGTAACATCGTTTAAATACCTTGGGGTCACCCTTGACCAATCTCTAAATTTTGGACTCCACATCATCAAAGCATGCAAATCAGTCATTTCCAAAATAGGCATGTCATACGGGACCAGCCACGTGCTAACCCCTACTGCTAGAGTGGATTATAGCTTGGGGCACACTCCTACCTACTCTGATCTATGGAGTGGCAACTTATGCTCTTTTACCAAAATCAAATCTTCAAAGATGGGATTTCACCCATAACAACATCTACAGGTTCGCCTCGGCCTCCCACAGACTAAAACATCATTGTCTGTCATACTCAGATCTAAACTGGTTGTCCCCTAATGGCACTAGATTTTACTCCCTCAGCTTCACTGTCGACAGCATCATGAGATCTCATACCCCAACAACTCTACCCGAGCTACTCACCTACCAGACCTCCAACTACGGCCTATGCTCAGCTGACAAGTCCCTACTATGCATCCCCAAATGCAGTACCACCAAAGGCTCTAGAGCCTTTGCCCACCATGCACCTCAATTATGGAACTCACTCCCTCTGGACATCGGCTAAATCCTACACACAATGCTTTTAAAAAAGCGCTCCACCAGCATTCTCAGCTCCACCAACCAATGCTCCTGTTTCAAACCTCCTTAGTCCTCTGGGTATCCTGCTTATCCCAAAGCTCTTACCTTTTATCCACAATACTCCCTTTTCAGTACAGCCTATCCCAGCTCTCTCTGCTGACACCAGCCCCCTGCAGCCATCTCTTTCTCTCTTTGCCAGCTCCTATCCTATACCCTACCTTTCCTTATCCTGACCTGCTATTATCCCTACTGTTCACAATCTTGCTATTCCCCTGCCCATTACCCCCCTTTACTTGTCAGTATTTGACCACATTTTTATTTATTTATTTTTGTTGTACTTTCTAAATTGTATTTTCAGAATTACTACTTCAATACACTTGCTACTGTATGTTTTTCATCATTCTATGACTGTAAAAATCTCTATGATCCTACCAGGACCTCCCTGTATACTACCGGTAATGCTTAGCTTATTGTTAAATGTTTTTTGAAATACCCTGTATACTGCCTGTGCTGCTTAGCCTGGTGTTTAATATTACACAACACCTTGTTTATGTATTTTGATGTAATCTACCATTTGTTATACCTGCAATGTCTGCCCTGTAACTTCCCGGGTCATGCCTGAAAACAGTCATCTTTATAGCTAGTGCACCCAACCGGTAAACAAAAACTAAATAAATAAATAAACACGCAACTGTTTCCAGATTACACAAATGCAGCAGCACTGTTGCGCTACTTTCAATGATATGTATCTGTCTTCTGCATCACAACACATACACACTCACGTCTGGCTACAGATAGAAATCCACAGTACTCAGATCATAACACTACTGTGTGCAGAAGCACGGGCTATTGCAGACACACATATAAATCCATGATACCCAAATTACAAGACTTCCTTTGTCTGCAGCAGTGCAGGCTTCTATGAGGACAGTGCTTCTGTAGCCACAGGTACTCATCCACACTTTAAGATGTACACACAGTCCTGTCTGCAGAAGTCCAGGCCCCTGGTGGGCCTTCATTTCTGTAGCTGCAGGTTTAAAACATACACACT
Source organism: Neoceratodus forsteri (assembly GCA_016271365.2). NCBI lineage: Eukaryota > Metazoa > Chordata > Ceratodontiformes > Ceratodontidae > Neoceratodus > Neoceratodus forsteri. The sequence continues at coordinate 690,451,552 of CM028134.1, forward strand.
GACCTCTGGCAGTAGAAGCACAAGCACCACAAAATCCATGATACCAAAACTGCAACAGTACTTTCTCTCTGCAGAAGCATGTGCCCCCGAGGAGCAAGTGCCTCTTCAGCCACAGGTGCAAGACATACACACCAACTTGTGGCTTCAGAAGCGCAGACTCCTGTGGGACCTGCACTTATGAAGATGCACATAGAAGACCATGCACTAGCGGATCCAGCTATGTAGTAAAGTACCATCTGCTACCCACTTAGAACAGCAAAAAGTAAGTTTTTTTAACCTAATGTCAACTTAGAAAGGTAGCATTTTACATTTTGGGGATGTACCACCCCTAGATAAAATTGACACTCCCTTGAAAAATGTCTAGATCTGCTGCTGAAATCATGATACCTGCAGCCAGAGGTACTCATGCAGACTCTACAGCATACATACACAGCTGTGGCTGCAGAAGGACAGGACCCTGTGCAGCTGCAGCTCCAAATCCACATCGGTGCTACTGCATTTGTGTCTTCTGGAAACAGTTGTATGTTGTTTGTCTTACCTGATGATGGCTGTATATGGTTGTTTGTGTGGAGAGAGGAAGGTATGGGGGAATGTGAGGGGGTGTTACTTCTCTGAGAGGGTGGTAGAACCCTTTTGTTGCTTGGAGTGGGGAGTTAGGGTTAACACCACATTTCCCTCCTTTTGTGGTGTTAAGTTGAACCATAACTGGTGCATTAACACAGTTTTCTGCAATGAATCTATCTATCTATCTATCTATCTATCTATCTATCTATCTATCTATTTATTTATTTATTATAGTGGCATGGTAGCGCCACTATAGTTAGGGTTGAGTAGACAGTTTAATGTTAAACCCCTAATTTTGCACTTTAATAACTTTGCAACCATTAAACAGATTTGCATGAAATTTGGTATGCATTGTCCCATGGGCTAGATTTATTGATGTGCCAAGTTTTGTTTTGATCGGATGTGCAGAGTTTGCGAAGCGCATAGTGAAAAAAGTGTAAAAGTTGTTTTTTTTGTCCATTTTTGCTGATTTTTCCACATCGTGCTCTGGCCACACCATTTGAATTTTGGACTGAACTTTTCAAGGTACAAAGAGCTTTCCCCAAAGAACAAATCTTCATTGGTTTGGTGAAAAAATAATCAGTTCAAACGTTATTCAATTTTGAAATTTTGGGTTCTGAGCATGCTCAGTTCAGTCTTTTGGATAGCTGCATGGTACAAAGAGGGATTTAGGGCTCACAAACAGAAATTTTGACAGCTCATGAAGAGGTATTTATAAAGTCCCTCTTCATGAGAAAAATATCCCTCTTCCTGAGCCACCATTTTGTTTTCATTTTTCTGAAAAACAAAACGTTATAACTTGCCCCAGAAATGTCTTCTGAAGACATCCAAGCATGGGTTTTGTTCATGTGGAACTCCTCTACAAAACTATCCCTTTTGTTTATTTTACTTTGGCCCCGTAATATTTACTTTTGAATTTTAAAATCCCATTTCATGACTCAGTTCCGATCCTTTTTCGTGAGCTGTCAAAATTCCTTTTCGCAAGTTGATCCCTTTTTGTGAGCTGTCAAAATCCCTTTTTGTGAGATGGTGATTAGATGGCCTATCATGAATAGGGACTGGATCCTAAAAGGGATCGTCAACGAAAAGATTTGGCAACTCCTGAAATTTAAATTTTATTTCTTTTCCACTTCACTGCAAAGAAACAGTTTGGAATTGGGCTGAAATGTTCAGGGTACAAAGGGCTTACCCCACAGATGTGACTTTTGTTGGTTTGGTGATACAATTTACATTACTTCCATAGTTATAACATTTCAAAGTTTGGAAATTTCTCATAGGATAGCATTGTGGTGGATGCAGTACCTTTCGGTGCCTATGTCTTGAAATCAGTTCAAGATACAGATTTTTCATTAAATGCAGCTGTACAAAGCACATGTGCAGGTTTCCAGGCCATGATTACAACTGCGGTGGAATTTTTGCCCATGTTCCTATGGTTATTGAGATATTGTGCCATTTGCATCACAGATGTTACTTGGAATGTATCTAGGCCTGTGCTACATCTCTACAATTATAGGTAGATGGGTGTGCAGGGCCCAGAGGGCCCCACACTGCTACATATGGATACCATTATGCAGTACTGTGCATGCAGGGCACTCCATTATGAAGTACAGGGAGCGCAGAGGCCTGGAGGGCCCTGTGCTCCCACAGGGAGATGATACTTCATGACAATGTCTTGACACTTATGGAAAGATGGGAGTGCAGGGCCCTACAGGCCCTGCACTACCACAAATGGCTACCATTATGGACTGATGGGAGTGTGATCAGAGGGCCCTGCACTCCCAGAGGGAGATGAAGGTTGATTACAATGTGTATACACTTATGGTTACATAGGTGCGCAGGGCTGGGAGGGTCCTGCACTTCCACATGATGGAGAGCCCTTTACAACCACTACACACTATAGACTGATCGGAGCACACAAACATATAAGGGTACGGTTACACTTTCTCAAAAAGTAAGGAAATTCATTGCAAAAAAAATTGTTAATGCATCAGTTAGGGTTGAAGCAACCAAAGCAGGGAAATGAGGTTTTAGGGTTGAGACCGTAACACCTCCCCCCACCCAACCCTACCACCCCACCACTACCCTCCACAGACCAACAGGCACCAGGGTGTGCCTTGGAGTAATTGAGCTCAGCTCTCACCCATTCTCCTATACTGTACCATTTCAGCTTCTTTACATAATGGAATAGAGTGAGAGTTAGGGCCGATGACATCAAGGGAGGTTTAATTAGCTCAGTAACCCAGGAGACTGAAGGGCAAGTGGGATTAAAAGCTAATTAGCCCCCCCCAAGATGCTAGATTTCCCCATACAAGTCTTACCTGGTATTAGTTTTATATAGTATATTATGATGGTGATGTATTTTTAGTTTAGATCACATTTGTGATCATTTCTGGGTTTGCTTGTTTGTTTTTTGGACCCATTTCTGTAGTGTAGTGGCATTTCTCTTCTTTGCTTCATTTTGTCCCTCTTTGTTTTCTGTACTGCTGGGTCCTCATATGTAAGGATGCATGTCTGGGCTGGCTCATCCATTACAGAGCATCTATGGTCAGGACTCTGTGGTTGGAAGTAGCTTGCTTTTGCGATCAGGAGAGGTAGCTGTCTGCATGTGGGAGCTGCATTTGTTTGTAGTATGGAGCAGCATGTGTATGCTGTTGGGACAGAGCAGCATCTGAAGGAGTGTGGCAGCAGCAGAGAGGGCAAGGTGCTGGTTGAACAGCATTGAGGGACTTTACTATGTTTGCTAAGAAACTGGGGGGTTGTTTTTGATGGGGTAAGTTGTGATGAAACTTGTTGAATTAGTGTATTTATTATTGAGTAAAGGGTAAATTTGAGACCAGCCAGAGTAGCCCATATTTAGGAGCCACATTATAAGAATGCTATCTAGCCTTGTAGTTTGGGGGAGAGGTGCTAAATTGTCTGGCCTGGGGCCTTGGCTACTTGATAACTGACCTCCCACAGCCAATAACATGCCAACAGAAAGAGAGTAGGTTCTGTATAAAAGCAGCCACTGCCAGTGTGTCCCACACATTCATGTCCAGCAAATGAGTGGAAAGTAAAGGAGTGAATCAGGTGACTGGTATCATAGGTGTTGGCAGACATCAGCAGAAAAGTGGAGGACTCTGCTGGTCAACTAAGGCAAGGCACAAGGCAAGGCACCTGTTTACTACTGTGTAACAGTCACTGCTGGGGGGTGGAAGGTAAGTGGTAGGCCAAAACTGGGAATAAAAGCAACACCAATCTAGGGTAGGAGTATATAAAGATTTAAACAAAACATGGGGAAACACAAATAGAAATAAACAAAACAGGGGAAAACTAGAAACACACTACCAGGGGAAAAGGTACGAAAACATTTTCAGGTAACACAGGAAGACTAGAAGTTGAGAATGCTGGGAGTGATGCTGTACAGTGGCTGTGGGGCAGCAGTTTTCAGAGAGACCCTCTGGAGACTGTAGTGCTGCCCCATCTGTACACACCTCCCTGGGTTGAGGGAGGAGGTCGCTAGACTCCAGGGTGAGTTGGCTAGGATTCAGGGGACCTCTCCTCCCACCTAGGGGGTCACCAAGTCTGTCACCATTACCTCAGGGAGAAGGAACAGCTGAACTATGGTAGGCTCTGGAAGGGTGGGGTAGTGGGACAGAGGCACATTCCTCAACTGGTACTACCATGTAATTCCTACACTGCTCGGGCAGGACAGGACTTCAAGGATGAGGCACCTGCACTAGTGACCAAGTGGGATGTGGGGACCCTCCGTAGTGGAGACCCCCCAGAGGGTGGTAGAGGACTTCAGAGGAGGAGGAAACAACCTCTGGTGGGGGACTTGATTGTGAGGGGAACAGATTTAGGAATAGGAAAGAAGGGGGAGAAGTAGGTTAGGTGCCTACCCAGTGCCATGGCCCAGAAGAATGGAACGTGGATCCTGAGGACTGCTAGGACAGCAGGATGGGAGGGAGAGCTGAATGTCATTGTCCACCTGGGGACTAAAGACCTGGCCAGGGACAGGGCTGGGACAGTGCAGGAAGAGTTTAGAGAGCTGGGGAAGGGTCTTAGGTAACTTGCTCATTGGCTTTCACTGAGGTGCTGCCTGTCTATGAAAGGGGACAGGAGAGGGATTGCTGCACCAGGGGCTTCAACTCATGGCTGAAGGAATGGTACAGAGATATAGGATCTGGCTACATTAGGGACTGAGGACCCACCTGGGAGGACAAGGGCCTATATATAAGTGATGGCCTGCATCCATCCGTGAGGGAAACCACAGTCCTCAGAGGACAGTTCAAATGTTACTTCAATGAACATTTAAACTAGCCAAGAGGGGTGGCGTAAGGAATCAAGGAGTTAGAAACTGCCCACACGCACAGGCTGAATTAGAGAGTAAGGAGAACTTGAGGATAGAGGAATCCCCAGGGTACAAATTAATAAAGGAAGCAGGGTGGTAGAGATAAAGGGGGAAGGAATGGGAGAATTAAAAAGAGAGGAGAAGGCAGGAGGGCCAAAAGGAAAAAAGGGGGCAAACAAGCAGAGTGGAAACAAAATCTGGAAGGTCAAATGTATGAATGCTTGAAGTCTAGGCCATAAGATTCCAGACCTGGAGGCCATGATGGTAGAGGCCAACCTGGACATTGTGGCCATTACCGAGTCATGGTGCACTGAAAACCATGACTGGGATATGGCCATACCAGGCTATATATACTCTGTTCAGGAAGGCCAGGTGAGATGGAAAGGAGGGGGTGTGGTGCTTTATGTGAGGGAAAGTATAAAAGCAACGGAGATACAGAGAGTACAGTGGGAGGCAGAGGTATTGTGGGTCACCCTGGAGATGAGGAATGGAGCCACCATTCACACTGGAGTGATCTACAGTCCTCCAGCACAGAGGGAGGAATAAGATATGGTATTGGGGGAAGCCCTTGGCAAGATGGCAGAAAAAGGGGCGGTCCTGCTGGTGGGGGACTTCAACCTGCCAGATGTAGATTGTAGCCTCTCAGCAGTGACTTCAGCTAGAAGCAGGGATGTCCTGAACTGTCTGCAGGAGGCATTCCTCAGGCAGCTAGTCAGTAAACCCACTCATGATGGGGCGATACTGGACCTGGTACTCACTAACAGGGACAGTGTTGCAGACATCAAGGTAGGAGGCCACTTGAGGACCAGTGATCACTGAACAGTGTGGTTCAATATAAGGATGACTGTGGAATGGACCCACGTAATGGCAAGGGTCCTGGACTTCAGGAAGGCAGATTTTAAAAAGATGGGTTAATGCGTCAGGGATGATCTAGCAGGAGGATAACCTGGGTGAGGTGGAGAACAGTTCACAAAGATAAAAGGGAGCATAGTAAAGACAACAACCCTCTGTGTCAAACAAGTGAGCAAAAGCAAGAAGAAAAAGTACCCATTATGGTTCTCAAAAGAGGTGGCTGAAAAAATAAATGCTAAATGGGTAGCATTCAGAAGGTATAAGGAAACACAGAGGGAGGAGGATATGGATGTGTATCAGGGGAAACCGAGGGAAGCAGGGAAAGCAGTAAGGAGCACAAAGGCACAAACCAAAGAGAGAACAGCCCAGGAGGTAACAAAAGGGGACAAGGCATTTTTTAGGTACGTAAGTGAAATAAGGAAGACCAGAGCTGGGATTGTAAGGTTAAGAAGGGAGGGGAGGGGAAGGACTGTGCAAAGGTGGGCCAGAAAAAGACAGACATCCTGAACAAATATTTCTGTTCAGTGTTCACAGAGGAAGGAGAATGGGAGGGGCAACAAAAAGTGTTAAAAGCTTTGGAGGGAAGTGGATATTAATCCTTTATTGGCATCAAGAGTCCAGATGGGACTTGCTAATCTGAAGGTGGACAAAGCAATGGGGCTAGATGAGGTGCATCCAAGGGTACTGAGGGAGCTCAGGGAAATACTGGCTGCACCTCTGTGTGAGAATGGATTCTGTACAAGGGACCTCTATCCTGTCTTTTAAGTCTGTTGCAACAGCATTTTCTCCTTTGTTCCTTCTGTAGCTTTAATTTGTATTTCTTTTATTATCAGGCTGGCCACCTGATATCATTTTACTTTAATTGTATTCTGTCCTCTCCTAGAAATCCTTTGTCAGAATCCATTCAGCATGCCCTGCCTTCTAGTACCCACGATAGTGGGATACAGTTTGTTTGTCTTAGTTCCTTTAAGTAGTCCGGAAGTTGCCCAATAATTCAGCTCAGCGTTGTGCCTGTGGCAGTAAGTGGAGCTGGCTGCAAACCATGCGTTCCCCTCCCCCCCCAAACAGTGCAATGTGAGCCAAACATGCTGAAACAGCTCCATGGGTTTGGCTGCTATTAGTAATTTGTACATTTAAGAAGTTTTTTTACACATTTCATTAATAAAATTACACCTCATTCGGTGAATTAAAACCTCCAGCTTTAAATCTCTCCTGCAAATCCAGCTGTATATGGTCATAAAAGTGCTGCAATCACTTTCATAAAAATAAAACCTTGTTTCAGGTTAAATATTTTATTTACACACCAGGGTTATCAGCTCCCTCCTGTAACTTCTCCTGTAGCAATGTGTAGCAGTTTCTAGGGGAAGGAAGGGTGGGGAAATAAGACCTCTGGCTGAATATTTGCCTGGTAGTTTGAGTTTTCACATACAGCACAGTTTTAACTTCATGAAGTTCAAGTTGCTCATAAGCTTAATTAGAAGCTAAAAATAAATATGTTATAGTTGCCAGGTTATTTTATATTGTCTATCCTTCCAAAACATGCTGTAGGAAGGGATAATTATGAACTTACATGGATTTACCTGGAATGGTTTGTAGCAGGCTGTATTGTTGCTGAGCCAAAGTTCTAAGAGCCCCACCCTTCTCTGAGTTCAGGTCTATACCAGCCAGCTGGCCTTGCTTTGTTATACTTATAAACCTGACACATAAGGGGTGGAGCTTCTGTTAGACATTTTCAGTTATATCCTTTAATTAGTACATTTTATTTCGATTAGGAACCTAAGTTAATATGTTAGTGGAAAATAACATTATAATTCATGTTTAGAAGTTAATAATTTATTGATTTAAAGACTTTATATACCTTGTGACTCTGATGGGTGGAGAGTTAAACTCCTCCCCTATCAGATCCCTATAAATGGGATGCTTTACTTCATTTCAGCAGATAGTTTTGTGAAGAGCAGACAGGTTCTGTTCTGAGTGGTGACACTAGTTGGTTCTAGTGTAGTTATATATTATTTTGTATGTTTTTGTTTTGTTTTGTCACTCAGTCTGTTGAATAAGTACAAAGAAATAAAACATCAGCTTATCCATAACCAGCTGCCTGGAGTCCTAATTTATCCCACACCTCACAAGTTTGTGTCAGAGTGGGATAAAGAAGTCTGGCTCAGAGGATTTCTGATACTGTCTGAGTATCTGTTGGAGGACACGGCTGATGCAGGAAGAACCACAGCAGTAACAAGGAAGATGGCAGATCAATTGGGCTTAACATTGATGCCTGAGCTGATGTCTGATGTTCGATGGAAGACAAAACTGGAAGAAGAAGGAGCTGTTGGAGGTATACCAGAGACAGAGGAACTAGAGGAAGAGACTGTGACTGCACCAACTGGAGATACACAGGAATTATTACAATGGTTGTGTATGCAGCAAGTAGCCTTGGAGAAGCAGAGACTTAAGGACTTACAAAGATCTGAAGCCCGGTTGGAAGATACCATCAGAGCTATACAGGCCTTAAGCGTTGGACGACCCATAAGTCCTGGTGAGGGTCCAAAGGATATTAAATTAACAAAATGGTGTGAATCCGATGATATCGAAACCTATTTGACCACCTTTAAAAGGATTGCCAGAGCATGTCAATGACCCAGAGCCCAATGGGTGATAAGACTTGCCCCATACCTCACTGGAAAGGCCCAGTTAGCCTATGGACATGTAGACCCCACTGTGAGTGAGAACTATGAAGCAGTGAAAGAAGCTATCCTCAAGAGATATGATATTTGTTCAGAGATTTATAGGCAACGTTTTCGGACTCTTAAATATCATTCATCAGACACCCCCCAAGAGACTTATACTAGATTGAAAGATTTGTGTGGTAAGTGGTTACAGCCATCTAGTAACACTAAAGAATAGATGATGGAAGCTATAGTGATGGAAAAATTTGTACGAATAATGCCACAAGACATACAGTTGTGGGTGAGAAAACACCTCCCGGACACTGCAAAGAAAGCTGTACAACTAGCGGAGGATTACCTCCCTGCCAGACCCAGCAGACAAAAAGGGTATCCTGGGATAAGTACACCTCACCCGACGGTAAGAACCTTTCCTATATCTTCCTCACTCAGTGTACAGCAGTCTACTAGTGGGGGCACAAACCCAGTAAAAACAGATAGAGCACCTACTGCAGAAATAATCTGTCACTACTGCCATGGAAAAGGACATATAGCACGTTTTTGTCCAAAGAAGAAGTCAGCACCCACACAGCTAGTTTTGGCCAATTGGGGCCAATATCTAACTCCGGTGACTATCAATGGTAGACAAGTAATGGGACTCTTGGACTCTGGAAGTAGACAGACATTAATTAAAGCCAATCTGTTACCTATTGAAGGTTGCCCTCAGACCCAGACTGGAGTTACATGTATCCATGGAGACACACATTTCTATCCCTTATTGCCTGTGGACATAGAGGTACACCAGAGCAAACACAGACTTGATGTAGGAGTAGTGCCCTGTCTTCCTGTCCCTGTTATAATTGGACATGAGCACCCTGAGTTCAGTATATTGTTAAATGAATCTACACATTTGGGAGCTGCCACTACCAGGGCCCAGAAAAGAGAAAGAATGGACCTACAACAAGTATTTCCATTTGGAGAAGATATTTTTGGTGAACCAGGTGCTAAAAAGAAATCCAGACAAGACAAACGGCTGGATAGGAAAAGATGGCACCAAACCCATACACACATTGGAAAAGAAGAGCAGGACATAGAAAAAGACAATTTGTTTGGACTTGAACAGGCTAAAGATAAATCTTTGAGTCCTTTGTTTTTACAGGTTGGGAAACCGCAGGGCGATGAGCCTAAATATGTAATACAAAAAGGGCTATTATATCGTGAGTGTTTAAATCCCAAAACTAATGAAATAATCTCTCAGTTATTAGTGCCTATTACATATAGAGAGCCTTTAATATCCCTAGCTCTTGATGTTCCTCTAGCTGGTCACCAGGGGGCTGAAAGGACACTTCAGAGATTATTATATCGGTTCTATTGGCCAGGAATTAGACAGCGGGTACAAGAGTATTGTAAAACTTGTGAGCATTGTCAAAAGGTGGCTACAGTGTCGAAAAAGGAAAAAGTTCCCCTACAACCGCTACCTTTGATCATGGTACCTTTTGAACAGATAGCAATGAATGTAGTTGGTCCATTACAAAAGAGTGCAAAAGGGAATTGCTTCATCTTAGTTGTATGTGATTATGCTAAAAAGTATCCGGAAGCTATTCCCTTATGCACAGTTACCGCAGACAAGGTAGCGGAAGAATTGGTAAAGTTATTCTCAAGGATGGGGATCCCTAGAGAAATATTAACAGACCAGGGTAGCAATTTCTGCTCACAAGTTTTAAAAAAGTTGTATGCAGCATTGGGGTACATGCTATACACACTTCTCCTATCATCCACAAACAGATGGATTAGTAGAGAGATTCAACCATACATTGAAATCATTGTTAAGGAAATTTACCCAGGAAGAAGGGAAACACTGGGATAGACTGTTGCCCTATCTCATGTTTGCATACAGGGAGGTGCCGCAGTCATCCACTGGTTATTCCCCATTTGAATTATTATTTGGAAGGAATCCCTTGGGTTTACTGGATATTATTAAGGAGAATTGGGAAACAAAAACTCTGGACACTTTACCATTGGCCTCTATTGAGTACATTAAGACACTAAGGGAAAAATTAGCACAATACACTAAAAAAAGCTCAACAATATAACCTTGATCATAAGAAATATCAAAAAGCTTATTATGATCAAGGGGTAGGAAAGAAATCCTTCCAAGTAGGAGATAAAGTCCTACTATTATTACCTTGTTCAGACAACAAATTGTTGATGAAGTGGCAAGGACCATACACTGTACAGAGGCAAGTGGGGCCTGTTAATTATGAGATCTTATGCCCAGATAAAAGAATTAAAGTGCGTCTATACCATGCCAATTTATTTAAGGCCTGATATGAACGTAAGCCTACTTCTCTCTACGTCTGCCCTGAGCCAGAACAAACTGAGCTTGGACAAGCCTACAAGAGATTGGAAGAGAAGGGTAATGTCAGAGATGTTAGTATTAATATGGAATTATCTGACATACAGAAGAAAGAATTAAATCAATTGTTGGAAAAGTACAGTGCAGCCTTTACCACAGTACCCGGACACATGGATGTAGGACACACACGGTACCTATCAGACTAAAACCTTATAGGTTGCCAGAAAGTGTACAGTCTGAGGTTATACAGGAAATAAAGAAGATGCAGCAAATAGGAGTGATTGAACCATCTATGAGTCCTTGGAGCTTCCCTATGGTGGTGGTAAACAAAAAGGAAGAGGGGGTAAGAGTCTGCTTAGATTTCCATAGGTTAAATGCTGTATTCAAATTTGATGGGTACCCTATGCCGCGCATAGATGACATCATCGATCATCTAGGCAATGCTCAGTACATTAGCACATTAGATCTTTCAAAGGGTTACTGGCAAATACCTCTCGATCAGGAATAGCAGGAAAAGACAGCATTTCATACCCCCTTGGGATTATTTCAGTTCAAGGTAATGCCATTTGGACTACATGGGGCACCTGCCACATTCCAGAGGGCTACGGACAAGATTTTATATCCACATGCATCTTATAGTGCGGCATATTTAGATGATGTCATAATATTCAGTCCATCTTGGAAGGAACACATGACACACCTGGAAGCAGTACTAGAGGCAATAACCATAGCAGGATTAACCATAAATCCAAAGAAATGCTCACTAGCAATGCATGAGACTACTTATTTAGGTTTTGTTATTGGAAAGGGGGAAGTTAAACCTGAAATAAGTACAATTGATGCTATAGCTGGAAGCACACAACCCCAGACCAAAACACATGTATGAGCATTTTTGGGTTTAGCAGGTTACTACCATCGTATTGTCCCTAACTTTTCTGAGTTAGTTAACCCTCTGATAGAACTAACAAAAAAATGACATCCTGAGAAGGTAATATGGAATAAACAATGTGAAGAGGCCTTTCTAGCCCTCAAATCCAAATTATGTTCCTACCCCATATTACATAGCCCTGATTTTCAGCGTCCATTTATATTACAAACTGACGCTTCCAACCATGGAATTGGAGCCGTTTTATCCCAAATGGTCGGAGATGAAGAACATCCTGTTTTACATATTAGCAGAAAATTACATCAGAGAGAAATGAAATATGCCACTATCAAAAAGGAGTGCCTTGCTATTCGTTGGGCAGTAGATTCTCTAAAGTTCTATCTATGGGGTAGAGAGTTTACAATAATTACAGACCACAATCCCTTATGCTGGTTGCATATGATGAAAGACAAAAACCCACACATTATGCGTTGGTATCTGACCCTTCAACTGTATAAATTTATAATTCAACATCGTGCTGGTGCCAAACACAAAAACGCAGACTATTTGTCTCATTTTGGGGCTAGTAGATATTTATCAGACCCCGGGGTAATAGATACAGAAACTTTGCATAAAAATGCCAAATGAGAAATGTTGAGTCATTATAATAATGTGGGACCCAGGGGTGGAGCTTTGGGAGTGGGTGGGCTAAAGCTCCATCCCTTTTTATTATATTAGAAAGGGATCTGTATAAATATCTAGATAGTACTGTTGAAGGAAAAAGAAACAAAAGATAAAGTGTTTTCCCCTGTTTCTTCCCTGAGTCGGGAGGAGTGTGAGAATGGATTCAGTACAAGGGACCTCTATCCTGTCTTTTAAGTCTGTTGCAACAGCATTTTCTCCTTTGTTCCTTCTGTAGCTTTAATTTGTATTTCTTTTATTATCAGGCTGGCCACCTGATATCGTTTTACTTTAATTGTATTCTGTCCTCTCCTAGAAATCCTTTGTCAGAATCCATTCAGCATGCCCTTCCTTCTAGTACCCACGATAGTGGGATACAGTTTGTTTGTCTTAGTTCCTTTAAGTAGTACGGAAGTTGCCCAATAATTCAGCTCAGCGTTGTGCCTGTAGCAGTAAGTGGAGCTGGCTGCAAACCATGTCCCCCCCCAAACAGTGCACTGTGAGCCAAATATGCTGAAACAGCTCCATGGGTTTGGCTGCTATTAGTAATGTGTACATTTAAGAAGTTTTTTTACACATTTCTTTAATAAAATTACACTTTATTCAGTGAATTAAAGCCTCCAGCTTTAAATCTCTCCTGCAAATCCAGCTGTATATGGTCATAAAAGTGTTGCAATCACTTTCATAAAAATAAAACCTTGTTTCAGGTTAAATATTTTATTTACACACCAGGGTTATCAGCTCCCTCCTGTAACTTCTCCTGTAGCAATGTGTAGCAGTTTCTAGGGGAAGGAAGGGTGGGGAAATAAGACCTCTGGCTGAATATTTGCCTGGTAGTTTGAGTTTTCACATACAGCACAGTTTTAACTTCATGAAGTTCAAGTTGCTTATAAGCTTAATTAGAAGCTAAAAATAAATATGTTATAGTTGCCAGGTTATTTTATATTGTCTATCCTTCCAAAACATGCTGTAGGAAGGGATAATTATGAACTTATATGGATTTACCTGGAATGGTTTGTAGCAGGCTGTATTGTTGCTGAGCCAAAGTTCTAAGAGCCCCACCCTTCTCTGAGTTCAGGTCTATACCAGTCAGCTGGCCTTGCTTTGCTATACTTATAAACCTGACACATAAGGGGTGGAGCTTCTGTTAGACATTTTAGTTATATCCTTTAATTAGTACATTTTATTTCGATTAGGAACCTAAGTTAATATGTTAATGGAAAATAACATTATAATTCATGTTTAGAAGTTAATAATTTATTGATTTAAAGACTTTATATACCTTGTGACTCTGATGGGTGGAGAGTTAAACTCCTCCCCTATCAGATCCCTATAAATGGGATGCTTTACTTCATTTCAGCAGATAGTTTTGTGAAGAGCAGACAGGTTCTGTTCTGAGTGGTGACACTAGTTAGTTCTAATGTATTTATATAATATTTTGTATGTCTCTGTTTTGTTTTGTCACTCAGTCTGTTGAATAAGTACAAAGAAATAAAACATCAGCTTATCCATAACCTGCTGCCTGGAGTCCTAATTTATCCCACACCTCACACTCTGACAGCTGTGATCATGTGGTTTTATCCATCAATCAATTTGAAGTGCATCTATCAATGTCACTGTGATGTCACATTGTGGTGTACTATTTAAATGGCATTCAGGTCCAAGTGATTAGCCTTTGAAAAAGAACCGCACCTGACACGAAATGCATCAGGCATTTATATACTTTTTTACAATAAATATGTAATTTTGTAAATCTACCTGATGGTATCCGCGTAATGAGAGGTGGTGTGTGCTCACCTTTATTTGAAATAGTATCCTACTTGGCAGCCAGGAGAACCACCGGCCCAATGTGAGACTTCTCTACAGCAACAAACCTCTGACAGCTCTATTTAACAGCTCACTGGAAACAGGAGTGGTTCCGGAGGACTGAAGGAAGGCAGATGTAGTCCCACTACACAAAAGTGGTAGCAGGGGAGGAAATTGGCAATTATAGGCCAGTCAGTCAGACATCGGTGGTGGAAAGGTTAATGAAATGACTGCTGAAGAAAAGGATTGTGAAATATCTTGATTCCAGTATTTTACAAGACCCGAGGCAGCATGGTTTCACAGGGAGGAGTCATGTCAAAGAAATCTGACAGATTTCTTTGACTGGTTGACCAAGGTACTAGATCAGGGTGGAGCAATGGACATGATGTACCTAGATTTCATTTCTACATAGGAGACTAGCAAGCAAGCTGGGTAGCTTAGGAGTGGGTCCAAAGGTAGTAAACTGGATGAGAAATTGGTTAGGGGATAGGCAACAGAGGGTGGTGGTAAATGGAGTTCACTCCAACCAGATAAGATAACCAGTGAAGTACCTCAGGGATCAACTCTCCTTAATGTCTTTGTAAGTGACATTACAAAGTAACTGGAAGGGAATGTCTTCCTCTTTGTGGATGACACCAAAATCTGCAGTAGGGTGGACACTCGGGAGGGGGAGGAAAGGATGAGCAGGGACCTGAGAACTAGAGGAGTGGCCAAGGGTATGGCAGCTGGATTTCAATGTGAAAAAGTGCAAAATAATGCACTTAGTGCACAGAAACCCAGGAGCAGAGTACAAAATGGATGGAGTGGTACTGACAACTATCAAGCAGGAAAGAGACCTGGGGTAATCATATCAGATTACCTAAAGGTGGCCAGGCAGTGCAACAAGGTAGTTAGGAGGGCGAGCGGGATGCTGGGGTACATAGGGAGGGGTATCGCTACCAGAAAGAGGGAGGTGGTGTTGCCTCTGTATAGGTCACTGGTAAGATCCCATCTAGAGTACTGTGTCCAGTTCTGGAGACCACATCTCCAGAAGGATATAAACAAAGTGGAGACAGTCCAGAGAGGTCAACTAAAATGGTGCAGAGTCTGCATCCAATGCCCAACGAAGAGAGACTAAAGGACCTCAATATATACACCCTGCAACAGAGGAGGTATAGGGGGATATGATAGAAACCTTTAAATATCTCATAGGGGTAAATAAAGTACAGGAGGGGAGTATTTTTCAGAAGAAAATGTGCTCAAGAACAACCAGACATGCTATAAAGCTGGAGGGAGGGTAGATTCAAGAGAGGTGTGAGAAAGTACCGGTACTGCTTCACAAAAAGAGTGGTGGATTCCTGGAACATCCTTCCAGTGGAGGTGGTTGGAGCAAAAACAATAGTGGGGTTCAAGAATGCATGGGATAAGCACAAAGGAATCATAGTGGAAAGGAAGGGGGAAGGGAGAAAGAGCTGTAGATCAGGCATGATCTGCAGTAATACTGTAGGTAGGAAGAAATGGGCAGACTGGATGGGCCAAGCAGTCCTTTTCTGCTATCAAATTCTATGTTTCTATGTAAGCAATGTAGTCTGGCAATAAACATGTTCTACCCTGGGGTGTCTTTTCCCCATTCACTGGGTGTTTGTATGTTTGCCTTGGTATTCCTGGAAAGGTAGCCCTGGCTACTGTCTGAGTAAAAGTCAAGTGGCTCTGTGGTTCTCATAAGTAGGAAAGTACATTCTTTACTTCTCCTGTAGCAACAGATATGAGCCAATATGGTTACATTAAGAATTTCCTCTTAATTGTGGATAAGGTAACTTGCTTTTTAAAACTGCAGGTTATTATTATGAAATTACCAGTAAATTAAAGCAGTTTTATTTTAGTGTTTTTAAGAACAAAAACACCAAGGCTTGGGATATTACAAACCTATTTTATTGTCAAAGCTATGTAGTACTACTGGAACTGGATCAGATTAAGTTACTATAGTATTTTATTGTTCTGTATAAGTCTGCATTTTTAATGTCCTGTAGCTGTAATCATGAAATTGTAATGATTTAACAAATGAGCAATAACACAGAAACAGTGCATCCACCTGGCAACATGTGCTCAAGCTGGAGCAGAAAAGGTTAAAAAAGAGGACATTATGAAGTATTATTCATGGAAAGAGTGGTGGATGGATAAAGCAAACTTCCTAACAAGGCTGTGGATGCAAAGACAGTTGCAGGATTCAGGAGAAAGTGGGACACATACAAAGGAGCTAGCCAAGAAGCAGAGGGAGTTGAAGGGGTGACTGGGAAGGAGGAGTGAGACTAAAACATCTCTGAGTAGGGAAACACAGGACAGACTGTACTGCCCCTACCTGAGTTGCACCAAGAAACATGCTTCAGTGCAGTGTGCCTCTCCCAGTCAACAAATTTCAAAGAAGTTCGTACTCGGGTCAGCTGAAGAAGACCCTAGCTATATCCCATGGGGTAAAGAGCATTAGGAGAGTACAAAAAAAAAGTATGTTATTGTTCTAACAAACAGGCATATATTTAAATTTTAAAAATAGCATTTCATTGCTTTGTATATATTTTTTTGCTCTTACCTGTTACACACTCATGGTGGTTACACCTTACTACATACTGTATACAATTTAGTCCTATCATATTTCAGGAGATGGAAAAAAAATCTCATTTTATTCAGTCTTTTGGGGAAACCATTTTGAGAAAATTAGTTTAATAGGATAGATATTATACCACGCAGCAATTTACATAAGAAATGAATGCAAATGAAAAAAATTGACATTTTCATTCTATTTGTGTCTCATAGATTGTAACATATTTCTTTTATGTAAGTAATGTGCCCATCACATAAAATGCAGCAGCTGCAGAAATATGCATTATACATATGTTGAGTATAATGCCGAACAAGAAAGATCACTTCCACTGCAATATGATCACATTTAAATTGCAATCCTTTCTGCTTTTTCTTCTTTTGCTTTTAATAGTGTTATTGCTTTGGAACTCACCTGACAAGTGTATTTTGAGAAAATTGTGGAAAGCGATGACTCACTGAGTTCTGTGGAATCAAATTCTCATTAAGTGAAATAAAATTTAATTCTGTATCACTGTTGTGTATGTTGATTGCTCTCATTAGTGTTCTGCAGACAGACAAAGGGATGGTACATGACTGAAACATCAGTGTAACCAGTGGTAAAATTGTAGTGAACCTTTTCCCTTTGACTCCATGGCATGCCTGGCAAGGCTCTTAGCAAACTGTCAGAAAAAATAAAGATCCAGAAAGAAGGGGTTAATGATTAGTTTTTATATGGATTGTACTTTACTATAAATGGTAAAAAGAAATTGTTAAAAACTAGTACTGTTGCCTTAAAGCTCAATCTGTGCTCTAACAAGTAGGCTATATTGTCTGTCCAGTATGTGTACATAGACACATTTTGATAATGGGGCAATAATGGACAGAATCATAGCTAGCAGGCAGAACTAGCAGCAGGGGAGAGGGGAACAGAAGGTTGGATCTGATAGCAACAGCCAGAAGGTCTGCCACCAAGAACTGCAAACACACAAGAAAAATGTGCAAAAAGGAATTTATTATATGTACATACCAAAGTTCAGAACTTCCTCAAACAGTCCACTGTGGACTGTTTTGGGAAGTCTCAGGCTCAGGGTCGGACTGGCCCACCTGGATACCTGGAAATTTCCAGGTGGGCCCCCTCTGTTAGGTTCCTGGCCACTTTCTAAGCTCTGAGAATCTTTGGTTGTATCTTCTATTTTTTAAATAAATAGGCCCTGTAAGTAAATTCATAATGCAAACAAAGAGCTGGTGTATCATATTGAAGTGGAATAGTTATACGAGTGTGACACCCTGGGCCCTCCCTTATTGATTTTCCAGGTGGGCCCTTGTGTCAACTTTCCAGGTGGGTCCTCTGTAGCTCAGTCCGACCCTGCTCAGGCTTTAGTGTGTGCATTTAATAAATCACTTTTTGCACATTATTCTTGTGTCTTCACAGTTCTTGGTGCCAGACTTTTAGAATGTTATTCTGGGACTTGTGTAGTGTTCATGACACAGCTACCGGAAGGGGGGGGGTGTGTGGTCTTGTTCCTTGCTTGTATGGATCTGACAGCGCATGTAGTTATGAATGCTCTGAGCAACAGGAGCATGGAAGAGGTGAAGGCAGGCTTCCACGTAATAGGCAAAACAAAAAGAAAATGGAGCACTCACCGAAGGAGCTTCATTACAAATTTTTATGTGCAAACCATAAAATGCAGGATGCAGTGCAAGTTTCCCTACAAAGTTCCCTACATATGAGGCTTCATTGGGGCGAATGTGCAAACTCTCAAGACGATGCTTATAAGTATAACGGCTCACATTTTCATAGATTAAAGTACATTGCTTATATACATATTCATGAGATAGATGCCTTGCTTGTTTAACCCTTTCAAGTCAATCGAGTGGTGAGTACTGAGTATTGTGTGATTTAAAATCTGAAAAAACTCATAAGTTATACATTTTCCTTAAAACACCCCACCATTAAACATGACCGCTCTCTCCAGTATGCAGAAAATCTTACTCATCAATCATTTCCAAATGCATATTTAAGTAATTAATACATTTTAATTTATTTTTAACAAATTCAAGGATTTAGAACTTGGAAGTACACTTATGATGAGGAATTGTGCTTATAATAGCTCTTCAACTTGAAAGTCCTATCCAGTCGTCCTGGTGTGAATCAGAAAAGTGGGATTTCGACTCACCAGTAGCCTAAACCCAAAACAAGAAAACTTTTTTTCTGCCAGAACCCAGAATTCTGTTTAGATCATAGTTGAAAGTGACACTAAGGAGGGGAAATTCAAGAAAATGGAGAGGTGTACAGTGAGGGGGAGTGGAGGGGTTGGAGGGAATATGTAAATATATGAAGTGAAAATAATATAAAATTAGTGAGTCACAGTATGAAAGGAACATTATTAGATTAAAGAGAAGGTAAGGGAAATGAAGACAGAATAGAAGGAAAGGTTAATAGAAGAGAACAAACAGGAAGGAAGGGGAGGACAAAATGCAAGTTATAAACTCCAATATAAACAAACAAGCAGTATAATATTTAGAATAACACAGTATCAATTTGCAAACAATTCAGTGGCTACCAGTAAAGGGGTCCAATTTATGCCCCCCCATACAGAAACAGTATTTGATAATGCTAAGGTCAAGAAGGTCACAATATACCATCAATAGCAATTTTTTAAATACAGCTGTTAGAAATGAGGCATAAAGATCGCAGTCCCTCACATTTAGCCCAAAAAAGGCTTGAAACCAATTTCCTCATTTAGCCCTTGTGCCTGTATGGCAGTTAGACACTAAATGCAATATGTTTTGCTTTGAAGTAATATTCTGGTTTTGTCCCCACATCTGGGGAGTTCTTATATATTCTTCAAAGCCCTGAACTGGAAACTCTGGGGATTACAGTTGTGTGATTTGCCAAAATGTAGACCCATGGCATTATTTTCTTCACTTGCATAATAGCATGTATGTGCTCCTGCGCCATTTCTTTAAATGGCCTAATTGTGCAGCCTACATATAAGCTTCCACAAGGACACCATCCCACATAAACTGTGAATGGTGTGTGGCAGTCAATTTACTGCTTTAATTCTTTCCACACTGAGTTGTTGGGTGCTCAAAGTATGTACCAACCTGTGCATATTTGCTGATGTTGCACTGTTTGCAACAGAAAAATCCCAGCCTATTTTTGTCCAGGTGCATTCTCTGGGTTCATGAAATGGCTCTTCGTTAACTGGTCCCCTGGGATTTTGACCCTACGAAAAGGTAATCCAAGGGTACGGACCTACCACAGGTCCCAGTTCTGGGTTCCTGGCCAGAATTTTCCGTCTTTCTGTAATAGCCTTTCTCAGTTTATGGGACTTCTGTTTAAAATCAAAGCCCACAGTTACTCATCACATGTCAATTCAGTTTTTTTGGTTTTGTTTTTAACAGAGGCAACCCATTTTTTCAACTTTTTTGTATTACTGAATTGATTACACTTGCTGAATATATATCCTCTTTCATGGAACCTGGCCAACGACATCCCCACCTCCTTCTCATAAGTAGAGTGTTGGGAGGAATTTCTCTTGATCCTTAAAAAATGACCATAGGGGATGCTATCGACCAGCTTGTATGGGTGTGTACTTTCTGTTTCTAGTTCCCAGTAATAAGTTTTCTATATGGTAAGTGTATCACTGCCTATGTCACTAACTCCTAATTTGATGTCCAAATAGTCTATCTCATCCAGGTTCACACTGAATACATTTCAAATTGTACTGGTTAATTTTTAACCAGTTAATGAATGCTGGTACTCCCTATATACCTCCACCACAGACACATACAGTGTCATCAATAAAACAATACCACCGTATTGTATGTCTGAGGTGGGGGGTGGCAACATAAAATACCAGCTTGCGTTCCCATGTGGACAGAAAGATATTAGCATATGAAGGTGCTAAAGAGGCACCCAGGGTTGTTCCCTGGGTCTGCAGAAAAGCTTGTGGTGAAATTGGAAATAATTGTGATGTAAAACAAATGACAACATAGAAAGAATGAAAGTATGTGGTGTATCTTTCAGTGTCTCATCCCTAACAAGGGTTTCCTCCACTGCTTTCATCCCATGTTCATAATTAATACAAGTGTAGCGGTTCATTGTATCTATAGTGAGTCAGCAAAAGCTAGAATTCCATTCTATGTTTCTAATTTTGCCAATCAAATCAGCTGTGTCTCTGATACAGCTTGGGGCTTTTGTCACCATGATTTTCAGAAAGTGGCCACACATCCAGCATGACTCTCATGGAGTAACCCAATGCCAGAAACTATAGGTCACCAGTAGAGTCCCTCACAGACTTGTGGACCCTCAGGATCAAGAAGAATGTTGGGCATATCTGAGTGGTCCATTTTCAAAAACTTTACCTCACTCCTATTAATGTGGCCCAGATCAAATGTTCTGTCATTCTCATCATCTAAGATCACTTTAAATGCTAGGATAGGGTTGTACATCAGTTTTTTGTAATTTTATTCTTCACTTAGTTGCCCAAGTATCTCCTTCGGTGCAGATCTACATCCTGCATCACCACCATCACCCCTTGTCTGCAGGCTTAATGATGATGTTTTTCATGGACTATAGTTTTCTTTTCTTTTGCAGGCAAGTTGGAGAACAGTGGTCAGGAGAGATTAGTTCTCACATACTCAAACACTCTGATAGTAGGATGTCTTATCTGATCTGGACAAAAGGAGCTTTTGCCCCTCAGCCCAGTAGTAGAACCCCTTGAAATTAGAGTTTCATTTAGTTGGTCAGTTGAAGCATGTGGGCCCAACACATCCAGATTTACATCATTAGCATGCAGTTCATCAGTTAGTGACAACAGTAGTGCTACTTCATTTGTCCATGATCAAGCTCAACACAGAGGCATTGTTAGGGCTCGGCCTCCAGATCTGGGGCCCTGAATTTTTGCCTGCAGCCCCGAACCTTGTCTTGTGCAGCCCTGCTTTTTTTTTGTTCTAAACTTGCATTTCTTCCTGATCCCATCATGCATTGTAGTCTCTGGAGGGATTTAAAAATATTTAATATCAAAATCCATCCATAAAGAACTATGAGGCCACAATTGTAGTGCAGCACCCATGCTTGCAGCACGCAGGCAACAGTATGACCTGAAGTAAGTTGTGCGGTGACATTCTCATTCTCTTCCAGCACTCTGCTCTCTCACTGATCAGCACTCTGTGTGTTGCTCTCCCTCTTCAGTCAACTACATGACTCCCCCCCAAGAATCCATGCAAACTACTGAAGGAGTTATGGACTGACTAGATGGGCCTGATGGTCCTTATCTGCCAAAAATTCCTATGTTTCTATGTTACTTGCTCTTGCCAGTAGCATTGCCATCAATCAGGAGAGTAGCCCAAACTCCCTCCCGGCTCAGGACAGACGCTTGAATAGGCAGGAGCTCAAAGTCATGGTGGATTCACTGGACCCATAAATAGTCAACTAGGCTGCTCAGAGGGGTTTAAATATGGTGCCAAGTATGGAGTCCCCAAAAATGGTTATGGTGCTGTGTGTGCAGGAGGAGGGAATGAGGACAGCAGCTACCGTGTGAGACTATACTGTTACAGAAGCAGGAAAAAAATGAAGACAAAAGTTCCAGAAAAGCGTTATTTTGCAACAGCTGGTTCACTCCAATTTCAACACCTTCTTGGGGCCTACATGGCCCCTGGCCTACTGTTTTGGGTCTGGGCCCCGAATAATATCTCATGCTAGCAACACCTCTCATTCAACATCATTCATCAGAATTGTTTGCCCTCCATCTTGCCTGCTGCACCCTCTTTGTGTGCTTTTGCCTTTTCCTTGGGACTGTTCTTGATTGGGCTCCTCCCCCTCCTCCTGCTGGTCTAAAAATTAACTCTCCTGATTTCTTCCAAGTCACTTCTGCCACTGTTGCTCTTTGATGTTCCTTTGTATTTTGGAAAATTTGCTGTGTTTGGGACCTGCTTCGACTTCGTGAAAGGAATGTTTTATCCCAAAAGAAAACCCCTCCCTCCTTGTAATCTCTTTAGTCCCTATCAGATTTGGACCATTTGTATCCTTTTACCTCCCGTGGGTATTGAGGGAGCGCAAGGAGATACCGGATGCATCTCTGACAGTACTATTTAACAGCTCGCTGGAAACAGGAGTGACTCCAGAGGACTGGAGGAGGGCAGATGTAATCCCATTTCACAAAAGTGGTACCAGGGAGGAGGCTGGCAATTATAGGCAGGTCACCCTGATGTCGGTGATTAGAAAGTTAATGGAAACACTGCTACAAGAAATGATTGTGGAATATCTTGAATCCAAGGGATTACAAGACCTAAGGCAGCATGGATTCATGGGGGGTCATGTCAAATGAATCTGATCAATTTCTTTGACTGAAAGACCAAGGATTTAGAGCAGGGTAGAGTGGTGGACATGGCCTGAATAGATTTGCTTTTGACACCATTGCAGACAGGAGACTATATAGTACAGCTGGGTAGCTTAGGAGTGGGGCCAAAGGTGGTAAACTGGGTAAGAAATTGGCTGGGGATAGGCAACAGAGGATGGTGATAAATAGAGTTTACACCAAGAAATGGAGGGTGACCAGTGGGGTGCCTAATGATCAGTGCTGGGACCAGTACTCTTTAATGTTTTTACAAGTGACTCTGCAGAAGAGGGAATGAAGGCCTGCCTCTTTGTGGATGACACCAAAATCTGCAAATGGGTGAAAACTCCCAGGGTGGTGGAAAGGATGATAAGAGTTGTTGGGAGACTCAAAGAGTGGTCAAGGGTATAGCAGCTGGGTTTCAATGTGAAGAAGTGCAAAATGATGCACTTACAGCACAGAAACCAGGGGGCAGAGTACTAAATGTGTGGAGTGGTAGCGATAACAATTAAGCAGGAAAAAGAGGTGGGGCTTCTCATATTGGATGGACTAAAGGTGGCTAGGCAGTGTGACAAAGTAGTTAGGAGAGGTCCGGTCCAGTGGCACTGAGGGATGAGGCACTGGTCACCTTACCTTGCATCACATTGGTGACCTGTGTTCGGGAACAAGCATGGATCACCAGAGTTGGCAGGGGAGGAGAAGGATTGAGCATCCGTTGGACTGCTCTCCTTCTCCGGGGAGAGGGGTCAATGACAGTCGGCACCTGATTGCCCCCTGGCAGAGGCTGGAGGGGAAGGTGCTGGACTGTACTTCAGGGGAGGAGTTGGGGGCATACACCAGGAGGAAGTGTGTGCAGAGACATGCATGCTCCCTTCCACTGGTGTCATGACACGCCCTCAGTTCCGGGGAGAAAACAAATGAAAAAAGGTAGACCTCTTGGTTGGGCAGCTTGATCACCATCCAACTGAACACCAGCTCTGGGGGAAGCTGCAGAATCTGGATCCAGACAGGGTGGATGAGATGGGGGCTCCCCACCACCCCGCTGCATGGGGTAAGCCACAGGGGAAACAGGCAAGGACCCTAATGAAACATGGGGGTTGTCAGGCTGTGGCTGGAGTCCCAAGGTGTTGCCAGGAAGGGGAGCAGATCAGGTAGGTCGTGCAGAGAGAGACAACCAAAAAAAAAAGCAGCTGGGAGGGCTAGCGGAATGCTGGGGTGCATAGGGAGGGGCATCACCAGCAGAAAGAGGGAGGTGGTGTTGCCTATGTATAGATACCTTGTAAGACCCTACCTTGGGTACTGTGTCCAGTTCTGGAGACCACATCTCTAAAAGGACATGGATAACTAAAATGGTGCAGGGTTTGCACCAAAAGTCCTACGAGGAGAAACTAAAAGACCTCAATATGTACACCCTGGAAAAGAGGAGGGAGGGGGGAGATGATAGAAACCTTTAAATACCTCACTGAGGTAGACAACATACAGGAGGGAAGTAACTGTCAGAAAAAAAAGCTCAAGAAAAGGGGACATGCTATGAAGCTGGAGGGGTAGATTCAAGAGAGATGTGAGAAAGTACTTCTTCACAGAAATTGTGGTGGATTCCTGGAACAGACTTCCAGCAGAGGTTTTGGGGTTGAAGACAGTGGTGGGGTTCAAGAATGAATGGGACAGGCATAAGAGTATCTTAGTGGAAAGGGAGGAGGGAGAAATATCTGGGGATTGATTAGGGTCTGAAGAGATACTGTAGGTAGGTAGGAAAAATGGACAGAATGGGTGGGCCAAGCAGGCCTCATCTACCATCAAATTCTTTGTTTCTATGTCTCCCTTTCATGTTTCTGTATTTCATTTTTCAAAGCCGTATCCAGTCCAACAAAATCAGGATTTGAGGGACCTGTCCAGTGGTGCAGAGGGCTGAGGTGCTGGATGCCACACCTTGTGCCACACCGGTGACCCAGGTTTGGGAACAAGCTCGGGTCATCAGGGGTTGGCAGGGGTGAGGGAGAGGATAGTGAGTAGCTACCAGTGGGCAGCTCTCCACCTTGGGAGGGATCTGGTGTGCCTCTCAGTGCTTGGCTGCCCCCCAGTGGAAGCTGGGTAGCAGTGCCACCTCCAAGAGCCTGGGTGTAAGGCCAGGGAAGGAGCTTTAGTCTGGAGCTGCATCACACATGGCACCTCCATGCACATGAGTCACTGCTTCCAGGGCCCCGGAGAGTTACGAGGGAGAAAAATGGTGGAAATTGGGGATACTGCTCGATGAAGCCTCCAGACCAAGCTCGAGAGTTCCACCAGGATGCTCGTAGCGTAGGTAAGTTCCTGAAAGACCCCGAGTCCAGTAGGGTGGCAGAGAAGAAAAAATTACTCACCTTAGTAATGTTGTTTCTTCTAATGGAATTTTGCTGTGTTCTGACATATGCAGTGATGTCCAACCTTTGAACTGCCCCGGAGAGGAAAGAGTTAACTTTCCATGCCAGGCATGGAACGCTGAGCTCGAACTCGGTTGAGACTCTGTCTGTTGCTGTTTGAACTCAAACCGCCAGATCTTTACGAGCTATACTCACTGGGTGTCCTGTGTGGAAACTGTAAACTTACACTAGCCAACTGGCTACAAAATATAATAAAAAGATTTTTTGGTCCCAAAGCAAAGACTCAAGTCAGGAAACCCAAAAAATAAAATAAAACACAACACACACACACCCAAATTAAGGGGGTGAGAAAAATGGGGCATCTCCAGAGTGCCAACACTGTTGCTGCCCACCCACATCCCAAAACCCAGGTTCTGAGAGGGGAGGCGGGAGGTCAGAATACAGCAAGACTCCATTAGAAGAAACAACATTACTAAGGTGAGTAATTTTTTCTTCAAACAACATGAAGTCTTGCTGTATTCTGACATATGCAGACTACCAAGCAGTACCTCCATGGAGGAGGGACAGAACCTACTCCGAATAGGCTCTAAGCACTGCTGTGCAAACCGAGCATCACTCCTAGCCTGGATATCCAGAGAGTAATGCTTGGTGAAAGTATGTACTGTTTTCCAGGTGGCTGCTTGACAAATCTCTAAGATAGGAATATCCCTGGCAGCAGCCATGGAAGCAGCTGTACCTCTGGTAGAGTGAGCCCTCAGGCCTGAGGGTGGGATCCTACCTAATTTTTCATAGCAAAATTGTATGCAAGAGACAATCCACCTGGCAATAGATCTCTTAGTGGCAGGTTTTCCCTTACCAACCTCACCATAAGTGAGGAACAGTTGGAGGGAGTCAAACCTGTGACCCTTGGTGTGCTCTATGTAGTAGCTAAGGGCCCTTTTCACATCCAAGCTGTGCAGCCTCCTCTCCCCAAAGGAGGAATGGTCAGTGAAGAAAATAGGGAGAGACACAGACTGGTTAAGGTGGAAATCTGAAACCACCTTAGGTAAAAACTTCATATTAGTCCTGAGGACCACCTTATCTCTATGGAAGGAGATAAAATCAGACTCCACTGACAGGGCCTGTAACTCACTTATGCATCTGGCAGAAGTGATGGCCACCAAGAAAACAGTTTTCCAAGTCAAGTACTTAAGCTCTGCTGAGAACAGAGGCTCAAAAGGGGGGTTGCATAAGCTGAGCAATGCAAACATTAAGGTCCCAAGCAGGGGCAGGGTCCCTGAAGGGAGGATTGGTATGCAGCAATCCCTTGAAGAAATTACAGAATACAGGATGAGCTGAAAGGGAAGAATGCTTGCCTGCTGCCAGGAAGGCAGAGACAGCTGCCAGATGCACTCTTAGTGTAGCTGGCCTGAGTCCCAAGCTATTGAGATGAACCATATAGTCAAGGACTGTGGGCAAGCCAGCAGACTCTGGAGAAATATGCTTCCCAGAGCACCATATAGTAATCTTTTCCACTTGGAGTTGTAAGTCTTTCTGGAGGAAGGCTTTCGCGAAGCCTTTAAAATATCCAGAACACCTTGAGAGAGATGCAAATCAGCAATCTCTAACTCTTCAAGAGCCAGGCCTTGAGATTGAGAGATTTGAGATTCGGATACCAAACCCTCCCCTGAGCACAAGTTAACAGGTTGTAATTCCTGGGAAGAGACAGGGGAAGGTGGACTGCTAAGGACAACAAGAGAGGGTACCAGGGCTGTCTGGCCCAGTCTGGAGCAATCAGAATCACTCTGCAGGGTTGAGACCTAATTTTGACTAGCACCTTGAACAGTAGAGGGAAGGGGGGGAAGCATACAGGAACTTCCCTTTCCAATTGAGAACTAGGGAATCCAGGGGGACTGAGCCCAACACTGGGGGCCTGCAGCAAAAAAGAGGAAGTTGGTGATTGTCTAGGGCTGCAAAAAGATCTATTTGTGGGGTGCCCCATCTGGAGAAGATCACCTTCAAAATCAGGGGATCCAGGGACCATTCGTGATGGCGCTGAGATATCCTGCTGAGAGCATCTGCCAGGACATTGTCCTTCCCTGGGAGGTGCACTGCTATAAGAGAGATATTCAGGGAATAGGCCAGAGACCAGAACTTCATTGCCTCTGTGCACAAGGCCGTAGACCGAGTGCCCCCTTGCTTGTTGATGTACCACATTGTGGTGGTATTGTCTGTCCTGATCTGAACTACTTTGTTCTGAACAGACTTGGAAAAAGCCTGAAGTGCTAGAAACACTGCTCTGAGTTCTAAGACATTGATGTGAAGCAGAGATTCTTGAGGTGACCACAACCCTTGGGTGGTCAGGTCCCCCAAGAGGGCTCCCCATCCCAAGAGGGAGGCATCTGTAGTAAGGATTAGAGAATGAGACTGAGTGACAAAGGGAACTCCTTGTCTTAGGTTGTCCTGATCCTGCCACCATTGAAAAGCCTGGATCAGGGTTCGAGTCACTGGGATTAGTTTGGTCAGAGGATCCTTTCTCTGAGACCAGAAGGCTCTTAAGTGGAACTGAATGTTCCTCATCTGAAATCTTGCTCCTTGGACCACTGCTGTAGAGGCAGCCATGTGGCCCAGGAGCTGCAGAAAATGCCTTGCTGGTCGAGACACCTGGAGGGTGAATGAAGAGGCCAGTGAGACAAGGGTCCTTGCCCTGTCCAGGGGAAGGAAGGCTCTTGCCTTTAATATATCCAGCTCTGCCCCTATGAAGGTGAGGAGCTGCACAGGCTCTAGAACTGACTTTGAGAGATTCAGAAGGAATCCTAGAGAAGTGATCAGTTGCTGAGTTATCTGTAGGTGTAACTTGACTTGGTCTGGAGACTGACCTACTATGAGCCAGTCATCCAGGTATGGAAAGATGGAGCTCTTTTGTCTCCTTAGGAAAGCAACCACTACTGCCAGGCATTTTGTGAACACCCTTGGAGCTGAAGTTAGGCCAAAGGGCATTGCTCTGAATTGATAGTGGCCTGAGGACAACTCAAACCTGAGGTACTTTCGGTGGGAGCTTCTGATGAGAATGTGGAAATAGGCATCCTTGAGGTCCAGGGAAACTAGCCAGTCCCCTGGCCTTAGAGAAGGTAGAATCATTCCCAGAGTCACCATTTTGAACTTTGGCTTTAAAAGGTGCTTGTTTAAATATCTGAGATCCAGGATGGGCCGCCATTCTCCTGTCTTTTTAGGGGTTAGGAAGTACCTGGAGTACAATCCTTTTCCCTTGTGTAGGGGTGGAACCCTTTCTATGGCTCTCAGAGCCAAGAGGGAAGAGACCTCTACCTCTAGGGCAAGTGCCTCTGAAGGATTTGCAGGTGGAAAGGATCTAGTTCTCATCTTGGGAAATTTTTGAAGCTGAGAACCAGTCCCTGGCTCACTACTTCCAGGACCCATTTGTCTGATGTTAAAGACATCCAGTCCTGGACAAAGTAAGCCAGCCTGCCCCCTACAGGTGGTGGAGAATCGGCCCTGGCAAACCCATCAGGGTGCCTGTTTGGCAGGGGCTTTAGGCTGAGGGGTGGTAGCAGGCCTGCTTGTACCCCATCTGCCTCTCCCTCTGAAGAAACCCCTCTGAGCATAAGCAGAAGAGGAGGCCTGGGCTTGGTAGAAAGGAATATGAAAAGGCCAGCCCCTGCCCCTGGAATGCTGCCTCTGGGGAGTGGCTTGCCTTTCCTTGGCCTGAGCACTCCTATAGGTGGTCCTGTATTCATCCATTTTCTTCATGTAGTTCTCTGTTTGCTCCCCAAACAGAGAATTACCCACAACAGGAAAATCCATGGCCTTAGTCTGGGTATCCTGAGACAGGCTAGTACATCTGAGCCAAGCCATCCTACGAAGGGCCACAGATGTGGCCATGACTCTAGATGAAACATCATTGGAGTCCACTGCAGCATGGAATTGCACCTTGGATGCCTCAATACCATCCACAGCCACCTGCTCCAGCTCCTTGGCAAGCTGACCAGGGACCTGTTTAGCCAGAGCCATTACAGTATCCCATCTAGACTTCTGATATCTAGCTGTATAGGCCATATAATTATCCTGCCTGAGTCCCAAAGATGCTGCCTTGTACTGTTTCATTGCCATGGCATCAATCCTCCTGGAGTCCTTATCTGGGGGTGTGAAGCCAAGGGTATATTTACCTTATCACAGGCAGCAGCCTGCGCTACCCCAACATGGCTGCATTGCTGGGTAAGGAACTCCGTATCTGAGCCTGAGAGAGTATACCTCTTGTCCATTCTCTTGTCCACAGGAGGCATAGAATTAGGAGTCTTTCAAATTTTTATTGTCTGTTTCCCAAAAGACTTATGAAGGGGAATAGACAGCCTGCTGGACTCTGGGATATCCATCATCTCAACATAATCAGACTCCTCCTGATCATCTACAGCTTCTTCCATAGGAAGCTGAAGAGTTTCAGCCACTTTTTTGCAAAACATAAAATGGGAAGGGGACTCAGAAAACCTAGGAGAAGAAACCCCTGAAGGTCTGTCTGGGGAGATGTCCGGGTCAATAGGCACATCCAGACTTTTGTAATTACCATCACTATCCTCATACTCTCCTTCCTCCTCCTCCTCCGGTTCATAAAAATCCTCTAAATTATAATCTGGAACCAGGGGAACCAACCGAACCGAGTCCCTAACCGATGGTGCCGGTTCGGTCGGAACCGGGGTTAGCGATTGAACAATCCTTATCGCTTTGGCTATTTCATCAGCGATCAGAGAAAGAACTCGTGGATCCGCACTGGCTGATTTATCCCTTCTTTTTCTTTTAACTGGAACTGACTCCTCAGAGTCGGTTCTCCTTTTGCCCGAAGAAGTTTCGCCCTGGTCAGAGGGCACTCCTTCTGGTTCGGTTGGAACCGAACCGGGCTGGCCATCCGGGTCAGTGGACTTTTTGGCCTCCCTTTCCCTGAGCCTACCAACTCTCTTTTCCAGGGTAGCTGCAGGAAAATTCTTGCAAACCTGGCAGTCTGAATCGAGGTGGTCAAACCCCAGACAATAAACACAGGTGGTGTGGGGTCAGCCTTAGCAAAGGCTTTCCCACACACACTACAGTGTTGAAACCCAGTGGGCCCGGTTTTTCTTTTGGGTTTCTCAGACATGGCCAGTCCTAACCAAACGTACCCTTTTTTCGGCAATCCACCAGGCAAGACACCCTTATCGGTTCCTGACCGTGTCGGGTCATGGAAAAACCGTAATAGAAATCCGTTTTTAGAACTGATAAAGACCAGTTACCATACTCTAAAAGTAGAACAAACTTTTTTTGAACAAACCTGATCGGTTCAAACTGAACCGATCCAACGTTTACAAGTTCCACACAGAAGAAACAATAATAAACCTATCTAGTACTCACAATACCACAGACAGAGACTGAACCAACAGGTTAAATGGATTAAATTCAGTCAAAAACCGAGGAAAACGGCACTTTAACCGACTAAATTGAACCGAGCAAAGGAGAAATCTCCGGAGCGACTGTTCAGTGAGGCGGAGTAAAGAATTTGGCGGTTTGAGTTCAAACAGCAACAGACAGAGTCTCAACCAAGCTCGAGCTCAGTGTTCCATGCCTGGCATGGAAAGTTAACTCTTTCCTCTCCGGGGCAGTTCAAAGGTTGGACATCACTGCATATGTCAGAATACAGCAAGACTTCATGTTGTTTGAATAGCAATGTCTGCCATGGAGGATAAAAAGAATTGACAAAAATAAAATCAGGATTTGAATGATACTGTTGTAGTTCCACTCTTAGCTCTTGTAAATTATCTTTAGTTTTATTGTATAGTCTCTTATCCTGCTCAATAAGGATCTGAAACAGTTCTTCAGAACAGTGTGCTAGGGCTCCTGCCCACCTCTCTTTAATGTCTGGGTCTAATGTGCCTGAAGATGATACTTTTAAAACTCACAGATAATGTGGAACCCTATCTAAATCTACATACCGTTGAAGCGTTAGTCTGTCAAGCCACTGGTTAACCTCCTGAATTGATGCTTTCTTGGTTTTATGAAAAAGCTCTAAGTTCATTTATATGTGAGGTATTTCTTGCAATTCCTTCCCCCCCCCAAGAAAGTTATTTAGGAGACCCCTCCTGTACTCACTGTTGGCTGCATCCATGCGTGAGACAGTATGGTTCCAATGTACTTTGATTTGCTGGATTGCCTTCGCTTCTACTTCCAGTTGCACTCAAACTTGGAGCACTCACCTTAGCCACCATGAAGTTTTCTTTGTCCTGTGACAATGCTTGCTCTGTGTGGACTGTGTAAACACTCTATCATGAGCTGAACTTGAGCTGAGGTTCCTCTTCTTGTTCTGGTGCTAGAAGTCTGTGAAGCAATACATCTCTTTCTGTGTAAAATGAGTGAGACATCGGGTGCACTGAAAATAATCAGCTCCACACAGCACAACCAAATACAAATGCTAGAAAAGGTTTCAGGCACATCCACTCCCAAAGGTGCCCTCCTCAGGTACAAGTTGTACTTATATGGCAAAACAAAAAGAAAGCGAAGCACTCACTGAAGGAGCTTATTTTCTTATTTCTGCCTTACCATTCTTGCATATGGGGATTGTATTTACTTGTTTCCAAGTTAATAAGACTTATCCATTTAAAGAAGAACTGCACTGAACCTGTAAGTCATTTTTCCCTGTAGAAGCTGATTTTTTTAATACTGTTTCAAACTATGTTACTGACAAAGCTCTTTGGGCTATTCTGTTATCCTAGTGAATGTTGCTGGTTTATGCACAGGTAGTGACTACCATTTTAGAACTGTATGATATAGTTTATGTCCCTTGCTGAGCTCATTCATTGTTAAAACAATGCATCCATGTTCTGTTATAGCACTCTGGTTCAGAAGAACATAAACTACATCATACAATTCCAAAATGGCACTTAACACCAGCACGTGACTCAAAAACACCCACTGAGGTTATTAATAGTACTGCACAGAAGAAGCAATAACAGAACTGGAACCAGTATTTAAAAAAATATCTTCTACTGGGGAAAATGACTTTCGACTTCAGTGCAGTTCTAAGGAAAGATTAACAACATTTGCTAACAATGGAGCTTGAACAGGGGCTGCTATCTTAATTAAATATGAAGAAATGCCATCTAATCCCATGGATTTATTCACATTAATGTTTCAATAGTTCTAACACCTGACCGGTGCTCATGGGAATAATAGAAAAATTAACATTTATGTTCTGGGGAGAATATGTTGTGTTGTTTGGCATGGTTACTTGTGCCAGTGTTTGTGTATTTGCAACAGTGGATGCTTATTTATTCATTTATTTCAAATGTTTTACCAAGAAAGACATACTGTGCTGGCAACAGCTCATTTCCAGAATTGTCGGGGGGAAGGGGTGGTTAGAGTAGTCAATAAAATAAGGTGCAAAAGTACAATACATTAATAGGTATGCAAACAACAATATGCAATGCAAGTAATGCAGTACAGACAAAATGAGGTGCAGAAGTACAATACATAAACAGTTGTGCAAACAACAATATTCAATGCATGGTAATACAGTGCCGGCAAAATAAGGTGCAAAAGTACAATACATTAACAGGTGTACAAGCAGTAATATTTAATGTACAGTAATACAGTACAGACAAAATAGGTGTGGCAGTACAATACATTAAGGTGCACAAACAACAGTGTTCAATGCACAGTAATACAGTACAGAAGATGCGGAAGTACAATATATAATTAGTTGCACAAACAACAATATTCAATGTACAGTAATACAGTACAGACAATATAAGGTGTGGAAGTACAATACATTAACAGGTGCACAAACAATATTCAATGCACAGTAATACAGTACAGACAAAACAAGGTGCAGAAATACAATACATTAACAGGTGCACAAGCAACAATGTTCAGTGCACAGTAATACAGTACAGACAAAATAAGGTGCAGAAGTACAATACATTAACAGGCACACAAACAGCAATATTCAATGCACAACAATACAGTACAGAAGGTGCGGAAATACAATACATAATTAGTTGCACAAACAACAATATTCAATGTATAGTAATACAGTAAAGACAAAATAAGGTGCAGCAGTACAATACATTAACAGGTGCACAAACAACAATATTCAATGCACAGTAATACAGTACAGACGAAATAAGCTGCTGAAGTACAATACATTAACTGGTACACAAACAACAATATTCAATGCCCAGTAATTCAGTACAGAAGGTGTAAAGTACACTATATAATTAGTTGCACAAACAACAATATTCAATGTACAGTAATACAGTACAGGCAATATAAGGTGTGGAACTACAATACAGTACAGACAAAATAAGGTGCGGAAGTACAATACATTAACAGGTGCACAAACAACAATAATCAATGCACAGTAATACAGTACAGACAGAATTAGGTGCAGAAGTATAATACATTAACAAGTGCACAAGCAACAATATTCAATGCACAGTAATACAGTACAGACAAAATTAAGTGTAAAAGTACAATACATTAAAGAGGACTTTCCCCAGTCACTTTGACTTTCATGCATTAATTACCCCTTCTTGCATTGATTCTGGAATTGTATTTCATTAATGTCTGCTGCAGTTAGTTTTTGCATTCTGAGCTGCTAAAAACTGCAGAGTGTACCAGAGCTTCTATAGCAAGCCTGGTGTTGCTGTGGGCCCATGCTGACATCATTGTAGGGCAGAGTCAGTTTCACAAAAAAAAAAACATACAGATAAGGCATTTCGATTTTGGCATAATGCATTGCTAACAGGGTGTCTTGGGGAAGGGGGAATACAGTATGTACACTGAGTACTGGTAGGTTTCCCTTGCAACATTGTTGCAATTACATGGTACTGAATAGTGTGAGTCACTCCTCTATCCTACAGTGATGACATCAGGAGCTAGCAGCCCAGCAAGCTCAACAGCAAAGGTAAGTGCAGCAGCGCTCAAAAACAAATCCAAATTATGGTAGGCAGAGTAAACCTTGGCCGGAAATAACACATGCATACACCTTTTCAGGTCTAGTACTGCATATAATGACTACAAGCTGTAACTTTTTGGACCATCAGTGAAGATCCTGTTTAAGAGGTGCACAAACAACAATATTGACTGCACAGTAATACAGTACAGACAAAATAAGGTGCATAAGTACAATACATAAACAGTTGTGCAAACAGTAGTATTCAGTGAATAGTAAAACAGTACAAACAAGTAGACTAAGGTAGAGTACCCATCAAATATTGGGATGTTCCCATTTTTCTAAAATAGTCATTGAACTTTTCTGCTACTCTGTGTAGGTGAAATACATACCAAGCTGCTAGCCACTAAGAAAGAATCTGGTGTTTCAGAAGGGTTTGAGCCTTTAACATGATTAATCAGGTGCCAACTGATCTAAGATTGGCAGATTTATCTTGGTTAAACCTTTGTTTACAAAAACAAAGTCTGTTTCAGCCGTTTTACCTCTTTTAAGTAGGTGTTTCTGGTGTTTCCCATGCCTGTCCTGTATTTTGTATGATCTACCAAGTTTTGCAGTATACCATGGTATGTTTTTTTTTTCAATTTTCTTTGATCTATGAGGAGTACGCCTATTACAGTTTGCCAGAAGCTCCTCCCTAAAATGATATCCATTTGACACCAACACTAGGTAATAGAAACAACCTGTCTCAGTTTATTTGTTCAATACCATAGATAAACTGGATATAATAAATGCTCTTAAATGATTTATATTGCATAAGTTTAGTTTTGAAGAATTTTGTCCTTTATCCTGATGCAAAAAGTAACCTAATGGTCAATGACGGTGTCCAGAAGAACTGGTAAGCAAACAGAGTCCAGGAAGAGCTAATTTCAAGTTGCAACTGGGGGGAAGGGAGAAGATACAAGAAAGCAGCATTCAAAAATGATACATAATATGTAAGGTGTACAGATTCAACTATGATCACCAAAACAAATAAATGCATTAAAAATATACAAAGGGGATAAAATAAAGGGAACTATACATTTTTCTTCCTCATTTGTACCAATAAGTATCAATTTTATTGTAAAAATATGTAGGCAGAGGCTCACTTTCTAGGTGTGCCTAGGGCCACGTTAGCCCTTAATCCAGAATTCAGCCCTGGTAGTAGCAGACAAAAAAATTAGATGAAGAATTAAAGAGGCCCATTTGTGGTGTTCAAAGAGTTAAAGATGCCACAGCAATATCCTTCAACCTTCTGTAACCAAAATGGATGTGGGACGTTATGTAGGGGGAGAACTCTCAAAATGCATGACATGTCATGGAGAAAGATGTTCAAACCACTGGAAATATGTGTAGTTATGTTCATAAAAGTTTCTTTTAGCTAAGCAACATAAATGGGAATAACCACTCAAGGTTATCGACAAGACGGAACAATATGCTCTAAACTCAGAGATGGTAAATTATGGGGTAACATTAGGAAACATTTTTTTCTCTTGGAGGGTGGTGAACCTATGGAACAGCCTACCAGTGGAGAAAGTAGTTATAAAGAAGGCACAGGCCTTCAAAGTAAGCCTGGACAAAGTTCTGCTTACCAAGGAAATCACAGGGTACCCATATAAGTGGGTAGAGTATCCATAAAAATTAGAACATGTTTCCACAACATACTTATTTCATTACTGATAGTGAAGGGGGCATGAGGAACATAAAGTCTCTTCCAACCTTAAATTACCACTGTATGTTTCTGCAGTACACATCAGTATACATTGTAGGACAGAAATATATATATGTTTGGTAATGTCCTATGGGGGTCTCTTGATAGGCATACTTATGGCAACACTTGAAAACAGTGTAGATAACCCCTGAATCCTGTATCCCAGCCAACATTCCCTCTCCACTAAATAGGTAGACAAACATCCACAGTAATGCATGAAATAGTGCAAGTGCATATTGACTGTGTGTATATGTCCATATACAGTTACAAAATGAAACATTTAGATACAGTATATACTGTACAAATGCAATTTCATATCTGTCTTCATCAAATCTGTATTCAAAATCAGGCTGGAGACCTAAGCA
The DNA here is from genome assembly GCA_016271365.2 of Neoceratodus forsteri. NCBI lineage: Eukaryota > Metazoa > Chordata > Ceratodontiformes > Ceratodontidae > Neoceratodus > Neoceratodus forsteri. Next base: position 690,487,949 of record CM028134.1, read on the forward strand.
AAAACAAATTAGCAAACATGTAAACTGGAACATAATGGTTGATGCAGTGTGGGATGTTCATACACCCCCACCCTCCTCCCACCCACTTGCTGTATAAACCTCTACAGGGTTATTAAAAACAGAAAAGATGTCACATGGTATGTTTGTGAATAAGTTTTTATTGAAGTTTTACCCTTTATACTTGAAAATGCATTTGAACAGGGTATGAGCTTTTAAATACAGTACAAGTAATCTGTACCCCCATGGTTCCGTTAAGCTGGAATTGCTGACAGAGAGGAGAGTAAGCACCCAGCTTAAACCTAGAGGTATATATTTTTTGGTTTTTCAGCATACTTCAGGTAGCAGTGTAAGTGGGTAGATGGAGGAAACAGATTTTTAGTCAGAGTTTTCGGGCACTTTGAGATTTTTCTTTAAATTTGAAACATTTGGTGTGGGGACCCTAGCTCGGGAAATGAATCTCGTGGGCGAGTACATTGTCTTCTGATCATCCCTTCAGAAATGATTCAATGTCCAAACTGTATTTGCATGCACGAAGGCAATCTGATTTATTTACACCACCAATAATAACATTATGTATATATGTATAAATCAATCACATCTCCTGAAAACATAACAGTTTATTTCCTCATCCATAATATTCCTAATTCAATCTTGCATTGAATTCCACAGCAGGTCTGTTCTTTACCTTTGTTCCTTCTTCTCTTGGGGTCTGGATGTGCAATCCGACCCCCGCCAACAACAGTCCTCTCTACCTATAATTTTGCTAGGTCCAGATGCCATGGACCCAACCCCTAGCCCTTCCATATTCTCCACCTTCCTTCTAATCATGTCCAGGTGCACTACCCCTGGCCCATGTGCCCCTAACCCCCCACCCCTGCCTGTTCCCCTCCTTTAGCCCTCTAAGCTACGTCCCCCTTTTCCATAATTCCTTTTCCTTTCCTCATATGACTCGGTATATCCCTCTTCCACTATGCTCTTTCAACAACCTTGCAGTACAGCAGGAACTGTCCACCTGTCCCAGGACCCACAGTCCCACCATATAGAAAACCTGCACTGCGTACCTCCTCCCTCACTGACCACCTTCTTTTCCACCTACGCTGGGGCGGATGGGTGGGAAAATGAAAAATCCCAGCAGAAAGAAGGAGAACAGACCTCAACATGGGCTTATAAACCCTTTGCAAGGACCCCTCTGAGCCACACCCCAGTCCAATCCTGTGTTCCCTCAGGTGCACGCATCGTTCTCCTTTACCTGCCAAGCATGACCACACCTGATCCCACCCCTTTCCCCACCTGTCCATCACCCTGACCTCTCTAGGCCCCTCCCCTTTTCCTTGCCCTACCTGTTCTATCCCTTCCTCTTCCCTCTTCCCTCTCCTTGTTCCCTAAGCCGCCTTCATTTCTTCAGACTGCCAGCAGACAATTTAGGTTGCCTTTTATTGGCAACCCTATTTGTCTTCGGATCATTCCTTCAGAAATGATTCAATATCCAAACTGTATTTGGGTGCATGAAGGCAATCTGATTTATTTACACCACCAATAATAACGCTATGTACATATGTATAAATCAATCACATTTCCTGAAAACATAACAGTTTATTTCCTCATCCATAATATTCCCAATTCAATCTTGCATTGAATTCCACAGCAGGTCCCATTCTTCACCTTTGTTCCTTCTTCTCTCAGGGTCCGGATGCGCAATCCAACCCCCCAACCACCAGCAACCAATCCTCCCTACATATACATTTGCTAGATCCAGATGCCACGGACCTAACCCGTAACCCTTCTATATTCATCTCCCCCCGACTAATCACATCCAGGTGCACTACCCCTGGCCCGTGCACCCTACCCCCCTGCCCCTGCCTGGTTCCCCCACCATCATTTAGCCCTCTAGATCCTTCCCCCTTTCCTGCAATTCCCTTTCCACCAGCCCCCACCTCCAGCTTGCATTGGATGGTGGGCTTCCCCCCCTTGTGGAGCCTCGATCCCTCTCACAACCTAACTGCAGCCAGCTGCCACAAAGTTAACAAAAAGACTGCTATCCCTCTATCAGAGAGATGAATCCCATCCCCCCATACAGATGTGATTTATCAAAACTGATGCCCTTGTGTGTGATGCAGTAACCCCCCAAACCCCTTGAGAAAAACAACCACTCTTCTGTTTAACCTTTTCCTGGCTCTCTCAATTGCCCCAATGCCAACAGCATGATGCCACACCCTTCTCAACATTATTTCAGACCAATCTCCACCCTGGGCCACCGATCTCTTATGGTCTGCAAGTCAGCCATAATAATCCTCAACAAGGCTCCCCATGGCGTCTCTCCCAAGGTGATTAACTAAAACATCCGGCCTTCCCCAAGCCAACCTAAGCTCTTCCAGTAAAGGGAACAACTGGGCCCAGCGCATCCCCAGACCTCTTTCCAGCATATCTGTGGGCTTCTGAGTCCTTTCATGAATTCCCTGTCCTCCTGGCCGGTCGCTGTGTGTCTTTCCGCCCAGTAAATGTATGAATGTCCCAGGATCCACATAATCTGTCTCCTCTTTAAACCTGCTGACAGAAGGAAAAACACAACACAATCATTTCAGAGTCTGATATAATGCTTATAACATTCAGATCGCCACTTACCCAACTCTTTTATGTCCTCCACTGATCCCTCTTCCCAGGCCAGGGGTTGAAGCTGCCCCTATCCAGTATGAATGAGTGGCAAACTGTGCTGGGTCATGCCCCTTAAAAGCCAATGCCCCTTTTAATACTCCCCCACCTGGTAGCAAGTTGCCAGTCTACCATTGCCATGTTGAAACCAGGAGCCCATGCCCGAAGGCCGTATGCCCCTGTACCTCTCCATGGCCTTTACTGTGCACACCCGATCTTCCCCCATTTGCTGAATCTGCACCTGAGCTCCTTTGTCCCATCTGGTCCATCTTTGAATGCTGCAACCAAATGTACAAACCCTTCCTGGTGAACTGTTTGTCCTCCATCTGCAGACCCCCTCTAGTGTCACCTTTGTTTTTAGCCACTACCTCCTCCACCCTAAGGGCCCCTCTACCGATCAGGGCAAAAATAGCCTGGATAGGATGTCGAGCATTATGGGTCTGTACGTGTCTGATTGGGGGGCCCTGCCCTTTCTGCCAACCCAGCAGTATGTGTCTTACCCTTCTACTGTTTTTGGGTTCTGGACAACCCTTAGTCCCACAGGCCCAGCCTATACCAGCTAACTGTACCTCCATGGTCAAGTGCAACAAACCTTTCCTCCCACCTCTCCACTATAAACCTCATTACCTGTTCCTCAGTGACGGGTAAACTTACCATCATGCCCTGCTGCGACGAAACCCTTGGAAGGCTTCCCATGCACCTTCATATGCCTTCAGAGTATCGGCCAACAGTGAGTTCCGGTACAACATTCTGGCTGTTGCCACTCAATTTCCCACATATATTCTGGAACCGGTGTTCTCACCATTTCCACCTGAGGAGCCAGCCTCCTGAACCTGCCCAACTGTAAACGTGAAAGGCTGTCAGCGATCTCATGTTTCACCCCTTCTACGTGCCTACTAGCAAATGGGGAGAAGGGTGCAGCACCCCATACGTCGAATGGGAAGAACACCCCTCCCCCCTCAGCTAGTGGTCAAACAGGAATTCAGCGTGTTTGCCGTTCATTTGCATCACCAGGTAAGAAAAAAGGTTTGTCTCCCCATACGATGCACAGGGGTAATGCCAAACTTCACCCAACAACTAACACACCAAAATCTGGCCAATGGAAAATCATGTACATAAATGCTCACAGCCTGGGAAATAAGATCCCAGACCTGCAGGCAATAATGTCAGAGGCTAAACTGGACATAGTAGCAATTAGTGAGGCGTGGTTTACCAGTAACCACACTTGGGAGACTTCAGTACCTGGCTATGTATTGTTCTAGAAGAGACCGAGGTGCAAAAAGGGGAGGAGGGCCCTGTATGTTAATGAAAATATCAAAGCTACAGAAATTCAGAATACACATAAGGAGCCAGAAGAACTGTGGGTCACCTGGAAACAGGAAATGGGACAGCCATAAGAACTGGGGTTGTCTACAGGCCCTCAGACCAGAGGAGGACATAGACACATTACTGTTAGAAGATATACAAAACATGACAGCTAAAGGGAGGTTCTGATAATGGGAGACTTCAACATGCGGATACAGATTGGTCAATACCAGCAGGAACATCTGCCAGAACTAGACTCATAGTGGATTCCTGCAGGGGAGGGCCTCAAACAACTGGTACAGCAACCCACAAGAGACAGGGCTATCCTAGATCTAGTACTGACTAACAAGAAGGATCACAGATCTCCAGGTAGAAGGTCACCTGGGGCCAGTGACCATCACATGGTATGGTTCAATTTGGCTACTACATCTAAATCATCCCATTCCAAGGCAAAATATGGGACTTCAGAGGAGCTGACTTTGATAAGATGGCCAACAGAGTTAAGCTAGCCCTGGCAAAAGAAACACAGGTGAGGGGTACAGGCAAAGTGGGCAAGCATTAAGGATGCAATACTTGAAGCAACATCCCATTGTGTTAGACAGAAAAGGAAGTGCAAAGAAGAAGGAAACCACTTTGGTTCTCAAATACAGTAGCAGAAAAGGTCAGAGCCAAAGGCTGGCCTTCAGAAATATAAGGAACACAGCGGGATGAAGATAGGGAGGCATACCAAACTGCCCTAAGGGAAGCAGGTAAGGCAGTAAGGCAGGCAAAGTCCCAAACTGAGGAAACACTAGCACGAACAGTAAAGAAGGTGACAAGACTTTCTATAGATACATTAGTGAAAGGAGAAAGTCCAGAGAGGGTATTGCTAAGCTTAATGGAGAAAGGGAGCATGTGAGGAGGAGCCCTGTAAAGGCATCTATCCTAAATAGATACTTTTGCTCAGTATTTACTGAAGAGAAGGTAGGGCAGGGCCCACAGCTCAGCATCATGGACACAGGGGAGGGAGGTGAGCACTACTCCCTTCACAAAGAAAGGGTCCTACAAGAGCTTGCTAGCTCAGGGTGGATAAGGCAATGGGACCTGATGGCATACATCCCAGGGTACTAGGAGCTAAGGAGAAACTAGCAGAGCCATTAGCAGAATTGTTTAGTGAGTCTCTGAGCACAGGAGAGGTCCCAGAAGACTGGAGAAGGGCTCATGTGATCCCGCTCCACAAGAGTGGTAGCAGGGAGGAGGCGGGGAACTACAGACCAGTCAGTCTTACCTCAGTAGTGGGCAAGATTATGGAGGCACTCCTTAAGGAAAGGATAGTGCAACACCTGGAATCCATAGGGGCACAGGATCCAAGACAGCATGGGTTTACAAAAGGAAGGTCCTGTCAAACTAATCTCATAGATTTCTTTGACTGGGTAACCAGAGTGGTGGACCAAGGGGAGCAGTTGATGTGCCTACCTTGACTTCAGCAAAGCTTTTGACACTGTTCCATAGAAGATTGATAAATAAGCTAGGTAGGCTCAGGGTGGGTCAGAAGTTGGTCAACTGGGTGGCAAACTGGTTGACTGGCAGAAACAGAGAGTGGTGGTAAATGGTATACAGTCAGAAGAGATGCAAGTTACAAGTGGGGTACCTCAGGGATCAGTCCTGGGGCCAGTCCTATTCAACATCTTCATTAGTGACCTTGCAGATGGACTAGAGGGTAAGGCTTGTCTGTTTGCAGATGACACCAAGATCTGCAACAGAGTAGATGATCCAGATGGGGTGGGCAGAATGAGACGAGATCTGGATAAACTAGCAGAATGGTCAGAAGAGTGGCAACTGGGATTTAATGCAAAGTGCAAAATCATGCACATAGGAAGAGAAACCTGAAGCCACTTATAGGCTGGGAGGAGTTGCTAGCAGTCACAAAGGAAGAAAGAGACTTGGGCATCATCATCACTGATGACCTAAAATCATCAAGCAGACCTCTAAAGCAGTAGGTAAGGCTAGGGGTGTTAGGGTGTATTAGGGGTATCACAAGTCGTAGAGGAGGTAATAATCCCTCTGTACAAGACATTGGTTAGGCCCCATCTGAGTACTGCGTGCAGTATTGGAGGCCACACCTTCACAAGGACATTAACCAAATTGAGGCAGCCGAGAGAAGGGCAACCAAAATGGTGCAGGGACTGCATCAGAAAACATATGAGGACAGATTAACGAGCTCAATATGTATACCCTTGAGCAAAGGAGGAGAGAGGTGATATGATCGAGGCATTCAAACACCTTAAGGGCATAAACAAGGTGAAAGAGTCTAACATGTTTAAATATAAGAAAAATAGCAGGACAAGAGGACACAGCATGAGATTAGAGGAGGCCGATTAAGGGGAATGTGAGGAAATTCTTTTTCACAGAAAGGGTGGTAGATGCATGGAATGGCTTACCACAAGAAGTGGTGGCTATGAATACAGTGCAGGGCTTCAAACAGGCATGGGATAGGCATAAGGGAGCAATACAAATGACTATGAATAGATAGGTCACTGACAGAGCAAAGGCCGATGGCACATTTATAAGGTAGAAAAAGAAATGGGCAGACTGGATGGGCTTTGCGGTCCTTATCTGCCGTCAACTTCTATGTTTCTATGTTAGCTCTAAATGTAAGGTTCAAGCATAGCCCCAGCATTACCAGCTGTCTCATAACCCTAGTCACCCTCTCAGTGGATCCCTTCCTCCTGTTGATTACCTCCACCACACCGTTATTGTCACACCAGAACACAACTTTTTTGCTCCTCACCCCCACCCCCATATCAGTAAAGCTACCCAAATGGGGAAAATCTCTAACAAGGTGATGTCCTTTAGTAATCCTCCAGCCCTCCAGTTGTCCAGCCAGGCTTCAGCCATCCATCTTCCCCTATAGTATGCCCCCAAACCCAGGGTGCCTGATGCATCTGTGTACAATTGAAGGGCCTCACTATCTATCCACTGTTCCTGCCAGAAAGCAACTCTGTTGCAATCGTCCAGAAAGGTATCCCTCACCCCTTTTGTAATATTCACCCAGTGATGCAGCTGTTTTGCCTTCCCTGTGGCCTGCCCAAACTGCCACGTGAACACTCTGTCAGGAACGATCGCCTTACAAGCAAAGTTGAGATGGCCCAGCAGTTGCTGCACCACCACCCAGGGCACCCTCCTTCTGCCTATTACTTGGCCAAGTAGCTCCTTAAGGCACCACACCTTGGCCTGAGACAGGCGGAAACATTTTCCCACAGTATCCACTTCAATTCCCAAAAACTCCAGCACTCTGGCCAGCCCCTCCGTCTTTCCCTCTGCTAAGGGTATACTGATAGCCTTGCACAATGCCTGAAAACCCCGCAACATCCCCTGCGCTTCCCTCTTGGACTCTCCAATCAATAAAAAATCATCCAGGTAATGTACTACTTGACTATGGCCTTATCTATGTCTAAACACCCACGGGACCCATGTACTAAATGCCTCAAAAGAAGAGCACACTACTGAGCACCCCATAGGCATGGCCTTATCAAAATAAAAAAAAACCACCAAACTGGAAGCCCAGCAGGTCCCAGTCCTCTGGTCAAATGGGCAATAGGCGAAAAGCAGACTCAATGTCCATTTTCGCCAACCAGGTCCCCTGTACGGCCCTAATTAGCAGTACTGCTGAGTCCATTGAATCGTTGGGAATAGCAGCATGCTCCTCAGGAATTCCATTGTTCACTGATGTGCCTTCAGGATAAGACAAGTGGTGGATCAGGTGGTATTCAACTGGTTGTTTTTTTGGGAACAATTCCTAATGGGGAGATACGAAAATGCCCACAAGGTCGTGTCACGAAAGGCCTCTATATCCTTTCAGCATTTTTTCCTTAATTTTTCTTCACACTGTATCCTCTTTCCCTTTTACAGAAGTCAAGTTCTTAGCCCTCACTCCCCTCCTTTCCCCTTGAAACTCTAATGAAAACCTCCTGGAAAACCCTTCACTCAGCATCACCCCCAGTCTGTGGTCCAGGTACCCCACTGTCCAGGCCTAAAAAACCATTGTAAGCTGGCCACCCCTGTTATCAATTTCAACTGCAGTTGGAATTGTACCCTCCCCTGTTTCTGGATCCCCATCCCCATCCCCTACCCCTGAAACCACTACCATTTCCCCCTCTTCCCCCTTGTGCTCCCCAAAAGGGCTGATCTTGTCCACTCTACCCCCCCCAGGGTGGTTGCTGTGTCCTCTGCATTCTGGTTCCAGATACTGTCCTGCACACTTTGAAAAAAACATGCTTAAATTTACAGTTCATCCAGGTGCATGATGCTCTATTGTATGCCCAGCAAGACTTGGTCCCCCCCGGCCAACCGCCTTCTTGCTCCCTTCTGACACCACTCCAGACTGGTGGGACAAGGTTCTGACCCATAACTCAGAGTGTGTACAGTCCCATCTCAAACCCCCTCTTGATTCCATCTATTGATGAAAAACTGTCATATTCCAGCCAGCCGTAGCCTTTCTGGACCTTATAAGCGTCCCTAATTATGGCCCTGTAGGTCAGCAAAGGAATGGCCAAATTAGGCTGTTTTTCTAAAAGAATGGCACTATATATCAGAAAACCTGCTTGCCAAGTGTCAAGATTTTTCCCTTTGTATGTGGCCTCCACTTCTTTATGTCCCACCACTGCCAATGTTATTGCCATTTCCAGCTTCCACACTGTTTCCTTTTGTTCATATTCTTTTGGCTGCCTTTTTGTCCAAAAGGCCAAATATGGCCACATTCGCACCTTTCCATATTTTGTCCTTGATGGTAGCTATGACATGGTCACCTAACGTGAAACTGAAAGGAGTGTTGTAAAGCTTCCTTCCCCCACCATGCCTTTTTCTGCCACCTGGCCCCCCTGTTTCCCCCCTTATCTTTCTTAAACTCATTTAAAATGTTTTCCATTGTGCCAAACCCTTTTCCACCCATCTCCTCTAACAGACCCACCATATATTCCCTTAGGCTGCCTTCACCTGGGGAGTCGCCCATATCCTTACCGCCTCCTGTGTCTGGGTCTGATGGTTCTGGTATGGGATCAGGCAGGAGGACTGGTTCTGGGTCTGGGTCTGGCCCCCTTGGGCACTTACCTCTAGCCCCCCTACCCTGAGGCCCAGCTGGCTGTTTCCATTTCCTCTCAGCCACTTCCTCTTCCCCTCCCTCTTTTCTGCCTTATCTATAAGCTCCGTTATTTTGCTTATTAATGCCGCTGCTTCTGAGCATAGTTGAGCACTGGAGGCCAGGGTTGGTTGCATCTTGGGAGTCATGGCCTGGAAAAAATACTTTAGACAAGCAAATAGGGAGTAAGTGATGGAATAATGACCAGCCCCTCCCTACCACCTACAGATGTTTTACCCTTGGCCAATATATGACTGAATTCCCCATCCCTGTAAATGCCCCTGTACCCCAGCATTGCACCTCACATCCATATGTTTGATGGACTCTGTCTGGGTTTTCCTCCCTTAAGTAAATATGTAGCAGGGTTCTCTAGTCCCACCCCTGTACTGCATCCCTGTATAACCCCTTATGCAAGCCCCCCCCTGACCATGGTCTTTTTTTATATATATATATCATCCTGTGCATCCCCTCCTCTGTCAAAGCATCCCCTTATATTACCAATGACCAAGTGCCAGACTTGCTGCCTCTCTTCCAGGCCAGTGCCCAAGATCATTGGTTGGCACCTCTCCGGTTCCTACAGAAAAACCTTCATCCCGCCTCCCGGACCCCCCTTGCTATCTCATAACCTGCAAATTGAAAATCCCTCCTAAAATCACTCTCAAGTTCTCAGTGAGGCCTGTTATACATGTAGTGCTCCACCACAAGTGCCCCATCATCCTTGAACCATGTGTCAAGGACATCAGATGCCATGCCACATGGTCGGGCTCTGGCAAACCATTTAGGAGACAAGTGAATCAGTATGATAAGAAAACAAAAGTATCAAGTCCACCCGTCTTTTGTTAGAGTTCATCTTCCACTTTCAAAAGAGAGAGGTACTCATAACCATTTGGGACCTCCTACAAAAGAGAAATTACAACATTCAGGTTTAATCTTCTACTGAGGAAGCTTGCTGCTTTGCACATTTAGCCAGTTTTGTAAGATAAATTCTCTAGTTCCATTGGGGTCACTGTAAAATATAAGTTTGAGTGTCAAATCCAAAATCAAAAGAACCCCACGTGAGCCACGCAGCGATGATGTCAGATGCCATGCCACGTGGCTGTGGCCTAAGGCACTGAGGACTAAGTCGTGCCCTCCCAAAACTCTCCACAACCCCATGCTGGTTTGTGTCCCCTTCCATCCCTTCATCCAACTCGCCCTGTCCCTTGTTCCCCCCAAGCATCATCATTGTCAGTATCAGCAGCTCAGTAGGTAGCACAGTCACCTCTGAGGCTGGGAGATCAGAGGGCTGTGGGTTCAGTTCCCACATCTGGCACTTGGGTTAATATCCCAGTACTGACACTGTAGTGCAGCATGAGAGGGGTGCTGCACTTCTGAGATGCCGTCTTTCGGATGAGATGTTAAACCGAGGTCCCATCTGCCTGGATTGGTGGTAGTTCAGGTGGACGTTAAAGATCCCATGGCACTTATCGAAAAGAGTAGGGAATTTTATTGGTAATAAAGTGGGCTTCATTACAAAAACAAAACAACTCAATAAACAGAAACAATCCAAACAAGGCAAAAATCAGTTAACAGAAGAAAGTATCACAATGTTTCCAAAACAATACAGCTTAAGTAGAAAAAGTAAGAAGTCAGACTTTTTACAGAACACAAAGCAGCCCGAATATTACAAAATACTTCATGAATGGAAATAGTTTTTTGGTGTAACACTAGCAAACATCTGGCTTGCCATAAATAATAACGAATAATAGCAAAAATTACATATAAACTGTCAACATGATACTGTCTATTAAGCAGGTCATTCGTGCAAAACATAACATGTTCATAAGAAAGAGAGGCCAGCAAGGTTCTGCCCAGTTAGCAGATAGGGTAGACCAGACTTCCAAAGAAAAGGGCATTCACAAAATAAATGTTGCTGAGTTTCACAAACATTGAGGCAAGAGGATCTAGGACAATATCTCAAAGACAAGGCTTTATGCTTATGATTGTTGTTAACTCCTAGTCTATCATAGTTGCATAACCATACCATATCCCATAAATACGATGGCAGCCATTGATTCAGCAGTTGGTGGGTACCCAGGGAGGCGTCCAGAGGGCAGAACGGAAAAACAATCTCCTCCTGAGCCTCCAACCTCCAAAGTCGCTCCATATAGTTGGGGTCTAGATAAGATACAAAGTCCTGAGGATGAAGACACCAGGTCAAGGCCATCTTAAAACTCTCTTTCCCATAAGGGGGATCAGTTGGGATTTGAAATAACCCCTTTATAACGGGCTTGCCAGTTATCAAGGCAGAGGAGAACCATGCTAAAAATAGGGCTTCAAAAACAGTCCCTGGTTTCAGCACTTTCCCATAATTATAATGAAGAAAAGGCTGTAAAAAAAAACAACGGGTGGATCATACCAAGTCCACCTTCCTTGAGCGGTCTGTAAGTAATATGTCTTTTAATAGGGTTTAGCCTGGATCCCCACAATCCTTTGAAAAAAATTCCCGTTAATCTGGAAAATAGGGAAATGGGCGGGGGGAACACATAACAAAGATGCAGAAAAATCGGTATAACCAGAGTTTTAAGGAGCACAACCCATTTCTTCTTCCCAATTAAATGCTTTTTCCACCCATTAATCACATTATCTGCCTTTTGTAGGGCAAGATTCCAATTATAGATATGGGATCATCACAACCAAAAAATACCTAAATCGAAAAACATTAGTGGATACAGAAACACCAGCATAAAGGCCGTACTAGGAGGGAGAAGTATGCCCTAGTGGTACACAAATACTTTTGTAAAATTTATCTTAGAACCTGAAACAGAAGAGAATGCCTGTAAAACCTGAACAATATCCTCTTGTTTCGTGGAAGAATCCACAGCCAAAATTAAATCAGTCCGCATAAGCTAATAGTTTAAGTGGTAAAGAGGGAGGAGCAGAGCAACCCAATAATCTGTGGGCAAAGAAAAAGGCTCTCAAAAGTATCAATAAAAGGTATATAATAAGGGACTTAATGGGCACCCCTGACGTACCCCACGGGCCAGAATAGTAGGACGGCCTATCCAGCCGTTCACATTAGGACGTATTACAACATTCCTATATAATAAACGAAGCCAGGAAAGGAAGCATAGCGGGAACCCAAAAGCCTTCAGGACTAGAAATAAGAACTCATGAGAGACTGTATCAAATGCTTTTTCCTGGTCTAAACTTATAATCCATCCTGTTACAGCATTTTGTTGTCCCAGAGTAAACAATTCTCTCAATAAAATCAAATTGTCAGAAAGATACCTACCTGGGATACCACAGGTTTGAGTTAGACTAATCATGTGATGCCAAAGTAATCATTCTAGATGAAAGAATTTTGGCAAGGATCTTATAATCCACATTAAGCAGACTGATTGGTCTCCAATTTGTAATGTCAAAGGGATCCCCTTTTTTCTTAAACAGTAAAATCAGTAAAGCGTCTTTCATAGAAGTAGCCAAGGCATCAGAATGTAACATCTCATTATAGAGAATAGTTAGAACCGGAACAAGATCAGCAGAAAGTCTTGAAAAATGTGGGTTAGGCCATCAGACCCCGAACAGAATCGATTTTAAACTAGTAATGGCGCCAATACCTCTGGTTCAGTAATGACGAAAAGCTTGTTTCGATCGAGTCAGCTGAGGTAAGGACGGTGGCGAGAAAATGATCCGCATTGTCAAGGTCAGCTTTAGTACCAAACATGTTGAAAACATAATTTTCAACACAGTGAAGCAAATCCTCAGGTTTCTTAAGTAACTCCCGATGGAGACAATAGAGAGTAATTAATTTAGCTTCAACTCTATCTTTACAGGCCTTAACAGGTCTAAACAACCTTTAGTAAGATGAGTGCCAAAGCAGCCTCCTGACCCAAAGAGTCAACACGATTATACTGGGATAACCTCATTTAGCGCTGGCCTCACTAATCTGAGAGCTAAAATCATGAGTAGTAGAGCTAGCTAAAGAGAATAGGTGCTGTAGCTGATGCCGTAGTGACAGATAAGACAAATATTTAGTATTCTGTTTTTTGTCGCTATCTTCTGAAAAAACTGTTTCCAGCTTAGCTTAGATTCCTCCCACCAATCCATCCCAGTATCATAAAATCAACTACTGACAACCGAGCTGTAAACTCTTTGTGCCAAAGTTTAAGAAAAGAGGGTCATTAAGTAGAGAATCATTAAGGCGCAACTGGCTTTCTTACATCTAGAGCAGAGTCCCAGGAAAAAGTGGCACATAGGACAACGTGATCCGAAAATTCGGTAGCCACAGTTGTACAGGAAAGTAAAATCAAAATCTTAGATAAAAAAGAAAATCTATCCTAATGTAAGGACCCTTTAAAAAAGTGGACCCACCTGTTTTATGGAAATGTCTATAAACATCCACAAGCTTGGCCATAGAGACCACACTATTTAAAGCCACAGAGTCACAAAATAACTTGGAAGTCTTTAGGCCTCGATCTGTTTGATGTAGGCTGCAATTGAAATCTCCGACCCATAGGAGTAATCTGGATGAAAAAAGGTAGGGCTTAATTTGGTGAAAAAGGGAAGCCCTCTGAGCCTTGGTTTGAGGCGTGTAGGTCCCAATCATACGAAATCTCTCAGATTTATATGAGAAATCTAATAACAAAGCTCTACCAGGGGAAATATCTACAAGTCTAGAGACTGTAAAATTAGAGCTGGAGAACAATATCCGACCCCATCACAAGTATCAGGTCCAACAGACCAAAAGAAGGGCCTGCAGTCCATGCCTTAGAGGCCTGGAATAATTCCCCATGGGTCTTTAATCTAGTGTCAACAAGGCAGATAATGTCACACTGTAAATCAGAAAGGGTTAAAAATCCCCTAATTTTCTCTCCCTTTAATGCTGTTACATTTAAAGAGCAGATCTTTAAGGAAGACAGGATTTAAGTAATAGGTGGTGACTTACCCTTCGTCACTGCCTAGTACGTTTTGCAATGGGATCCGTATCAGCCCTATCACCCCATCCGGGAAAGAAAGAAGAGAGGAGGAATCAGTATCCTCACCCCTGAGTCTTTGTCTGAAAATCTGTAGCTAAAACCGCAAATTTGTTGGAGGTTTGCCAGTTCCGTCAGGGGTTCCTTACTATGAGTAGCAACAGCTAAACCCTTCCTAGTCCGTTTATGGGTAACAGTGGTAAAACTAAAATTATCTCCCCTTGACCCGAGGGAGGCATATCCATATCTGGAATAACGGTGTAGTATCAGGGAAACCACAATGGCAGTAGGAGAGGTATAACAGGAAAAGAGGGTTGGAAAACTGGAACAGAAGAGACATCTCCAACTACCGGAGGAGGGTAACCTCTGAATTAGAGGAAGCTAGACTATGGGCAGTGACTGTTGAGCAATAGTAATAATGCCATCATGAGAGGACAATCTTCTCTGTTATGAGAGGCCCAGGGCACCTGCCATACGTGGCCAGTCCCATCACATAAGTTACACTCAAATGAATTAGTACATTTAGCTGCAATATGCCCGTATTCAAAGCAGTGGCTACATTTAAAGGTATCTAGCCGAACTTAAATGGAGTCGTGACCCACATTTAAAAACAGGACTTGGGTTGTCGGTGACGATAAAGCCTTGTCTTTACCTAGAAAGAAAAATTAGGCAAATGTCGTAGGCCAGTGTTAGTGGAAAAAGCTTAACACGGACCTTCCAACTGCCATCCCAAATCTGTTCAGAGTCTAGATTAGGGTAGGCCTATTCAAGACTTCACAGCGTTTGTTTAACCAAAATAAAATGTCTTCAATGTGAACTCCCTCATTTTTAAAAACAACAGTAATATTACTGAATGGCAGGTTTGGTGAGAGGGATGGCCTGGAAGAGGACCAAATGGGTGTAGTCTGAAGTTTGTCATATTGGGCCCAGAATCTATCAAGCCCAGACATTTGTTTAAAACTAACATCAAATTGGAATTACCTATATTAATCAGGGCAAAAATCTCAGAAGAAAAAACTTCATGGAACCCTTAAGGAGGGTTTTAGCCATATACAACGATCTGGTGGGAGTTCTAATCCACCCTTATAAAGCAAGCGTACTGCATTCCTCCTAGGTGCAGGTTAGCCTTTGGAGGAAAATAAATCAGTAAGTTTAAATGTTGAACTTTTAGGTTGCAGCAACAGTAGGTAACAAGTAGGTCCTGAGAAAACAGTAGTGGGTTCAGGTACAGTAGAAATAGACTTAGAAACAACAATAGTGTCACTAGTAACAGTAGAAGAAGAAAGAGTCACACCCGGGTTCGTTGGAGCTCAGGTCATTATTCTTAGCAGAGTTTTGAAGCATATTAATGTAGACAGGGTCCTGAGAATCAGGAGTCCAAATCCTTCAATATCTCTTTCCCAGCCAGCATGTAATAAAGCTGACTCTGGTGACCAGTCTAAATCAGTATTTTGGCCAGATTTAATTTTTGGGGAATAAGAACCCCTCGTTTGGACCAGCCAGGTTCCTGTGTAGGAAAAAAATACTGTGGTTTCTCCGCAGAAGCGGAAGCAGTTGTAGTGCTAAAGTCACTTACAGAGCAGGGAATAGCTGCAGGGATTTCAGAATCTGGCTTTTCCGGCGTCGGTGAGTCGAAGTGGGTCATTGAAGTAGTCCGAGAAACAGCAGTAGCAGGGGCTGAAGAGATTCTCTACAGCAGGAACAGAGCGAATCCATCGGTAGGCCATCGACTGGGGGCTTTCCAATGCCGGCGTCGTGAGAGGAGAACAAGGAAGTGGCGTCCGGCGATGCCTGCGCGGAAACTTCGCAATGCCAATCTAAAAGCTACAATTGTAGGACTAACGCCTCGCTGCTCCTGAAGACTGGAACTGAGCGGAGCCACTTTGCACATCAGGTAGACTGGAAACAACAACTTCTTTAGGGTCATTTTGAAGAAGCGAGTCAAATTCAAAATAGTCGTATTACTAACATCAGCTACAGCAAGACATGCATCTGGGGCCTCTTGAGAAGGTAGCACAGAGGAGGAGGCCGACTCCCCTGAGCTAACAGCGTCCATCTCCTCCAGGGGATCATGCGAACTGGCCATCTTGCAGCCAGCAGCAAAGGCTCCACCTACTCAGAGTAGGGGAATTTCCCCAGTGTCCTGGCCAAATTTCCCTCATTCACTAAAAATACCACCAACAGCTTAATCTGGTTCAAGGTCAGTTGGCATTCATCTGTATCCCCTTCCCCCAGGTCATGCCTGAAAATAGGCAGGATTTGTCTAGTGCACTTAACCGGTCAACAAAAACTAAATAAATAAAAATTGTGGCCCGGTTCCATATCAGCCGCCGGCTTGCTGCCATCCCCAATGCCCCCCAGGCAGGTGCCTGCATCCAGCCACCCAGAAGGATGGATTTCTGACCACAGATGTGGGCACAAGTTCTCCTCAAATCAATGCTAGGTTTTCTTCTGCCCAGCTCCATCCCCTAGGCAACTTGCCTGCTCCCTCAACCCCCCCAGGCTTGTCCCTGCGGCACACTGCACCTAGGCCACCAGCTCAGGGCCTTTTCCATGTGACCAGTACCTGCATCCCATGGCCTGGAGGGGCCTGAAGCTTGAAAACAACATGTGAGCACACAGTTCGATCTGTCACCCTCTTAGGCACTAGGACCTCTGCTCTTGTGCTCGCCTGAATTAAAACTGGGACTAATGCTCCTGACAGATATCAAGCTCAACAGATATGGGAGAGACCCACAACCCCAGCACCCCACCGCTCCTCTCCAATGGACCCATAGGTGGGCTGGGAAATAACAAGGAGGGGCTGGTAACAAATTCCAAATAAATCCCACGGCTGCATTCAAAAACCTAAACTGGGCAAGACATGCTTTTGAGAACTGTCACCACACTAGCATCACATCCTGAAAATCCCATCCCAAAACAACAGTATTGACCTCTGCAAAAAAATCCCACTGCTCAGCTTTAACACAAATCTACTTCTCCAACTTACATTAAATAATTAAATTGTAAAATAAATTTTTATTTCTAGAATAAAACTCAAAATTGCAGGCAAACCCTTGTCTGATGCAGGGTAAATCCTCTTTGTTTTTTACTTTAGCTCACGCAGCCTAAAGCTAGACCCAGTGTGCCATGCGGTCAGTAGGCCCCAAGAGTATCTCTCCCAATATCTACTGTACCTTTTTTTTTATATATATATATATATATAAAACCCCAAGACTACCATGGATTAAACGCAGAGAAAACATACCCTCATATTTAGCAGTAATTATGACTTTACCTTTTATCTAGAAAATCAGTCTCTGAAAGACAAAAACCCTCAAAGCCTGGAGGCCCAGGCCCCAGAGTTGCAATACCTTACCTAGTGGTGCAGTCAGTGAAATTTTGCTAACATTGTGCTGAGATCCACTCTAAATGAAAAATCTCAGTAGAAAGAGGGAGGACAGACCTCAACATGGGCTTATAAACCCCTTAAGGGTCCCTTGCAAGGACCCCTCTGAGCCACATCCCTGGTCCAATCCTGTGTCCCCTCAGGTGTACACATCATTCCCATGTACCTGCCAATCATAACCTCACCTAATCCCACCCCTTCCCTCACCTGTCCATCACCCTGACCTCACTAGGCCCCTCCCCTTTTCCTTGCCCTACCTGTTCTGTCCCTTACTCCCTCTTTGTTCTCTAAGCCTCCTTCATTTCTTCCAGGCTGCCATCAGACAATTCAAGTTGAATTTTATTGGCAACCCTATTTCTGAAAGCCCTGTGAATCCGGTGTGTGACTGGGGGAGGAGCTGACAGAGGCTTAGTACCTTCTAACAAGAGACAACAAATTTAAGGGTCAGTTTGTTGCTGCCCTGTGCTGACATTGCTGACAGAGAGGAGAGTAAGCACCCAGCTTAAACCTAAAAGTATATATATATTTATATTTTCTTTCCATACTTAAAGTAGCAGTGTAAGTGGGTAGGTGAAGGAAAGAGATTTTTAATCATAGTTTTCAGACATTTTGAGATTTTTCTTTAAATCTGTTACAAGCAGTGTGGGGAACCAAGCTAAGAAAGTTAATCCTGGTTTGAGTAGATTAAGAAAGCCCTGTGAATCGGGAATGTGATTGGGAGGAGGAGCTGCCAGAGTCTTAGTGGGGGACAGGTAATCGTGAGACACCGGGAACTAGGAAGGGGAGATAAAAGGAGTAACACCCAGTGAGTCACATCACACTTGTTTCCCATCATTAGTGGGGCAGGAGTGGAGTATCTATCTGCCATAGAAGCATCTGTAGGGCATACACAGATAATCTACAAGAGTCTATGCGGGGGGGGGACACAGGCCAAGGCAAGGAGGTAACACATTACTGGTTACTGTTTACAACAGCTAAAAGGAAGGTAGCTGCAGGCTGTAACCCTTACTACAAGTGAGAAGGGAGTAGTACACACCCAGAATAAGGTAGGTACAGGTAAGAGGGTTAAAAAGAGGGGAAACAAGAGACACCCTACCTAGAGTAGGGTAACAAATTAGTTTCAGGAAAGTAAATGGGAGAGGTAGGAGTACAATGGAGTAGGAAGAAGGCAGAAGGGTACAGAGAAATTTTAACAGATGCTAGGCAAATGATGGAAAGATCATGGGAATTGTGCAGTGAAATGGTCGTGGGGCCAGCCACAGTCTTTCTGGACCTCTTCTGGAGACTGAGGACCTGCCCCATATGTGCTCACCTCTCTGGGTTGCAGGAAGAGGTTGCTGGACTCTGTGACAAACTGGCAAGGGTACAGAGGCCTTCTACACTACCCAGGCACCACCAAGTCTGCTGCCACTCCCCCAAAGGGTGGTGTGGCAGAGTGACTGGACCTTAATGAGCTCCAGGATAGTGAAGATGGCAGGAAGGGTGCATGCTTCTCAGCCTATACCACTGGAGAATTCCTTCACTGTACTGGTGGGATGGGGCAGCTCAGAGGACACACCCATCATAGTGAGAAAGGAGGAAGTGGTGGTCCTCAGATGTGGAGACTCTAGCGATGGAAGAAGAGACCCTCAGTTGAAGATGAAGTAGCTGCAAGTGGGAACTTTACTGTTAGGGGAATAGACTTGGGAGCAGGCTGAGGAAGTGGGAGGGAGGTGAAGTGCCTCCTTGGTGCTTCAGCATGGAGGGATGGATAATGTATCCAGAAAAATGCTAGGCAGGAGATGGGAGGGAGCTAGATATTGTCCACCTGGGGACAAATGACCTGGCAAGGAACAAGATAGGGGTAGTACAGGGTAACTTCAGGGAGTTGGGGTGGGGCATTAAGCAAGTAGTACATAAGGTGACTTTTTAAGAGGTGTTACCTGTGTACAGTCAGGGAGATGCAAGAGTCTCTGCACCAGCACATTTAATGACAGGTCAAAGGCACGATGCATGGAGAAGGGTTTTGGCTACATCAAGGACTGGGGGACCGCATGGGAGACTATGGGCCTGTATGAGGAGAGGGAGACAGCCTGCATCATTCCAGGAGGGGGACTACAATCCTTGGTGGAAGGTTTAAATACTACTGAAATGAGCATTCAAATGGGGGAAGAGACAATAAGACAAATAGGGCAACAGTTCCCCCAGGATGTTGGAGCGGCAGGGAGGGAGGGCCCAGGGGCAGAAAACTGTAAGAGGGCAGGGGTGCAAAAAGGCAGGGATGGGGACAAGGCAAAAGAAAGGGGGGCTAAAATCAGGGTAAGTGATGGTAAGGAATTAAAGAAATCAAGATTACAGACATTTTTTTATTTCATTTATTTTATTTTTATTTTAAAGTTTGTAAACCCAGTAGCAACATTGGACCGAAGGGTCCTTTTTTAGGCTCAACCTGACAAAACAAAAGAGACACAACAGCAAACAACAATCAAAATCACAGATACAATTTCAGTTTAAGTTTATTGTTCGACATGTATTGTAATTACATACACAGAATTAAAAAAGTATATCATGACAAAGAAGAAATAAACAATGTTTTACATTGACATTTAAAAACAGTAGCGCAATACATACACATACATTCACATGTTTAGATATATCTTACATATCACTATGGCGTACATTTCTGCAAAAGGTTTCATGTTATCAAAATAGTAATATCATAAAGTGCATGCAGTTTGACCCTGTTAGTCTAAAATGACTTGACAAAAAGTAAATAAAGTTAGACTACAGCATTTCAGCACATACAACCTGGTACTAAATTCGTACCTAAACGCCATGGCCATGAAAGACACAACAGACATTGGCCCTAACTAACTCCTAAGTCCTATACAGGTTTAAGGAGTGTAAACAGAATAAATGGGTTCAGGTCTGGTTACCTACACCCCGAATTGAACCATAATCTCAAATCTCTTGGCGAGAAAGAAGATCCCAGTAAGGGATCAGTCAGGGTTCATTCATTACAAATTTTTGTTGGACATATTTCAATCTAATTTGTCTTGCTGCTGAGATGAATTCAGCTAAATCAGTAAGAATTTGTAGATTTTCAGAATTTAGTAAAAGATCAAGAAGATTACGTGAAGGTATAATAAACAAGCATTTGTCAATGCTGAATGTTTGCTTGCTGGCACTGGCATTGGTAGTGTAGAAGTTACAGAACTGCATAATAGGAATGGCAGCGAAGTACTGAACTGAAGCCAACCCCACCACCACCCTGCAGAGAGTGACAGGCATTGGGATGTGCCTTTGGGTCATCAGGCATAATGACCACGCCATTTCACCACACCTACATTGCAGACACTGACAAGTGTCACGGTATGTAGGGTCTTTGGTCCTTATGCACACCTATTCCATCAGAAAATCGGTGAGATGGAGTGCGGTATAGGAGAATGGGGTGAAGTTTGGGCCCGAAGAGTCCGAGGCACACCTTGATGCCTCTCACTGGCTGCAGGGTGTGGGTGGGGGTGGAATGGTATGAGCATGACAGGCAAGAATCCCAAGTCACACCCCTGATGCCTGTCATTCTCTACAGGGTGGGGCGTTATGGTCGGAAACCCTAACGCCTCAGGCATTCGTTGGTATTTTCACTCCAAATTTTCAACATGGTTTTTTTGTGACCCCCACCTCATGAACAGTGGCAATATCAGTTTGTTAGCCGAAAACTGCTTTTGCACAGCGACTACGGCATTTGGCACCACAGGTGCAAAAACACATTCCGAACAGGATGTGAAAAATGACAGCAGTACTGTTCATGGGGAGGTGTAAAAAATGGCAATGTTGAAATTCTGCTGTAAAAATCTTAAAAAAACTGGTGAAGTCACGAGTGTGCGTAGAAACTGTGCAAAGCACACCCATAATGTAATTAGTTTGGGGATTTTTTTTACAGCAGATTGCTAACACAGGCATTTTGGGACCTCCAATAATGAACAGTGTCAGTATGATTTTCTTTCTCTGTCCTGAACAATGATTTCCCACAGTGACCACGCATTTCTGTGCTGAAAGTGTGAAAACACATTTTGGCCATGTTGTGGAAAATGACAGCTGTACTGTTCATAAGGAGGTGTGGAAAAATGCCACTGGTGAAAATCTGGACTGAAAATATTACAAATTCATGAACTTATGAGGGTGCGTGGAAACTGCGCAATGCTCACTCATAACACAGTCATTTTATGGAGTTTTGTCACCAAATTTTCAACATAGCCATTTTAAGACCTCTGCTCATGACCAGTGTCACTGTGATTTTCTTAATCTGTCCCAAACATTGTTTTCACACACCAGTTGTACCATTGTGTGCTACATGTGTGGAAACACATTTTGGGCGAGATGTGAAAAATGGTAGCTGTACTGCTCATAAGGAAGTGCGGTAAAATGGCACTGTTGAAAATCTGGTGTGCAAATATTACAAATTCGCAAACTTGCCAGTGTGCATAGGAACTCTGTAACGCACGCTCGTAAAACAGCCATTTTAGGAATTTTTTTTCATCGAATTTCAACATAGCCATTTTAAGACCTCTGCTCACGAACAGTGTCACTGTGATTTTCTTAATGTGTCCCATACATTGATTTAGACACCGACTGCACCATTGTGCCTACATGGCGGAAATACATTTTAGGTGAGATGTGAAAAATGACAGCTGTACTGCTCATAAGAAGGTGTGGTAAAATGGCAATGTTGAAAATCTGGAGTGAAAATATTGAAAATACAAACTACAGTGTCGCGTAGGAACTGCATAGCGCATGCTTAATAAAACAGTCATTTTAGGAATTTTTCCACCAAATTTTTAAAATAGGCTTTTGAGAGTCCACCTTATGAACACTGGTAGTGTTGTTTTGTTAATCATTCCAGAAATGTGATTTGCGCAATGGCTGCAAATCACCCTTCAAACGAGTAACGCCATGACAGTGATAGCATTCATGAGAAGGGGTCCCAAAACCCCATGTTGAAAATTTGGTGCAAAATTCCAAAAAATGCCTGAGATATGCAGCAAAGTTGAAAAAACCCTATCTATTACGTTATACAGCTTACCAGCATTTCCTCAGTTCGCTGTCGGCTTTGAAGAGTGCAGATGTGTTCCCGGTCCACCGAAGATCATCATGCCAGAGTCCGGAGGTAAGTATGGGGTGAGGGGAGAGTGTGGGAAGGTAGGGTGCACAGTGGGTGGGTGCAGGTGGGGGCAGGGAGACTGCAAGGGACCATTTTTTAATTTACAGGGTTTTTTTTATAACTAAGATGATGCAGGACGTTTGCCACGCTGGAGTGGGCTCCCAGCATGGCAGCTGGAAAGGCTGTTTGGGGGGCTGGAGCCGACGGGGGATTTGGCACCCACATCGGCCATACGGGCTTGTGCCACACTGGGGTGGGCTCCCAGCATGGCAGCTGTAAGGCTGTTTGGGGGGGTTGGAGCTGATGGGGGATTGGGCACCCCTGTCGGCCATACGGACATGTGCCACACTGAGGTGGACTCCCAGCGTGGCACCAGGAAAACTTTTTTTGGGGGGGCGTGGAGCCGATGGGGCATTGGGCACCCCATCGGCTATACAGTATGTGCGTGGGGGGAGCACATCAGCACACAATATGCGTGCGTGCATGTTGAGGAGGGAGCTCTGCTCACTGAAGTGGAGCTCTCCCTTTCAACTGTATGCCACTGCATTTTCAGCTGTCATAGACAGCTGGAGCAGTGATTGGTGCACTGTGACTGTGCCTGCAAACACACTGACTGAATTGGAAGAGGCTGACACACCTCTGGAAAACTCGGATGATGGCACTATGTTTCTTGCACATGCGTGCAAGCAAACATAATGAGGAAAAACTATTTAGCTAGATACTTCTTCCTTATCTTTTCATTCCATTAACATCTTATAAGTATATGATGAAAATCCTCAGGTTCATTTAGAGAACATAAACAATTAGAAGAGATGGAGCTTTGTCTAGAATATTTAATATGCTGCTAGGAAATAACTCATATCTATAACAAGTTAGAATTTGCCTGTGAGTAGGATTAGTTATCAACAGTAAATATTCTTTAAGAGAGTGCTCCTGAATAATAAGCTAACCATTGTGAAACTTTTAATGGTTTAATTTTTTGAAGATCAGTTTCCCAGTTCTTTCTTGAGATCTCTGCGGAAACAACTCTAGCATAATTTTTATGTATTTTTATTGCGTGATCAGCTAGTACCGTAGGCGAGCAAGATCATATTTCTCAAGCAATAAACATACAGATGACAACCACCCATCACTTATCAGCTCAGAATATATTATTTTTTCTTTTATACACAATGCAATAATAGAGCCATTTGGTTTGTGAGTCACTTTGATCTAAAAATGTATTATCTTTATGTGACTTTTTGCCATAAACATAATTTGACCAAGATGAGCCCTAACCAGCACATTAGAGGCTGAGACAGATAATCCTAGAGTTTTCTTATATGTGATATTAATAATGGATTCTAAACTATATAAATTGGAAAATTCCCAGTTTTCAACATCATATAGCCCTTGGTTTATTAGCTTGCTTGCTACTGATTGACTCATTGATTCTATTGACATACCACTGTAAATGCTGTTAAATCGAAGAAGAGCAGAAGATGTAATCCTCATTTTTGCTGCTATAGTCCTAATGTGCTTATTCCAAGAGATAGTTTTTTATATTTAACCCCTTGATAGACATACTGATTAACAAAGTCCAAAGATTGGTTTTCCAGAAACATGCTTCTATATTTCTTTCTGGGTCCCATAACCAAGACTTTTGTTTTTGTTTTATTAATTGTTAATTTCAATGCAGTACAAAGAATTTGTAATTTACAGAGACTTCTTCGTAGTCCTAATCTTGATGTTGCAATAAGCGCAAGGTCATCTGCGTATGCCAAAACCGGGATAAAGTGATCGCAGACTTTGGGCATATGATGTGAAGGATTAACTAGTTCAATCAGAATACATTTAATATAAAGACTTAATAATGTCTGTGCCAACACACACCCTTGGTGGACACCAGTGTTAGTAAAAAATGTTTCTGATAAACCCCCATTGTTGTTAAGTCTTACCTTGATCCAGGTTTTATCATAAAGTCTTTTTAATAAATTTATTAGATTTGTGTCTACACCAACAGCTTCCATAGTTACCCATAATAATTCTCTGGAGGTTGAATAGAAAGTGGACGTAAAGTCAATAAAAGCAATAAACAGAGTTTTCCCTTTGACTTTACAGTACTTTTCAATAATATGTAGAAGCATGAAAATCTGCTGGATTGTCCCATCACTTTTTTGAAAACCTGCCTGTAAAGGGGATAGTATCCTATAACATTGGATCCATAGTTGTAACTGATTCAACAAGATTTTAGAATAGATTTTTGCCATCTTATCTATTAAACTTATTGGACAGTAAATTGCAGGATCACCTTTATCTCCTTTCTTGAAAATTGTAACAACGTGACTACCCCTCCAGGAATCAAAGGTAAAACCATACATTATGAACTTGTTATACAAGTCCATAAGGGTGATTGCCCACCATTCTGGAATGGCTTTGTCGAAGTGAATTAATATTTGATCTGGACCTGGTGATTTATTTAATTTACTGCTATTGATCACAAAAAATGTTTCTTCAGTTGTGATCCAAATATTTACATCGTTAATAAGACTCATATAATAAATAGATGATTCGCTAAGCTCATAAAAAATATTCCTGTCAAATTTATCCATGTTGAAACTGTGATAGAGGCCTCACAATTATTTTTATAATTATTCATCCCAGTTGCAACTAACTTCCAAAAGGCTCTATAATTTTTTTGTTGTATTGCAGTTAGCATTTTCATCCACAAATCTATCTGATCATTTTTTGTTTCTTCATACTTTCCTGCTTTTATTAAGCTTCATGATGTTCTCCTTCATGGGATTGTTTCTTACAAGTCTACCTGGCTATTTAATTGCTTCTTCTGTACATGACTGGTTTTATAGAACCAGTTATGATATCTTAACTTGTCTGGTTTACAAGTTATTCTATATTTATCTAAAAGGCAATCGTATTGTTGAATTATTTCATTATAAATGATCTTGGGATCGGGGTCAGGGTCAGTAGCGGTGAGGTCATCAATTACTTTGGAGAAAGTTTTTTATATTATTTTCCATTTTATCTTTGGGAATTTGAGTCCATAAAACAATTTTCTTATTACTGTAAATTTCCACCTGATCTGTTTTATTTCTACTCAACCTGATCCCGAGCTTCCTACTTAAACAAAGGGGGAAATAATCACTCTCAGACCTAGAATTTATTTTAAGGTCAAAATATTTATAATAGTTATACAGAGACACAAAAACATAATCTATTGTAGAATGACCATTGTTAGTAAAACATGTAAAGTCACCTAACCTATCTAAGAGTAATCTACCATTCAGAGCAATTACATTTAATGAATGTAAAAATGTAGCTAGATAATTATTAGTATCTGTATTTCTAATATCTTTTGAGTTTCTTGAATCAATTCCAAAGACCACTTCTTGTAGCTGCATCATTGAGTTCTCCAGATTATGGTCCTGACCTAATCTAATAATAAGGTCTCCCATAATTATTTCTAAATCATTGTGCTGATTGTTTATCTCTTCTATAGCCTCTTTCAGTTCCATGTGATAAGGGCACCCCCCAAAGGGTGACTGGAAGGTGGACCCAGGCATGGCATTGAATGGCACACCAGTGCACAACACAACATGCCAAAAAGCAGCTGGGCACAGCACAAAAGAGGGCACTGGGTGGGTAGGCAAGAGGCAGGAGAGCACACAGCAGAACAGCACTCAGGAAGCATGGGTGACCATCAAATGAGCAAATGGCTGAAAAAAATGCAACCAACACCTCCATGGAGAACAGAACAACCCGGATGCAAACAGTACAGCGGGGGGGGGCTGGGGCACACTGGGAAGTGATGATGGATATACCATCAGTGCACAGTCAGAGCATGGGTGCGTTCAAGGGAGAGGTGCAGCACGGCATGAGGGGGCTGCACAAGGATGCCACACAGGTGGATGGCAGGCATGGGGAGCAATGCCCCAGAAGGCAGTGGCATGCAATGGACAGGGTGGACAGAGGCATGCACGGCACCAGTGGAGACGGTATGGCAGTGGTGGATGATGCAGCAGTGGGCACAGAAACAAGGCACAGGAATGGCTGGGAAATGGCACAAAGGCACCCGGGAGTGGCAGGCAGGCTGCATCAGGGGGCACAGAAGCCAACAGTGGCAGCAGAACTACATCAACTACTGAAGGGAATGGCACCTGCATACAGAGAGATGGTGCAGGCAGGATTGGCACAGGACAGGGTGATAGACACTGGAACAGGCAGGAAGGCAGAGCAGAGGATGTGGGCAACAGCAGCACAGCAGCCCATGATGGCCAGCTACACCTAGAGTTGGAAGTTGTACACCAGGCCCCTTAGGTAGTCGGTCAGTGTGCACTGGCTGTACCCCTACTCAATGCCCTCCATCCTCTGTGTCAGATCCTGATACTGCCTGCGTTTTGCAGTTTTGCCATACCCAGAGACCACTTGTTCTATGTGGATCTCAGATAGGCACTGTTCCTCATGGAGGCAGACTATAAAGTGCCAGATCCCTGGATGGGCGGTACCAAGATGGGCATTAAAGGACCTGTACTAGCCCTCCACAGCATTGTTGGAATGCGCAAGCCCTGTCCATGTAACATTGTACATGTTCCATGCCTCCAATGAAAACATGAGTTTGCACCAGCCTGTGTGGCCGATGGAACAGCCCAGCCAGGTCTCCTCCACGTAGTCACACACGGGCCTCAGGATGTCCTCATTTGCCCAATAATATGCTGAGTCACACAGGGCAACATAAGCATCCAGCATGTTACCAATGGGCACAAAGGTGAGTGTGGGAAAGATCCTGACCTGTAGGGTGAACTCAACATCACTGGAATACCACTGTAGGGCTTCAGGTTACCACTGTATGCACCACCACAGGGCCTGGCTGAAGTGGAAGAAGCAGTCCCCTCAGCAACACACCTGGGAACACTATGGTGAACCCATGCAAGCCACCCTTTCAAAGTCCATGAGGGCTGTATGGGGTGTGACATCCCCCACCAGCCTGCACACCTCCATGAATACCCTGTGGTATGCCTGCTCCAGACTGCCATACATGAGGACATATACTGCTGGGACTACAATGTCTGCGTGCATGCCATGGACAGCGTACAGTTGCCTGATGAGGGGTGGTGTGGCACAGAATGTGCCATCAAGGAACCAGTCCCCACTGTCACCCAGGAACCGCAGCATGCACTGTGTTGTGAACAGCAGCACCCTGTCCTCAGTTTGGTCACTGTCATACAGGAGGAAGGGCTCCCCTGAGCAGGTGACACAGTATTCAGGGGGGACATCCAATTCCATGATGATAGCAGGCATGGCTGGGCAGCCCCATGCAGTCTGCTGGACATGCTGTAACATCCTCTTTAGCAGGGATAGGGTGGGAAGCATGCCCACCACTGCATTCGGCACACCCGAGGTACACCGCACGGTCACTTGTCCAGTGCTCTCCATGCTTGTGCATGCTCCTTCCCAGACCTCGGCCATGACCCTGCACACCCCCACCTCACTGGCATTAGGGACATGGTTGTGTCCCTGGCCCTGGTGCACCACATGGTCAGTAACCATGTGGATGCATGCAGGGCATCTGTGGTGGTTGTACTGGGCACACCGCCAGTACACCTTCCCTCCCACCTCTTTGTCTTTCTGAAATACATATCCCAACAGGAATAATAGGGGTCTCCAATACTGGCTTGTTAGGAATGTAGGGTTCTCCATCTTATGATCACCAAAATGCACTGAGACACTCTCCCAGTGCAGGTGGATGCCTTATGTTGCTCCACATGGTCACATGACAGGTGATGTCACAGGGGGGCAGCTCCACAGATGCACACCCACAGCATCTGGCCATTGTGCATTTAACAGGGGGCACCTCCCACTGGGTGGGTTCTGTGATGTAAAATGTGTGCTGCTCAATGCGATGGTGGCGTGTGGTCTGCCATGCATTGCCTGACCTCTGGACATCCAGGTGTCCGCACAGTGCTCCAGATGAGTGAGTGGTGTAGTGAGTCTGCACACCCCTGGTAGGGCTGTGTTTCCCACTGTATGCCATATTGTTTTCCTCCCCTTTCTCAGAGTTGATCCCACAGTAATTGTAGTGCTTCTCCACCTGCCTACCTACCTATGCATGTTGCTAATGCCGTATGCCATGAGAGCTTGATGGCTACAGTGGCTCTGCGTGTATCTGTCTGCTTTGCAACCATGTCCACAATGTAGGGGCTGGCTGTGCCCACTGCATGTAGCATTGTGCCAGGTGGTCCACTGCCTGTGAGGGTGGTGCCATCACTGGCCATCACAGGTGGGGGGCAGCATACCTATATGGCACTGGCGGTGGGCTGTGCCACTGCATTGTGCCCCCACTGTCCATGTCCCACTTGTCCCACCATCTGCAGGTCTGCCTACCACAGTGTGCAGCCTGCAGTGGGATGGGGTCTGGCACTTCTGTGTGCATGACATGGCTGTGTCATGCCCTGGCCTGGTGAGGGGGCATTGTGTGGCCTGCTCATGGCATATGGCTGTGGGCCACGGATGGGGTCTGCTTCACCATCACCCAGTGGGTGGAAGGTTCACCAGGATGCGTGCACCACATGGCGTGTTGGGGCATGCCATGGCTGCAGGTCCCTACTGGGCCGTGGGCAGTTTGTGTGACAGGTGTGGGTGCGCGTGTGAAATTTTCGGGTTGCCCTCTTAATAGTCACCCTTTTAGCAGTCACCCTTTCAACAGTCACCTTTTTAACAGTCACCCTACATGTGCCGATAGAGTGTGCCTGTCACCCTTATGACAGGTGCCCACCTGCACTGTAGCTGTCCTTGTGCAGTTGCCTCTCCTAGTGTGTCTACATTGTGCCAATCCCTCATGTTGACATGCCCTATTTGCAGGTGCACACATTCAGGGGTTCTTGTCACTGGTGACTGCCTCTATCAATTTGAGCAACAAATTGTCATCACAAAGAGGTGAGTTTCTTACCAGATTGTAAAGATTCACAAATAGGACCATCTCATTCCAAATTTCCACCAAATCAGAAGAAAGTTTTGTGTCAAATCTAGATTCCTAACAGCTATATGCTCATGGGTCTTAATATGTCATTATACCCCCAGAAAAATGGCCCATATTTGCTTTTCTAATAGCAAGAAAATGAAAAAGCTGGTAACCGTTAAGAGCTAAAGTGTCTATAATGTTCATTTTTTTTTTTTAGTTGTTTAACCAGGAATAGCACACTAAGCTGAAAGCTTTTTTACAGGAGTGACCTGGGAGCACAAGGAAGTTAAGTGACTTGCTCAGGGTCACACAGTATGCAAGTGGAAGCTGTGGGATTCAAACCCATGTCTGGTGTGCTGGATGTCACCAGATTTGCAGCTCAGAGCCTTAGACTCCTGAAAATTGATTATATCATGCATCATGATATAATTCATACATTCAGAATCCGTTGATTTTGTGGCAAATCCTGTTATATTCCATGATACAATAAATAGTACATTCTCATTAGCCAAAAACGAATTACTAGTCAGCTCAAAACAGAGTCCAGTTTATCACAGGTGGGTAAATTTGATACTGTAGGTCCAGAATATCAAATGTGTAGCCAGTTGTTACAATCAGCTAGAACCCCAAAACTGTTTGCCAAGGGTACTGAGATGTCAACTGCCCTAAAATGTTTCATTGTCTGCTTTGGATGAAGTGGACAAGAAGGCTCACTCGAAATTAAATCCTCAGTAAATCATCTTCAGCTTCAAAAATATATATTGGCTTTACCAGAAGCAAACCCAAATAATCCAGTGTTCTACTTTTCAAGAGTAGGTTCTCCATGATCGCAGAGTTCTTTACCCAGATATCAATCTGCTAACTATTTTCATGTCTGGACACCCTAAGAATACCTCTATCACCCAACTGTACCTTGAAAAAAATTTGGAATAAATTACACACTTATAATTTATAATTGTTTTCCCTAGGCAAGTTCTCAAGGCCAAACATAGTCAAAAGTGTAGGGGGCTCCCAAAAATCTTTACAAGGCACATTACAGGCATTAAAAGCCGACCTGTTGGGAAATGATAGAAAAATTTCTTTATGCATGAATCTCTCAACATTATACCATAAATGACTTGCTACAAATGGAGAATGTACAGTTACTTCAATAGTAATAATTCTACCATCAGTGCTTCTACATACTTCACATATATCAGTATCAATATGTTCCAGCACAAGTTCTCTGTTAACAAAGTCAATCAGAAAAGCCTTAAGATTTTCATCAGGAATATTCAGCCATCCCTTCTCAGCTGTCAGACACAACAAAGGGGCCTCCTTAGATCTGGGGTCAGGTGATAACCTGACCTCAGTTAGTAGGACACACACACACATTATCAAAAGATTCTGAGTTTGGATCTTAGTAATTTTAGACAAGTCAACTCAGGATTAATTCTCACCTAATTGTTACTTTGACTATGTTGATACTGCCATTTGGCTGATATTTTTAAATGAGGTTGTACTTCTCTAAGAAATGAGCTGTGCATATGGCTGTATGGTTTGATTATTGAAAAATAAAGTACATATAAAAAAAAGATTCTGTGTTAGTATTCTGTCTCACAGGGACCCCTTTATTTACATCTAGCCTTTTACTAGACTCAACAGGGTAAATCTGATTGCCCTTTGTGGAAACAGATAACCCATCTGCATCCCTAGGGACTTAATTTCATCCTCTAACAGCTTTAATTGCTCCCCTAAAGCATTTTTCCCTTTACAAATTTCCAAGGTAGAGGGCACAACCAGCTGTTGAACCACGTTGGGGTTGAGATGATGCTTAACTATCCTATCTGATTTGTCTGGTTTGTCAACTTTAGATACTATCAAAGGAGCTGAAATTGGCAGACCAGAAATTATGCTCTGTAGCAACTGATCAGTCACTTCAGGGGACACAGGTTTAACACAAATTTCTTCTGCGATTTTTTCCCCCTGAATTTTTACTTTTTTCTTTTGTTACTTTCATTTCTTTCTCCTTTTCTTATTAGGTCTAGTGGGAGACGTAGGGATAATATCAGAGCTAAAGTCTGGCTGGCATTTTGATGGATATGATACAGTATTTGAATCTTGTAGGATAGAGTCCAGTTGCTTAGGAGGAAATATTTCATCCAGTTTAAATAACATTGTATCAAAATGTGCTGCTTTAATTGCTATATCAAACCTGGAAGCTTCAATTAAATTTTTAAGAACTATCATGTATTTATTTATTTTATTTAGATTTTGATAACCAGGTAAACCCACTGAGACTTCTGGTCCCTTTTTCAGGGGTGACCCGGGATTAAATTACATACAGCAATATTACATACATCAGACAGTAGTACAAGGATTGGAGGTGAGACAGCAGCAACTGGAGAAACAGTAATTACAGGTAGAAAAATCAGGTGAAGCAATTGTGCAGTGTTAGTAGGGGCTGTAATTCAACCATGTGCTCCATTATAAGCATGTTGGTTTCATGTTGTTTTTTTAATGTCATTATGAGGTCCTCACTTAAACAGGTAGGTGCTTGCTTCATTTGCTCAATTACAACTTCCTGAAGTGCAGTGTTTTTATTACCAGAGATTAAATGTTTGTCCCTACTTGTTCAGGCTCAACTTCCTGTAACAATATACTAGATCTATTAGAATATATCAGGTCTCTCCCTGGAGGGGGACAAACTGTATCATATCTAGATTCCATTGATTTAATTATTTCTATCGTCTGTTGCAACTTGACAGATATTTCCCTGAGCTCCTCCCCAGAAATAATAATCTTATCAGATAAAGTCTAAGTTATAGTAACATTTATAGGGCAGTCAGATGACTCCATACAAACATTATCAGATGGTAGGCTTAAATAACTGTTTTCATTAGAAACTTCATTTTCTTCTGCATTTAACAAGTTATCAGATTTAGAAGTTTTCATTAGTAGAGTAATGTATTAGATCAGGGGTTTTCTGAATACTATTATCTAAACTTGACTTGCTCAAAGGGCCATAGAGGAGAGGCAATGAGGTGGACAATCTCCATTTTGAATTAGAAGTTTGTTCTCCCATTAGAGGGTTTTTAAAGAGTAAATGATCTGTGATCTTAGTTTGCCAAGATACTTTACACCTTTTTTTAGTATTACTTAATGTAGTAAGGCTCATCCAGGGAAAGCAATCAGCCTGCAATTCCCTCTGTTGTCTTGTGATTACCATCATTTCTGATCTGTGTTGCAAAAAATATTAATCCAAAAATTCAATACTAACAAGTTAGTTAGTTAATTTATTTATTGACCAACCAAGATGTTATCAAACATCTAGGTTATTGCAATCAGTAAAAAAGACAATTTCTGATGAAAATATATATACATTAATAATCAAAATTTATCACATATATAAATTAAATTGAATAACAATATTTTTGTCTGTGCACCATACAGAAAGAATGATAGGAGAATACAAAAATGAAAAACGATTGTGTCCCCTTGCAGTTGGAACTTGATTTAAGATAATATTTTTTTATGTAATGATTTTGGTGATAGAAAATATTTATTTATTTATTTGTTTTTGTTTACCGGGTAAGTCACACTAGACAGCCAAGTGCCTATTTTCAGGTGTGACCCGGGAGGGTTACAAGCTTGGATAACAGGTACAGTGACATATAGGACTTGAACACAAAGAGTATTAGAATTCAGAGATAGTTACATGTCATATAGTGAAA
The DNA here is from genome assembly GCA_016271365.2 of Neoceratodus forsteri. NCBI lineage: Eukaryota > Metazoa > Chordata > Ceratodontiformes > Ceratodontidae > Neoceratodus > Neoceratodus forsteri. The sequence goes on from CM028134.1 coordinate 690,521,170, forward strand.
GAAGGTAACCAGTAAAAAGACACCTGCCCAGGGAGGGTTACAGAAGGCCCAGGAGAGTTAAGATACAGCGTATACATATACTGAGTGAGTCAGAATTTACATACAGTGGTGATTGCAGGTACTAACAAAAGTTTACATACAGGGGTGGTTGCAGGTACTGACAGAATAACATTACGATAACCAAAGAAGAAATCTAGTCCTGTGACCAGGAGGGTAACAGCAGCGGTCCTGGGGTGTGCAACCCCAACGAGAGAGGATTGTTCAAGGGGCTACGGCGCACAGGGACAGGCGAAGGAGCCCTTCAGGAATGCCCATAGAGACGTTTTGAACCCTGAATGGGAGGGGGTGGATCGAGTAAGGGCAGGGAATGAGTTCCATAGCTTGGGGGCATAGTTGGCAAAAGCCCAATCACCCGTAAAGGTGCATGTTCTAGGGACCATGCATTTAAGTGCCACTCTTGACCTAAGGTGGTGGGAAGAGTTTCCAGAGAAGAAGGACGGGGCGAGGGCCAAGGGGGTGGATGTTCTAATGATGTTGTTGATGAAAGTCCCTGCTATGAAGGTGCAATGTTTCTCAGGGGGGAGCCACTCAAGGCCTGTATAAAGGTCACAGCAGTGAGTCAGGGGAGGGGCGGAGAGCGCGAAGCGGCAGATGCTGTTGTAGGCTGTATCCCATTTTGAGAGGTTGGATTTTGGCAATGGGCGAAGGTCACTAGCCCATAACAGAGGGAAGGGAGGAGAACACCCCTGGCTAGGGCCATCTGAGCAGCCGGTGTGAGGCAGTTTTTGGCTCTGTATGCAAGTCCGAGTTTGACATTCGTAGCCTTGCAGATGTTCCTGATGTGCAGAGAAAGGTCCAGCTGGGGGTCTAGGGTCACACCAAGGTACTTGACAGCAGCAGCTATCTGCAGGTGCCGGTCATCAGCCCCGCATATCAGAAGGGGGGCAGGGCAGGAATTTGTTCTATTCAGGGACCCAAAGAGCATAACCTGGATTTTTTTGAGGTTGATGACAAGCTTATGCCCGCTCAGCCAGCTCTGTACCCGCTTGAAGTCGGCGTTTAGTTGGGAATTGATGATGCTGATGTCTCTGGCGCTATCCAATAGGATGAGGTCATCAGCGTATAGGGTCGCAAGCCCATGGGTGATGATGGATGGCAAATCATTGATGAAGAGGGAGAAGAGTGTTGGGCCGAGGACAGACCCCTGGGGAATGCCACATGGGACAGTGGTGAGGTTGGAGAGGGTCTTGTTGAAGTTTGTGTATTGCTTCCTATCAGTGAGGTAATTATGGAACCAGGCATGAGCAGGGTTCGAGAGTCAGAGGGAGAGCAGAGTGGCGCTGAGGAGGGAGTGAGCAACCCTGTCGAAGGCCTTGGATAAGTCCATGAAAATTGTCCCAGTGAGGTTGCCCTGATCAGTTGCATTATGCAGTTATTAATTCTGCATCCTTTATAGTAAAAAAGGTGCAGAAGAATAAATAAAACATCATAATTTGTGTTATAACATTCCAGGATTTTCCCTAGGAATTTTGTACAAAGATCTAAGTATGAAGGACATATAACAACTAGATGTAATAAAGATTCTGGCACATTTTGGTTACAACAACACATCAGGACATTGGATATGACATTATCACCCCCCCAAATTTTTATTAAAATATGAGTATTTAGAGTTAATCAGGCCAAACCTTGCCCATATTAAAGCTTACCTTTTAGATGGTTCCACAGGGAATAAAAAATAGTTTTCCAAACTATGATCTATTTTGTTTATCTTAAACCAGGGTGCACATTTTTGGTCCCTTATTAATTCCAAATCCCTATCCTATGACTTAGAGAATAACCATTTTTTAATAACTTTCTTATATTTTTAATAAATTGTGATTTTTTTTCTGAAAATCTATCCATAACTGCATCCAATTAACTGTTTCAAGAGTTTGATGTATATTTGACAGCCATTTAGATCTTAGCCCATCTGAAGCCATTTTAGTTCCTCCTTTAAACATAACAAAGGCAAAGTATTATAATCATTGTTTATAATTTTCAGCCAATAAGAGAGGCATCTATATTGGTTAATTGTGTATATTGGTATTCTCCCAAGTTCCACCCTGACCATTGCGGAAGCTGTAGAAAGGGGAACCATAAGTAAGGACTTATAAAAATAAAGGAGTGGAGGTTCCAAATTAACTTTACAATCATAAGGTATGACTTCCGTCCCATAACTCAATAATGGATTCATTTTCACCTCAACTGCTATTAAAGCTGATCTTATATCCAGACCTCCAAGTTTAAAGTGAAACTTCAGAAGTGCTTTAGTGCTTATTTTTTATTTATTTGAGACTTGTGATGAGATATCCAAGAGGTATTAGCCGTTACAATAACTACAAGATATACATAAGACTTAACATTTTCTATCCTATGATGATCTAAGAAAAATTTGGAATTAGTATTCCTTGAGACGAAAATCAGAACTTTTGTTTTTGAAATGTTTATTTTAAGTTGAAGTTTCTTACATCTTTCCTTAGTGATCTCTATTTTCTTTTGAAGACCTTTTTTTGTTAATGACAGCAATAAAAGATCAGCTGCATAAGCCAACGTGTGACATTGTAAACCATTAATTTTTGGGGATCAAATTGCACGAGTTTGTCAAAACTCAACAAATCATTAATATAAATATTAAATAATGAGGGGGCTAATAAACACCCCTGCTTTACCCCTCTTAATGAGGGGGAAGATTTGGATGTATTCCCATGAATGTCATATCTAACCTTAGTGTAAGTATCTTTATATAATAACTGGATTAGCTGTAATAGTGATACGCAAATACCATGATTTCTCAAAATATTCCACAGAATGCTATGGTTAATGGAGTCAAAAGCCAAAGAAAAATAAATAAATAATGTATATAGTTTCATTTTTTAATATGTACATATTTTTCAAATAGGTGAGCCAGACAAAATAAATTATCTGTTATTGAAAAGTTGCACCTAAACCCTGCCTGAAAAGGAGATATAATTGAAGCTCTATCAGACCAATCCATTAATCTATTCAATAATAATCTTACAAAAATTTTTGAGATTGAATCCAAAAGACTGATCGGGCAATAATTTGAGGGATCAAGTTGAGATCCCTTTTTATGAAGTGGAACTATTATATTTAATTTCCAAGAGGATGGTATCTGATTTTTCTCAAGACATAAATTGAAATATCTAGTTAACAACAGTGCCCAATAATCAAAGTTATATTTATAAATTTCAGATGGTATAGAGTCTGGGCATGGTGCTTTATTATTCATTAGTTTGGAAAAGATACTCATAACTTCTAAGATATCGACTCTTAATGGCTGAAAATCACTTATAAATATAGGAGAAGAATATATAAGGGGAGAATTGTACGAGTCCACTTGCCCCAGGGGATGGTTAAATAAATTCATATAATGAGATATCTAGTATCTTCAGAGATTACTGATAATTAAGTGTTTTGAGAAAAAGCTGCCCTCTTGATGCCATATCCCAAAAAGCTCTGATGTCTTTAGACTCCATAATTTGATGCATTAATTTCCACTGAGACATTATGTAGTCATCTTTTTCCCCTTGAAGGAAATTTCTGTATTTTTTCCTGGCCACAATTGAAGATTTAAGATTTGCCCTACAATACTAACAAGGCACAAAAAAGAGAAAAAGAAAAATTATAAATACATAAAATGCCAGTTCCTTAATCCAAGAATATCCAAAATATTCAAGGTAATCGAAGTAAGGAAAAGTCCTAGAGTCCTCTAAACCATACAATGTCCTTGACATAAGCTTAAGATAAACCTAAAGGCTTTAAAACTCTAAGGGGCAGATATTCAAAATGTAGCACAGTGTGCAAACCAATAGTGCAGCAATAGTGCAGGACTAGCATGGAGCTGTGATATTCAAAGGACCGGTTAGCATGCGCTAACCGCAATAGTGCTGGGAAAAATGATAATGCATGCAAGTGGTAAAGTGAGGGGGAGTGGCCTGCATACATGTGCTACGGGATATTCAAAGCTATAGTGCCACGCTAGGACACATAGTGTGACATGTAGCACAGCGCTAGCTACTGCCTATGAAAGGCTGGTCTTAACCCAGGGCAAACCACTGAGAGGGAGGGACCACACCAGGAAGTGAACATGGCTGCAGTGCCGATAGCAGTGATGCTGCCACTGATGGCAGCAGTAGTGGAGGAGAAGGAGAGGGAGCAGGCCCAACATGGGCCACAATGCAGGCCAAGGAGACGGTATGCTGCAAACAGATGGTACCGGTCCAGGGTCTCCTTCGAGACCCTGCCAGATGAGCACATCACTGGCCAGTACAGGATGAACAGGGGTATGTTGAGGCAGCTATATGAACTCCTGCATGAGCTGCTGTTGCACCCCAACACCAGACACAGCCATGCCATGACAGTAGAGGAGAAGGTGACAGCAGCGAAGTGCTTCCTAGCCACAGGGACATTACAATGACCAACGGGGGACACCATCGGTGTATCACAATCTGCCACCTCATGCCTCCTGACCCAGTTCCTTGAAGCTTTCCTGCCACATGCTGGGGAGTTCATAGTATCCCCAGCACAGCAGCAGAGTGCAGAGAAACCAAGCAGCAATTCCATCGAGTTGAGCACCTACCAGCGGTACTTGGTGCCATTGATTGCACCCATGTCCCCATCCGTGCACCACCTGGCGATGGCAGTGAGGTGTATGTCAACAGGAAGGGGTACCACTCCATCAATTGCCAGGTGGTGTGCGATGCAGCTGGGTGCATCAGAAATATCTATGCACAGTACCCTGGCAGTGCCCACGATGCCTTCATCTGACACCAGTCCTGGCTGTGCCAGGCATATGAGGAGTGTAGGATACCCAGTGGGCACCTAGTCGGTGAGTAGCAGCAAACAAGGTACACACACACACACACACACCACAGCAGGGGTGGGGATAGGCAGGGGGAAGTCAAGGAAGGGGCCTGGGAGAGCAACACAGGTGGTGCAAGACAGCAATGACCAGACAGCAGAACATCGCTAACAGGTGCACATCTCACAACAGGGGACAATGCCTAACCCCTGCGACCCTGGCTGCTGACACCGGTACCCCTGTCAGCCACAGTGGCTGAAGAGATGTACAGTGAGGCACATGCCACCACCAGAAACATCATAGAGAGGGTGTTTGGCATTCTGAAGATGCACTTCTGATGCCTAGACACATCAGGCAGTGCCCTACAGTATAGGCCTCAGAAGGTATGCCATACAGTATCTTTCTAGCCTGTTGTATGCTGCACAACATGGCAATGAACCGTGGGATACAGGCACCTGAACCTCAGGGACAGACCGACAGTGACCCAGAGCCAGCGGTCAGAGGGATAGTGGAGCAATTCGAGAGGAGAGATCCTCATATGGCCCGCAGGGCCCTGGTGCACAGGTCTGCCATCATCAGGACACTGTCATCGGCCAGACAGTGGGTACAGACAGCACAGCAACAAGACACAGTACAATGGTAAACAGTTTATTATGTACAGACAACCATAACAGTGCTGACAACCAACAAAGTATGTGCACAACACAGTGGTACTGAATGCATGTGATGGCAGTGTGATGGGTGAGTTGTGCAGGACACACATGTGATGAGGACACACAGCCATGGTACAGTGATGTGGGCAATGCCTGATGTGTGGCGGCAGTGTGGGAAGGGACACCATCGCTGTGCATGTGTGAATGTGCAAGTGATGGTGTGTGTGTGTGCATGTGATAGCGTGAGTGCAAGTGTGTGCAGGTGTGTGGGAGTGCTAGTGTGCACATGTGAGTGTCAACAGTGCACATGTGCATGGTGGCTGTGCCTAACTCTGGCAGCTACCACCATGCACACAGCGCACACCATGCATGCGGGACACAGAGCCAGGGGTGCTCTGAGTTGAGAATACAGTAGGGTAGGACCACGGTGAGGCTGGGAGGGCAAACCGCCTGTGCCCCCACTGACCAGCAGAGCAGGACAGGGTGGCTGGACACCCACGGCAGCACTGGGCGTCTGCCAATGTGCATGAAGCAGTGGTGCTCTTGTTAGTGTCAGTCCTGCGGCCATGACTGGCCGCTTATAGGCCCCTGTGCCACGGGCATGCTGACCCCCTTGCACAGCCTGCTGCCCACCATGCACCCTGTACAGCACTGTGGTGAGGTTGACCACTGCAGCCATGAGCCCAGCAAAGCCACAGTCCAGTGTGGCAACCATGTGACCCAACCTGTCCTCAGCCCTCTGCTCCACCCGTGTGAAACCCAGGGACACCGACTCCCATATCTGTGAGAGCTCATGCCTGAGCTCCCGCCACAGGCCATGCAGTTCTAGCTGTGCCTCCTGCTGGGATGTGAGTGTGGCCTGGAGCAGAGGGCGGGCCTCTGGGGCATCCAGTTCCACGGCCATGGCACACTCAATGGCAGCTGGTGCTGATGCCTGCAGCTCACCATGGTGGGGACGCTATTGCACCAGCAGAATGTCGTGCTGCTGCAGGCCACTGGTGGTGAGCTGTGACCCCTGCAGGGTCTGCACCCCTACCCATGGAGGGCACCACATGTCCAGCAGGACACACACAGTCCCCCAAGGCCAACCACCGGCTGCATGGGTACACCCATGCAGGCATGGCAATCCAACCCCCTGGCACCTGTGTTGCGGACTGTACCCTGCCCCACCCCTGTGCCCCCCTCCACAGGCCCCTCCATGGGCAGGATGTAATCCCCCTGACACATCCGACTCCGTGTCGCTGGAGACTGTCAGCAGGATCACCTGCCCACCACTGAGATCCTCCACCTGGGCATCCTCCAGGGCTGCGCTGAAGTCCAGGTCCCCGCCACCATTGGAGGACCCCCCCAGCAAATGTACCCCATGTCCAAGTGAGTGCCACACATGGTATGCGGCTGAGGGTCCATGACCGGCACCTAGTCCAGAGGTCGACAACAGGTTCTCCTCCTCCTCTGCCTCCGGTCCCATGACAGCCATTGCAGCCTGGTCCTGGTGTGCTGCAGGCCCTGCATACACCGCTGTGGAAGAAGATGGGACAGGGTCACTGACCGGTATGTGCAGTGTGCCTCACCACCACCAGTACATGCACACCCTATGATACGTGCCACCCACCACAGACATGCACATCTTACACAGCAGCCCCACAGACATTGACTGTGGTCACATGCATATGCCCACACCACAGTGCACATGCCCCAGCCTGTCAGCTGTGGTTGCAGCCCTGCTGGGCACTGTTCACATGCAAACCCACCCCATGTGTACAGTGTGCACAGCAGAGCACCCTCACAGTGCACCCCACGCACAATGCCAACACCAACGCCCTGCACCTGTGCAGTGACACCATGTAGGGTGCACACACATGGACACAGACCTGTCCTAGGTGGTGTGAGAGGCACTGCCAGCACCCATACCAGTAATGTGTTCCCTGGGATGAGGGGCAGCACAACGCTCACCACCTGGCATTGCACCATACCCCCATCGGCCCCCTAGGGGACATGTGCACTGCACACAGGGTGTGGACACTATGGATGGTATGCATACAATAGCAGACTACCAGGCACAGACCACATGGTGCTGTTGATGTCACATTGGGATCCACACAGCCCTGACCCTGTGACCCCTGGGCTGTGGCTGTGTACCACTGTCAGAGGGTCTACGACCTTCCACGTCCCATGTCCATGGTGTCAAACGAGGGTCCATGGACCCCGTGTCAATGCGCCACTGTTGCGAGGCATACCTGCAGGCCACGGTGGGCCCCCCCCAGCCCGGTGACTGGCACCCACAGTGTGCAGGCAGTGCATGCACAGCGCTGGCTGATGCAGGTGCACGGGCCCAGCACACGGAGCAGTTGGCTGGACAGCTGGCCCAATGGCCTTGTGCACCATTACACAGCAGCATGATGGCCTGTGGGCCTGCAATCAGCAGCCCTGTCCCCAGCCTGTACAGTTGTGGACTGCTGGTACACAGTGTGTATGCCCCTGCCCTGTGATGCACCAGTGCCCTTCCACCAGGCCTCCGGCTGCTATACAGACCTGACTCTCGCTGCTCTGCCTCCTGTGACATGGCTCTGTCCATTTTGCCTGTTTGTCTGCAGCTTCTGATGTGTGCTGCAATCCCACAGCACAACACTGGTGTTGCACTGCTTGCCCTTTTATAGCCCAGCCAGGCAATCCAGCCTGTTATGCACAGTGTGACACCATGCATACACAAGTGCCCTCATTTGCATGTGCCGGTTGAAAATGGGCCTGAATAGCACCGGGCAATCTGCTGAGTGCCGTGCAAATGTTAGCGCCAGGCTATGTGGTGTCCAGCACCGCGCTGTCCCATTAGCACAGTGCTATGTGGCATAACACGACCACCAGGCATGCACATGTGTCCACTATGCCATGTTAGCACCCCAGATTAATGCGGTGTAGCACCACACTAGCCCACACAGTGTGGCGCTCAACGCAGGCATGGCATTGTACTTCCAAGGTCATGACGGGGTCACGCATGCGCAGCATGCCCCCTTCCAGGTAGAGCCATGCTACATCATGTGATAGCGCAGTGCTATTGCACTGCTTGCTGGAGGGACCAAGGTGTGGAACAGGCTGTGCAGTACAATAGGTGGCAGGGTACCAGTGGTGCTTGAGCAATGCCAGGGGGAAGGAGGCAACATGCTGTGGTGCACAGGGACAGGCGCTGGGGGAGGTGGAGTTGACCAACCTGGTGCAGCTTGTGCAGCAGAGGTACAGACGGCTCTTTGGGGAGATCAGGGAGGGTGACCTCCCATGATGGCAGGTGTGGGTGTCCATTGCCAGGTGGCTAATGGAGCGGACCGGCATCCAGAGGGATGGAGAGAGGTGTCGTCACAGGTACACAGACCTATGCCACCACCAGAGGGGCCAGCTGGAGGTGTACAGATGCACAGTGTGTGAGGGCACTGTGCCAGTGCCAGGTAAGTGCCTGTGCAATATGCTCACATCCGCAGCATGTGTCGTGGTCTGCCTGAGTGTGCATATGTGTGTGTGTGTGTGTGTGTGTGTGTGTGTGTGTGTGTGTGTGCGTGCGCGCATGTGCACTGGTGTGTGCACAGGTGTGCTGGTGTACAGGGTGGTGGATTGCATGTGGTGCTGGTTGTGGGGCACATTGGGAGGGCACAGTGGTCTGGGGGTAGCACAGAAGTCACATGTGCCAGGTGGCCAACATGGTGGTGGCGGTGTGTGTGTGTGGTGTATGCTGTGTCCGGAGGGGGACACTGCAGTCATGCCATGCATGGCCCCAACACATGGCCATGGTGCATAGGTGGCAGGTGTGGCTGTTGTGGGTGGCGGGACATGCTACAGGACCATCCTGCAGCCTTCACCAATGTGGTGCGGGGGTACTGTCACATGGGCACCGGACTGCCTACCCAGCTGTGTGTGCCTCCAGTCGCTGTGCACATGCGTCCTGCACGGTTGCACCACTGTCCCCACATGCCTACATGCCCTGTGTGCCTGGCGCACACTCCATGGGTCAGGGGGTCCACTGTGTGGGTGTCCTCTGCATGCTATCACTATCTCTGGGCTGCTCTGTGTGTACAGTGTCATGGTGGTAGGCATGTATCTTGCTGTGGCACTTGCGGTTCATGCTGTGTGTTGCACTAACACTGCAGTTTCCTCTGTCTCCTTTAGAGCGGACCGTGCATCTCAGCACAGGGAGAGGGGGCCAGGAGCTGTCCCAGGCCACATCCAGAGGAAGCCCAAGGGTGCCGGACATGCAGCAGGGAGCACAGGAGAGTAGCCCTGAGGACAGGAGCCTGTTGCATGAGTACATCTCTTTCTTCATTTCTGCTGTGCCTCTGTATTGTATTGTACCTTCACTGGGATGCCATTGACTGTGCTGAATGTTTGGCCACCGTGGGCTTCATGCCATTGCTGCTGCGGCTTTGTGCTATGTTGCACAACACTGTCCCATGGTGCTGCCATTGTTTGGTTGTCTGGTTACTGTGCCCAGTGGTGGGCGGTATGTGGTAGTGTCAGCATGCATGGCTGGCATTGCCATGCTGTCCACATTCAGCGCTGGCCACGATCGACAGGTCACCTGCCATGTGGGTGTTCTGGCTGCAGGCCACTGCACACATTGCTGTCCATGGGCCATGTGTGGCAGCAGCTGTCGGTGCACCCCTGCAGGTGTGTGCACCCTGTGGGCATGTGTCACCTGCAGGTGGGCTGTGCCATGGCTTGGGTTGGCCATTGGCCACCCACTGTGCCTGCAGTGTGCTGCTCCTGTGCCCCTGTTAATTGCTGTTGCACTCTGCTTTCTGATACATTGCTATCTGTCTGTGGGTAAGCCTGTCCTGATGTGTGGTCACCCATGTGCATGTTGTTGCATGGCCCTCACCCACTGCCATCCTGGGGACCACCTGTGTGCCTGCACTGTATCACTGTGTGCAGTGCTGGGGTTGGTGGTGTACACTGTGCCATGGTACTGTCAGGGCCTGACGTATCCATGTGTATTGGGTATTGGGAAGGGGCCTGGGTCTACAAGGCCTGCCCTGTGGGCACCTCCCAGGTGTGCCTGCCATTGCATTCCTCACCACCACTTGGGCATTGCTGTCAGAACATGCTGTCCATCCCTGTATTGCCACCTGTGGCTACAGTATGCCTCCTGGCCGGTCTCCCATCCTCACCAGCTCCCCCTTCCTCTTGCAGGTCCACTCCAATCATTTCTGTGGGTGACCAGACTGGAAGAGTCAGAGGGCACAGATGATCTCCTGTGGCGCATTGTCCGGCAGCAGCGGACACTCATCAAACAACAGGCTGTCCTGATTTCAGAGACCAGGAGGGTGGCGGCTATCCTGGAGACGCATCTGCCAGATCCATACCTTGCCCAGCCATGATCTTCACCCCGTTCCTGATGTCTATCCCCCCACCCCTTTGTGGACTGCTGTTTATCCCTGGCCTCTGTTCCGTTCCCACTGTTTGTGTCCATCTCCCCTTCACCCACATTATCATTCTGTAGATATTGCAGATATGTGCATATGTTTTTCTTTGATATTATTGTTGTAGTCCTTTCCTTGCTAGCCTTCTTAGATGTATTGTTCTGTGTTGGGGAAGGGGTTGCTTTGCATTTATGGGGATTGTACTGTTGGCCTTGTTAGTTTTGTTGATGGTTCATCCAGTTGTTGTTCATGGATTGGTAATGTTTGTTGTTTTTTTTTTCATTTGGCCTTTGCTTTCTTATGTGTACTGTTACGTTGCCATTTTTCTGTTGCTTATTACATTCATGTTCCTACAGTTTACTGTGTCCTGTGTCATTCTTGGGTGCTGGGGCATGCGCTTCATGTGTACTGCTCCTTGATTCTCCTGCATGGGTCCTGGTGGTTGCTTGTCATTCACATGCTTGTGTGTCATTTCCTGGGTTCTGCAATGAGGTCTGCACCTGGGACCCTGTTCTGGGCTTTGTTTCATTGCATGCGTCCCAGGGCAGTCTGACTCCCCTTTGCACTGTGTTCCACTGGGTGTTTGCACTGCCTGCCAGGATGCTATATTCAGTGCTGTCTTGTTTGTTATATTCAGTGCTGTCCTAATTCCCGGGCAATGTTTGCCCTGCACTCCTGTCCCTGCTTGCCCGGCTTCCTTTGTTTGCTATATTCAGCTGGTTTTGCACCAGGCTATTCTTTTTCAGTATTGCTTGCTTTCTGCTCTGGGCTAAGTTTGCCCACCAGGCAGTGCTAACTTTGCCCCAAGGCAGGGTTTTGAATATCTGGCCCTAAACCTTACAGGTTGAGACACACTGCCCAAAAAATTACTTCCAGACTTCAGGTGTCCTTCGAAGTGGTTAGGGACTTCATGAATGTAGTTACTGGCATGTTCAAAAACTGGCTATCTTTTCATCCATTCACTCAGGGAATCAGATAAATGCACATCAGATGTTGCCACTGCCAAATAAATTTACAAGAAATTGTAAAATCATCCTTATATGCAAGTCTATAAAAAATTAACAGAATAAACATAAAACAACAATTCCTTAAGTTATAAACTTAGTTCCACAGTCAAATGACTTAAAAAACTTTGGGCACTAAACAGCTACTAAAAATCCATTAAAAAGGTGCTGCAGGCCAGAATAGTCTCCCAGTTTTCCTGCTCACTTGTAAAAATGTTTTTCTTTTTAAACTCAGTTCACATCACTTTACTTCACTCATTTATCAAGCACTCATTTTACCCAGCACATAGAACCCTGCTTGGATCTATACTCACAAAACAGCTCAAAAGGTGCTAATGGTAATTTTAAACAAAATTTTAACAAAATACTGAGCACAAATAGAAAAACCCAGTGCTACTTACTCATGGGAAGCAGAGCAGAAAACACAACGCAAAGCAGGGGAGCAAAACATGCTGCTGTTTAAAATGCTGATCTTGTACAAGAACTGAGGGTCCCTTACTGTTATTTTAACATAGAAACATAGAATCTGATGGCAGATAAGGACTGCTTGGCCCACCTAGTCTGCCCATTTCCCTACCTAATGGATAAGCTGCAGATCCTAGTTAACCAACAGCCTACTTCCTCCTACCCCCTCACTAGAATTGCCTTATGTCTGTCCCATGCATTCTTGAATTCCCCCACTGTTTTTGACTCTACAACCTCCTCAGGAAGACTGTTCCATGCATCTACAACCCTCTCTGTGAAGAAATGCTTCCTCACATTACCTCTGCGCTGTCCCCCCTCTAAATTCAAATTGTCCCCCCTTGTTCTTGCACATCTCTTTTTCTGAAAGATGCTACCCTCTTGGACTTTGTTGATTCCCTTGAGGTATTTGAAAGTTTCTATCATGTCTCCCCTACTCCCTCCTTTCATCGAGGCTATACATCTTAAGCTCCTTTAGCCTTTCTTCATATGGCTGCACTATTTTGGTTGCCCTCCTCTGGACAGCCTACACCCTGTCTGTGTCTTTGCAGAGATGGGGTCTCTAGAACTGTACACAGTACTCCAGATGTGGTCTTACCAACTTGCCTGTACAGAGGGACAACAACTTCCTGTTTTCTATTGGTGATGCCTCTCCCTATGCATCCCAGTATCCCCCAGCCCTCCTTATTGCCTTCTCACATTGCTTGCCCACTTTTAGGTTATCTGATATGACTACCCTAAGGGCCCTTTCCATTTTTGTTGTTGTCAGTATCTCAACCCCATTGTGTACTCTTCCCCTGTCATAAACTAGCTTGCTGGCTGAATACAATCTCAAAGGCAAGCAATAAAACAAGTAACTGCTTTGTTCCGATCCAACATGCAGCTACAGTGCTGTAAGTAAAACCCAGCTCACAATAAAGATCACTGCCATTGGTTATTGCTAACAAAGCCGCATTCAGACAATTACAGGGAGTTTAGGGAAAGAAAACCTCCATAGCGAGGGAACAACTTCAGCAGCTTCCAGCTCCAGCAGCAGCAAACTGGCATTGGCAATGGTGTCTCGCAGTGCTGAGACACCAGTACCACATGCATACGCATTTAGAGTAACGGTCACGTGGTCGTGGCCGCGAAAAAACATCAAACTAGAAATCTCTTTTTTAGAAAAAAACTAGAAATTATTCTTATTATAAATTATCAGTTAAAATGAAACAAAAACTGAAATTTTTATTTATTAAGCAGGCATCTTCTAATTAACAATCTCAGACAAGAATGTTTTTCTCCTGCTCCCCCAGCTCACACAATAATGAGGAGCTAAAAGCGAGTAAAACTCCTGCTTCCCCCAAAAAAATAACAAGAAAAGTAAAACACAAACGTAACCCAGTGAATAATGGTGACATAAGTTTTGTCACAAAATGAGTGTGAGAGCCATTCTCTCTCTTAGCTTCTCCAGTTCTCCAGCACACCAGCTCTCCGTCTTCCACAAACTCCGAGACTCACAGATTCACCTGCTCCACCCATTCTCTCCAGGACCTCGGTCCTCAACCTCCCAGTTACCCAGCTCTGACTCCTAGGCCACTTGTCTCCCGGACCTCTCCATGCACAGTGCAGCTGTCCACTCTTCACTCCAAGCACTTCACTGCATGTCTCCCACTCTTGCCCTGGGGCTCCAAAAGAAACAGCCACTCCAGCCACTTAACCCCAACTGCAGAGAAAACAGGGAGAGAAAAGCACATGCCAGGAGACCAGACAACAACGAATTTAGGTTATATATTATATTTAGTGGAATAAGTGCTGAGGGTACGACAATGACAGCATACCTTTTCTAATAAAAACAAATGGCATGTAAGCATATACAACAGAAACAAATAGTGCAGTGCTCCAGCAACCAGCAGTCATATCAGCCCATCATAGTTACAAAAAACATTTTACAAATATCCATGGACTTTAAATAAACTTTAAAATTAGATTTAAATGCACTTAAAGACGTGCTTTTACGTAGCCAGCAGGGAAGAGCATTCCAAAAAAGTGGAGCTGCAATAGGAAAGAAACAGCCACCTGATTTGGATTTATACAAAGAAAGAGTTAACATCACACCAGAGGAAGATGTCAAATTTTCCAAACATGGTCTAGTAGTAATCAAGTCTGAAAGTGGGAAATAAGATTTTGCATGAACTGCCTGAAAGATTTGGCATCCAAAAAAAATAAGCCAATTTAAAATTTAATGAAACCAATCCAAGTGTGAATACAGTAAGCAATGATGTGTACATGATGGTAAATCCAAAACAAAATGACAAATGTTGTTATATGTGACAGCCAGGATATGACTTTCCTTAACCCCTAAACCATGATAAAGACTGCAGTTACACTCTAAGTGGGGCAACAGGAAACCAATAGCAAGACCTTCGAGTCGCAACAGGGAAATGTTCCTAAATTTATAAAGAATACCTAATTTATGATTGATAGCTTAACTAACTGCCCTTACTTGGGGATACAAGGACAAACTAGAATCAAGAAGCACTCCTAAGTACTTGAACTCAGTTACCTGTTCAATTGCAGTCCCACCTGTATCAGAGATTGGTAAACCCACATTGCCACCCTTGGCGGGCTCTGCCTTATATAGGCGTGCTCTGAACCAATCACCCTATTTCTCCACTTGCATCTTTTCAGAAGCAGCCACTAGAGGCTGCACAGTTATTGCGTGCCCAATTTTGGTCACAAAGCTCGAGACAGTTTTTTTTTTCGGCTGTCTAGAATCAAGCAGAGTGAAGGAAAAAGAAAAAAAAAGGAAGAAATAAATAAAAAAATCTCCTCTTTTCTCTCGCAATTTTGTGCCTGCAGACACGCCTTGCGCACTAAAGCTGACCAACACCTGGCCCTCCTGTACTGCTACAATTAATTTATACATCATCCTATCCCTAGTCCCCTCCTTCCTAGCCCATCTGACTTTCTGTCCTGCCCTCAACCATCTACCATATACAAAAATGCCGTCACTTGGTCCCGCGGATCCCCGCTCTCACCTGGCACACTTCCACATGCCCAATTGGAAGCACCCCTCAGCCCTAGCTTACAGAGCCCCAGTCCTGGTAGCTCTATACATCCTATCTCTAGCGTGGGTTGATAGGCTTATGTGCCTGCCCAGGACAGGATACCCAGATCAGCATCATCACATCCACTCCTCTCCCATTATACCAGGTTAACCAACTGAACAGAATGTGTGATCTCTCTTTGTGTCCCACATGCTCACCAAAAAGGGTGTCTGCTACCTAGCCCTTCATTTCCATGCAAAGCATAGAAAAAGTCTGCTTTCTCTATCCCCTAAAGCTCTATTTCTTCTCTCATTCCTGCTGCTCCTGACAGGTGACACTGAACTCAACCCTGGCCCTCCGGTTGCAAACATTACTCTAGGCTCCCCCACAACTTGCACCAGGCATCTTCCAAGGGCTTAAAAATAGCCTACATGAATGTCTGTAGCCTCCGTGCAAAAATACAGAAGATACAGGGTTGGATGTCTCACTACAACCCAGATGTACTGGCCGTGTCTGAAACATGGCTTAAGTCTCATACCCTATCTCATGAGGTGGCAGTGCCCAGCTATACTTCCTTCCGCAAAGACTGGGAAGGCAAAAGAGGGGGTGGGGTACTCATCTACACCATGGACTCCCTTGATGTTGCCCCTGTCCACATCGCCTGCACTGATCACTCTGGTGGTGAGTCAGTCTTTATTAGAATTACCCTTGGCAATACAAAACACCTTATAGTCGGCTGCCTCTACCACCCTCCTTAGGCGGCCCTCCAAACCTTGGAAACCATTACCAAGGCCCTTGCTGATGTGGTCTCCTTGGAACTCCTGATCCTGGGAGTCTTCAATCTCAACTGGGCACAGGACACAGAGCAAACCCTCAGGGCCTTGCTACTAGATGCTAACCTGGAACAAATCATCTCGGAAAAGATGAGGGCCAACTTCAAAACAGGGAACCAACCTACCCTCGACTGGACTTTGGTGTCTCACCCTTCCAACATTCTGGTAGTGAGTATCATGGCTGATGCTCTTAGTGACCACTCACCCATTTTCTGCATCTGGAAAAATCACTCCCCCAGGTCCCTCCAAGGATATTCTCCACACAAGACTACTCCAAATTCTCGGAGGATGTCTTTAATGTGTACCTCTGCAACCTTGACTGGACCCCAATGCAGCACCTCCGAACTCTTGATAAAGCCCTGGAGTTTGTCCAGAACTCCCTCAGCTCTGCAGCTAACCTGTTCGCCCCATTTAGGAAGCTCCATACTAAAGGTAGCTGCCATAGATGGATCACCACTGAGCTCAAATCTTTGATGGTGAACTGGGATAAGGCATGGAAGTGTTAAAAAAATTCTGCCTTGCCTGCAGACCTTGTGTCCTATAAAAAACTTAGGAATGAGTCCAAACGTACCACTAAGACTGCAAAAAGAGAGTATGTCAAGCTTCTCCAGCAAACTACTCTGGCTGACCCGCGATCATTCTGGTCCCACATCAATGATCTAATAAAGGGCAATGGTAACCCCTCCCTTGGCCCTATTGAAATCAATGGCCTTACGACCTACAACTGCTATGAAATTGCCACTGCCTTCAACAGTCACTTCACCAACCTTGATGGCTACAAGTCCAGCCTTATGCCAACCCCCTCTGTGCTTCCCTACACTGAGGTACCCTGCTCCACATGGCCACTTTTCCACCTGCAATTAGTTAAGTTCAAGGAGGTTCTCCCCCTCTTAAAGACCATTAAAGCTAAAGGTCCTGGCAGACCCAATGGCATCTGCCCTAAGCTACTTAAGGCTGCAGCACCAGCTATCGCTTTACCTATCACTTGGCTAATCAACAGATCCCCGCTGGAAGGTACAGTTCCCTATACCTGGAAACAGGCTGTGGTGGCCCCTATCCCTAAAGGGGACTCTAGGGAATCCATTGGTAACTACATGTCGATCTCACTACTTTGTGCTCTGGCCAAGATACAGGAAAGGCTAGTGTACTATCAGCTCCATGACTACCTTAAGGCTAACCAGCTGCTAGCCACCATGCAACACAGATTTAGGCAGTACCATGGCACTGATACAGCCCTCATAAAATTCTCAGTTGACATCCTTGGGACCATGGACAAAGGATTCCGCACTGGAGCTGTTTTTATCAATCTTTCTAAGGCTTTCAACCTAGTAGACCACAAACTCCTCCTAAACAAACTGGCCTCCTTTGGCCTGGATCAGCATTCACTTACCTGGTTCATCTGCTACCTGTCTGTTCACTCTCAGCAGGTCAGATGGAAGAGTGCAACCTCAGATCCTCTCCCCTTAAGTGAGGGGGTGCCCCAAGGTTCCATCCTGGTTCCCCTCTTTTCGTTATTTGCCAATGACCTTAAAATCCACTGCGGTGGCAGCTCGGTCATTCAATACACTGATGATGCTGTTATCTACTGGTCCCCGAGCAACCTGTCTGATCTGGGACCCCACCTGCAAGCTGACTTTGCTGAGTTAGAGTCCTGGCTCACTGAGAACAAGTTGATCTTAAACACCACAAAAACCAAGGCAATGCTATTTGGACAGAGATACCTTGGCCCGGATAGGAGTGCCTTGCTCCCTCTGACCTCATCCTCTGGCAGCCGCATCAAGGTCATGAGATCACTCAAATACCTGGGGATAACCCTAGATCAGAGGTTTACCCTCTAGTCTCATGTAGACCAGGTAACTAAAACGGTGCACTGCAAACTTGGCCTGCTGTACTGCCTGAATGATCAGCTCATCCCCGAGTCCAGAACAACCATTGCCAACAGTCTCCTCCTTCCTACATTGACCTTTGCTGCCACTATGCTTCATGGGTTGGCCAAACAGGAGATGAGCAGGCTGTAAGTTCTCTGTGACAAAATAACTCAGTTTACATCTCAGTCCCACAAAAGACGGCACCACTGTGGAGCCCTAGCTTCACTGCAATGGCCCTCCCTAGACAGCCATCTTCAGTACCCCCTGCTTTGCAATGTTTACAAGCTTCCACACTGCAATTCCCCTGATAGCCTGGCCAGTCCCCTGGCTCACAAGCACTCTGCATACACCCTCCGAACCTCTGGGTGTAACCTCCTAGATAAACCTAGGGTTTGGACTACTGCTGGCAGTAAATCCTTTGCCATTGCTGCCCCTACCCTATGGAATAAGCTTCCTCCCCACCTTCAGGAAGCCCCCTCCCTTGGATCCTTCCACAAGGGACTCCATGCTCACTTACTAGAAGCTAGCGCCTGCTCCTGTCAATGAGAAAACTTACCCACACTAAGGCCAGGCCCTCACTAGATTAAGCCATGCACTGCTGCATTATGTATTGGCTCTCTCCTGATTGGTACACTGCTACCCTTATCTATTCCTGTAACTCTCTTCTCCTGTAACTAATTGTTTTGCACTACGTCAGCACTGTTTATCCATGTACTTGATTTTCCACCAATGTTATTTGCAATGTGACCTTGTTTCCTTTATTGTACTTGTATACCTCTGTAACTAATTCCGGGTCACCCCTGAAAAAGGGACCTCCGGGGCTTAGTGGGCCTACCTGGTTACCAAAATTAAATAAATAAATTAATTAATCTTTTAGCATATGGGGAGTGCCAAAAAGCACAGATTTTATTTTTCTAACATTCAAAACCAAGGAGTTAGCCTCAAACCAATCGCAAATTTTGAAAAACTCGGATTGTAAACAAGAAATTAACTGCACTCTTGATTTAGCA
Organism: Neoceratodus forsteri; assembly: GCA_016271365.2. Lineage (NCBI taxonomy): Eukaryota > Metazoa > Chordata > Ceratodontiformes > Ceratodontidae > Neoceratodus > Neoceratodus forsteri. The sequence continues at coordinate 690,540,292 of CM028134.1, forward strand.
TGATGAAAAAGTATAAGATAATCTGTGTACAACAAAATTTCACAGGAGTTGCACAAAGAGGGACATCGGTTGATAAAAAGAGAAAGCATCAGGGGTCCCAGTATGGACCCTGTGGAACACCACACCTCAAGACACAAACATCTGACTGAAAGGATTCAACATAAACCATCTGCGAGTGGTCAGCTAAGTAGTTTCTAAACCATTCAACTACCTGTAAGGAAAAACCCATTTGCTTCAGCTTCACACATAAAAGAGGATGATCAATGAGATCAAAAACCCTGGTCAGGTCCACGAACACCACACCAGTCATAGCACCCTTATCAAATCCCCTAAGCATTAGCTGTTTCCTGTTTCCTGTGACACTACGCTGTGCTATTGAGGAGTGAGCATCACAAAGCAGGGCTGTGCAAGGCATTTGTTGGGTTTTTAATAGATATGCCACTGTTGCCTTAAACTATCTGGTGAAAAGTGCAGTCAGAAAGTTATTTCTGGAAATTAAGCACCAAACCAGTAGTAAAACCCAGTGCACAGCCATTCCAGAATGCCTTAGGTCACACAAAGTGGCTAATTGAGGACTGTGTACTCTTCCCTTGGAGTCTGAGGTGGCATGAGCCTGGGTAAACCCCAAGAACAGTAAGACCTGTGGACGGTGAAGCCACAGACACCAGTTCAGCCTACAGGGCAGGAGTCATGGTGTTTTGAAGTGCTGAAGCATCAGAGCATTAGACCTCAGCTTGAAAACTGCTGAACATAGTGAGACCAAAGTGACAAACACTTTGTAAAGAAAGTTTGTGTATCGGGGACTGGCCATTTTTAATTGCATTTGTTATTTTATGTACTTCCCATTTTTTTATTGCATTTTTACCGTATATTACACATTGTACATTGTCTATTATAAGTACTTAAAGTTAGCACCTTATCTAGATATATGCAGCATTTAAAGATATGAAGCTACACAAAGCAGTTTGGGGTGCTTCTGGAATTCATAGCACTTCATATGCCTGCAGTTCACAGAGCATCTCAATTAGAGGTGTTAAAGGTGCTTAAGGCATCACTGCACTATAACAACTTCTATATACTAAAATGCTTCAAAATACTTGGAGCAATTTGTAATACATTGCAAGTGCTAGGATTATCTGGAGTATACTCTGGAGAGCCCTATTGACAGCATTACTGGTAGAAATAATATAAAAAAAGAATAAATTAAAATACCCCTCGGTACTAATAAATGGAGGGAAATTATGTGGTAATTAGATTTAACACTGCAATCTTGAATTGGAATCACACTTGTTAAATTACTTACACATTACTACAAGATTTTGTTCCAGCATCAGCTCTAATTCATGAGCTAGAATAGGAACAGCTATTGGTAATTTTGTATTTATTGAATAAGTTCACTGATTAACGTCAATTAAGTTAAAAATCTTAGTTAATCTTTGTACTTGATTAATCATCCTGATTGCTAGGTAATATATTGATTAGAACGTCCATTTCATTGTATGGTCAGGTGATATTGATCACAGCTTCTCATTCAGTAAGGAGTGGACTCTGAGCTCAAGTGCACAGGCATCGGCGTTCTTGTGATCCTAGCACCATTTATATAGTTGGGTCACTCTCACATTACCTCATGCATCAGTCTCCTAAGAAGCTGCATTTTGAAGCTTCCATAGTGCCTTACATTGCTACAGCTTTCATAGTGCATTTTAAAGCCTCTGTAGTGCCTTAAATTGTTACATTTTAATACTGGGCAAAGGAGTTAAAGAAGAAGAAACAGAAACAAACCAAAATCGGCTTGCACTTGATAGAAGCTAGATATTAAATTGTTCAGCACCATCTCCTACTGAGAGAAATGGTAGGCTAAGAATGTTTATTCATTTATATATTTTAAGTGAAATCCAATATGGAAATCCTAAAAAAAAAATTATAGTTTGATTGTCTGTTTCTCATTTTTGTTCTCCCCTTTAATTTTCTGAGGGAACATCACATAGATTTTGTGCTATCATGCTGATTTTTACTTTGGATTAGAAAGTGTTGTTTAGTAAAAGGTACAGAGGCTGTTGCAGGTGTGACATAAGTACCTGTTGCTTTTTAAGGTACCCTTATCTATTAACAGTTATACAATTTCAAATGCTGGCTGTAATATATTATTTAAATTCAGTTTAACAATATAAAAATTATCATCATAGAAGTCTAAATTCAGGTTTTATTAATTGAAGAAATTGCATAAGAAGGAGGTAGTAATAAGGAGGTTCCAGTGTGATAAGTAAGCATTTGAAAGTCTTAGTGCTTTAAAATATAAGCTGCATTGTGACTGTACTTTCAGGCTTTTATTGTCGGTTACTCTTATTACTTGGTTATCCCTGGTATTTTTGTTTTGTTAACAGATTTCAGTTTGTGGATTATTGGATCACAAAGTGTCTTTACGGTACCTACAAGGTCTTATAACTTTGGCATTGTCCCAAACAAGATTTTTTAATGCTGAATTACACAGGCTGAATTTTAAAAACAGAAAAAAAGGTAAATGAAAAATAAAAAGAACTAACATAAGGAGGTCTTCAAATTGTGGTATCCCTTTTTTCCAGTACTGTAGCGAACTAGGAAGTTTACAAGGACTGAAATGTTTGTGACTTTTCTTTTTCTTCTGGCATCTAGTACTTTTTGGTTAAATTATTTAATTATTCAGTAGAATGTACCTCATATGATCAGGGCTGTGCTTTGTGAGCATACTGAGAAACTGGATTGCAGGATTTTTGCAAGATTTCTGCATAATTTGAAATCCAAGTAAGGTGACAGGATATTTAATTTGCATTGTGGATAACCCAATTTAGACGGTAGTTACAGTTCAAGTAATAAATTCATAATTGATATATAATTACCGGTGTTTGTTTTTTCCCATAGGGAAACCCAGTTATAATTTGGAGTTATAACCAGCTGGTTATAATGGCAAACACGCACGGGGTTTCCCTTGGACCACGCATGTGGCAGTCGCTGATTTTCCTTCGCTGTGCTACCTTACCTGCCGCAATCCTCTGTGGCCACAGACTTCACTGCCCCTTGAACTTGGCAGTAAGTTTATTTTTATCAGAAAAAGAAAAGTCTGTGACCCTGAAACAAAACAAAAGGGAAACGTGACATGCGCTACAGTTCCCTGCCAACAGGCATGTGCAAGCTCACCACAACCACCGCTCTGCAGTCAGTTTGAAAATAAATTAAAAAACAGACAAATAGTTAATGCTTTAAATGAAAAGTCCACTTCTTTATGCCTTGGACAACTGGGGCACTGTAACTTGTGGACTGCGCAGAAACCCGACTGCTCCACAGCTGCCTGAACATAACCTGTTTGCTTTCTTGTCTGCTTATTTTATTTTGTATAATTGCTGAGGCAAAAAAAGCGCATTCCAGCAATTATAAAAAATAAAATATGGGGTGGCGTGTGTAAAACTTGATTTTACACACACCCTTGTTTATGCAGCATCCCACAACTCGAGTGTATGTAAAATCTCATTACACATACCACCCCATATATTATTCTCTATATTCTAAATGGTTAAATATCACAATCCAGCAGAATCATAATGGTTTCCACAAGAAGTGGTACAAATAGTTCATTTTCTGATATCCCCCAAGATTCAGCAGACCATAATATTAAAAAAGTCAAAAAAAGGACATATTCCCATGAGGGCAATAATGATCAACCCCAGGTGGAAGATACCTCTAAGCAATCTAAAATCACAATGTTTTTATCAAATACCCCTCTTCCTAAGGCAAATTTTTTAGCATCTGTATCACCATCTACACCTAGGGAACCAGTGCAGAGGTTACTGGTAGTAGGTCAGACTAAGGGGAAAGAAGGAAATAGGGTACACAATGTAAGTGCCTTAATAAATAAAAGTACCATAGAGGGTCCTGGAACCCCTAATAAGGACTCACCAAAACAGAATGAAGAAGGTATCTCATTGTCCTCTTATGAATGGGAGTTATACTACCCCTATGATTATTCTATTTCCATTCTGGATAATTCAGTTTATGTTAATGAGGATATTAGATCTTGTAACCATTCACCATCACATTTATTTTCCCCTGAACACTCGAGGGTTGAACTGACAGATTTCACTACTAAAAGCTCATTAAAGAATGATTTGAAAGCAAAAAAAAAAAAATCATTAACAAGGAAGGGATATAATCTTCTCAAAAACAATGGATCCAGATAACTTGACTTAGGTCATCCAGGACTTAGCCAAACAACTGAAGGATTAAAAAATTTAAACTCAGAAGAACAAGCTAGAGGAACATCATTATGGCAGGAAGAGTCTGGTAAAAACTAACAATGAATGAACCCCCCCTGAAATAAACTATATTAAGGAATATTTTACAAACAAAGGAAATGTTGTCTTCTCTTCTTCGTTATCCAAATAATTATTAGAAATTATAAATAACCCTTACTATGCAAATGTAGTTATGCTTGAAAATATTTGGGCAATCAAAGAGGAACTAGTCAACTTAAGGGAAGAAATGTTTTATAACCAAGCCTTGCTGGAAAATATGAAAACAGCCAATAAAGAAAATACTTTGAATTCTTCTTGTTCTGTAATGGAAGTAGATTCATCAAAAGAAAAAGTAAATAAGGCTATACAAGTCTCTCTGCCCGCCCCATCTAGCAAAGATCATAAAGAAGTTGTAGCTGGTCAAAAATTTACAAAGAAGTGGCAGAAAGGACACAAAGAAAGCAAAAATCAAAAAGGAAAAAATAAGACTAGTAAACAAAAAGATAAAACACAAAAAGTTAATACTAAGATGATTGGTCTACATGAATAAAATAATAAAATTAAGGAAGGAATTAACAAATTCTAGTGGACTGGACAATGTTCCACCCTTTCCTCAACATCAGAATTGAAAACAACTTAGTTACAATTGGACAAAAACAACTCAAGATGCTGAGGTTTTTATTAACTGTGAGATTAATAATAGTTCTGTAAAATGAATATTAGAAACTGAAACAAAGGAACCAAAGGTTAGGGAGCAAACAAAGGGACTACAAGAGATAATATCTATAACTGATGCCATTGGTCAAGATATAGAAAGTAAGTGAGGAAATGAAATTATTAATGTAGTAGAATCAGTAGGAAATGTACTAGGGAAGGAAGCCAAGACTCCAGAAATTGTAGCCAGACCAGGAGAATGGGCACAAGCTGCATCTCCAAGGGGAGCACAGTTTGAGAAGGAAATTATGACAGATGGTCAAAGTCATGTGTTAAACTCATTTAACACACTTGGACTGGTAGGCAAGATGGTGGAATCTGAGAAATAATTTTTAATTGAAGTGTAAATTAGTAGGTGAATCCCCAGCATCTTTATTGGATTTGGTACACCATCTCTTAAAAATACCAGAACAAAATGAAGTTTGTATTTTGAGAACACCGAATATAAACTTTTCAGACTGTGTCTTGCTCTATTTAAATAATAGGGAATTGGCCATGAAAATATGGCAACAGGCAAGAGTTCTAATAGCTTTGGGAATAAAAATGGTTGTCCCCATAGAAGTACCAAGCATTATAAATTCTGAACCAAGAACAGCTAAAAATACTTCTAAGGAAAACATTTATAATGAGGAAGACATGGTCAGAGTTAACAGAGTTAAGGATACAACATCAAAATTTGAAAGAAGTAAGATGGACACATGGGAAAGCAAACCAGTGCCAATTTTTGGCTTGAAATCAGACCCCAGAGACTCAGTGGGGATGGTTAAACAGCAACTCTCTGACTTTCTATTATGAGCATTGCATATAAACATTACTCGAAATACCATAGAATGGATTATGCTTCATAATGAAACAATTAATACTTCTCAAATTGATATTGCATTTAAAAGTACAAAATTGACCGATATGGTTTTGAAGGCATCACAAATCCTGGATAACATTAGACTTTATATAGTGAGATCAGACCTTCTAAGAGAATCTGGAAAAACAAAATCAGAGCACAATAAAAAAGTGCAGGACAACACACATTTTGAAATTAACGGTTCTAATAGATATTCAGTATTGAATTCTGAAATACTATTATGACAAAATGTAAGGGATTATAATAATTTGAATGAAGGAGATAGTATGGTACATCTCTCTCTCTCCTATCATAGAACATATAAGGTCTTTTTAATAAAATTAGCAGATAAAGAATAAAATATTTTATGACAAACTGGGATATTTTATGTTTTCAAGAAACCTGGAGCACAAGCACATTACAAATCCCAGGTTTCTCTGTATATTCCTTACCAGACAAAAAGATAAAAAATATGGTTTCAATAAAGTTGGATTAGCTATTTATACAAAGACCTATTTGAATCTGAAAGGCACATTAACTTCAACAGCTTATTATATGTTAGCAGTTAAGCTATCAAAAGAAAATATAAATACAATTCTTATTAATATTTACTTCCCGCCAAAACAAAAATTATTTATGGGCATCTGGACACAGTTTAGGAATTGAATGATTCAATGTAAAAACAAATATGACCAGGATGAAATATTCGTTGTAGGAGATTTCAATGCAAGAATAACAATAGATAAACCAATGGAAGATACTTATTCTGACCTATATGAGGGATTTAAGTTGTTCAATACCAGAATAAGTAGAATTTGAAATATAAAAGACAAGAAGTTCAATAAGAGAGGGAAGAACATTTTTAAGCTGTTATCTGAGAATAACTTCTGCCTTTTAAATGGATGACTCCCAGGTGACAAGGAAGGGGCATTCACTTATATGGGGGTTTGGGTTCCTCAACTATAGATCTGATATGGGCAAATTCAGGCACTAAAAATGGTGTTGGACTTAAAAATATTGAATCAAGCAGAATCAACACATGTTCCTTTATTGTTATCACTTAAGCTTCAGCAACCTTTTAGGAGCTTAGCTGAACTACAAATAATTAATGACAGTGATGGAACAGAAATCATAAACAACAATTGAGTCCATTGGACCTTCCAAATAAGGGAAAATCTCTCAAAATTATTCTAAAATTTTGAAGTAAAAAATTAATCAAGGAGTTGGAGCATCTTTCAGAGGGTGCAAGCGTTTTAAAATGTTGGGACTTATTAAATATTCATATTAGACCTTAATTAAGAACTAATGGTGGAAGTAAAAAAATACAGTATACTTGGTTTAATAAAACATTTATTAAGAGTAAGAAAGAGCTCCATAAGCTAATCAGATATTGCAAAATAAATAGAACTAAAGAAAATAGTCATCTATCAAATAAAGCCAGGAAAGAATATAAGAATTTGTTAGAAAGAGAGTGAACCAAGTATTATAAAAAAATGTGGGATGAACTATGTGACGCAGTCCAGAAAAAAGATATGAAAACATTTTGGACATTAATTAGTCAGGGTTATAACATTTATTCACAAGATATTGAAGCACCTATTTCACTAATAGTATGGGAAGAATACTTTTGGAAATTGTACTTTTCAGAAACAAAAGAAAATGATTTTCAATCGTACAGCATTCTGGGCCAATACAAGAAACATTTTTTGCTCCTTCCCCAATTTACACTATTGAAGAGAATATTTATAAAGTTATAACTGAATCACATCTCAAGCAAGGTCCTGGCCCTGATCAAATTGTGATTGAGGTCTATAAATTATTTATAGACAGATAGATAACTATTGTAAAAGTTTTATTTAACCATATTGCTCAAGTCAGAGCTCTCCATTTAAGTTGGAATAGAAGTGTTATCCTTCCACTAGATAAAAAAGGTAATTCTCTAGACCTGATGATGTATAGACCAATAAGCCTACTGGATGTTTCACAAAAACTGTTCACGAAAATTATCGTACAGAAATTCCAGGACTGGTTAAATGAGAAGTCACTCATTAGTGAGTATCAAAATGGCTTTAGGCAAGGCTGCTCAACTCTTCAACACTGTTTTGTTTTATCACATTTAGTATGGAAATATGTTAAGATTAACAAAGGCAAAACATTTTTGTTGCTTCATAGATTTTAGTTCAGCCTTTGATAGCATTAGCCACATTATACTCTGGAAAAAACTTGAAAGTTTGGATATTGATCCAAACTTTTTAAAAATACTAATAAATGTACATACAAACACCTGGATATTGGTACAATACAATCATAAAGGTGCATTAACTTCTTCAATCAAGACCAATCAAGGGGTTAGAGTGGGCTGCATAGTGACTCCTTCTCTATTTAATATATACATAAATGATATAATACAGGATCTAGAAAATCTCTCTCAAGGTTTACTTCATTGTCATGGCAACCTCTTGAAGTGAACACAGCCTTGTTGTTACCTGATGCCCATCCATTACCCTCTATTTTTTAAAGCTGGTGATAAAAAAAAAGCCTGAAACTTTTTCTAATGTGTCTCCAATGGGCACTGAGCATACTGTAGTAAATATAAGGGCAGTTTTGGAGAAACTGTGGCAAGAATGGATCGTGTCCTAGGGCCTTACCATTGGTATGAATGTGACAGATAATGGTGCAAATATTATCAAAGCTCTCCGGGACTGTGATAATAAGTAGAGAGTTAATGTTTTTTGCTTTGCACACACTCTCAATTTGGTTGTGCGTCATACCCTGCAACACCAAGTTGACATATGCAACCTGGTTCACACTGCACGTAAACAATGTGGCCACTTTTCACAGATCTGTAAAGCCCACATCCATTCTTAGGCAGTAACAAAGTGACTACAAGGTACCATCTAACAATCTCATCCAAGATGCAGAGCTGCACAGAATATTTGATTCTGTTCTTACAGACAAGAAGTATGCAATAGCCACCACACTAGATCCTCATTTCAAGGACATCTTTTTGCTGTGAGACAGTTTGCCTATAACAGATATTGAGGCACAACTCATTGAAGAGATTCAGGAAGTCCAAGACAGAATAGATGGCCAGCAACAGCCATCACCAAGGCAGTCACAGATGGACTCAGCTACTAGTTCTCTTGCATTGTCTCAGCAAACAAAGTTCTCTTCTCCTTCCACTTCTCATCCACTCCAAGTTAAAGTTAACAAAGCTGATGATATTTTGAATAAGCTAAATGCCCTTGACTGCTCAAGGCCAGTATCAGAACAATCATGTGTGCCTAGCACTGAAAGAGTGCTGAATAGTTACCTCATGGAGCCTCGAGAGACTAACCCTAAATGTGACCCTTATATATATTGGAAAAGCAAGCACTTGGTTTGGCAAGCCATGGCTCAAGTTGCAGTCAAATATTTTGGATGTCCTCCTACAAGTGTGCCATCAAAATGCATCTTTAGTACTGCTGGTGATGTTGCATCCTGTGCTCGTAGTTTGAACTCAGAGCATGTTGAACAGTTGACATTTCTGAAAAAAAATCTGCCTCGATTTAATTACAAGTATAATAACTATACATAAACCTACAATTCTAGAATCGGTGCCTTAGTGTGTGTTGCAAATACATGAAATCTCCCTTCTGCCTCTCTTCATTTACTATGTGTAACTAAATTATATGGGATTATGTAAAAGGACAAAAAATCCAAAACTCCAGCACTACCATCCATAACAGATTACAAGCAAACACCAGAGATTATTTCACTGCATTTTAATAAGGCATGTAAACAGTTCAACATAAACATACCAAAATGTGCCAAGACCCACAATAATCACACAAAATAATCCTTGGATTACATCTGAACTTTTACAATTTATGAAATCCCACGATCACCTTTGGCATCGAGCTAGGGCCCCGAGTAGAAAAGTCAATATCATGGCCTGCAAAAAGGCTAGGCATGCCTGCACCAGAGCAACCTGCTCGACTAAAGCCAAGTATTATAGGGAAGCATTTGCCAATTCCTGGAGCGATGGGAGGAAGTTCTGGAGCAACCTCTCAGAAGTAAGTGGGAAGTATCCTAAATTGGCACCCTAAATGCTCAACATTGATGGCTCAATTACCATTGACCCCTTAACCATTGCTGAGACCTTCAACTCAGCTTTCACTGACCTTAGCCACGTACTTCCCTCAAATTTCTTTGATGCCTCCCCTGTCTCCAAACTCAACTCAGATCTGGAAAAGAAACACGAACATCCACCCTTCTACTTCAAAACAGTGTCTGAAGTAGAAGCAAAAAATATTTTCTGAAGGTGCTTGGAAAATCTAAAGCAAGTGGGGACTCACTTAATCTTAAACCTATTGCTCTTACTCTGGAAGAAGTCCTGTCCCCTCTGACAAAGATCATAAATCATTCCCTCTCACTATCACAATTACCCTCAAAATGGAAATTAACTTTGGTGACCCTGGCCATAAAAGCAGAGACAGGGCCCAACATGGAAATTATAGGCTGCTCTCCATTCTTCCACCTCTCTCCAAGTCCCTTTGAAAGAACAGTGGTGGACCAAATGGTAGACTACCTTGAGAAATACAACTTACAATGTCCACAGCAGCATGGTCTTCAAAAGGGGCACAGTACTACAACTGCCCTGCTTGAATTTACCAACTACATCCATAATGCCTTGGACAATGGTCAACTTGTAGGTGCCACGTTTATTGACCTTACCAAAGCTTTTGATATGGTCAACCACTCCCTACTGGTCAATCAATTAATCATGCTAGGGCTTTCTCAGGAGGCCACTTGCTGGTTTGACAGCTACCTCCGTGACTGTTCACAACAAGTGAAGATTGGAGATGTCCGCTCAACCAAGCTACCCATCCAATCAGGTGTCCCCCAAGGGTCAATTCTGGGTCCCCTCCTCTTCAGTATCTTCATAAACAACCTTCCAGTCTCCTGTTCAGACCAGATCTTCTTATATGTGGATTATGCAGTAATCTACTCCTGCAACCCTGACCCCCTACTCCTGGAGAGTCAACTACAGAGAAGCTTTGCCAAAGTTGAGGCCTGGTTTGACTCTCAAAAACTCATATTAAACTATAAAAAAATAAGGTAATGTTGTTCCACAGTTTACATAGTAAGTACAAAGCCCATCAATTGGCTATTAGGAACTGCTCGGGTGTTGCCCTTGAGCAGACATAACTGTTTAAATACCTAGGTGTCACCTTGGATAGCACTCTATCATATCAGTGTCAGTGGCTCAGTAGGTAGCACACTCGCCTCTGAGGCCGGGAGATCAGAGGGCTGTGGGTTCAGTTCCCACATCTGGCACTTGGGTTAATATCCCAGTACTGACACTGTAGTGCAGCATGAGAGGGGTGCTGCACTTCTGAGGTGCCGTCTTTCAGATGAGACATTAAACCGACGTCCCATCTGCCTGGATTGGTGGTAGTTCAGGTGGATGTTAAAGATCCCATGGCACTTATCGAAAAGAGTAAGGGAATTTCCCAGGTGTCCTGGCCAAATTTCCCTCATTCACTAAAAATACCACCAACAGCTTAATCTGGTTCAAGGTCAGTAGGCATTCATCTGTATCCCCCTCCCCCGGGTCATGCCTGAAAATGGGCAGGATTTGTCTAGTGCACTTACCCAGTCAACAAAAACTAAATAAATAAGTAAAATCATACACCAGCCTTATTGCCAATGTTGCCAAAACTGTGAACACCTGTATCAGTTTACTGTTCAAGCATAAGCACTGTCTAACTTCTTTTGCCCTCAACCTGGTAATTCAAAGCTCAGTGGTCTCCCTCATTGACTATGGGCTGGTAGTCTATGGTTCTGCCACAGACGCCACCCTACGTCACATTGCCATTGTTCTCAATAAAGCTTGCTGACTCACCACAGGGGCAGAAAGGCTCTCGCATACCTGTTACAACTACGCCCAGGCTAACTGGCTCCAGATCAGTGGTAGAATCTCCTATCAAACCTGTCTCCTTGCAAAGAAAATCTCTCTTGGGCTTATGCCCCCAGGGATTCAGAAGACTGTTTGCCCCTACAACAGCTCCCATGCTACCAGAAGCTCAGAAAGTCTAACCTTCCAAGTTCTGTGCTGTCACATGTCCCAAGGACAGAGGACATTCACTGTCAGAGCTCCAAAATGGTTTAACCTGCTTCCTAGTAACATCACCAACACTACCTCACTTGGCCCTTTTAAACAGAAGTTATGGCAACACCTAGTGGCAAGTGTCACCTAACCTCTCACCTCCTACCTTGCTTTATCTGTGCACCACCCCCTTACTTTCTTCCCTCACCCCTCTCCTATCTCTTCCCCACCCTTCATGTCCCTGCATGCTCTGACCAGGCTCCCCCATCCTTCCTCTCCCCTCTCCCATCCTGCTCTTTCCTTGTTTCCTCAGTTCTAACAGGCTTCCCCATCTCTCACCTCATGCTGCTCCCCCATTCACCCATACCCTCCACCTTCCCCTATCCTGTACACCACCCTCCTCCCACTACCTACCTATCATCTTTTCCTGCCTCTTTGACAATGCCTTCAGGTGGCTTGCACCATTATTTACATTGAAATATGTGCACTCTTAGTTTGCTGGCCTATACCTCAACCCATTTGTAATTGCTCATTTTCATGGCATACATTGCACAATGTCTGTCTACTGCTGGATTTTCCCTCCATCACAAAATGTTGTTCTAGCTCCTTTTCATTATGTTTTTGTATTCATTTTTCATAGTTTGCATTTTTACTTTGACATGGAACCTTTGTAAAAGAGCTTCCAGCTTAAAGATGTTAATCCGAAACTTTAAAATTAAAAAAAAATGTAAAATTAAAAAAAAAACATTCAGGAACAACACAGCAGGATCCACAAGCCTCCTACTAGTTTCGCATCACAGAGTCATCAGTGAGTGTTCACCTGTTGCTGTTACACCTCATTTAAACCCCACACTTAAAGTGACCCACTAATAAAATAAAAACACAAATATACAGTTGTGACTTACTAAAAATATACAAAAATACAACAAAAAAAGAACAGAACAGCTACACAGTGATGTTTCATATATCACTTTGTCTAAAACCTAATTAACTAGTGCAACTGTAAATAATAACACAATTTATACAGTCTAAATGTAAAACACCAGCAAACAGGTAATGCTTTTTCATACATACACACACACACATATTCATTTATTCTCACTGCCGTTGGATAAACAGTGGTTCTAATATTTATCCCACACCCTGCCATCAATCATTCACCGTTTATCCAACACCCTGCCATCAATCATCACCCAGTCCTACTGGCACTACTTCCACTTACTTTCATTTCCTTTCCTTTCTAACCCCCATCCATTTCAATAACTCCTTCCATACCTATTTATATATTAGCACCATAAAAAAGCCATCACTTCAGCACGTCCTCCTAATTCACAAAACTTTTTTTCTTCCTTTCAAAACATTAATCTTATTCTTTCTTTTCCTCATTCATCCATGCTACAGATGATCCCATAGCTCGCCACTATCACACTGCTTTACTTCTGTCCCCCAACACCATGTACACCCCCCACAATAAACTGCTGCCACCAAAAACCACAGCTCAATCACCAACAGCAAATTTTTAACCCGCACTCACCATGCTCTTACCAGCTTAGTTTTTGTTCTCGTAAACCACTCCAACTTCATGCAGCGTGTACTTAACTACCCCCCCACATGCACTTGGCCTTGCCTCCTCACACACACCTCGCTCTCCAGCTCCGCTCACAATATATCATCCCAGAACTAGGACTTTGTGCAAAAAACAGAATCTGTCTTTTTTATTTAAAAGCTTTTTTTTACCATTTGTCATATAATTCTTGACATTCCCTTACATGTTTACTGCCACCCACAGCACTCGTATATCTCCTCCATCCACCAGCTTGCTTCACTCCTTCCCCGACCGGGACCAAATACATTCCAACTGAAGCCACGGAATATAAGACCACTTCAATAAATACTCCTAGATCAAGAATCAACCATATACTAAAAACCTTCTACATAATAAAATAAAATAAAAGACAAACTATCACAACAATGAAACAATAGCAGCTTCTCGCTAAGCGAGAAAAGCAATTGCCATGCTTTTCAAACTGTAAAACCTGCCCACATCGGTACACTGACCAATCAAAACACACAATCTCAACCTTCTAATATCGTCTCCATACCAACCATGCTACCTTCCTAGCAATAAGGTTTAAAAAAACATTGCAGTAACACACGAGCAATAAAAAAAAGCATTTATTTTATAAAAAAGCACAATTAAAATTAAACAACACAAAATACAACCCACAAAATTAAATTACAACCCTATTGCATAAATCAAATATGCAATGGGGACATCGTAGAATACTTGATTTATCCACACATGAGCAGTTTGACCTCGGACACCTCACCCGTGGTTACGCCACTCATGAGGTTAACTGAGGTATAACTGCTCTTGTGTGGCTAAATTGTGTATTCCACTCATCCCCATTGCATATCATATATATATATATATATATATATATATATATATATATATTGTATGGTAGAACACTGTTAACCTTAGGAAATCATCATTTCCTAAGGTTGTTAACCTATCGATGTGACGTAGAAATTTTGTTAACCTATTGATGAACAACAGCGATTGGTCTGCGCATGTGAGCACTTTTTTTTACATGGGGAACCGACGGATGAATGCAGTGGTTAGGGAAGGACTGAATGGCCACGGCGGTGACTATTTTTCCAAAAGTTATCAGCCGTTTTACTTTTTACGTGGGAACATACACTATGAAAAATAATGTATGGTCCCTCTATCGGCAACCGGTCACTGTTAACCATCTCGAGGTTGCCATGGCAACATAAACCTCTCGAGCTTCACTCTCGAGGTTTACACGGTCGCCCTGGCAACCTCTCGACAGTTAACTGACCAGTTACCGATAGAGAACCATACATTATCCTCTATATATATAGAGAGAGAGAGAGAGCAAAGATGTGGCCCTATAAAGACAAACAAACCTCATTATAAACAGATATAAAAAAAACAGCACAAATCAAAGGAAACAAAAAGATGAATGAATAGAGAATGGTGTATAGGCAACTCCAGGACAGGGATCCAAAATGCATGCAAAAAGTAAAGAGCAGTGAAATCATCTCTCTGGTGTTTGCTCATAATCTGTTTCAGTGGGTAGTGCTGGAGTTTTGACTTTTTTGTTCTGATTATTCTCCTGTGCACATCCAGACAGCGGGGCTGCTTTTTAGTCTCTCATTTTTCTGACTTACATTTATTTTCCTTTTCTCAAGCTGTCTTGCCATCATCATCATTCCCCTAACATCAGTGCCACCATGGGCAGTACTACCTAGGGCAGTGGGAGGGTGGGTTGGAACAGTGGTGGAGGAAGGTGTATGTTACCCTTGGGTAATGCTCCAGCGTCCTCCGTAGCCTAGCCAGCTACAATATGTGTTTTCCTCAGGTTTTCTCAGTTCCAGCAATCCAGAATCAGCATAACTCTCTCATTTTTAGGGCTGCGGGCAGAGCCTACAGCCATTTTGGGATCAAACGTAGCTCTAAAAATGGCCGATCTTGGAACCTTCCATTGGACTTTTGGAAGTATCTTTCTGAAAGTCCAACAGAGCTTGAAACACTTTGCCATGATTGGCCACTACAAAATAACAGCCGCACTATTTTGGCTGTTACTTCCGCCTTCCAGGGCAAGAACTACACATGCATGACTCACGCGCATGCATAGTTCCACTGGCGTCACCATGTTATGAATGGCAAAAAAATGTCATTCAATAATGTAGCCCCCCCAACTTATGTGGCATACTGGGAGACCACCCCAGTGTGCCCAACTGTATTTATAGATATTGCCCTTCCGACACTGGGGTACCCAATCCCCATGTCAGCATTATGTGCCCCCCCAATTCATGTGGCACACTGGGAGCCCACCTCAGTGTGCCCAAATGTTTGTTTTTCCTTTTCCACCCCTTCCAACATCGGGGTGCCTAATACCCATGTTGACATCATGTATCCACCCACCCAACTCATATGGCACACTGGGAGCTGACCCCCGTGTGCCCAAATGTATGTTTTCTTTTATTTTCCTATAAATAAAGAAAACCTTCCCTCAACGTGTTTTTGTTTTTTTTTACCTGTAAAAAAGAAAACGGTCCCTCGTCATCACCCCAGTCCCCCCTCTCCCATACCCACCCTCCAACTGAGCACCCACCTCCCTGCACCCCCCCTTACCACATACTTACCTCTGGAGGTCGGTGCTGTCATCTCCTCTGGACCTGGACACATCTGCACTCATCAAAGCCGAACTGCAAACTGAAGAATCAAAGGTAAGCATGCTATAATGGCATTAAATAGGGTTTTCAACTTAAGTTGATAAATCAGCCATTTTTTGGGATTTGGCCCCAAATTTTCAACATGGGGTTCTTGGGACCCCACCTCATGAACAGTGTCACTGTCATTTTGTTACTTGGTCCTGAAAGGTGATTTTGCATTCACTGTGGGGAATCACCTTTTGGGACCAATTAACGAAATGACAGTACCACTGTTCATGAGGTGGGGTCCCAAAAAGCCCATGTTGCAAATCTGATGAAAAAATTCCAAAACATGACTGCGTTAAGAGCATGCATTGCGCAGTTTCTACGCACACTACTTGCTTTGCCAAGTTTTAATATTTTCACTCCAGATTTTCAACATTGCTATTTTTACACACCTCTTTTTTAACAGTACAGCTTTCATTTTTTGCATCCCACCCAAAATGTGTTTTCACACCTGTGGCACAGAATGGCATGGTCGCTCTGCAAAATCACCTTTCAGGACAAGTGAACAAAATGACACTGGCACTCTTCATGAGGAGAGATCCCCAAAATTATTAGGTCCCCTATTATTCTAGGTGATCTGAACTACAACTGGTTATCCAAAGCCTCTGCTCCCTTGAAATCCTTTTGTGACACCTTGGGGTTGGTACAACTCATTGACGAACCTACGCACCCAAATAAAAACAGCCCTAGTAACAGCACCCTATTAGATGTAATCTTGGTAAGCAAACCACAGCTATTCTCCCACGCTGGAACATTTTTCTCTGACATCAGCGATCACTGTTTTATCTCCAGCATTAAATCTGTGCATAATCCACAATTTGTAACAAAATTTTCGACTAAGAGGTGCAGACGCAACTTTGACTAGCTTGCTTACATCGATGAATTGAAGCATTCCCTGCATTGGCAGGATTTCTATTTAGCCAAAACAGTAAACAAGGTATAGAATATCTTCCATGAAATTTTATCTGTGGCCTTAAACAAGTATGCACCCATGGTAAAGGAATGAGTGAGGAGCAAACCTGTCGTTGGTTCTCTCCAGAACTTAAGGCATCCACGCTAGAAAGAGATAAGCTTTGGCAAAAAGCACGCAAAACCA
The DNA here is from genome assembly GCA_016271365.2 of Neoceratodus forsteri. Classification (NCBI taxonomy): domain Eukaryota; kingdom Metazoa; phylum Chordata; order Ceratodontiformes; family Ceratodontidae; genus Neoceratodus; species Neoceratodus forsteri. Next base: position 690,557,550 of record CM028134.1, read on the forward strand.
AGAACAACATGGATTGGTGCCAGTTTAGGAGGGCACACAACAAATGCACTAAGTTGGTCAGAGCAGCCAAGACCACCTTCTGTCGTGCTGAGCTAGACTCTGACTCATGGAATCCATCAAAATTCTGGAATACAATTAAGGAAATGTCTGGTCATTCACCTGGTAACTCCTTTCCAACAAAAATGATCTCCAGTAGTAACCCTATCTCAGACAGAACGGAGATACTGAACGCCTTCAATAATCATTTTGCAACTGCTGGGCTAGCATTTGACAACTCCCCCACCAATGCTGTTTGCGCACAGCTGGGCCTACTGAATCACGAGTCTCCTGCCACAGAAGTGGTATTCTCCTTCCAGCCTGCTACTCTAAAAAAGGTCAAAGATCTATTGCTGCATTTGGATATCAAGAAGGGTGCGGGTGTGGACTCTATAGAGCTCTACTTTCTGAAATGTGCATACCGTGTGTTGGCAGTGCCAATTCATGCACCTCTTCAACTTGTCATTGTACCAGGAGAGCCTCCCCTCACAATGGAAAGTGGCCCATGTCATTCCCCTGCTCAAATCAGGTGATCCTTCTGACCTTAACAATTATAGGCCGATCTCCCCCCTTCCCATTCTATCTAAATTATTGGAAAAGATAGTGAGTGGTCAGCTAAGGACTTACCTAGAATCCAGAAGCTTGTTAAACCCAGTACAGTCTGGATTCAGGGCAAAGCACAGCACCATAACAACCCTAGCAAAAGTGATGAATAATTGGTTCCTTGACCTGGACAATAGGAACTTTGTCTGTGCAGTGTTTTTGGATCTAAGTAAGGCCTTCAATACAGTTGATCATAGCCTGCTTCTCTCCTCCCTGTGTAGCTTAGGTCTTGGCCCTATCTCTACGTGCTGGTTTGCAGACTACCTTACAGGACGGCAACAGCAGGTTAAGGCTGAAGGTGATTTTTTGCCTCTTCAATCACTACTAAGAGGTGTGCCTCAGGGGTCTATCCTTGGTCCCCTGTTGTTTGCTGTTTATATTAACAACATCAATGATAGCATTAACAAGGCCAACATCCACTTGTTCACAGATGACACAGTACTTTATCTAAGTCGTCCAACTCTGGAAGCAGCTTGTGCAGACCTTCAAGCCGAATTTAATCTATTGCAGAATCAGCTACTAAGCAAGAAACTTCTGCTTAGCGAAAAAAAAAAAAAAAACTAAAGCAATGCTCTTTTCCCCTTCTACCTATGCTGTGTACCCGGCTAGCGCTTGGGCTATCCCACAGATTACCACAGTTCTAAGCAAAAAACTGGAGTTTGTGTCAAAATTTAAATATCTGAGAGTGTGGCTTGACCACAGAGTCTCCTTCTCTGAGCATCTCAAAGAGTTACAGAAGAAACTAAGACAGAGACTAGGACTTTTCTACAGAATTAACCACTTCCTTACTAGGGATGCTAAGCTGTGGTTGGTACAAGCAACGTTCCTCTCATTGATCGATTATGCTGATCTTCTCTACAGCCATTGCTCTGCCTCTTCCTTGGCTAAATTGGATACTCTATATCATAGAGCCATCAGGTTCATAACTGGCCTTCCCCTCTCCACACACCATTGCTCTCTGTACACTGCTGTGGGCTGGACTTCCCTTCATTATAGGAGAAATAGAAATGCCATACTATGGGCCTTCAGAGCGGTGACCAAAAAGCTTCCCCTATACATCTCTGATTGTATTCCCCTGAGTGTGATAGGTAATTATGCTTTATGAAGCTACACTCTAATTGCCCTGCAAATACCTAAGGTCAAATCTCGTTTTGGTAGAGCAGCCATAAGTTTCACGCTGCCTTCATTGTGGAACAAAATGCAAAAAAGCTTGAAGCTAAGTTGTCCTGTTAGTTTGAGAATCTTCAAGTCGCTTTATGACTGCTCAGTGAAGAAATCCTGCAATTGTTTCCCACATCACTAGATCACCTCCCTTCCTGTCTCTCTCCTACCCTACCTCACTTTTACTCTTGCCCTGGCCCCTCGCCTCACTCTCCTTATCCAAACCTTCTACTTCCCTTCTTTCTCTGTCTCTCTTCTCTCCCAGTCCCCCACTCAGACTCCTTCACTGGAACTAAATAGTTGTTGCTTTGGCCATGTGCTACTCACATCTCATTTGCATGTCAGTTAACTATACCGACCCTGTAATATTTTCCTTACCTGTTTTTTCTTTTTTCTCAGTGGACATGCCAGCTTTATCCTTTTATGAGTCTATCTGTTGTATAGGCTCTTTTGCTCAATGTTGATGTATATTTCTAGGATATACGTATACATTACACTATTCTGTACATGTGTATATTTTACTTCTCTGTATGATATTGTACTATGTCTTCCTTGTTACTGTACTATTATTTTTGTTACAACCAGGTCCATCTTGCAAATGAGCCTTGCTCAATGGTGCCTGCCTGGATAAATAAAGATTTGATTGATTGATTGATTACATGTTAAAAATTTGGTGCAAGACCACCAAAAAATGGTCAAGTTACACCCAGGCATTCAATAATTTTGATGCACACATGTAACTTTGTTCATTTGGCAGCCTGTCACAGCCCTATCGGCTCTGGCTACATCTTGTTCTGACTGCTGTTTATTTTCCTTTTCTCAAGCTCACTTCCCATCATCATCGTTATCATTCCCCCAACAGCAGTGCCACTGTGGGGAGTACTACCTAGGGGAGCAGGGATGAGTGGGTTGGAACAGCGGAGGAGGAAGTTGTATGTTGTCCCTGGGTATGCGCCAGTGTCCTCCATAGCCTAGTCAGCAATATATGTTTTCCTCGGTTTTCTCAGTTTCAGCAATGCAACAGCAGCATAGCTCTCTCATTTTTCTGACCTACTGACCACCATTTATTTTCCTTTTCTCAAGCTCTCGTGCCATTGTCATTATCATTCCTTCAACATCAGTGCCACCATGGGGAGAACTACCTAGGGAGCATTGGGGCTGGGTTGGAACAGTGGAGGAGGAAGGTGTATGTTGCCCCTAGGTATGCTCTGGTGTCCTTTGTAGCCTAGCCAGCTATTATATGTGTTTTTCTTGGGTTTTCTCAGTTTCAGCAATGTAGCAGCAGCATAGCACTTTCATTTTTCTGACTGCTGACCCCACCATCAGTGCCACCATGGGGAGTACTACTTAGGGGAGAAGGACTAGGTGGGTCGAGGTTGGAACAGTAGACAAAGAAGGTGTTTGCCTGACTCTGAGCCTCCTGGTAAGGTACCCTGCCACATTCATTAAGAAGGTTCTGCTTTAAAGTTGGTTTTCATAGCTTTTCATGCATTTTAACAGCATATTTTTAATAGTACATGATAAGCCATTTAAAATAAAATGTATTTTGACCCTCAAAACCCTTCTTTTAATTTCAGGCCAAATCAAGCCAATTCAAGTTTTGCCCAGCTCGGCTCAAAATTGGCCTGTTGGGCCAATTTGCTGACTTACATGTCTCTAGAATCAAGGCCATGGAGATTTAAGGGGCAACAGGAAGAAAAAGAAGGGTTGGAGGTGCTGTGGGTCACCCTGGAGAGAGGCTCTGGAGACACTGCCTGTACCAGAGTATGTACAGGCCTCCAATGTAGGGGGAGGAGCTGGATGAGGCATATGTAGAAACCATTATTAAAATGGCAAGTAAAGGGGAGGTGCTGCTAGCTGATGACTTCAATCTGCCAATGGAGTGGAGCCTTCCAATGACAGCTTCTGCAAAGACTAGGACCATTCTGGACTCGCGACAAGGGGCTTTTCTCAGGCAATTAGTCACAGAACCCACTAGGGAATGAGCAGTGCTGGATCTGATGCTTATAAACAGGGACAGCATTGTAGACATCACAGTGGGCCATCTACTGAGTACCAGTGATCACTGTACAATACGGTTTAACATTAAGACAGGAACAGAGTCTAACCACAGGAGGACGTATGTTGTGGAGTGAACAAGACAAGTAGCTGTGTGAATGGGCTGCACAGCTTGCTCCAGTGTAGAAGGGGCATTCCCAGCATCCTCCAGTGCCTGCAACTGACCACCCCCAGACTCACAGCCCCACCCCCACACATCTTGCATCATCACTGAGAAGTGCCAAGTAAACTGGCATGGTAATCGCATCAGGAAGTCGGGGTAGCACTAGCACAGACTGCAGCAGGATTGAAAGCGGCTGCACATACAAGGCTAAAAGCTCCCCAAGCAGTATTTTGATAAGAAGAGTAGACTGCAACTTGTAAGATGAACCTGCATCACTTCAGAGATGAAAAAAGTCTGTTGCTGTTATGGTGGAGTAAATCATTTATTTAACCAAAGGGGCAGACATATCTTTGAGTATGTGATCTGTTCCCACCCATAACTCCATATATTCTCATGCCCCTTTGGCTTTATTTCAACCACTTAGCTCCCAAGTGCCAATATCTGGGGTTCAATTTTTACAAAGTTGTGTGACCTGCAGCTAGTTTTCCATGTGCACTGCAACGCTCCTTGGGAAAAAAATATGAGCACAAATTCTAAATGGGCATCATATGAATTTACGTCTACACAGCAATAAGATGTCATTCATTCATAATTTTTGCTCAACCTGTGAAAACATCTGTGTCCAATAGGATTCAACCTGCAAATCCTGTTGCATAAAGTCAGCTTAATAATATTCATTAATATAGCTGAGCAGTTATAAGAGAAGGCAACTTTTTACCTAAATGGCTTTACAAGTCAAGCAGTTCTTAACAAAATGAACAGAGTTTAAGAAAGGGTTAAAAATGTCACTGTGGAAAATGGTGTTTTGGTAAACAAGATTGACTTAGGAGGGTGACTGGGGTTGCAAGATGATCTGATAAAATTGGAGGCCTGGTTGAACACTTTGCAGCTGGGGTACAATGCCAAAAAATGTAAGGTGCAACATTGCGGTGCAAAAAAAAAAAAAAACAAGGAGTAGTTACCAGTTGGGGGGATTCAACTAACCAAGATGGAGGAGGAGAAGGATCTGGGGGTGATCATAATGGGAGTGATAAACAACTCAGCACAGTGCAGAAAGGAAGCTGCAAAGGTCAACAGGATACTGTATTGTATTGCCAGAGGCATATCCTCCAGGAGGGGCGGAGGTTATCCTGCCACTAAATAGGTCACTAGTTAGACCACACCTAGAGTATGCATGCAGTTCTGGTGACCATGCCTGAAGAAGGACATTAGGTTACTGGAGGCAGTGCAGCTCAAGGCAACAAAAATGATCCAGGTCTAGGGGACTTACAGTATGAGAGCAGGCTGAGGGAGCTGAACATGTATTCCCTGGAGGAAAGGATAGATAGGGGGGACATGACTGAAACCTTCAAGTACATGAAGGGAATAAATCAGATGGGCACGGAAGGGTTTTTCAAATTAAGGAGGGGGAGGGACACTTGCAGGCATGATCTGAGATTGGAAGGGGGAAGTTTCAGGAGGAAAATGAGGAGACACTTTTTTACAGAGAGGGTAGAGTCTGGGTGAAACGCATTTGCCAAAGGAAGTAGTATCTTGTAGAACAGTGGGGGGCTTCAAAAGGGAATGGAACAGGGTAAGGGGGAGGGTCACTGGAGGGGAAGGGCAGCTGCAGTATAAGGGCTGCTAGCTGCACAGCTGAGTAGACTAGATAGACCATAAGGCCTTTATCTGCAGGCAATTTTGTATGTTCGCATGTTTCAGTGCACCATTTAAAAACTGATTTTCTGATTTCTGGAAAAAAATCATAATTTGTATCAACAGAATTTAACTACACAGAATTCCCTTCAAATTAGAATTTGTGGACAATCAATATTGCCATTACCGCAGAAGTATTGCATCAAAGAAAAAGTTGGAGTCTTGCTGTATTCTAACATATGCAGTGATGTCCAACCTTTGAACTGCCCCAGAGATGAAAGAGTTAACTTTCCATGCCAGGCATGGAATGCTGAGCTCGAGCTCGGTTGAGACTCTGTCTGCTGCTGTTTGAACTCAAACTGTCAGATCTTTATAAGCTATACTCATTGGGTGTCCTGTGTGGAAACTGTAAACTTACACTAGCCAACTGGCTACTAAATATAATAAAAATATTTTTTGGTCCCAAAGCAAAGACTCAAGTCAGAAAACCCAAAAAATAAAACAAAACACAACACCCACACACCCAAACTAAAGGGTTGGGGGCACCTCCCAAGTGCCAACACTGCTACTGCCCACCCACATCCCAAAAACAAGTTTCTGAGAGGGGAGGCGGGGGGGAAGTCAGAATACAGCAAGACTCCATTAGAAGAAACAACATTACTAAGGTGAGTAATTTTTTCTTCAAACAACATGAAGTCTTGCTGTATTCTGACATATGCAGCCTACCAAGCAGTACCTCCATGGAGGAGGGACAGAACCTACTTTGGAAATAGGCTGTGAAGCACTGCTGTGCCAAACCGAACATCACTCCTAGCCTGGATATCCAGAGAGCAATGCTCGGTAAAAGTGTGTACTGTTTTCCAGGTGGCTGCTTGACAAATCTCTAAGATAGAAATATCCCTGGCAGCAGCCAGGGAAGCAGCTGTACCTCTGGTAGAGTGAGCCCTTGGGCCTGATGGTGGGATCCTACCTAGTTTTTCATAGCAAAACTGAATGCAAGAGACAATCCACCTTGCAATAGATCTCTTAGTGGCAGGTTTTCCCTTAACAACCTCACCATAAGTGAGGAACAGTTGGAGGGAGTCAAACCTGTGACCCTTGGTGCGCTCTATGCAGTAGCTAAGGGCCCTTTTCACATCCAAACTGTGCAGCCTCCTCTCCCCAGAGGAGGAATGGTCAGTGAAGAAAACAGGAAGAGACATAGACTGGTTAAGGTGGAAATCTGAAACCACCTTAGGCAAAAACTTCCTATTAGTCCTGAGGACCACCTTATCTCTATGGAAAGAGATAAAATCAGGCTCCACTGACAGGGCCTGTAACTCACTTATGCATCTGGCAGAAGTCATGGCCACCAAGAAAACAGTTTTCCAAGTCAAGTACTTAAGCTCTGCTGAGGACAAAGGCTCAAAAGGGGGTTACATAAGCTGAGCAATGCAAACATTAAGGTCCCAAGCAGGGGCAGGGTCCCTGAAGGGAGGATTGGTATGCAACAATCCCTTGAAAAATTTAGAAAATACAGGATGAACTGAAAGGGAGGACTGCTTGCCTGCTGAGAGGAAGGCAGAGACAGCTGCCAGATGCACTCTTAGTGCAGCTGGTCTGAGTCCCAAGCTATTGAGATGAACCATATAGTCAAGGACTGTGGGCAGACCAGCAGACTCAGAGAAATATGCTTCCCAGAGCACCATATAGTAAATCTTTTCCACTTGGAATTCTAAGTGTTTCTGGTTGAAGGCTTTCAGGAAGTCTTTAAGATATCCAGAACACCTTGAGAGAGGTGCAAATCAGAAAACTCTTAACTCTTCAAGAGCCTGGCCTTGAGATTGAGAGATTTGAGATTTGGATACCAAACCCTCCCCTGAGCACATGTTAACAGGTTGTAATTCCTGGGAAGAGACAGGGGAAGGTGGACTGCTAAGGACAACAAGAGAGGGTACCAGGGCTGTCTGGCCCAGTCTGGAGCAATCAGAATCACCTTGCAGGGTTGAGACCTGATTTTGACTAGCACCTTGAACAGGAGAGAGAAGGGGGGAAAAGCATACAGGAACTTCTCTTCCCAGTTGAGAACTAGGGCATCCAGGGGGACTGAGCCCAACACTGGGGACCTGCAGCAAAAGAGAGGAAGTTGGTGATTGTCTGGGGCTGCAAAAAGATCTATCTGTGGGGTGCCCCATCTGGAGAAGATCACCTTTAAAATCAGGGGATCCAGGGACCATTCATGATGGCGCTGAGATATCCTGCTAAGAGCATCTGCCAGGACATTGTCCTTCCCTGGGAGATGTACTGCTGTAAGAGAGGCATTCAGGGAATAGGCCAGAGACCACAATTTCATTGCCTCTGTGCACAAGGCCATAGACCAAGTGCCCCCTTGCTTGTTGATATACCACATTGTGGTGGTATTGTCTGTCCTGATCTGAATTACTTTGTTCTGAACAGGCTTGGAAAAAGCTTGAAGTGCTAGAAACACTGCTTTGAGTTCTAGTAGATTGATGTGAAGCAGAGATTCCTGAGGAGACCACAACCCTTGGGTGGCCAGGTCCCCCAAGTGGGCTCCCCATCCCAAGAGGGAGGCATCTGTAGTAAGGATTAGAGAATGAGACTGAGTGACAAAAGGAACTCCCTGTCTTACATTGTCCTGATCCTGCCACCACTGTAACACCTGGATCAGGGTTCGAGTCACTGGGATTAGTTTAGTCAGAGGATCCTTTTTCTGAGACCAGAAGGCTCTCAAGTGGAACTGAATGTCCCTCATTTGAAATCTTGCTCCCTGAACCACTGCTGTAGAGGCAGCCATGTGTCCCAGGAGCTTCAGAAAATGCCTTGCTGGTCGAGACACCTGGAGGGTGAATGAAGAGACCAGTGAGATAAGGGTCCTTGCCCTGTCCAGGGAAAGGAAGGCTCTTGCCTTTACTGTATCCAGCTCTGCCCCTATGAAGGTGAGGAGCTGCACAGGCTCTAGAACTGACTTTGAAAGATTCAGATGGAAACCTAGAGAAGTGAGCAGTTGCTGAGTTATCTGTAGATGTGACTTGACTTGGTCTGGAGACTGGCCTACTATGAGCCAGTCGTCCAGGTATGGAAAGATGGAGATCTTTTTTCTCCTTAGGAAGGCAACCACTACTGCCAGGCATTTTGTGAACACCCTTGGAGCAGAAGTTAGGCCGAAGGGCATTGCTCTGAATTGATAATGGCCTGAGGGCAGTTCGAACCTGGGTACTTTCGGTGGGAGCTTCTGATAAGAATATGGAAATAGGCATCCTTGAGGTTCAGGGAAACTAGCCAGTCCCCTGGCCTTAGAGAGGGTAGAATTATTCCCAGAGTCACCATTTTGAACTTTGGCTTTAAAAGGTGCTTGTTTAAATATCTGAGATCCAGGATGGGCCGCCATTCTCCTGTCTTTTTGGGGGTTAGGAAGTACCTGGAGTACAATCCTTTTCCCTTGTGTAGGGGAAGAACCCTCTCTCTGGCTCTCAGAGCCAAGAGGGAAGAGACCTCTGCCTCTAGGGCAAGTGCCTCTGAAGGACTTGCAGGTGGAAAGGATCTGGTTCTCACCTTTGGAAATTTTTTGAAGCTGAGACCCAGTCCCTGGCTTACTATTTCCAGGACCCATTTGTCTGATGTTAAAGACATCCAGTCCTGGACAAAGTAAGCCAGCCTGCCCCCTACAGGTAGTGGAGAATCGGCCCTGGCAAACCCATCAGGGCACCTGTTTGGCAGGGGCTTTAGGCTGAGGGGTGGAAGCAGGCCTGCTTGTACCCCATCTGCCTCTCCCTCTGAAGAACCCCCGATGAGCATAAGCAGAAGAGGAGGCCTGGGCTTGGTAGAAAGGCCTATGAAAAGGCCTGCCCCTTCCCCTGGAATGCTGCCTCTGCAGAGTGGCTTGCCTTTCCTTGGTCTGAACACTCCTATAGGTGGTCCTGTATTCATCCATTTTCTTCATGTAGTTCTCTGTTTGCTCCCCAAACAGAGAATTACCCACAACAGGAAAATCCATGGCCTTAGTCTGGGTATCCTGAGACAGACTGGTACATCTGAGCCAAGCCATCCTATGAAGGGCTACAGATGTAGCCATGACTCTAGATGAAGCATCATTGGAGTCCACTGCAGCATGGAACTGCACCTTGGATGCCTCAATACCATCCGCAGCCACCTGCTCCAGCTTCTTGGCAAGCTGGCCAGGGACCTGTTTAGCTAAAGCCATTACAGTGTCCCATCTAAATTTCTGATACCTAGCTGTATAGGCCATATAATTAGCCTACCTGAGTCCCAAGGATGCTGCCATGTACTGTTTCTTTGCCATGGCATCAATCCTCCTGGAGTTCTTATCTGGGGGATGTGAAGCCAAGGGTATATTTGTCTTACCACAGGCAGCAGCCTGCACTATCCCAGCATGGCTGCATTGCTGGGTAAGGAACTCCATATCTGAGCCTGAGAGAGTGTACCTCTTGTCCATTCTCTTGTCCACAGGAAGTATAGAATTAGGAGTCTTTAAAATGTTTATTGTCTGTTTCCCAAAGGACTTATGAAGAGGAATAGACAGCCTCCTGGACTCTGGGATATCCATCATTGCAACATAGTCAGGCTCCTCCTGATCGTTTACAGCTTCTTCCATAGGAAGCTGAAGAGTTTCAGCCACTTTTTTGTAGAACATAAAATGGGAAGGGGACTCAGAAAGCCTAGGAGGAGAAACTCCTGAAGATCTGTCTGGGGAGATGTCCGGGTCAATGGGCACATCCAGACTTTCATAATCACCATCACTATCCTCATACTCTCCTTCCTCCTCCTCCAGTTCATAAAAATCTTCTAAATTATAATCTGGAACTGGGGGAACCAACCGAACCGAGCCCCTTCCCAATGGTACCGGTTCGGTCGGAACTGGGGTTAGTGATTGAACAATCCTTATCGCTTTGGCTATTTCATCAGCGGTCGGAGAAAGAACTTGTGGATCCGCACCAGCTGATTTATCCCTTCTTTTCTTTAACTGAACCGACTTCAGAGTCGGTTCTCCTTTGCCCAAGAAGTTTCACCCTGGTCAGAGGGCACTCCTTCTGGTTCGGTTGGAACTGAACCGGGCTGGCCATCCGGGTCAGCGGACTTTGGCCTCCCTTTCCCTGAGCCTACCAACTCTCTTTTCCAGGGTAGCTGCAGGGAAAATTCTTGCAAATCTGGCAGTCTGAATCGAGGTGGTCAAACCCCAGACAATAAACACAGGTGGTGTGGGGGTCAGCCTTAGCAAAGGCTTCCCCACACACACTACAGTGTTGAAACCCAGTGGGCCCGGTTTTTCTTTTGGGTTTCTCAGACATGGCCAGTCCTAACAAAACGTACCCTTTTTTCGGCAATCTGCCAGGCAAGACATCCTTATCAGTTCCTGACCATGTTACGGGTCATGGAAAAAACCGTAATGAAATCCATTTTTTTTAGAACCGATAAGAACTGGTTACCACACTCTAAAAGTAGAATAAACTTATTTGAACAAACCTGATTGGTTCAAACCAAACCGATCTCACGTTTACAAGTTCTACATAGAAGAACAAGAAAATAAACCTATCTAGTACTCACAATACCACAGACAGAAACTGAACCGACAGGTTAACGGATTAAATTCGGTCAAAAACCGAGGAAAACGGCATTTTAACTGAGAAACTTGAACCGAGCAAAGGAGAAATCTCCGGAGTGACTGTTCAGCGAGGCAGAGTAAAGAATCTGACGGTTTGAGTTCAAACAGCAGCAGACAGAGTCTCAACCGAGCTCGAGCTCAGCGTTCCATGCCTGGCATGGAAAGTTAACTCTTTCATCTCCGGGGCAGTTCAAAGGTTGGACATCACTGCATGTCAGAATACAGCAAGACTTCATGTTGTTTGAATGTGGCTCCTTAGACTTTCTGTTCCTACTGCTGTTTCTGCCTTAAAGTCACAATCCTCTGTGGCATCAGAATTATTTCCATGGTAACAGGCTGTGATGACAGACTAGAGGATTATGACTTAATGGCAGGAAAGCAGTAGGGACATATGAAGACCTGGGTAAATAGCACGATTTCTTGCAGCAGTCAATAATGGCTCCACCAAGTCACTTTGACAAGAAATTTGTAGAAGGACTTTACAGTGACAGCACTTTGCCAATGACGATCACATCATTGTGGCAAAGTGCCAACAAACCTAACAGCGTGCGGAATCATTTACTGCTCTGGCTCCCGCATCCCACAGACTTTTAGATTCCTAACTGTGGGGGGGGGCGGATGTTGGGGGAGAGTGGCCAAACCCAGGAGTCGATGAATCCATTCATCACTCGACACTGTGAGTGTCGAACGGGTTGAGTAGCTGTGGAGGATTCGTTGTAACAGCGTCACTGTTCCACCAAGTCACTTCGACAAGAAATTTGTTGAAGGACTTTATAGCAATAGCACTTTGCCAATGGTGATCACATCATATACGGTCAATAATAATAGTAAAGAACAGAATGTCCTGATGGCAACTGTCAGTGTTCTCAGAGACTGGAAAAAATTATTTTAATTTCTTTTAATTCTTTTATAACTGGGTAGGACCCACTAGCTGAGTCCTGTTTTCAGGGGTGACCTGGGAACACTTAGGATATAAGTGATTTGCTCAGAGTCACACAGTATGCAAGTGGAGACTGAGGGAATCAAACCGAGGTCTGCTGGATATATAAAGCTCATGCAAAGCTTGTTACTCTAACCTCAGAGTCTGGGCTAAACTGCCATTTCCTTAGTTTGTCTCAGAGTCTACACTAACTAGAAGTGAACAGGTAGTGAGTGCCTGAGGATCAATACAAGCAATCAGGATAAATAGGTTACTCACCTGTAACTGTGGTTCTAGAAGTGGTACAGTATATAGTTCACATCCACACATTGGCAGTTTCACAAGAAGTGCTAATTCATCATAAGGTCTTTAAGCTAAGCTCCTCCCATGACCTGGGTAATATATCTTCCAGCTCCACCCCATGATGTCAGATCTTGCACACTAGAAGCAGGGATCCATGTGCCATTTGCCAGGGCAGATTAGGTACGTGGTGTGAATATGAACTATACACCATTCCTAGAACTACGGTTACAGGTGAGTAACCTATTTTTTGGGGGCATAGATATACTGTAGTTCGCTATCCACAATTGGTAGACATCCAGCAGTTCTCTAGGATGAGGGGACAAGGTGCGCAACCCTACTTGGTGAACAGAGACTGGAGAAACAAGGTTCTACACGCAGCATCCCATCAAGACTCAAGATCAATGCTGTAATGGGAGATGAAGGTGTGTGCTGACTTTCAGCTGGCAGCCCTGAAAATTTCCTGGATAGGGATGGAAGCAACCACCGAGGCAGCAGTTTGTCTGGTGGAATGAGCCCTGAGCCCTACAAGAGGTTCCCTTCCAGTTAACCTATAGCAGAGGTTGATGCAGGATGTGATCTAACTGCCAATCATCTACTAAGCTGCCGGTCTGCCAGGTGTGGCTTCAGTGTAATTTCCTAACAGCTTGGAAGCTTCACCCTGAACTCTATACATGTGCTCTATATAGTAGGAGAAGGTCCTCAGCAGGTCCAGAGTATGGAGCCTGCAGTTGGCCTCCAAAGATGGGTTGGTAAAATATAATGGAAGGTTCATAACCTGGTTAAGCTGGAACTCCATTACTACCCTGGGAGGAACTTCAGGTGGGGGCAGCGGATGACTTTGTTCATATGGAAGACCAGATATGGAGACTCCACCAAGAGCACCTGGAGCTCAGTAATCCTTCTGGCTGACGTGATGGCCACCAATAAGGCCATCTTCCATGACAGGAGTGACATCTCACACTTGTGCATAGACTCAAAAGACTTGCCCATGAGCATAGCCAATCCCAGCAGTAAGACCCATGGTGGTGGTTCACACACACTGGAGGGGACAGGTGGTCCAGGTCCTTGAAAAAGTGCCCAACCACCTTCTCCTGGGCCACCATCAACATACCAGCTCATGCCTGGTATGCAGAGATGGCTGCCTGGTGCACCCTGAAGGTCGTTGCTCAGAACCTCAGCTAAGAGAGGGACCAGAGGAAACTAGCCAGACAGCGGGCAAGGGGAGCAAGCTCCATGCCCTGACAACAAATGGAAAACCTTTCATATTTAACGGTGTAGCACTGGTGATTCAACTCTTTTCAGGAGGCCTCCACAATACGGAACACATTTTCTGAAAGATCCAAAATCTACAACTCTAGCTGCTCAGGACCAGGCTGTGAACTGCAAGGACTGAAGGTCCAGATGCAGCACCTTCTGTTGTCTGGGTAGCAGATACAGGTGAAAAAGCAACCACCACAGAGGCCTGCTGATGAGGATCAGGAGATCTGGGTACTAAAACTGCCATGGCTAGTCCAGAGCTATCAGGATCTTCTGTGCCTTCCTCTTCCAGGCCTTGACCACCACCTTGTGGATCATGGGTAAAGGGGGAAAGGCGTACATGAGACATAGGGGCCAGGGCCTCACAAAGGCATCCCCCACCAGTGTTCCAGACTGTGGGGAGCAAGCACAAAACAGCCTTAGTTCTGTGTTCTCACAGTATGCAAACAGGTCCACCAGAGGCATGACCCAGTAGGAGAACAGGTGGTTCACCACCTCCTGATGCAGGGACCACATCTGCAATGTCTCATCCATCCAGTTAAGAGCATCTGCCAGTTGACTCTCCACTCCAGCAACATGGATTGCCAGGATATCTGCAACCAGTCTGTGCAGGAGGGCTCAGGTGCAGAGGGCCTCCTGATACAAAGGAAGGGAGTGCGTGCCAGTCTGTCTGACTTGCACAATCTGACCCCTGACTGGAGGAGTGAAATCCATCAGTGCTAGCTGCACTGTACAGAGCTCCAGCAGGTTTATATGATAACTGGACTCCCTAGGTGATGAAACCCTGTGGGCCCTGTGGTCTCCCACATGCACTCTCCACCTCACCAGAGATGCATCTGTCATGGGAGTGATGGTCAGTTCTGGGAATACAAACAGGACCTCTTCCTCCAGATGCCCTGGAATTGGCCACCACTGGATGGCATCCCAGATTGGCTGAGTCACTGTGATCGGCTGGTCTAAGTGTCCTAGACACTGGAACCACTGATGACCCATCCCCCACTGCAGGTGCTACATTCACCAGTGCACCCATCAGACTATGTTGGTGCAGAATACCAATAACCCCAGCAACCACAGGAAGTCCTGGGCACCCTTAAATGACTGGGCAAAGGAAGAAAAATCCAGTGCATGGTCTGCAGGGAATCACCTGTGATGGGATCAGTTCAGACTTGGCTGAGTTGACCAAGAGGCCCAAATCCCTGAAAGTCTGGAGGGTAGGATCTCAGGACCACTCCACAACCTCCTTGGATGGCCTAGATATCAGCCAGTTGCCCAGGCAGGGGTAAACCCTGACACCCTGGTGTCGTAGAAAGGCTGCCACCACTGCCATGCACTTGGTGAAGACCCTGGGAGCAGACAAGAGACTGAAGGGCATGACCCAGAACTGATATGGATCCCCTTCTGTGCAAAATAGGAGGTACCACCAGTGGGACAGACAGAGTGGTATGTGGAAGAACATGTCCTGGAGGTCCAAGGAGCAGAACCATATGCCCTGCTCCAAGGATGGTATAATCTGGTTCAGAGTGACCATACAGAACTAGCACCTCCACATGTACTGATTGAGATCATGCAGATCCAATATGGGGCACCAGGCTCCTGTTCATTTAAGGACCATGAAGAACATGCCTAGGGCATCTGGCACATGGGCTACAGCCCCTTTCGCATGAAGCTCAGCAATGTCCTCCCTGAGGGTGAACAGTGTGTCCTGCAACACTGAAGACTCCTTTGGAATGTGGGATTGGTAAGGCGGGAGAGCCTCAAAAATCAAGACACAACCCTCTCCCTACCACCTCAAGAACCCACTTGTCTATGGACGTTATGGACCAGTGTGGCCAGACATGGTGAAATCAACTCCCCACAGGGAGCTGGGTCAGTTGGAAGACTAGGTTTGCTGGCAAAGGCACCTAGCTTTACCTGAGCTCTTTTCTTCCAGGTTGCTTGTGAGGACAGAGCAAAGAACCATACCAGAGCAAGGAAAAGGATTAAGGCTTCTTTTGGCTAGGCAGATTTACTATGTGTTTTTATTTTCTTTAGTACTCACAGGGATTGTTACTGTTTGTTTCTAACATTTTATTGCTTTATTTTTCTCTGATTCAAATTGTTGTTGCTGGGTATACCTTCTGCTGCATTATTACAGGGTGTGCTTGCAGGTGTGTACTTACAGGTTACTGCTGTAATCTTCTGATTCAAATTGTCTTTTGCAAGGTATATCTTCTGTTACTGCTTTATTTTTCTCTGTAGCAAAGTGTTTCCTACAGGGTATATCTTCTGTGAAATTATTACAGGTGGTGCTTTACAGGTTTTAGTTTTATCTATCACTAGGATAAGCTGTCAGGGCTACTACATTGTTGCTGGTGGATTGTTTCTGCTCTCACCTCCTTGTTTCTTTCATCTATGGTTCTTCTTTTTCAGCAAGGGAGGGGCCCAACCACCCCACACTACACTCCTTTTATAGGGTAGCACAGTCATGACATTTTCTGTAGCAAAGCAGGAAGGGGTGGATCAGAGGGGTATCCACACACTGACCTCATTTACAGGGGCACAAGTAATTTAACTTGTTATAACAAGTTATACAAAAACAAACAAGCAAAACACAAAATCAAACTTTTGCTTTCATTTTCCTCCTTCTAATTACTCTGACCGGGTTATCAACCCAGCAACTTATCTGGAATGGATATTATTAACTGCAGGTACTGTGGGACACTTTTCAAAAGGGCGGTTATATAGGATTTAGGACACTGTCCTACATGCTGGGCCATTGGAGCTTTAACAGCTCAGCTCCAGGCAGCATGGGTAGAGATTGCACACCTCAAATTGCATATTCAGGTGGAAATATATTATAAGGATTGCCCATCATTTCCCAAACATCCAACAGAAGTACCCCAACCACAGAGGGTAGTTGGTCCAGGATGTTGGCTGGTGGTTAGGAGGGGCAAATCAGGTGCCCCATCACTCAGTGCTCTCCAACATATCACCTCCACAAACCATATAAAAACTACAAACAGGTATCTGCCTCTATCTCCAAAATCAAAGGGGCAGAGGACACTGCAGCACAGGAATTAGCACAACAAAACTTGACCAAAACAGGAACCAAAACAAAAAAAGCAAAAAGGATATCCAAAAAACTTCTAATCATAGGAGATTCCATGATTCAGGGAGTTGATATTTATCTCCAGCCAGGGGTAATGGTCAGATGTCTCACAGGTGCATCTGTGTGGTGAGACACTGACTGCATTGCTAAGATTATACAGGAAGCAGGAGAAAACATTGACGTACTGGTACACATAGGGACTAACGATCTCACCAGGCGGTCAGTTGTGGAGACCAAGGAACACCTGATCAGGTTGGGTGACAAACTATCATACATTTCATCTGGTATCTCCTTCTCTGAGATCCTGCCAGTCTGGGAGAGGGGGGCAGATGGATGGAAGGTCAGAGAAGGGGAGATAGGGGAGCTAAACATGTGGCTCAAGGGCTGGTGCCAGGAAAAAGGACACACATTTGTAGGTAACTGGCAACAGTTTTGGGAGTGAAAATTCTTTAAATTCGATGGACTGCATCTAACTAAGGAGGGAGTCAGTGCATTGGGGCAGAAGTTTGACATCTTTGCAGAACATTTAAACTTGCAAATGGAGAGAGGGGTGCAGCACCCGATACGTCGAATAGCAAGAACACCCCTTCCCCTCAGCTAGTGGTCAAACAGGAGTTCAGCATGATTGTAGTTCATTTGCATCACCAGGTAAGGAAAAAGGCCTGGCTCCCCATACGATGCACAGGGGAAATGCCAGACCTCGCCCAACAACTAACACACTGAAATCTGGCCAATGGAAAATCATGTACACAAATGCTTGCAGTCTGGGAAACAAAATCCCAGACCTGCCAGCAATAATGACAGAGGCTAAACTGGACATACTAGCCATTAGTGAGACATAGTTTACCAGTAACCACACCTGGGAGACTTCAGTACCTAGCTATGTACTGTTCAGAAGAGACCGAGATGCAAAAAGGGGGGTGGAGTGGCCCTTTATGTCAATGAAAATATCAAAGCTACAGAAATTCAGAATACACATAAGGAGCCAGAAGAACTGGGTCACCCTGGAAACAGAAAGTGGGACACCCATACAAACTGGGGTTGTCTACAGGCCTCCAGACCAGGGGGAGGACATAGACACATTACTGTTAGAAGATATACAAAACATGACAGCTAAAGAGGAGCTTCTAATAATGGGAGACTTCAACATGCCAGATTCAGATTGGTCAATACCAGTGGGAATATCCGCCAGAATAGACACATAGTGGATTCCCTGCAAGGGGAGGGCCGCAAACAATTGGTACAACAACCCACAAGAGACAGGGCTATCCTAGATCTAATACTGACTAACAGGGAAATGATCACAGATCTCCAGGTAGAAGGTCACCTGGGGACCAGTGCCATCACATGGTATGGTTCAATTTAGCCACTAGAACTAAATCATCCCATTGCAAAGTAAAAATATGGGGCTTCAGAGGAGCTGACTTTGATAAGATGGCCAACATAGTTACGCTAACCCTGGCAAAAAGAAATACAGGTGAGGGGGTACAAGCAAAGTGGGCAAGCATTAAGGATGCAATACTTGAAGCAAAATCCCATTATGTTAGAGATAAAAGGAAGTGCAAAAGAAGAAGGAAACCACTTTGGTTCTCAAAAACCATAGCAGAAAAGGTCAGAGCCAAAAGGCTGACCTTCAGGAAGTACAAAGGAACGCAGCAGGATGAAGATAGGGAGGCATACCAAACTTCCCTGAGGGAAGCCTCTCTAAAGCCCTTGAAAAAGTGATGTCGATCCAGCTCTCTAAATACTTAACCAAATACAACATTATGTGTCCAGAGCATCACGGTTTCCATCCAGGACACAGTACAACCACGGCTCTCCTGGAATTCTCCCAACAACTGCATGCTGCTCTTGACTCTGGCAGCCTTGCAGGAGCAGTGCTCATTGGCCTCTCCAAGGCCTTTGACACTGTCTGTCATCCCCTTCTACTTGACTCTCTCCACCAACTTGGCTTCTCTGGTGGCCCCATTTCCTGGTTCTCTAGCTATCTCTCTGCTAGATCCCAGCGTGTCAAGATCAGCGACTCCCTCTCCAGCACTCTTCCTGTTCGCTCCGGGGTCCCTCTGGGCTCCATCTTGGGTCCAGTACTTTTTAGTCTCTACCTCAACACCCTCCCCAGCTCATGTATCAGTAAAATGCTCCTCTATGCCGATGATGCACTCCTCGTTGCCTCACAACCCAATCCCACCTCCCCCCAATTATCCCTCCAGCAAGCTTACAACCAAGCCGAAAGGTGGTTCGGCGATCGCAGATTGGCCATTAACCTAAAGAAAACAAATCAATGCTCTTCTCCCACCACCAAAATAAAGCTAAAAATAACCCCCTCTTGATTATTCTCAGCACTCTGTACCCACTAGAACAAGTGACCACATACAAGTACCTAGGCATACTGCCCTCTCCTTCCACACCCACATTAATGCCCTGTCAGCAGCCATAAACTCTTGGATTGGCCTGATATACCAGCACAGGGACTGTCTGCCTCAGGTTGCCCTCAGACTGGCCATCACCTCCTCCATCTTGTCCCTTGTGGACTATGGCTTGCCCATCTATGTAGCAGCTGACAACACTGCCCTGTCCAAAATCCAACTCTCCATCAATAAGGCCTGTAGGCTCCTGACCGGTGCCCCCAGCCACACTCACACCTGCCTTCTCTATACTACCACCAATCTGCACAACTTTGAGGAGCGTCTGCTCCACCAGACCTGCCTTCTCACTAAAAAATCACTGCTAGGACTCTCCCCCCCGGGGGTCTCCACCTCCCTACAGAAGTCATCATCGTCCGTCACTACTCATAACTCTGTTAAGGCCACCTTCCAGGTGCCCAGAACCAAGACCTCTCTTGCCCAGAGATCCTTCCTCTACTGAACCCCCACCTGGTTCAACTCCCTCCCTAGCTGCATCTCCAACTTGCCAAAAATTGGCTCCTTCAAAACAGCCCTTTGGAATCATATCTTTAATACCCACTGTTGTAGGTGCAACTAACCCCCTGTTGTAACCTGTGGTACCTGCCCACCTTGCCTCATGGCTCGACAACGTCCACTGGACAGCCTCTCCCTCCCCCAGACCCACTCCTGCCCTATTAGGTCCAAATAGGGATGTAACCCTCTGTCTTCTCTGAGGACCTACTATATCCGTGATTGTAACTTGCAATTTTTTAACATTGTGTAACCTAAGTAACATACAAACTACTATATTATGTAACCTAAGTGTATCTATGTTATATGTTCCTTTTACCACACCTGTAATGTTATCCTCTGTTTTAATCTGCACTGTAATAACTGTCTTGATGTCTGCCCTCCCTATGATGAGTTGCCTTTCTAAATGAGTTTCTGACTCAAAGGTTGTAACCCCGATTTGTAATGAATAAAGAATAAAGGAATCAGGGAAGGCAGTAAGGCAGGCAAAGGCCCAAACCGAGGAAACACTAGCACAAACAGTAAAAGAAGGTGAAAATACTTTCTATAGATACATTAGTGAAAAGAGAAAGTCCAGAGGGGGTATTGAAAAGATGAAAGGGGATAAGGAGGAGTATGAGGAGGAGGACCATGTAAAAGCATTTATCCTAAATAGATACTTCTGCTCAGTATTTACTGAGGAGAAGATAGGGCAGCACCCACAGCTCAGCACCATGGATACAGGGGGGAGGGAGGTGTGCACTAGTCCCTTCACAAAAGAAAGGGTCCTACAAGAGCTTGATAAGCTCAGGGTGGACAAGGCAATGGGATCTGATGGCATACATCCCAGGGTACTACAGGAGCTAAGGGTGGAACTAGCAGAGCCATTATCAGAACTGATTAGTGAGTCTCTGAGCACAGGAGAGGTCCCAGAAGACTGGAGAAGGGCTCATGTGATCCCACTCCACAAGAGTGGTAGCAGGAAAGAAGCAGGGAACTACAGACCAGTCAGTCTTATCTCAGCAGTGGGCAAGATTATGGAGGCACTCCTTAAGGAAAGGATAGTGCAACACCTGGAATCCATAGGAGCACAGGATCCAAGACAGCATGGGTTTACCACAGGAAGGTGCTGTTAAACTAATCTCATAGATTTATTTGACTGCGTAACCAGAGTGGTGGACCAAGGGGGAGCAGTTGATGTTGCCTACCTTGGCTTCAGCAAAGCTTTCAATACTGTTCCACATAGAAGATTGATTAATAAGCTGGGTAGGCTTGGGGTCAGTCAGAAATTGGTCAACTGGGTGGAAAACTGGTTGACTGGCAGAAAAGAGAGAGTTGTGGTAAATGGTATACAGTCAGAAGAGATGCAAGTCCCAAGTGGGGTACTTCAGTGATCAGTCCTGGTGCCAGTCCTCTTCAATATCTTCATCAGTGACATTGCAGATGGACTGGAGGGTAAGGTTTGTCTGTTTGCAGATGACACCAAGATCTGCAACAGAATAGATGATCCAGATGGAGTGGGCCGAATGATAAGAGATCTGGATAAACTGGCAAAATGGTTGGAAGAGTGGTAACTCGGTTTTAACGCAAAGAAGTGCAAGATCATGCACATAGAGAAGAGAAACCCTGAAGCCACCTATAAGCTGGGAGAGGAGTTGCTGGCAGTCACAAGGGAAGAAAGAGACTTGGGCATCATCATCACCGATGACCTGAAATCATCCAAGCAGACCACTAAAGCAGTAGGTAAGGCTAGGAGGATGTTGGTGTGTATTAGTAGTGGTATCACAAGTTGTAAGAGGGAGGTAATAATCCCTCTTTATGAGACACTAGTTAGGCCCCATCTGGAGTATTACATGCATTACTGGAGGCCACACCA
The DNA here is from genome assembly GCA_016271365.2 of Neoceratodus forsteri. Taxonomy (NCBI): domain Eukaryota; kingdom Metazoa; phylum Chordata; order Ceratodontiformes; family Ceratodontidae; genus Neoceratodus; species Neoceratodus forsteri. The sequence goes on from CM028134.1 coordinate 690,579,103, forward strand.
TCACAAAGACATTAACCAAACTGAGGCAGTCCAGAGAAGAGCAACCAAAATGGTGCAGGGACTGCATCAGAAAACATATGAGGACAGATTAACGGAGCTCAATATGTATACCCTAGAGCAAAGGAGGAAGAGAGGTGATACATTCAACACCTGCAAAGCAGAAAAAAAATGGTTAGCAATGTACTACACAGTTACACAAAGTCTACCAATTTTAAAAAGGAGGACTCTGATGAGTCCTAAAAATCCTCTTCTTATCTTCTTGTCTTCTTTCAGGAACACCTGCAAGAGAAAACATTGCAAAACACATTCTGCAAACAAACACAATCTGTAAACCACACAGTGACTAAACCTCCCATTGCAGATACTACACAATCCCAAAGTTATTTTTTAAAAGGGTGTTTTCTATAAAAGTACTAAAAAGGAAAACACGAAAGCATTTACAAAAACATTTTGGGGGAAGAAAGCCCTACAATGTTCGATGTTCTAAGGAGAAATGCCCAGAGTGCCAAGGCACTATACATAGAGTCTCTCCTAGGCTGAAGCCTGCTGAAACACAGTTCTTGGAGAGGTATGAGGCCTGCTGGCACTGCAGTCCGGTTCAGGAGTGTCTATTAGTGAACCAAAGTTCCCAGGACAGCCCCAATTGTAGGAAAAAAACAGTCAAATTAAAATGTAAAATGTGTCTTACCACATTATAGGTGACAGATGGATGCCAACATCATCCCTTTGGACCTGCACCTGATGATCTTCGGTTGCTGGACAGACAAAATCTTTGGGTCAGATTCTTCCATGACCTCCTGCTGGACTTGGATGGGAAATCTTCTCCTCCTGCTGGGCTGACAAGTCTGGATGCTGCTGCAAACAAACCTGGAAGCTGCTGTGGATGACCCTGGATGCTGCTGCAGATGATCCTGGAACACCAGAAGAAAAGCACGTCCTCCCTCAGTTGCTGCCACTTCAGTGGCAGATTGCTGTTCTGGCCTTGCTGCATTCAACTTGGCATTTCATGTCATTTCTTTTTTTATTCTTGTAGACCTGATGACGAAAATGCCCATTTTCACAGGTGATAAGTTGAGGTTTACATAAATACACACATTAAATACTGTACATACAAACAATAAATACTGTACAAAGTGCAAAATCAAATGCATTTACAATATAATACAATTTGTAACACACACTCTAGTAAACACAGTGCTGTTAATCTTGTAATGCAAGCATATTTACTGATGAATGGCACCATTCATGGGTAGTACTATTCGGGGTGTGGAGCAAAGACTCTCTCCATCAGGACAAACCACAGGAACATTATAAAATGTCTCTTGGCCAGTCTTGTCCACGATTCACACTGAATCAATTAGCAAAGTTCTGCCACGCTTCCAGAACTGAAGTCTCTCATTGCATACTTTTATTTTCACACATTTGTTCACATTTGGGAGCAGGTTGGCACTAGCTTCCTCCCACAACCAGGCATGCCTGTTCTCCTCTATTTCCTTCCAAATTTTTCGAGGAAAGAAAGGGTATGTTTACTAGGTTTTTACAGACATAAGGGGGCACCATGGCCCGTCATGAATTCCCCTACTCCAGCGGGTGATTAAACAAACTTGTATTTAGAATAGTGTATCTCATCCGGGGCTCATTTGAATCCTTCAAGAATTTATATATACAATTTCCTGAGGGAGTCTATCCCATGCTTTAGTTACTCTAACAGTGTAAAAGTAATTTCTCAAGCTTGTTCTAGCCCGTGGCACTACTAGTTTTTTTAATGTGGGATCTCTTATTAACCCTAGTAGTACTATATTCCAATGTACATTCTTCAGTTAGCTCATTTGATTTGAGGATTTTAAAGAGTAAGAGAAGATCATCCCTCTGTCTCGTGGAATGTAAGGTATGCAAACCCATCTCTCTTAATCTTCTGTCGTGTGGCATATTAGCCAGTCTAGAAATAAGTTTTGTTGCAGACCTCTGGACTCATTCTATCTGATCTATATCTTTGATAAGGTAGGGTGACCGAATCGGTGAGCTATAGTCCAAAATGGGGTGCACATAGCTTTTAAAGAGGGGAATGATTAGCTCTTCATTTTTACATATGAAGGTGTGTTTGATTTTATTTACCATGCCCCCGGCCTTTCTAGAGACAGTTCTGCAATGGTCAGAGGAGGTTAGCATATTGTTTATAAGGATTCTCAAATCATGTTCAGTAGTGGAGGTTATTAGTATTTTCTGATTTAGAATGCAGGAGTAATTTGGGTTGTTGTGTCTGAAATGCAGAACCAAACTTTTTTCTGACTTTAGAGACATACCATTTTTTTCAGCCCAGTTTTCGATTTTACCCAATAACTAATGAGGGTCAGATGTTTTTGGAGTGAATTTACCCCCCCAGCTTAGCATCGTCAGCAAATTTTATGTCTGTTTTTTAGTTCTTTTTTTTAACCTTGCTCTTTTTGCCTCCTTCCAGCCTCATCACCCCCACTCAATCAGATCCCCTACATACCTCACTAACTCTGCATCTCACCACAGGAGTCTGTCCTAGAGTGCTCACCCCCTCAGTAGCCTTAGGTAGTCTGGATACCCCCCCCCCGGATGGGGCGAGGAGAGGCCATCTGTTACCTTCTCCCCGAACAATGGCGGAGCGGGTGTAACACAGCGGAGTCTGCCCCTGTCCCGGCAGTTGCCAATATGCTAGGCGCTCGAAGGGTCATCACCTAGGAGTGACGGGCCACCATTTTCCCGTGTTCTGTTCCCCACAGCCATCGGCACTCTAGGAGAGCCAATTGGGAGGTATCCGTAGAGACGCAACTCCTCCCAGGGCTCCTGGCTGATGCTGCCCCTTTCCCTTGCATGACCCCAGACTGCACTATCAAGCCCGGGTTCACTCAAAAGGTGGCAGTAGAGCAGCAAGTTGTGCATAGAATCATCCCCAGAGAGGGAGAGCTGCCATTGGGTGCTTAATCCCTCTCCCCTGCTGACCCCGGTGGCCCGTAGCTCATTCCCCCAACCAGGTCAGCCGGGCGTGAGTGAGGTGTGGCGTCCAGCACCTCAACCCTCAGTGCCACCAGGCCGGCCATTTTAGTTCTTTTTCAATGTCACTGACGAATATACCAAACAGAACTGGGCCCAGAACAGATCCCTGTGGAACTCTGCTACTCACTATATCATCACTAGACTTGGTGTCCTAATACCAAACATGTTGTACCCTATTTTGAAGCCAACTATGTATCCACCTAACTAGACAGGAATTTATCCTTAGTCCCTGTAGTTTTTTTTGTTAAGGTATGGGGTACTTTATCAAAGGCCTTGGAAAAATCTAGTAGAATTACATCTGTTGGAATGACATTATCTAAATTCTTACTAATTTTCTCGTAGAACACTATATGGTTTGTAACACATGACCTTCCCTTTTTGAAACTATGTTGAGATCGATCTCCTAGATCTAGCTGCTCTGTATTTGTTTCAAGTCTGGATTTAATTATTTTCTCCATAAGTTTACAACACTGAGAAGTCAAACTTTTAGGTCTGTAATTTTCCACTTTTGTTCTAATTCCTTTCTTATATGTACTTGTCCTCTCCCCAGTAACCATCCCCTCTTCTCCCCCTTTTTCCATCTCCCTTCTCCTCCCTATACTACTACCTCTTCTTATGGCCTAGCTCCAACTGAGAAATTACCCTTAGTTGTTCATGCCTCAAATGCTTTATTTGTATATATACCCTGTATCTTATTGTATAAATAGAATAATGGATAGCTAAGTATGTATTACTAGGCAGTAATACCATCGAGAGGTTTTGAGGACTTAGTACCTCAAGAGCGAAGCTCGAGAGGTACTCAAAGTCCCCAAAACTTCCAGATGGTATTACTGCTGAGAAATACATATTTAGCTATCTGTTAGTTTTGTAATATATGGAGCAGGAATAGTTTTTACTTACCTTTGATGCAGGCTGATGGGTTGTCAGTGGTGAATCAGGAACAGCTCTTAGAAGAATCAGTAAAGTAGTGCAGAATTTGATGTAAATGACGAGCTAATGATTGTGACTAACAGAACATTAAACAGTAAAGTTAACTTTTTTTCTTTTTTTTTCAGCATGCAAGAGGCGTTAGTCCGAGTTGGAATCTGAGTAGATGACGAATCGTCGCTTCTTTGGTGGGGGTGGTAACTTCCGGATGTTGATCGCGACGTTCTCAAAATAATTGCAGTGGGAACCAAATATGTTGCCTGCAGTAGCGGAGACGTGGGAGCTTTTGGAGGACATCTGTGTTGTCATTTCCTGTGGGACTGCAATGGAGTTAGTCGCTGTGTCAGGTCTAGGTGCTTCACATTCAGGAGGTGCTGAACGACGTGTGGAAGTGCTGGGTTGTTCTCCGGAGAGGATGGCACATATTTTCTGTTGCTTTAGCTCAGACAAGGTACTATAATTGTTAATTGACTGGATGTTTTTATGACCGGAGACTTGGGCAACATACGTGGGAGGCACATTACAGTCAATGAGCATTTGTAAAGCCGTTTTTCTTGTGCTATGATTTGTTATTCGTTTTTCTGGTGGGAGCCCTGCAGATTTTTGTAGCATTTTCATAATGGTACGAATTTTGTTCTGACCGATTGTCATGGCTCTGAACCATAAGTTGGTTGGTTTCAGCTTCAGATTTGGTGCTAAATAGAAGGGAGCATCAGTTTGTAGCATGGCAGGGGGCCTTTGTGTGGCATACTTTTCATAGGCAGTTACTGTGTCTCTGCTTGGGTTTGTGATGTTGCGGTATAGCCTGGGGCGTACTGGCCTTATATCCCTTATGTTTACACCTGTTCTAGTTTTCGTTTGGTGTTCATGGTACTCCAGGTAGTCATTTCCTTGACTGTCTTTGTTTAACACTATGTTGCCCCAGCAGAGGAGGTATTGCTCACTTGTTCGTAGGGCGAAATGTAGCCCTATGTTGAAGAAGAGCATATGAAGGAGTGCTGTGGGGGAGTCGTAACCCAGAGTGCCCGATGTGTACAGTATGTTGATGTCTGTTTCTGTTAGGGCTTCTGCTTGCCTTGGCCGGTTACCCATTCTGAGTTTTTTTAGGTATTTTTGCTTAGCAGTTAGTGTCTCTAGCGTTTGTTTGAATACTGTAGAAGGACTTTGGAAAATTGAGGTGGGATAATTAATTTTGTGTAGGTGTCTGTCGATGCTTCCAAGGACACTTCGTATTGTGGTAGGCTCATATTCAGAGCCGTCTTGCTTTTTTAAATGAAATAAAAAAGTTAGCGAGGATGGAGTCTAGTTCTTGTATGGGTATAGCTTCAATGGATCGTGACTCACCTTGGTTTGTGAGGTATGTTTGGAGGAGCTTTAAGTCAAAATTCATTTTTTTTGTGGTGTTAGGGTTCTCCTGGTTTTTCACAAACCGTATTCTGTCTTCCGTGACGTTATTAGTATTAGCCTGCATTTTTAATGTTTGTAGTGATGCGCCGCGACCGAGGAGCAGTGTTTCTGTCAGGAAGCTGTTTGCGGTTTGAAAGACAGCTCGCGCTTGAAGTGGCCAGGTGATTGCGCTCGTGCTGCTGATTGCTTCTGATAATGCTATCGTTCAGGAGTGAAACGATGGTATTGTCACTTCTGAATGATAGTATTATCAGTTTGGAACGATGGTATTATCACTCTCAGTACTGTGGTATTACAACAAAATTTTTGTATGGGATGAGATGATATTATTAGGCCATCTCCATATATTACAATATCATAATTGCATTGTGTATTGTATAACACTGATGTAAAAAAAAATTGTGTTCAGCTGTGCCATCCAATTGTTCTATACTGTTTTACTTTTTTACACTTTATCTGTATCTGTACCCCCGTACCCGGGTCATACCTGGAAATGAGCTTCGCTCATGGTACCTTTCCCATTCATCAAATTTTAAATAAACATATAGGTATCACTGTGGCTGAATGCCAGTCCTTTGGTACTATACCCTCATTAAGGGAGAGATTAAAAATTACAGATAAGGGAAATGTCAGGTATTGTGCAGTGTTTTGTAAAAATTTTGGATTTATAAAATCTGGACTAGGACTGGATGTGCTATTGATTTTATTTAATTCATGATATAACACTTGTTCAGAAAGACCTTGTACTTCACTTCAGATTTGTTTTCTATGTCAATTGTCATATTTGATTTTTGGGAAAACACTGAACAAAAATAGCTATTAAATTTATCAGCAATGACTTGATCATTTTCAGTAATGATGTTATTATCCATGATTGGGCCTAACATTGTCACCATTGTTCTACAATTTGAGTTAATATATGAATGAAGTAGTTTGGAGTATTTTGTGTGTGCTGTTTTAAATTCAGTACTGGATTTGGTTTTCCTAATTAGATACTTCAGATGCTTTTGCTCTTTAATGTATGCTAATTTGTTGTGGTTTGTTTTATTTATTTTTTTTAATCTAGTGTAGGCTTTATATTTTACCTTAAGTTGTTTCCTAACTTTTTTTGTAAACCAGTTCGGTATCTCACCTTTTGTATTATATTTATTTCTAGAGGGAACTAGTTCATCCTCTAGTTGTAAAATTATATTTTTAAAGGTTATCCAAGCATCTTCTGATGTTTTATTATACAATACTGTATCCCAATCTATAACAGAAAGTTGTTCAGAGAGTAAGTCAAAGTTTGCTTTCTTATAATCTTTGATTTTAGTCTGAAGCTGTATATTCTGCCTATTGGTGGATAATCTATGCTGAACCATATTATGGTCACTATTCCCAAGTGGATGAAGAACGGTGACCTCAGTAATGTCCTCATGGATGTTTGTCAAGACTAGATCCAAAATTTTGTTATCTCTGGTTGGTTCCAGCACGAGTTGGTTGAGACCATTTTCAATACATGCTTCAATGAACTCCCATTCTGCTTCAGTTTTTCCAAACATTTCAACCCATTCAATTCCTGGGAGATTAAAGTCTCCTAGAACAAGTATATCCTCTGAATTACATGCTTCATTAATCTCATTTATGAGATTTAAAGTATAATCTATACTGGATGTAGGTGGTCGATAACAACTCACAAACAGAACAGATTTTCTATCTTGGAAATCAAGTTTAACCCATACAGATTCCAAGAACAGATCGAAGTTAGGAGAAATACGATGTAGATGTGCAGGTATAGAATTGTGTATATAGAGACAGACCCCACCTCCTTGTCGATCTACCCTATTCTTGTGGAATAATCTATAGCCAGGGATATTCATTATCCATTCACTTAAGGCATCCCACCATGACTCGGATATAGCTGCCACATGAATCTTATTGAGTCTAAGAAATGCTTCCAACTATGATATTTTTAAATAGGTTAGGCTTCTAGCATTTAACAGAAGGACATTACATCCATGTACACAGGTTTAAGAGGCAATGTTAATTTGGAGAGATCCAAAGAGGTTTGCCGGAGGTATCCCCTCCCACCTAACCATTAGTTTAACTGTTGTGTAATGTACATTTCAATTCTTTTACCCAGTAGTAGATTTCTTCTTTTACTTAAGTGTAGACTACCCTTAAGAACAGGCAGGGTCTGTCATCAAATTCTTCCCAATGTGTCAGACAAGCAAACCCTTTGACCAAATACCAATGTCTTAGCCAATTATTTGTTTATTTTATTTGTCATATCTGAAGTTGCTCTGGGCATTGGAAGGATTTTTTCAGAAAAGCAAATTTTACAGTTCTTACAAGGAGTATTTCACTTACAGTCAAAAATTATTTCTGTATATCCTTTATTGTCATTTTATTGATGTTATTTGTCCATGCATGTATTATAACTAGTGGATTATACCCTCCATTTTTTAATATATTGTTCATCATTGTTGACAGATCAGAAATCTGGGTTCCCCTATAACTACAACATGTTCTATTGTATTTGTCAGGATTATAGACAATTTGATCAATGTACTTTGTCATACAGTCACCTGTTACAAAGGTTTGTCTAATTAAAAAAGTATTGGGTTGGTTTGACTCATTTCCTTATAGCTCTACTGGCATAATTGGTTCCACATTTAGTAATGGTTGTGTATTTTCTGAGGAGGTAACTGGAACAGGATAATTTGTAGATGATCCCTCAGCTGTTTGTGTCACTTGTTTCTCAACTGTAGATGTTGTTTCAATGTCCATATCAACCTCACCAATTAATGATCTTTCAAGGATTGTCTCTGTATTGTCAACATTGTCTTGGTTGTCTTCCCTAGTTGGGGAGGAGGGGTTATCAGGTTTGTTTTCACTATTTGTAATTGTCTGGTCTAGACAGGTAAATTGATTTCTTAAAGGAATGGAAAACTCCATCGCTCTACGCTCTTTCTTGCAATTATTTCCTATAACTTGAGTCCAGTCTTCCTGGTCTGTGTTCTCATTATCAGTATCCCCGTCCTATTGTTGTGTGTAAGATGTTTGTCTCGATATTTGTTTTTTTCCAAAGGAGCTACAGTGGGGTAGTTCATTTGTTGTGCATAGTGGGAATGGTCCCTGGCCAACATCAATATTTTTTTTTCTCCTGAATCTCTTGTTGATTTTGTAATTCTAGTTTTGCATGGAAGTTACTAACCTCCTTTTCTAAAGTTGAGATGTATAAACATTTTTTACAGTCTTTCCCAGTTTCAATATTATGTTGCTCTCCTAAAGAATATATGTCATAGGACTGACGTTTGTACCCCCACTTCCCATCTAAAGTCTTTATTTTATTAGCCATTTTTGTTTAGCTGTAATAAATGTAATCTGTCTATCAGTTTTATGTCAGAAGGATCTGGAGTAAACTTGTTTGTATTACAATGTTTAACACGGTCACCCTAGTTGGCCAGTATAACAAGCTGCTCAGTTATAGGCCGTGAATATCTGGTACACTTATCTGTAATAGTATCCCCTTATATTGGTTGTATCTTACCTCCTACAGTGTTTACTTCCCTGTGTATCCTGCTGCACGTGCTCGCGCCGCTTGCAGGGAGCATCCTTTTAACTTAACCTTGGTCTGGAACTATCAGGTCACGTGACAGTCTCACTCGAACACAGAGTGCTTAAAAAGTTCAAATTCCCCTTAAAATATCTTGTCTCATGCACTGTTAGGGTTTATTAAGAGAGGCAAAGTACATATAAACTGCAACAGCATTCCCTTAGGTCCCTTTTTCGTCCAACCTGTGTTCAGTCTTGGGTATCGTGAGTAATCATCAGGGTAGCTCCCTGCAACAACAGCCTTATCTAAAAGTGTGTCATCTAATTGTCTTCTTGTTTTCTTTTCACAAACTGAGCCCTCCGTCTCTGGATTACAATTAGTGTGTGTGGTGCATGTTGTTTTCTTTCATCACAGGGTCCCAACCAGCTGCAACGTTCCTGGATAGCCCACCGTTCTCCATCAGGGTACCCAAAATGTGTGACTATTTATGGACCCTAAAGTGCATGCAAAACTGTTTGAATGATAGAGTCTTTAAGCAAATTAAGCTGATTACTCCCCTCCCTTGTTCAAGTCCCTTAAATAAATCAGATCTAACTCTTTTTTGCATTTACCCTGACTGTGGTTCCAGTTTGTGCGAGAGTACTGTACTGTTGTTATTTCCTGTATATAACCTTGTTTTACAGGGGGTCCCCAGGGCGAGCCAGAGGAAAGCCCTGGTCATAAGTGCAAACAGTGTGGGTACTTGTGTGGTGTATTAGGGGTATTGTAAAAGTGATTATTATGTACTGTTCCAGCCACTAGTAAGGAAAGAGGGGGATTACAGTGTCCTGGAGGGATGTGCCCAGGTTAGCTTGACCACTACCAACCCTGATGTCCAGGTGGAGGCACCAGTTTCAGAACTCAGGCCCCTTAACCTGCTACTAGCCAAGCAGGCAGAGGTAGTAGCCCTTGGGATAGCACCACCTAGGGGCTACATTTACATGTGCTATATAATATAATGTATCTTTGTTTACATGTTTTCTTTACTGAAACTTGAATACTGTATTATTCACTACTCATTCCATCACATACAGTCATAACAAAGTAATCTAAGTGAACTGACATGCTACAATGTGCTAGACAACTGTTTGCTACATCTACTATGATTTTTTTTTTTACATATTTTTATCCTCCTCGCTAGGCAGGGATCTCCTTCCACCTACTGCCAAGTGCCCTTATCCCATCATACTGAGATCCTGCTTCCTGTCCATTTGGGACTGCCAGCCCACCTGCGACACATCACTGTGCTGCCTCTCTGGCTTACCCCCCACCGGGCTGGGTATGCCCTCAGCTCCTTTGGCATTTCTTCCCTGCATACATCTAGCCACCCACAGCAGAGGTGAAGACTGACGGTGTCCCTGGAGGAAGGTGGCTCAGATCCAGTGGCAGATGTGGTGGGCAGGCAGGGGCTTCATCCTCCTGGTCCTGCACCTTGAGTTTTTTTCCCAGTTTGTGTCCTGCCCACCCTCTAAGAGTGTGCACTGTGATCGTCTGTCGGCAAGCCCAACATGGCCAACCCATGAGGTCAGCCCAAGTGTAACCCCTCATAAGCTGAAAAATCTCTGCGCCACCACCTGTGGTCACCTAGGTGGCAGTAATGCAGTAGGATGATGCACCCTTCCTCCACATCTTGTGTGACACTCATGTCTCCTCCTCCCAGACCACCCTCCAATGGCCCAGGCTTGTTCCCGAACCCAGGTTGCTAGTGCCATGAGCAGTAGCTGTATCCCTGTACCAATGGGCTGGCTCACTTCTACTATGTTAAACTATTTCACCACTCTCATTTATAAAGTACCATGTTGTATTTACAAAACCATTTCCTTCCTATCATTACTCCTACTTTGCTAGTTTCATGGGACTTCTAGGCAAGAGAAATGAAAATTACGAACTGACCATAATTCTAGATCTTCTAGGAATTTCTTCACCACTGATTCACACTAATGGGTCTGAGATGGAGATGCTAGAACCCTGCAGGAGCCAGAACTTTTCAGGAGGGCTGACACTGTGGTGAGCTGCACACACACACACACACACACACACACACACACACACACACACACACACACACACATACACACACACACACACACACACACACAGCACCATGAGACTGACTTGCACTTCATGGCTTACCTCGGCAACAGCCCTCGACTGCCTCAGAAACTTGCGGGAGCTAAAACTTTTCAGGAGGCCTGGCATTGTGGTGAGCTGTGCACACACGTGACTCCATGAGGCTTGCTCACGCAACATGGCTTATGTCGGCAACAGCCTACAACTGCTTCAGTAACTTTCTTACTGAGGAGGTCCTGAAACCTCCTCATGGCCTTGTCCAGTCCCCTTCTAGGGTATCCTCCCTGTGCAAATCTATTTCCATTCTCAGTTCTTTGTCATAGTCTTCATTTCTGCTTCAGTTCTGGCATACGTTCAGTATGGTATGCTACTAACTAGTTTTTCTTGATGGTAACTGCTATAGTGTAGTAGTGCACTGTGATCAGTTGGCTTTCTATATAATTTTGCCTCTAGTCTGCAATTATGTACATAGATATTAAGGTCAAGGCATGGAATTTCTCTTTCAGTACTATTTAGGGTGAACTTGAGGTACTCCGAGCACGAATTGATATAGTCATTGAATTTTGTTAGATCCATCCTTGTTCCCCTTCCATATAATAAAGATATAATCTATGTAGCTTTTATCGTAAAAAAATGCTATATGGTATTTTTTTCTCTGTTTAAGATATACTGAAACTCAAATTCATGTGCAATTTCACATACACAAGGGCCACGATGGACTCCATGGCTGTACTCCTGTGCTGCTCGTAAAATTCCTTCTCAAAGGCAAAATAGTTTTTGTTAAAGAGCAGCTGACACCATCAGGACAACTTTAGCAAAACATAATATTTAGACACAGCTCAGCTTGTATTTCACATTAGTTCTGCATTTCTCCTTTCCATTATTTATTACTGGGGCCATTTGCATGAAAATGGGATCTTTGCTCCTGCAGAGTTCATCTATTCCTGTTGCTTTCTCCCCACCTGAGGTCATAATGCTCTACTTGTGACATCACAATTACTCTCATGGCAACAGACTGTGATGTCACAACAGAGGACTATGACATGAAGTAGGGAGTAAGCTAAAGAGGCAGATGAACTCTAAGGGATATAGAGCATGTTTTCATGCACATTTCTCAATAATAAGTAGTGGGGAGAAGAAGTCTATTGAATACATACAGTATGGAATGAAAGCTGAACTGTACCTAAATATTATGTATTTCAACATTTTCTTTGAGGCGTTGGCAGCTCTTTAAGTATTAGTGTTGCCAGTTCCTGCAGAACCACTATGCGTGGCTGCGCTCCTGTTGAGGATAATAGATATCCATGGCACTTACAGCTGCCTCATGAGGAAATGATGTACGTAAATCCACAATGTCTAATGTGACTAGTAGATGTCCTTCCATGCCTTTTACTGTGTTCAAAATTTCTAACCTATGTGAAGAATCTCTCAGATGAGTCTCCATTTTTTTCAATTTGTGGCTGCAAGTGTATGAGGATATGGGTTCAGATACTGAGTCAGTACTTGATACAGCTGGCCTCACCAAGGGATCCCTGTTGTTTTTATGTATCTTAGGTACTGAGTAAAAAAAAAAAAAATGGGCACTCTAGGGTAATTATTTTTAAGAAAGTCCAATTCCCATTCTTTCAACCATTTGTCACATCTCTTCTAGTACAGAGTCTATCTCTGTATTAAAGGAATGTGTGGGATTATTAGCTAGTCTTACATAGTTGTTGTCATCTCGTAACAATTTTAAGCACATGTTTTTATAATGAGGGTACCCCATAATGACTATTCCTCACCCCTTATCTGCTGGCTTTACACGATGGCGTGGTTTCTTTAAGTTCCTGTAATACTCTTCTTTCTTTTTGAGATAAAGTGTCTCTCTCTGGTCTTCTGTTTTGAGGCACCTGAAACAATTGCTGTTTTTACTTGAGCACTATTTTTATATAGGTCTCAACAGATGAGTTTTTACCCACAGGTGGATTAAAGAGAGACATAGGACCCGATTCTCAAAGGGTTGCACCTGGCGTAAACTGAGTTGCGCTAAAAAAAAAATGGTGCAAGTAGTAGTTTACACCAGGAGATGTGACATTCAGTATTCTGCAAAGCAGCCAGTGACATGTCATGGGATTCTTGCACCAGAGTGGACTTACACCACCAGTTATGCCATAAACCCCCTGCAACATGGCATTAGGGGATTTACGGCAGCAGTTGTGCCCTATTCTGGAAGGGCAGTCTCCAAGTCCCCAATATTGCTATTCTAAAACAACCCTCGGATGATATCCGTCAAAGTACAGTTACACCAGCTAACAGCTGGTGTAAGTGTACTTTGCATCCACCGGCGGTTGCTCCACTGTACCGCCAGCCCCGAGCCCCCAGTATATGCAATGCCCTCATCCCCATCCCCCAGTCAGTAGAATAAGCCCCGCAGGGCTATCGAAACCCCACTGCTCCCAGTTCCCCAAAACTATCATAACAGCCCTCAGGGCTATGTGATCCCTGCCCCCGATCTCCAAATAATGATTAAAAATGCCCCTCAGGGCTATCAGACCCCTCCTTCCCGAGTCCCCCAATACTGTGTAAAGAAAAGCCCCTCAGGGCTATAGGGCCCCCCTCCCTGAGTCCCTCAATACTGTGTTGAAAAAAAAGCCCCTCAGGGCTATCAGACCCCAAGTCTCGATTCAGTCACCATAATGTATTAGTAATAGTCCCATGAGACTGAGTTGCGCCCCTCAAGCTCTGACCCCCGATCCCCAAGTCCTGCGGTATTAATGCATGAAAATCCCGTTATCCCTGGTAGTCTAGTGGCCCCCCCCAGCAGTGCCAGACCACCCTGCTCCCCCGGCCCATCCACAGCCAGCGACTGCCACATCCCACCTCTCACCACCATGGACAGTCACTGACTTAGCTCTGTATGAGCGCATACTACTGTACATAGTATGCATTCAATGAATGAGCTGTCATTCATTGAGCATGTACTATGTACAGTAGTAAGCGTTCATACGGAGCTCAGTCGACGGCTGGCCATGGTGGTGAGAGGTGGACTGTGCCAGTCGTCAGCTGGGGATGGTTTGGGGTGAGCGTGGTCATCTGGCATTGCTGGGTGGGGGGCCACTAGACTACCATGGATAACAGGACTTTTCATGCATTAATAACGCAGAACTTGGGTTCGGGGATCAGGGGTCAGAGCTTGGGGGGGTGCGATCAGCCCTGTGTGGCTATTAATAAAACATTGTGGGATCGGGACTTGGGGTCTGATAGCCCTGAGGGGCTTTTTGTTCAACACAGTATTGGGGCACCTGAGGAGGGGGTCCTATAGCCCTGAGGGGCTTTTCTCTACACAATATTAGGGGACTCGGGAGGGGGGTTCTGATAGCTCCAAGGGGCTTTTTTTAATCATTATTGGGAGATCAGGGGCAGGGGTCACATAGCCCTGAGGGGCTTTTCAGGCTTGGGGATTGGGGCTGGCACTTGCAACATTTCTGTATGCATGCCACAGGCATGCGGCCAACCGTTCAGGTACGCCCTCTGTTTGGCGTACCTGTGCGGCTGGTGCAAGTCACAGGACTTAGCCACGGGGACCCTGCCCCTTACAGAACTGGGTGCAGGGTCCTTGGCACAACTGCACCCCTCGCATGTGCTTATAGAATCGGGCCCATAATCCTGAGTGCCAAACTTCTTTCTTGTACTGGTCTCAGTCCTGTTGTTCCACAAACACACTTTTTAATCTTGGCTTTCTATACAGCTTTAGTAGCTGGCACTCTAAATCAAATATTTTATTTCTTTATTTCAGTGTTGGATTTACACCTTTGAGTCTGGGACTCCTTTACAAAGCTTCCAAGTCAGTCAAATACAATACAGTCAAATACAGTACAGGGCAAAACAATTCAGATAGAATCACATAGTCATCACAGATGATTACAGTTAATGTCACAACACAGAACATATAGTCAAAAATAAAGACAAGTGGAAATTCAGCTGCAAGCATTAGGGTGTCAGGGTACATTAGGTCAGCACACTGTTAGTACAGATTAAAATTTATTACAAGGGTGCAGGGAGACCGACAGATAGGGAGGATCCCCTGTAGTTGGAAGGGTGGTATATGGCCAGGGCTTTGACAGGGAGTGAGTACACCGAAGTAGTGCAGCCAGAGTAGGCTTTGTCGAAGAGAACATGTGGTACCATGGTTAAGTGCTATGGGGGGTGAGGAGGGGCAGAGGGGTGGGGTAAGGGAATTAGGATGGAAGTGCAAGAGAGAGGGGACTGGGGAGGGAGTTGAGTGAGGACTGGAACAGTGAGGGTTTTGGGGGGGTGCTAGAGGGGGTTGAGGTAGTGAAAGCAGGAGGGATTATTAATTAGAGCATCGACAGACCTTTTCATGCTCTAGATGAGACCATAGCCCAGTTTTAAATTGACTGACCTTGGTACACTCTGTCAAGATGGTAGGTAGCTCACTGAACAACCTGGGTCCCTGGTAAGAAAGGGATTTCTGGGCAAGCTTTGTGCATTTGAAAGGCACTAGGAGTCCACCTTTGGTTGCTCTTCTGGTTTGCTGAATGGGTTGTGCAGCTTTGAGTAGTCTGCAAGTTGAATCAGGCATAAGACCCAGTGCTGCTTTTTGTGCTATTACACCCTGAGGTGAAGTGGGAGCCACCCTGAATCGTTGAATAGGGTACAGGTACGAGTCAGGTTGTCAGCCCCTAGGGTCAGTCAGCAGGCCTTATTTAGGGGAGTTCTTACTCTTTTCATGGTGATGTCAGAGCCAGCCCCGTAGATGGGCAGGCCATAGTCTACTGAGGATAAGACTGAGCTGCTTGTGACTAGTTTCAGGGCTGCCGCTGTCATTGAGATTTTGTGGTGGTGGAGAACACCCAGCTTTATATTTGCAGTTTTGACCACATGGTCAATATGAGTAGTGAAACTGAGTGTGCTGTCCAAGTATACCCCAAGGTATTTGAATATGCATACTTGTTCCAAAAGATATCCCTGACGGCTCCGAATCAGCAGGAAGCTGTTCTTATTCTTTTTCTGCCGTACAGTGAAGCGCATGCTTTTCGTTTTTTTTATGGTTGAGCATCAGCTTGTTCTGAGTGAACCATGTTTCGAGCATACGGAAACTTTCTTGTAGCTCAGTGGTGATAAAGGATTGTTCTTTGCCAGCTGCCGAAATGACGACGTATATCTAGATCCATGCTTGGAGGAAAAAGACAGCCCCTTACTGAATACCTTTATCTGTTGTAAATTTAGTAGTCTGACACTTAAATTGAAAACTGGTGTCATTTCAGTCCCTTCTGTTGTTTCAGCCTGGACCCACCTACCTCTCCTTTGCCTCTGACTCTGCCTGCTACCCCTTCAGGTCCTGCCTCTAGTTCTATTTCATCTTCTATCGGTCCCTTTGAAAGAGTTTGGGATCTGCTATCTTGTATATACTGTACCCCAGCTGTCCCTCTATTTGTCTGTCCCTGGAACTCTGTGCTCCTAAAAAAGGACGTGTAGACCCCCTGTGGCCTTCTGCATGCCTGTCTGGTATAGCTACTGTCTGAATCAGTATATGTTCTGTTTTGGTAGTTCTGCAGTTTATATTTCTATATGTGCACACTCTATTTATCTAGTTTCTTGTGTCACTTTGAAACTTTTTAATTTTATGCTGCTTTAGGTTGTTTTTGTTTCTTATTTTTTAGTGCTTCCAGTGTCTTATTACATTTTCCTATTCTATAGTCTCGGGTGGAACGTTGTTATATGCTGAGTTCAGTAGAAAGACAACCTTGTTGTACCATCAATGTGACGTAACTTGCAGTTGTACCATCCTGAGTACGCCACATCGATGGTACAACAGCATGGAACGCGCTTGCACAGGCACATTCATTAAGCAACACAGCCCGGGAAATGGCCACGGTGGTGAAAAATGACCCCGAAAGTGAATAACACCCCATAAAGTAAGGAAGTTTAATGTCCAAACAGCAGATGTGTTTAAATGCATTTCTTAAACAAAATGTCACTGAGATCGAGGGACTGGGATGATTGTAACTCCTTCTTGGGGGGGCAGGGCGGCAAAGCTGGATGGCAATTATTTTTTTTTGAATTGTAGACAACCTTTAGTAGTGAATTCTTGTTGTACTGAGCCCATACACTATACGGGATAATGTATGGGCATCAGTTAACAACCTTGTCGAATTCACTTCTCGAGATTACCAGGGCAACAGTAAACCTCTCGAGCTTTGCTCTCGAGGTTTACACAGTTGCCATGGTAACCTCTCGAAGTGAATACAGCGCTGTTGTTAACTGATGCCCATACATCACCCTCTATATTATGTTCTGCAAAGCCTCTTGCACTATCTGCATCTATGCTGCAATCTTGCTCCCTTTGGTAGTAACTGCTTCCATTAAGGCACATATAATGTCAACATTTGCCTTGTTTCTGATGCATCCCATTTTTATTTAATATCTCTGAATTTATGCCTACATTATATTAGGTTCTACAAATATACATAACTCTGAGTATTTTATTGTGTTGTACATACTGGGCCAGGGTAATCCCATGCCATTCCAATTGTTTTCTTCAAACCAAAGAGTCTCAATTTGTGTGCAATTGTTTTGGAGGAATCACTAAGGGGGTGCTAATATCTCTATTATCCCTGATTTGATTAATTATATTATAGTGTATGGTGGAATGCGGTTGTGTATGGAAATCCATACACCACAAAAGGTTGTTCTGCTGCGGTAGTGACGTCCTCACTAAAGCAGAACGACTTTTCATTCTGCGTTAGTGAGGACGTCATAATACAAGGGACTACAGCAGACATCCTGATTCGTACCTTGCTCTGTGAGAGGGGTGCGCGAGTGTGCTGGGCAGCGGCAGTTGTGAATCAAGGGCCCCCGGCAGAACCGAGTGAAAATATGGAAAAGCGAGTCTCTTTTTGTCTTTTTTTCAGGCACCATACACTATAAAGAACAGTGTGTGGTTACCCAAACACTACTTGGCTATTCTTTCACCTTGTAGATACAATGCCGACTTGGGGGGCCTCTAAGGCTTCGCTCTCAAGGTCATCAGTCAGTATTGTATCCACTCGGTGGAAGAATAGCCTTGTAGTGTATGGGTAACCATACACTATCCTACTTGTACTTTTCTGCATCTGTAAGTGCAGTGAAGTGCAATACATTGTCTACGTTGCTTTCAGTGATGGTAAATGCATCTATTTCTGGTGGACAGAGTTTTGCAAGATATAACACTTTAAAGCTGAATAATACTGTATATTTCACAGTAACATTCATATAACAAGACTTTTCACAAAACGTCTGTTCCTTACACTCTTAAATGAGTTGCCCAGAGGCCATGACTCTGCTGGAGCTGGGCATGGTGGGCAGGTGTAGTGATCAGTGAGAGGATATTCTGGAAGATCAACAATTATGGTAAGTACATAATTTCCATACCTTCCAAGAATCAGTCTTCCCCACTGATTCCCACTTATAGGTCTGAGTACCAAGCGTTCCCATCTCCTGAGAGAGAAACTGGCTCAACTTGAGGGTGACAGATACCCTCAGCCCTCTGCATGGGGGAGAACACCTGAGGGCAGGGGCTTCTTACATTTCTGCTGAGATCTGAGACTGGTCAGGGCCAGGTAGGGACTCCTGTGGCACAGGAGCAGGAGAGCTCCCTGACAGTTCCTGGCTGACCCTAGGGGAGAAGAAATGAGCCCCCTGGAAGTGTGAGTTAAGCACCTTACACCAGGCCAAATGTGCCAGTCTGGAGCAATGAAGCAATGCCATCCACCTGATGCAGACTGCAGTTCCTGTTAGCCTACCTTGTTAGCATCATACAATGCCTTTGACTGGTGCCAAGCTACCTCCAGGCCCCGAGGAGAAAGGTTAGTAGCCTGTCTGACTGACTCACTGTGAGTCAGTGTAGCTAAGAGCTGACTAAGCTGCAACCATAGACAATGGTTGAAGGTCAACACGTGCCTCGTGTGCAGAGATGCACATTAGGGTACATATTGATGCAAAAGTCTTCTTGCCAAGGGCATTCATCTCAGCAGAATCTGCCTCTGGAGGTCATTCACATGTGAGGTGTCGAGGCCCTGACAGGGTCTGCAGTACCTCAAGTCCATAAGAGGGGTGAGGTACCTCACCTACAGACCCTGTGGATACCTGTTACCACATGAGGAGGTCCATGGGGATGGCTGGACATTAGAGGGGACATCATCACATTGCCCTGGATGCCTCCTCGAAAGCTCTAGGCCATGAAGGAATGACAGCTGAGTTGATATTAGGAACTCCAAGGAATCCCAATGGCAGGGCTGCTGTACTGCAACTTGTGAATGCATTCAAGTCGAGTGCCTGGAACTTCTCCAGCAGGAATCTCTGGTACAGTGTCTACTCCGAGGCTGAAGGCAGGTGAATTGATGACTCACTGTCCTCTGAGGAAGACATTGATGGAGATGAGGCACTGACTGCATGGACTGCTGGTGCCAGGGAGAAGATCCTGAACTGGGCCCTATCAGACTCCCAGTAAAAAATGTCTAAGGCACAAGCAAATTCCCTGTTCTGGTCCCACATTAGTGGCCCTTCATAGCCTATGAATGTGGGCAACCTCTCCAAGAAGCAGTGAGGCCAAGTAATAGGGGCATGAGATTCCTGGTCTCGTAAGCCCCAACCTGGACTGTGGAACTGCACAGAGGGCATTGTCTGAGGGGATGGCCTGGCAGAGTCACCCAAAGGGTGTCTTTCTATCCCTGAGTAGTGACCCAACTAGTACCCATGAGAGGGAAACTCTCAGGTGAGGAGAGCAGAGCTGTACAGTCCTTGTAGGAGGGCCCAAGTCCTCATCAGTGATGACATGACTCAGCGGCTCTGGAAACAACACTCTTAGAGTGGACAAAAACCTCAGTGATGGCTTCATCCCAGCAGCCATGGTCAGCTCTGCCCTCAGTACTGTGCTTGGTGTCAACTTCAAGGTCAAGCCTAGTATCATCCCCCACTCTGGTGACACAAACGGCACCAGAGTCAGGGATGATCCTGGGGAAGACACCATCACCATCATTTCCCCTTGTACCAATCCCAGAACCAACACCATAGACAGCATCATGTCCATTACCCTGGCCATTGTTGTCACCCTCCTCCACATCACTAATGACAATGAGAATAGTAAAAACCTCCACTTCGGCAACAGAACAACTAACAGGCCCGGTGTCTGTCCCTCTCCTAACACCGTGAATGGTGTCAAAATGTGGCCCAGTGTCATCTTTGGTGCCACCCACTTCGTCCTCACCATGAACGGTGACAACAGCATGGCTGATGCCAGAAAACAACAGTGAGGTGTCCACCAGCATAGATCAAGCATTCATCACCAAGGACATCTACTGCTTAGGGCAGGCAGACTGTGGAAGGCTCTTAGCCAACATCCTGGAAGGAGCCCACCATCCCACAGACCTAACCACCAGGGTCTCCAATGCCTCAGCATGGTGAGGTGAAAGAGGACCCTGTGCTTCCATGGAACCAAGGTCCCAGGAAGAGGCCCTGGGGAAAAGCCCAAAGACCTGACCTTGGCCACATGCATATGGCGCCTGCCTCCAAAGGTGGGAATCAGATGGCCCTACCTCAAAATGCGGTCCTCTACAGTGCAGCAGTCCACAGAGAAGCAGACATCGCATGCATTCATATCGTTCTCTGGGCCAAAACAGGCCATGCAGCACAGATTCCAGTCCGGAGTTACCATGGATTTCCCACGGGGCACCGATACATTATGGGAGTCTGTCAGACTTTTTCTGACAATTTAGCACCCTTCTTTTGGGACTTTAGCATCACGGAAAATAAAAAAAAACAGTTCCACAAAAGATAGAAAAATACAGTGGTGAGACAGCAGAAGAATACAGCAATAAGTTGAAATGAAGTGCTATCACTCCCACAGTGTGCACTTAATGGCAAGAAGAACATAATTTGGGTGAGTAAGGGAGCTGGCAATGGTTATTGCCTGGCACACAGCACCATGTGGAGTGCTCAGGCACGATGCTCAGTAGCCATGGATGGCTCCCTCCTAGCAAACATTTTGCTCCTGAGACCCATAGGCAGTAATCAATGATAGAGATAGATTCTTGAAAGATCCACACAGTCCTGTGCAGTCACTGAACTCTATTGTTTAAAATGTTCCATCACACAATATATATTACTTTCCTTTTGATGAAGATAGACTAGCACAGAACAGATGCTGCTTTCTAACATCATGGGACATTTTGAGCATCAAGGCAATCTCCAGGCTACAAAACTAAAGCTCTAACCCGGTGAACATAAACTGAAATGTGGCACCAAGTAAACTGATTTGAAAACAAAAATGAACAGCAGGGACAAATGACGATCAGGAGTTTCCAAGGAGGGCAGAATGAAATATATAAAAACATTTTTAACATGAACTGCTGATTTAATATGCAGTTTTGCTAAAAAGTCTCAGTAAAAATGGCAGGACAGCACTTTTTTCATGTGGGACAGAGTTTCTGAACGAATAATGAGAGGTGGCTGAGAGGTGTGCATCCAAGGACCTAATGAATTACTACTTGTTTGGTCAGCTGACAATGCAATATATTGAAGACTGAAAAGATCATGAGGGGAGCAACATTTTCATTATCAATCAGAAGGCCAGATCACTACCGACTGGATATTTTTCCTTCTAAATTTAGTATATGTAGTAGGAAGTCATTATCTGAGAGCAGTATGGAATGGTGAAAATGGAGTGCTTTAGTGGAAACCCATCTTATTTTTTTATGATTAAAAGGTCTCTGATTCTAAAAAGCAGGTACTGCACAGTATTTTAACCAGCACTAGAAAAAACTGAAGTTCACTGCATTACCTTTTCACAGCATGTCATCTGCTGAAGAGGAGGCTTCATGGGGGAGGAAAGGAGTAGGAACATTATTAAATATAGAAGTGCTCTAAGGCTCAGTAGAATTAGTTTGTCCCTTTGACACTGTTCAGAGAATGTCAAATGCAATTGTTTGAGATGGATTTTTTATCTGTTTCCTACATACCTAGCACTGCTTTGACATAAATATTTTCTACCTCCGACTTCCCCACAATTGAAGCCACCTGCTATATCACATTTTTATCTTTATTCCTATACACCTTTGGCCAAGGGCCGGAAGTTCTGATTACAGCACAAACCTGGGACTGGTACTGTCTGGGAAATGAAATTTACATACTTAACGTAACTCCTGATCTTCCTGAATATCTTCTCCATAGATTACCACCAACTGGCCTGAGCAGGAGGTGCCACGACCCCACAGGAGCCAGAACTTTTCTGGAGGGTACTGGTGACATGAGCAGGCCCCATGCGTGCCCATGTGCCCACTGGTATACAGCAGCACCAGCCCCCAAACACCTCAGTACATTTTTGTACACAGGAGGTTACCAGCATGATCCTTTTTTTTTCTTTCTGTCCTCCCCTGGTCTGCCCTTCTTTAGAGGAGCACCCCAGCTCATCACTCTGAAGTCTGTTGGGACCTACCTGCCATCATCTTCCCCCAGGGCTTGCCCCCTGGCGGGGTCGACAGGGTCCCCCAAGCCCCACCACAGAACATATCCGGTTCAGGTGGTGTGCCCACTTGGTTGGGTGCAGAGCCTCCGGGTGCTGTTCATCATCCTGCCATCAGTTTTTCCTCCATTTTTTCACTGCTGGAGACATGGTGTGTAATGACATCATGGTGCACTCCCACATGACGTGCACCAAAGTTTGCCACATCCCCTGATCTTTCTTTGCACCAAGCTGCCTTTCCCCCAGCTTCTCTCAGGGCCCAGGTGAGCTACAGACTCTGCCCACCCTCCTCTCCCCCCGGAGTAGGAGAGCTGTCCGATGGATGCTTGATCCTCCTCCCCCCAGCTGAACTTCCAACAGCCCAGATCTGCTCCCAAACCTGGGTTATTGGCATTGCAAGCGGCAATGCTTCCATTGCACCAGTGGGCCAGCAAAGCAGCATGATTCTAGCAAGTAGCCTATACACTTAACCTATGAACATAAAATAGTCCATGGTGTCCATGTAAGAAGGGCCATCTAACCAGTAACACACTGTCTTCACAGCCCAAGTTCAGAGCAAAGGAGTAAAGACAAAAACAGTACTGGAGTGAGTCCGGGGGATGGTGGGTGGGCGTGGTAATCTATAATCTATAAAAAAAGATATTCAGGGAGATCAGTAGTTATGGCAAGTACGTAATTTTCATATCTTCCAAGAACCAATCTTCTCCATAAAGTTCTACTAATGTATCAGAGTACCAAACTCAGAGAAAATCCCCTAGACTAGGGAGGCTGCAGCTTGGGGCTCACTCAGGATACTAATCTATTCAGAATTGTCTTGCCAAAAGTTGCATGCTGCCTGGCATAAACCCCATGGCATAGTGCTTGGTAAAAGGATGCAATGTGCTTCAAGTTGCAGCCCTGCAAATCTCTGCAGTTGGCACCAAGTGTAGTTAGAAACAGAAACAGAATCTGTCAGCAGAAAAGGACCACTTGGCCCATCCAGTCTGCCCAGATGGTCCCTGATGTCTCTGCAGACCTTAACTGGTCTCTGGTGACCCTTCCTCCTCCATTCCCATTTACTAATATTCCCTATGTCCATCCCATGCATACTTGAAGTCCCCCTTCTATTTTGACCTTCACCATGTCTGCTGCCAGTTTGTTCCAGGCATCCACCACTCTTTCAGTGAAGTAGTGCTTTCTCACATCCCTCTTAAACTTCTCCCCCTCTAGTTTACTTGCATGCCCTCTAGTCCTGGTGCTCTTTCTTATTTGAAAGAAATTCCCATCATGCACCCTATTCATCCCGATGAGGTACTTGTAGGTGCCTATGATGTCTCCTCTCACTGTCCTCTCTTCCAATTTGTACATGTTGAGATCCTTCAGTCTCTCCTAATAGGGTTTTTGATGCAACTCCTGCACCATTCTAGTTGCCCTCCCTTGGACTGTCTCCCCTGTTTATATCCTTTCAGAAGTGCAGCCTCCAGAACTGAACAAAATACTCCAGGTGGGGTCTCACAAGGGAGCGATACAGTGGCAACACCACCACCCTCCTCCTGCTGGAGATACCTCTCCCTATGCATCCCACTGGCCTACCCACTGCCCTGCCTCTTTGAGGTCATCAGAGAAGATAACCCCAAGATCCGTTTCCTTAGTGAATCCATACATGATGTCAGTATGCAACCCCCCCCCCCCATTCTATACTCAGTTCTTGGGTTTCTATGACCTAGGTGGATGATTTTGCACTTTTTGGCATTGAAACCCAACTGCCATGATCTTGACTACTCTTCGAGTTTCCCAAAGTTCCTACACATTCTCTTCACCCCCTCCTGAGTGTCCACCCTAGTATATATTTTGGTGTTGTCTGCAAGAAGGCATAACTTCCCTTTCCATTCTTCTGCAATGTCACTTACGAAGATGACTGGTCCCAGTACCGAGTGCTGTAGCACGCCGTGGACATTCTCCCCTCAAAATGAGTGTTGCTAACCACTACCTCTGTCGCCTACCCATTTACCAGTTCCTTACCCAATTTGCTACCTTGGATTTCACCCCAGGCTACTGAGTTTCTTTATCAGTCTCTTGTCCGGCACAGTGTCAAAGGCCTTGCTAAAGTTCAAATAGGCCATGTCCACTGCCCTCCCCGATCTATTTCCTGGTCACCTAGTCAAAGAAATCATCTGATATGACACCCCCACCTCAATGAATCCACACTGCCTTTGGTCTTGTAGCCCATTGTATTCAAGATACTTACTTTTAACAGGTTTCTATTAATTTCTCACCACTGATGTGAGACTGACCCAGCCTGTTGTTGCCATCCTCCTCCCTGCTGCTGCTCTTATGGATGGGGATCATGTCTGTTCTCCTCCAGTTCTCTGTAACTATGCCTGTGTTATCCCCTCCCCTTGGGGGCTTACCTTAAATGCCCCTCGTTTCTCCTGTTTTTCCTCCCATTGTTTGCTGGCATCCTGACCCTCCACTGCTGTAGTCCGCGTTCCCCTGGAGCTCCTGTGTCCCCAGTGCAGCCCATAGCTTTGTTTAGCCCTGTTTGGGCTTGAAATCTTAAAGCACACGCTCCCCCTGTTTGAAATCACACCGAGGTGCAAGTGGGGATCATATAGGCACAAGCGGCACCTTTAATGTTGTGACCCGCGATTTGGTGGTTGTCTGGGGAGCTCTACAGTGATCCCGGTGCCCCATGTAAGTTAAATGAGGACCAGAGACCTCGCAGACACTAGTGAAAGCCTCGGGAAAAATTGAATAAAGAGTTTGTCTCGGGGCATATGCAGGGCTAATAAATATGTATAAGCCCTTAATGTCTATTCATGAGCTGCTGCCTGCCACCTGGGGGGACAGTATTTTGGCAGCAGTGACAACAAAAGTATTGAGTGATGATAAACATGAGTGGGCTCATTTAAAAGGGCACAGCCAGTGCTACATGTGCATGAACAAACTGTAATTATATAACTTTATCCTGGCTGCACCAGAACTTAAAAGTGAGGGACTGCCTAAACTGCACAAATACTGTGTACTGCAGCCACCATTTTGTCAGTTTATTGGCCAATCACAAACTGAGATTTTAGCCAGAGACTCATGGGACAGTACTAAAGCCTGGTGGGAGATAAACAGGGACAAAGTGTGGGCGCCCAAAATTCAGCCAATAAAAAGACTAAAACTGTTTTAGACAGTTTGTTCAGCCAATCAAAGCTTAAGGATTTTGCCCTATGTTTAAGAGAGACAGTTTGAATCTCAGTTGGTCTTAGTCGGTCTCTCAGTGGGTCAGAGAGACAGTCTCAGTGGAGCTGTCAGTAGCCTGAGAGAGATCTGTTGGGTCTTCAGATCAAACTTCCGAGAGGAGCCGGTGTGTCTTTGCAGGAAGTGCCTGTTTGCCTCCTGCGAGCTGTCTTCAATCCACAAGGGGATTGATCTTCAGGGACTGCCTGTCTGCAGATTAAGAGGTTTACTCAGCAAAGTGGCTAAAATTGTGAACTGGCCTGCAGCTGAACTGAAAAGTGGAGAAGTAAATACTGTTTCTGTTTAATGTGCTGAATGCTCGAGGTGGGCCAAGGCCTAATAATCAAGGACGCCTGTTTGCCACCAGGAGACAGCTGCCTTGTTCAACCAAATTGTTAGCCAGCTGGAGGCGTTCACCAGCAAAAAAGACCGGACTTTGCCAGAAGTATTTATCTAATCTTGGGCTCATGCCAAATCCGGCCCAAGCCATCTATTCCTGCAGCAGTTACTGTTTTCTTGGTGAGAGACCAGCTTGAGGATCCGGCCCCTGTGCAGCAAGGTGTTGCAGGCTGCGACCACCTGGAGGGAAAGGAAGTGAAGCAGAGGTGAGTAGTGTCAGCCCAGCTTCCCCATGCTATTCTGTGCTCTGCAAAATGTCTTCATTTCACCAGGCCATCTTCTATCTACTGGTGTTGTGAGTAAACTCAGGGTAGCTCTCTGCAACAGTTACTTAAATCATTCAGTGGTACCATCTGATTTTCCTTCAGGGTTACAATGGACTAGGCCAACCAGCTGCGAATACAATTAGTCAAGGTTCTGTTTATGCATGTTTAACTGCCTTTTCTTTCCATCAAGGGCCCCAACAACAGCTGCAACCCTGGGCATTGTTCTGGCTAGCCACCAACATTCTGGGTACCCTGCCATTGCAAGACTGCTGTGGCGAGACTAAATGCTTAACATAGAAGGCACTCCCGCTCTTGATCCTACAACAACTGCCAACTCTTTCATTAATGCCTTCTCAGACCTGAGTGGGGTACTCCCCCCTGACTTCTTCAACCCACCCAGCTCTTCTGATGCTTGAATAATTAGTTCCTCTATCCCCTCCCACCCTCCTTTTTACTTCAAAACAATCACTACCAGGGAAGCTCGAAAACAGCTCCTAAAGGTTCTGGGCAAAACTAGATTCAGCCATGATACATTGGATCTGAAATTCGTAGCATTGTCCTTGGATGAAATTCTTACCCACTGACACACATACTCAATACCTCTCTCAGGTATTTGCAATCCCCAGTAAAGTGGAAGTCTGCAATAGTCACTCCAGTCTTCAAGAGTGGAGACCGGACACTTACTGGGAACTATCGCCCAATCTCTATCTTACCGTCACTCTGGAAAGCACTCGAGAGAATAGCTGAGGACTAGCTTGGCGAATACCTTGAAAAGCACCAGCTACTGTGTCCTGAGCAGCATGGCTTTAGAAAACACAACAAAACCACAAATGCGCTGCTTGAATTAACAAGCTATGTAAAGTACTCCCTCGGCCGAGGTCTCCTAGTTGGCACAGCCTTCATCGACTTATCGAAAGTGTTTGATACTGTCAGCCATGCTCTCCTCATCAAACAACTCGATAGCATTGGTCTCTCCCCTGACACTGTCTCTTGGTTTTCCAGCTACCTGTTCGAGAGGTCAGTCAAGATTGCTAATACCTTATCTGATAGCCATCAAGTCTGCTCAGGTGTACCTCAAGGGTCTATTTTGAGCCCGCTCTTGTTCAGCCTCTTTCTTAACCAACTCTTCTCTGCCTGCAACTGTCATCTACTGCTTTATGCAGACAATGCCGTACTGTTTACCAGTGACTATAACCCCATCGCTCTCAAAGGCAAACTCCAGCCCAACTTTTCAGCGGTAGAAAGATGGTTTAAAGATCATAAACTGGTGATGAACTATACTAAGACTAAAACCGTGTTGTTCTCCACTGCCCAAAATCGGAACAGAGCCCACCCTCTTCTGATCACCAACAAGGTGGGTAGTCCCCTGGAATTTGTACAGAATTTCAAATACCTGGGGATCATGCTGGACAGCACAATGACTTTCGACTGCCACTTCGACATAGTCACTAAGGCTGTAAATACTCGCAACGGTCTGTTGCACAGACACAAGCATAGCCTCACCCCTGAGGCCCTTAAACTAGCAGTGCAAAGTTCTCTTGTGATCCTAATTGACTATGGGCTGGTAATATATGGGTCAGCCACAGAAACTGCCCTACACCGTATTTTACAGTTGCTTTAAACAAAGCCTGCTGACTTGCCACAGGAGCCGCACGCTTGACGCACACGTGTGACTTGTATGCCCAGGTTAACTGGCTTCAGTTCCCTGATAGACTTTTCTACCAGTCCTGCTTACTAGTGAAAAAAGTTAATCTCTGTCTGGTCCCTGCAGGGGTTCAGAATCTTCTCTCACCCAATACTAACCTTCGCAACACTCGAAGTGCAGACTGTCGCCTATTTAAAATTTCCCACTGTCGCGCCTCCTTGGGCCAAAGATCCTTCACTTTCCATGCCCCTTGGTGGCTAAACTCTCTACCGCCTGACATCTCCTCGCAAAGCTCGATTGGTCCCTATAAAAGACTTCTGCGACAGCAGCTACTAGAGTAGGCCAGTTGTACCTGCTTCCAATAATGTCTTACGCATGTTCTCCAGACTTCCGCTGACCTTCGATAACCCACTCCTGCAGTGCCTTCTATTCCTGTCCCCCCAGCCTCTTATTATCTCACCTCTGCTCTTACGCATAATGTCTTACGCATGTTCTCCAGACTTCCGCTGACCTTCGCTAACCCACTCCTGTAGTGCCTTCTATTCCTGTCCCCCCAGCCTCTTACTATCTCACCTCTGCTCTTACGCATGTTCTCCAGACTTCCGCTGACCTTCGCTAACCCACTCCTGTAGTGCCTTCTATTCCTGTCCTCCCAGCCTCTTACTATCTCACCTCTGCTCTCAGTTCCCTGCTCACTCCATCCACCCCACCGCCCTCTTTCACTCCCTCCTACCCACATCCATTTCCTGCCCACCCTCACCCTCCCCTCAATTGTCCTATACCCTATTCTCCTCCCAACTTCCTCCCCCTGAGTCTGCTTCCTTCTCTCCCTCACTCCTTCCCCTGTACACTCAGCTGTCATCTCTCCTCCTGAGGTACTGCCTCTCTCCTCTTTGCCTTACTCCTCTTCTCTCCTCTCCCCCCTCTCCTCTCCTCTTCCTATTACCTTGTAACAATACCTAACTTACTGTACTTGACTCTGGTTACCAACATAGCCTCTGTAAAAATGCCTAACTACTGTAACCTAACAGACTCTGGCTACTGTGATCAGCCGATGACCTTGTACATGTTGTGCTTGCTCTACTCTGTCACTTAAGCACAATTGTGTTGTAGTTTACTTATGTTTTATGTTACTTATATCCTTGTCTAGATGCGGAAACTATTTAATGGACTTGTACTCAAAGGTATTATCCAAGATCTCAATAAATAAATAAATACATGCAAAATATCCTGGTTTAGATCCAGTATAGTAATCATTCATCTAGATCTGCCCCCTTTCCTTCTTCAAATCCTCCTTAATAAATTAATTTGATTGTTTTACTGTTACACTGCCTCACGAATATCTCATTGCCTGGTTTAAGGTTAATGTGTCTGGGGAAAAAAGCATTTAAAGTGCATGCTTGTGTTGAATACTGTTTTACAGGGGGCCCCTGGTGGTAAGTGCAAGGGGTGTGTTCATATTATTAATGTTCATTGCTAACTGTGTGTTAACTGCTATGAAGGACTGTTCACCATTGCAAGGTACGTGGTCACTAGGCGGGCTTTTGGGTGGTTATAGCTTCCCAGAGGGCAACACCAGATTAGGTAGATACCCCCACATATATTACTCTGGGTGGAGGCACCATTTCATTGTGATTACTGAGGGTAGGAAAACCCCCGGTAATTGTTACTGTGGAACCCAGGCCCCTCAACCTGGTTTTAGAAGGGCAGGCAGAGGTAGTAACCCTAGAGATAGCACCACCTAGGGGTTACACCTGTTTATAGAGTGAGCTGCTGAATAAGGCCATCAGGAGGGCAACTAGTACCTTTCTGAGTTCCTCTAGTACCCTTGAGAGTATCCCATCTGGTCCCATGACCTTGTCCACTTTCAGAGCTGCAAGTCCCTTCAGGACTCTTTCCTCTAAAAATGGATTTGTCCCCCCCCCACACACACACACACACACCATTCCTGCTGCTCCCTGGTGTTCCACCCCCCTCTCCATTGTGATGACTGAGCAGAACTGCCTGTTTAGGTTGTCTGCTTTTTCTTGATCCTCTTCTGCACAGTTTCCCCAAGCATACCTCTTATCCTCACTATTCCCCCTCTTGCTTTCCTTTTCTCTCTTGTGTACCTGAATAAAATATTATCCCCTTTAGCTACCCCTTTGGCTATCCTTTCCTCTGTCTGCACCTTTGCTCACCTCACTACCTTTTCTGCTTTCCTCTTTTTACTTGGTACACTTCACTGTCTTCCTCCCTTTGCATTTCCTTATACCTTTTAATTGCCACCCTGTTTGCCCTTACAAGCTTGGCCACTTCCCTACTGAACCATAATGGTCTCTTTTTCCTTGTGCTTTTGCTAAAACTTCTTCACACAGCGGTTGGGTGCCTTAATTATGCCCTCCCTTATTTTTCCCCACTGTGCCTCTATCCCTCTCTGGCAATTCCTCCCTATGAGGCAGTTTCTGGGGCAATCTACCATTTCTTTAAAGTTCACCCTCCTAAAGTCAAGGACCCTCATCTTCATGTGGATTGCCTCTGTTCCTGTCACAATGTTAAATCACACTGTACAGTGATCACTGGTACTTAGTGGACTGCCCACTGTGATATCTGGAATGCTGTCCATGTTTATAAGCACCAGGTCCAGCACTGCCCCATCCCTAGTGGATTCCTTGACTAACTGCCAGGAAAATTTCCTTGTAGGGAGTCAAGAATGGTCCTGCTCCTTGCTGAGTCTGCAGCTGGAAGGCTCCAATCCACATCTGGCAGACTGAAGTCCACAACAGCAGCACCTCCCCCTTACCTGCCATCCTGATGATGGCTTCCCCAAGTGCCTTATCCACCTTCTCTCCCAGTGCTGCAGGTCTGTATACCACCTCTGTACAGACAGAGGCCCCAGTGCCTGTCTCCAGAATGATCCACAGTACCTCCAGCCCTTCTTTTTCCTTTGCGTGGACCGTATTTGCATGGTCTTGATTCCCTCCCTAACATATACTGTAGTACAACCCCTCCTCCCTTCTCCTTCTCTCCTAAACAAAGAGTAGCCAAGCATGCCCTGGTCCCATTTGTGACTATCAGTGCACCATGACACCATTATGGCCACCAAATCCAGGATAGCCTCAACCATGATAGCCTCCAGGTCTAGAATTTTATTTTCCAGACTTGCATTGGCGCACATAGCTCTCTGTACCTTATTCCCTTCCTACCTGCTTCTCCCCTCCTGTCTGTGCTGTTCCATAAAGCTTATCCTCACTCCCCTCTTCCATTGTTACCTTCTTTATCTGTCTCCTTTACACCTTTCTTCTTACTTTCCTGATTTATACCCCCTATCCTCTGCCTTTCTCCACCTTTGTCTTCTTGTGCCCCTGCCCTGGGGGAGCTTACTCCACTTTGGTTCTCCCTCTCTGCTTCTTCATCATCTGGGAGGTAACTGTTGCCTCCCTTGGTTTTACAGCCTCCCCCAGTTAGTTAAACGCTCATCCAAGTAGCATTGAAACCTCCCACTAAGGACTGTGGTCTCCCTCCTGGAAAAATGAAGGCTATCTCTCCTATGGACACCTATATCCTCCCAGGTTGACCCGCAGTCCCTAATGCAGCTGGAGCCCTTTTACATGCACCATGCCTTCTACCAACTGTTAAAAGCCCAGGTGCGGAGTGTCCTGTCCTTTCCCCGCCATATACAGGTAACACCTCAGCGAAAGCCACTGTGCATGCCACCTTTTGAGGCCCCTCCCTAGCTCCCTGAAATCTGCTGCACTACCCCTACTCAATCCCCTGCCAGGTCATTTGTCCCCAAGGTAGACAATGACATCTAGCTCTCTCCCATCTTCTGCTACCCTAGCAATCTGCTGGATCCTCTCTCCATCCTTGCAAGCCAAAGCACCTCTCAGGCACTTCACCTTCTTCTCCATTTCTTCTCCTGCTCCCAATTCCATCCCCCAAACTATACACTCCCCCACCAGCATCTGCTTCCTCCTCTGCTGTGGGCCTCTTCCTCCCTCCTTGGAACCTTCTCTTCTGAGGACCCCCTACTTCCTTCTTTTCCCATTACTAGGGGGTGCCTACTTCCAGCTGCTCCATCCTGCCAGTACAGTGAAGGAACTGTGCAGTGGTACAGGCTGAGGAGTGTGTTCCCTTCCCATCTTCCCCACCCTCCCGGAGCGCAACAAAGTCCAACCACTCTGCCTAGGCATTCTGTGGGGGAGTGGTGGCACACTTTGTGGTCCCTGGGTTGGGGCAGAATGTTTTCTGTACCCTTGTCAGTTCCGTAGCTGCTAGTTCTTCAACAGAAGTGGCTACTGCTCTGGTGGAGTGAGCATGTACCTTGCCCTTTAGTTGTTGCCCTGGCATGGTATAGCAGTTGTGAAGGCAATTCACAATTCAGGCTATAATCCATTTGATTGTGACAGGCTGTCCCTTTTAATTGGGTTTGAAAGAGTCAAAAGAGTTGCTTTGCCTTCCTGTAGTCATTAGTCCTGTCCAGGTAAAACCTATGGCACCTCTTTACATCCAGGGAGTGGATATGCTCTCCCTCATTCTGGAAGTTGGCAAAGTAGGTAGGCAGAATCAGGGACTGATTCAAGTGGAACTCCAACACCACCTTAGACAGATACTTGGGGTATGCGCAGAGCACAGCATTGTCTTTATGGAAAGCAGTATAAGGAGGATCTGTGACCAAAGCATGGATTTCAGATATTGCGTGCAGAGGTGATGGCCACCAGAAATGCTGCTTTCCAAGTCAGATATTCCATGTCACAAGTCAAAACAAGCTCAAAGGGCTTGTAAATGAGCACATCCAGAAGAAGACTGAGGTCCCAAGGAGCCACTAGCTACTTGATGTGGGGCTTCATGTGAAAGATGCCCCTGAGAAAGATCTTTAACAGTGGCAGCTGTGCCAAAGAGAGCATATCTACAGGTCTGCAGTACACTAATATAGTGATCAGGTGGACCTTAACTGTGGAGTACTGTAGTCCAGTAGCAGAAAGGCCCAATAAGTATTCCAAAACCTTTTCAGGTGGACACTTAAAATGATCTAGGGTGGTTTGGAACACCAGATGGAACAGCATTTCCACATGGCTATGTATATCTTCCTGGTAGAAGTTTTACATGTAGCTCACAGTAATTCAGAAACTCTCAGAGAGCATAAACCCGTTCACTTCTATTTCTTCAGTAACCAGGCCTAAAGGTGATGGGAGCACAGGTTGGGATGGACTAGTTGGGCCTGAGCTTATGACTAGTCAATCCAGAGTGGCAGAATCCTTGGTTTGCTGATTGACAAGTCAATTCAGATGGGGATTGGTTACCAGTATTGAGTAGTTTCAAGTGTGTGATGCTTGAGACCATTGAGAACTGATCATTCACTGAGTCATTCTGACATGCAGCCTTGCTAGGGAGACTGAGAACACTGTTGATGCCATGAATCCTAATATGCGTTGTATGGAGTGAGTTAGCATGATTTTGTGCTCCACCGCTGTCTGAAAGGAATGCCCAAGCCCACACAGTTTCCAGAACAGCTCCTATGAATGGTAGTACCTGGGAGGGCCCCATATGAGACTTGGCAGAGTTCAGCAGGACGTCCATGGATGTCAAAAACTGAAAGGCAATGGCCACTACCTGCTGTGTCCCTTATCTGAAAAGGATTGTGAGCAGCCAGTCATTCAGGTACAGGAAGACTTGTACAGTACTCCTAGCTTTCTGAGGTGTGCTGCAAATACTGCAAAGCACTTTATAAAGACTCGCAACACCAAGGAAAGCCCAAAGGGTAGGAATCTGAGGTGGTAGGCCCTCCACCTAGAACCGCAGGTACTTGTGGTGGCTGGGGTGTACCAGTGTGTGCTGCTATGCATCTTGCATATCCTGAGTTGCTAGCTAATCCTGTTGTTTCAGGTGGCGTAGCAAGGATCCCAGAGAAACCATCTTGAATTTTTCTCAATTCATGTACTTATTGAGTTTTTCTGAAACTGAGAATGGGGCTTGTTTTCTTGGGTACCAGGAAGTAGTGGGAATATCACTCTGACTGTAGCACTAGTTCCACTGCCCTGTTTCTCAGAAGGCCCACAATTTCCTGTGCCAGTACATCTGACATGTGAGCTGGCAAGGGGAATTGTCTCCTGGGTGGATTGTCTGTGGGGTTTCCAACAACTCCAATGAATACCCCCTCTCAGATGATTCTTAAAACCCATTTTCCTTCAGTATGGATTCCCACTGAGACTAAAACTGAGTGATGCCACCCCCCCGCCCACTGGGAGGAGTGGACTGCCTAAGGCAACTGAAGCAGACCTGGAGCCGGAGCTTCAGATGGTAGCACTGAGTGCTTTTGGTACCTGTGCCTTTCAGATCATGCCTTCTTTTGGGCTTGAGGAGGCAGGGATCTGTTGTGGGGGCCCCCTCTGCCTTGCCTCAAAAGACTGCTTGGCTGGCTCCATGGCGTCGAGTGATGGGAGATTGCTCTGGCACGCTGGTGACCCACATTTGTATCCAAAGCCTGGGACATCAGGAAGGGAGGCCGGCAGGGAGGGCTCAAGAGTGTCTCATGGACGCTCTCCTCCCTGGAGGGAGGGAGGCTGTTGCATCACTCTTTTGTGGCTCCTGGTGGTGTCTGGCATTAGTGGCAATGACAGCGTGGATGACTGCATGCCTTTAGGCACTCCCTCCCAGGCCATCAGTGAGCATGTAGTCAATAGGGGAAGGAGGGAGGATGCAAGACCAGAAAAAAACAGGAAAAGATGGCTGCCATGGCCACAGATGACAGCTTTGGGTAGGCTTCCCTGTGCCACCCCAGGTCACGCAGCACAGACCATTCCTGCCCCTCCTGCCAATGTCCCTGATTTAAGCCCCCCACCAGGGATCAGTCAGACTCAACGGGTGTGCCTGATGGGTCAGACCTAAGGGTCTGCTACGCAATATGTGGCAGAGCTGATACCATCTGGGCAGACGGGGGAAGGTCCAGCATGACAGCCTGAAAGAGTGGGGCCATGGCAGTCATGGGGAACAAACAAAAAAAGGGACTGCTTGTTATGGGAAGAACTTTGTCTTCTGTACATCCATGGGTAGTAGGGAGCTGGCCTGCAGATCTTAAGAGTTATGTTTGTTTAATTAGACTCCTCAAGAGACTGCTCCACCTGCTGTTCAAACAGATACGTACCATCGAAGGGCACATTCATGATCTGTTGTTGGATGTCTGAGGTGAAGTCAGCAGTCCGCAGCCAGGAGTGCCACCTGATACAAACACCTGCAACTGCAGAACAGGCTGCTGCATAAAAGATATCCATAGAGGCCTTAAGTTGGTGTCTGTTAGATTTGATACCCTGTTTAACAGCTAACCACATTTTCCGTTTCGCCTCTGTATCTGGCAGAAACTTAGAATTTGTTGGCAGATAAAGACCACTTGGCCCATTAAGTCTGCCCCTTTTCTCCCTGCCTATCCTGTCACTGCAGACCATACCTGATCTCTGGCAACTGCCCCCATTTTCCAACTAAGATTCTCTTGTGCCAATTCCATGCATGCTTGAAGCCCACCACTGTCTTTGCCCCCACTATCTCTGATGGAAGACAGCTTCCGGTATCTACTACTCCTTCAGTGAAGAAGTACTTCCTCACATCCCTCCTAAATTTCCCCCCTTCCAGCTTCATTGCAGGTGCTTTTGTTCTCGTGCCCTTCTCCTCTGAAAAATAAACACTCCCCACCTGCATCTTGTTCAGCCCCGTGAGATATTTAAAGGTCTCTAGCATATTCCCCTTCTCCCTCCTCTCTTCCAGGGTGTACATATTGAGATCTCTCAGCCTCTCCTCATAGAGCTTATGATGTAGCCCCTGCACCATTTAAGTTGCCCTCCTCTGAACAGAGATGCTCCTGAGGTATGGTGACAGAAACCAGTTCAGGATTCTGTGGGCTGTAGCATGAGTCTCCATCCTCCCTATTGGTGATGATGAAGTGTGAATCTGACTCATCTCCCATTGTCCCTGGAGGGAGAAGAGGGGGAACCTGAAGGGGGGACACCACTGGCCGTGGTCTCAGAAACAAAGGCAATACCTGGTAAGGTCTCAGATATGGAGCTGTTGGCAGCACCGAGAATAAGCCTGGGGTCAGCCCTAAATGAACAAAATGCCAAACTTGACAAGCCAGCGCAAATGGATTAATTGGGTGGTGTATGAACCGGGTGCAAAGCCCCAATATATTAATTACAGCACACTAATAGTAAAGGCACTCAAAATAGGTTAAATCAAAATGCCTCAATAAGAAATATCTTGATAGAAAATCTCCTGAACTGTATAGATTTAAAGTGCCAAAATACTTTTTATTATTGCCATCCAGATAAATATTGCACAATATTGCACAACTATGTTAGTTTGGTCCAGAGAAGGGCAACCAAAATGATTTGGGGCTTGGGGGACAGGACCTATGAGGAGAGGCTCGAAGAGCTAAATATGTACACATTGGAAGAGAGAAGGGGGGACATGATAGAGGTCTTCAGGTACATGAAGAGGGTAAATAGGGGAGGAACAGTCAGGGTGCTTCGAAGGAAGGAGGAAGGGGCCACTAGAGGGCATGGGTGGAAGCTGGAGGGGGGAAGATTCAGGGAGAAAGGAGGAGGTGCTACTTCACTGAGAGGGTGGTGGAGCCATGGAATGCACTACCTAGGGGCTGGTGGAGGCAGAGACAGTGGAGGGGTTCAAGAGGGGTGGGACAGGTACAGGGAAGGGTTCAGGAGCAAAATCCAATGCAGCAAGAATATCCGGAACTGGGAAGGGAGAAGCCAGAGAAGGCGAGGGGGACAGCAAGGTCAGCACCCAGGGTGGGGGCTGACCAAACGAGCAGACACGAAAGACCGTAAGGCCTATTCTGCTGGCATTTTAGTATGTTAGTAAGAATTATTGCACTGTAAAAATAGAATCTCTACAATAGGCTTTATTCCATATAACAAAACCAGCTAAGCTGGAAAGAGCCACATGGCTGGTGACCCAGTAACACAGTATGGCTTTACTGCCCACTTCATACAGTATGAAAATAGATATCATATAGCAAGTGAAAATTAATATTCTGTGCAATTCACAAATTAATATACTATTGAGGTAAAGTGAAAACATACACCTGACCCACAAAGCTCTGTAGCAGAAACATGACCATTCTTCAGCACTTCGCCCAGCAAGGGCTTCCTCAGAGGGGAACCAACCCTGGCACTGAGGGCCCACATAGCACAGAGACTGTTCCCAATGGGCCTAGTCTCGGTAGTAGACATGGCACCAACAACAGTATAGAGGGTTCTGCCATCTCTGAATGAGCCAGCAGAGGCACTGTGGCTTCCCTGTCCCCAGTAGGGTCAGGAATGACACCACAAGTGGAACAGGCATTGGGGTATTGACAACAGACTTAAGGCCAAAGTCAAAATCCAACAGCACCAAATACAGTGCTGACTCAACCAGCCTCAGGGGTCCAGGAATTTGCACCAACAAACTTATACCCTGCACCCACTGCTCCATAAGAGATGTCCAATGGCCGAACTGCCCACTGAAGTCCTCTCTACTGGACAGACAGAAGCTCAGGGATGGAGACCTTGAACCTGCAGGCCTAAGCAAACCTGGTATTGTTGGAGGTGATACTGGGGTCCACAGGAGTCAAGTGTCTCACAGCAGAACTATTAGAGGACAATGTAGCCTTTTCTTTTCCTTATCATTTTTGTGGGAAGATGTCAAGGCTGAATTGTGCAGACTCCAAGGCCAAACATGTGTGAGATTTGGACTATTTCTTTTTGCCACTCCAGGAGGACTACCCATCCTCCCGGGAGCTAGAAGTCTCATTGCCAGAGCACCCACCTAGAGAGAGGTGGTGATCAGACACAGCCCTGTTGCTGGAGCAACTTGCCGTTTCAGGCTGTCTACCTTTCATGGGGAACTGTCTCCACAAGGTAAGGCTGAGAGAAAACTGTAGACTATGGTGTAAATTTAATTAAACCGACATGAAAATAATAAACACTAGTGTATATTAATCTAAAATTGAAGAATCTATGCTGTTGTCATATAGGCAGTGAAGTTCTGGCCCCAACAAGAAGACTTGTGGCCCTGTTGCGCACTTAACGGTGGAAAAAAGGAACTGTTGTGGCTGGGATGTATACCAGTCAGCACATGCGGCGACGTGTGCACAGGGCCTACTCATGAGGCCTACTCACAGCACCAGCCCCTTTTAGAAACATTCTGGCTCTGACAGGGTCCTGGCACCTCCATTTCAGACCCATTACATAGAAACATAGAAACATAGAATTTGACGGCAGATAAGGACCGCTTGGCCCACCCAGTCTGCCCAGTTCCCTACCTGATGGATAAGCTGCAGATTCTAGTTAATCAACAGCTTACTTCCTCCTGCCCCCCGCTAGAATTGCCTTATGACTGTCCCATGTATTCTTGAATTCTCCCACTGTTCCTGTCTCCACAACCTCCTCAGAAAGGCTGTTCCATGCACCCACAACTCTCCCTGTGAAAAAATACTTTATAACATTACCTCTCAGCCGTCCCCTCTCTATCTTCAAATTGTGCCCCCTTGTTCTTGCACATCTCTTCTTCTGAAAGATACTACCCTCTTGTACCTTGTTAATTCCCTTAAGATACTTGAAAGTTTCTATCATGTCCCCCCTCTCCCTCCTTAATGAGAATCTATGAAGAAAATGGTTTCTTGGAAGGTATATATTTTTTTATTCTATTTTTCCTCATTATCTAGAGGATAGGCACTGCTTTGGATGTCAGCATACCCATGAACTTCTCTTCTGGTGGGATGACCTCTGGTTTAACACTGGTCTGTCGCTCAAGACTCTCATTTGGGGCAGATCTAGAATTTTTTTCAAGCGGATAGAAATTTTATCAAGGGGGTAGCACTTCTCCCCCAAACAGTAAACTGTTCCCATATTTATCTCAGATTAGGCTAAAACTGCTAGTTTGCTGGAATAAGGAGGTGGTGGGTGCTACTTTGTTACATAACTGGATCTGCTAGCGCTCTCATCCATCAGCACCCCTATAGCTTGCACCTCCCCCTCCCAAGGTCTTTCCTTCTACCTCTGTGTGGAATGCTATCCAGAAAACAGTGTAAATCTAGGAGGGGAGAGACAGGTGGGCCATAGGGCTCTGGTTTGCTAAAATAGGGGAGATGGGGTAAAGCACAGTTATCCATCATATGCCCAGCCTATTTTGCCTGTTTTTCACCCAGAGACTCCATCCATAGGATGCAGAGGTGTGAGTGCATGGGGCCCCAAGATACATTACTTTCAGTCCTTCCTGGTCACTTATTGTTCCAGAGCTGCACTGCTAATTGGGGATACTCAGGTGACAGTAATGTCGCAGAAGTTGCAGCCTACCATTCCCAAAGAAGAGACTCCACTGGTACATTGGATGCTGCTCCTGCTGATCCACACTGTCCTGAACCTCAGGATGCAGTGCAGACTTGAGTTACCAATGCAGGAAGCAGTGAGTGCTCACTGCTGCGCTAGTAGGCCAGACAATTAAAAGGAAGTCTATGCATTCTGCAAGAAATAGTTATAAGACTGCAGGATTGCATGATTTTGAATCAGGGATTGAAAAGGACTCAATAGGCTGGTCATGTAGAGCTACCACTCACTACGCCAGGGATATGGGTTTGGTAGCAAACTCAAGTCACCAGGGGTTGGCTGGGGAAGGTGAGAGGACTGAGCATTCAATTGACTGCTTCCCTCTCATGGAATGGGGAATTGTGCCTCCTATAAAATGCCTGACACACAGCAATTGCTGAAAGGGATGAAGTGGAGACCTTTCAAAGTTCAGCAAGAAACCAATTGAAGTTAGGAACTGGGAAGCAGTAGTTACTGCCTGTTCCATTTAACTGAATGGTTATGGGCTTGAGATAAGCCACCCATCTAGGTATGGGAAGACTTGGAGTCAGAGTCATGGAGAGCACAGCAAAGTACTTTGTATAGACTTAAGGCACTGAGGAAAGCCCAAAGGGCAGGACTCTGAGCTAGTAATGATGCCCCAGCACTATGAAATGGAGATGTCTATGGTGGTTTGGGTGTACCAGTATGTGTTGATATGCATCCAGCATATCCAGAGACTCTAGCCAATCCTGAGGCTTCAGGCAGGGTAGCAGAGAGCCCTATTAACAGGGTGCACAGTGACCTCTTTAGGGACACTTGCCTTGTCATTCTCAGTGAGAATAACAATAGCATCAGCTATGGGCTCAGTGACAAACACTGGCTTATTTTTGGGAACAGCATATTTTCCATCTGCCTGCTTGGGGAGAGCTGCCAACAAAGCAAGCCTTTGCCAAACTGCATCACACAAGTCTCCAGTGTGGGTGGAATTAGAAGAACCAAACCGACAGGCATATTAGGTACATTTAGAAACTCTAGTTGGAGACACAGCCTGATCAATGGCTGCTGACTCAAAATTCATTGTTGAGTGCATATTTCTGAGCAGAAACTGGAAAGAGAGAGCCTCATGAGGAACAGATACAAGAACTGAGTCTGCGATCTCTAGGCTGAGGTAAGAGTTGTCATCACTGCCTTCAGAGATAATGAAGTTGGGGTCAGACTCATCCCCTCTACACTGTTCTTGGAAGGAGTGTAGAAGAGAGGGTGGGGTCACAAGCCTGACAACCCAGTGCATGGCTGTGGCAACACCAGTGACACTAGCCTTGAAGGGTAAGGGACTGGTGACAGAGCCGGCACCAGATGCAGCACCAGGGAGGTTCCCCACACCACACGCCCATGTGGCACTGGACTCAGTGCCACACCCACCACCAGGCTGGGCCCTGAGAGCTCAAACCCAACATCGAACTTGGCACCAGAACTGGCATTAATGACCCAGCTGGCACCAAAGTCACTGGCAATGGCAGCATGGCCAGCACCATCCCACAACAGGATGGGGGTAGGCCACAGGTGAGACAGATGTCAGTAGCACTGTCTCTGGCAAGGCCCTGAAGGTTGTTGCCAGATGCAAACACTAAATGTTGTCTGAGGCACCACCCATGGAACCAGTTCTGCCAGCCCCAAAGGGCCAGGGACCAGTTCCACTAGCAGTGCCACTCAGGCCAGATGATGCACCCACTGCTCCATAAGAGTTGCTAAGTGGTGTAACTACCCAATGGAGCCCTCACTTAAAGACAGAGGGGGGCTTCAGGCCCAATACACCAACCATACAAGCCCAGAGGTCCCAGGTGTCACCGGTGGTGACTGTGAGGCCCTCCTACTCCAGGAAATTGAGAGTATGGTGCAGACATCACAGAGGGCAGTCTCAATGGGTGCTGTTTTTTCCCCTTCCTACAGGAAGTGGAAGAAGTGGAGGCCACATTCTCCTTCCTACAGGAAATGGAAGAAGTGGAGGCCACATGGTGCATGGACCCAACACAGAACATGTGTGGGTTAGTGACCACTTCTTTCTGTGCTTAAGGAAGGACTACTTCTCCTACTGAGCACTGAGCCACCCCTCATCAGAACACATATCTAGAGTGGAAAGCAGACTGAACATGACCATTCTGATACACCAGCCTTCCTCTTCAGGTTCCCAACTGTCCTGCATGGCCGATTACCATTAACACTCAGTAGGGCTGAGAGAAACCTTGATATAAATTTGTGACAGATACACCAATAGTGACACAAAAATAACATACTCTAATTTTAAACACTAAAACTGAGAAGAACCCAAAGCTGTTGCCATATAGACGTGAAGTTCAAACTCCTGGCAGATGAGTGAAGAAGCATTAATGCACACTTGACAGCAATAAAAAGGAACTAAAGTGGTTGGGGGCTGGCACCGACATATAGAGGCTCACTTATGGAGCTGCCCATGTGCACTGCTTGCCTCTGCGCCAGCCCTCAGAAAAGTTCTGGCTTCTGCTGGGTTCTAGCACCTCTGGCTCAGACCCACTTTTGGGAATCAATGATAAAGATGGATTCTTAGAAGATAATCTAAATTTCAGATTATTCTCTACTTTATTAATGAAGACATTTGCATGAAAAAGAGAAGTTACCTTATTTACCATAACTGTAGATCTTCTTAAATATCTTCTCCATAGAATGCCACTCTTGGATTTAGTTGGGAGCTGCTGGACTCCACTGGAGCAAACCTTTTGACTAGGAGGCCAGCAACAGTTACTGGTTCAGCGTGCATGTGTGACACTGTGTGGTGATACATGCCTGCAAATAAACAACAGAATATAATCTGACTGCCAATTTACTGAGAAATGGGAGAGAGAGAGAGAGAGAAAGAAATGGGGGATACACCTCCTACTGGGGGTTAATGGTTATCCTAAAGACAGACTGAGTTACAGCTAATGCTGCACTCAAGCTACCCCATCACCACCACAGCAAGAACGCCTTGCAAACCTAAAGGAAAAAGACAGAAGTAACATGGGCAGCAGATCCAAGAGTGGTGCCAGCCTAAGATCTGATTAAATCTAAGACAAGGGTTTGGTTGGACTCTTGTAGTTGTCCAAAAAAAAGGCTTGTTACCCAAAATTACCACAAGTTTTAGTCAAGTAGAATTTCATGTGTATTAGAAAGAAATTCATCCATTAACATTTTTCTTTTAAAAGTAAAAAGAGAAAGAACAGTTACTGTAACAGTAGATCTTCAAGACAATCTCTTCCATTGGGTAACACCTTTGGAACAGTAAGCTGTTGGTGCAGGACCACTCAGAAACTTTTGCTAGCTGGATAACACCCACAATGACATGTAATATCAGTGCCTATAAAATGTAGGAGGCCCCATTGCTCCTTAGTTCTTCACTGGAGACAAGCTCGCAGGGCATCATATGTTGAGAAACCAGGAAACCAAGCCAGCACCAGGCACATAAAGAGAGGCATGGGACTTGAAGACATAATAAATATAAGCCACTTATGGATACCTCCAGCAATACAGTGGATCATCCTGCCAGCTTATACCTCAGTAAGGGGGAAGGAGGGTGGGTGTTCTGTGGACCAATGAAGGAGATTCTCTCAAAGATCTACTGTTACAGTAAGTAACTGTTCTGTCTTCATCAAGGACAACTCCTCCATTGGGCTATACCTTTGGAAAGATTTCTAAGTAGTACAAAGTAATCAGGGAGTATGGTGAAGTCTGATATAACATCATGACAGGAGGCCTTGCAGTACCACAAGGCTAGAACCAGCACATCTATGAGAGACGATATTTAGACTGTAATGCTTAGTAAAGTATCTACAGTGCTTCATGTGGCACATATGTTAGTAGCAGAAATATTCTGAAAGCAAGCAACAGAATTGGCCATATCATGTGTAGAGTGAAACTGTTTCCCATACTTCTATAACAGAAAGTGATATAGTTGGCCAGCCATTTGGACAAGGGCTGTTTAGTCACAGGGGCAAAGGAAATAAAAAGCTGAGAGGATTTTCTCTAGTCCTTAGTCTGATCAAGATAGAAACATAGTGTTCTATATACATCGAGTGTATAGAGCAATGCCTCACCCTTCTCAGTATCTTCAGGATAACACACAGTAAGGTGTATGCTCTGATCTGTGTAAAATCAGAGACCACTTTTGGTAAAAAAAATGAGGATTGGTCCACATAGGCACCCACCCACCCTGTCCTTATGGAAAATCAAATATGGAGACTCATGCATTAGAGCCTGAAGCTCAGAAGTTCTATGAACAGAAGTCATGGAGACCGAAAACAGCACCTTCCATGAAAGGAAATGCATCTCACAGGTCACATCAGGGTCTGATGGAGTCAAAGTCAAGATCTCAAGTGTAGAGCCCCACTCCCTCAGAGTCTAGGGGTTCCCATGTTCTCGGGGAAGGGGGCCCACAGTGTAGTAATTCTCACCACAAAACTTTTCTTCTGCTCCAAACATAGAATAAAAATTGCAGCCTACCTGGCAATATCTTCAAGTCGGCTGGATCACCAGGCTTCCCACAGCTGCAGGAATTTGAGCACCCCAATAACTTGCAGGGAAAACCACAACTCTGGATCACTTCATTCTTCAGCCTCCTAGAATTTCCCCATGACCCTGGAGAACACAGAGGTCTAGGAATGGCAAATTTAAAACCCTTGGAAATAAACTCTAAGTACTTTAAAACCTAAGGATTAATATTTCACTGGTATCCTTATTTAAAAAAAAAACCAGAATCAGAACTTCAATCTTTTCTCTAAAACACAATCACTTTATTCACCTAAGTCCAAATGATTAGAGGGGCTACAGGGGTCCATTTACTTAAATGTTAGC
This sequence comes from Neoceratodus forsteri, assembly GCA_016271365.2. NCBI lineage: Eukaryota > Metazoa > Chordata > Ceratodontiformes > Ceratodontidae > Neoceratodus > Neoceratodus forsteri. The sequence continues at coordinate 690,623,300 of CM028134.1, forward strand.
TTTCGGCTCCATAGGGCTTAACATTTTTACAAATATCAGCAAGGGAGATCTCACAATGGCAGGAAACTTTAAGCAGGCAGTATCTCTTAAATTCAAACTATACAGCAGCAGTTCTTGACACAAGGGCAAATACTTATGGATTTAATTTCTGGACAGTGAAGTTCCAACAGCGTTCTCCAACTGGCACTGGTAAGTACATACTTCTTGAGCCTCAGTTGTCCCCCACACGGCTCCCTTATGTTCTCTTTACTCCCAGAGGGCTCCCCTGTTACACTCAAGCCACTCCCCTGAATGGAGAAGCGAACAGCTTCTCCCAAACCCCATTCCCCAGCTCTCTTTCTCTCTTAGCCACAGGGACACGAATGATGCAGTCTGATTATTCTCCACCAATTTATGTCTCCCTCGGTTCCCTTATAAATTATCCCAAAAAAATGTTTGTATGTGTGGGTGAAGGGAAAAACATATATATGGAGGGGGAGTAGAAAATACAGAATATCAAAGTTTACTTCAACAAGAAATCTACTCAACCCCTTAAAACAAGATTACAACTGAGGCAAAATGTATCCTTCTAAATCTTCTTTTATTTTTCTTTAAAATAACTCTTCATTCAGTGAAAATTTCATTATGACTTCTTATTGAATTATCTCTTTTGTAACGTTTCAGAACTTATCTGTTCCTTCATCAGACATCTTGAGCCTAATAAATAATTTTCATTAAGTGTGCCAAGCAACAGATGTATGTTAATCTGTAAACACAAGTATACATAGAGGACTGTGTATGAGCAGTCATATATAACAAGGATATTCTTGTATCGAGAGGTTTCCTTTGTAACAGATGACCTCGAGAGCGTAGCTCAAGAGGTAATCTGTTACCAAGGGAACCTCAAGATGCAAGAATTTCCTAGTTTGTGTATGACTGCTCATACACAATCTTTTATAGTGTATGGGCAGTCACAGCATAGAAATCACAGAAAACCAGCTGGAGAAGACAACAGAGAATAGAAATATTAACATTTTCTTTTTTTTTTTAACTGACAATGTGTTAAACATAAACCTATTATAACAGCTAAGAGAACCACAACATTGAGAAATAAACTAGTTAGAACCCAACACTGGACTCAGAAACCATCACCCACCACATGGTTACAGAGAGATGTCAAAGGTTCCTTTACATGTGGGAACTGCACCCATTGTAATAGTGGAATCAAAACCAAAAGTATCAAAAGTACAAGTAACATGAAAATATATGATATTAGAAGTCTCATTATGCGTAATACAGACCATGTTGTCCATTTGTCCCTGTTCTCTGTACTACATAGGAGAGACTACGAGACCACTCAGGCAGAGGATCACCGAACACAAGAGTTGTATTAGAAGAGGGGACCAGCATTCCCCTCTAGCAAGACATTTTTTGGAGGCATGTCACCAGATTTCATCATTGCATTTTTTCAGACTAGAGAGAGAGTATTGGGATCACAAAGAGGAGGCAGCAGAGAATCCCTTTTATTGAGGTGAGAGGCATGGTGGATTTTCACTTTAAAGATGTACAAGAGAAGATACGGACTAAATGAAAACCTCATATAGACTATCTTTGAATAATGAAAAAGAAAAATAAACATTTTATATGGACAATAATGGGACTTTCGTGCACCTCTATGTTCTGGTTTTGATATACAGAGATATTTTGTATTATGTAAGAGTTTTCCCTAACATTGGAGCATGTTCCCCTTTTTGCATGCTTTATACCTTTATTTCGTATACTTGTTTGGCCTCTGCCTCCTATTATACATCGCAAACCTTGTAACATATTTTTGTGCAGTAGTTCTCTCTGACACTGAAGCATGTTCCCCTTTAGGATGACATGGTCATCAACCATGGATCATTTTTTTGCCCCCGGCCCCCCCCTTGTTCCCCTGTTCCTCTTTACCATCCTCTTTAGATCCCCCTGTATGCTCTCATAGTGCTCTTTCTTAAGAGTGTGATCTCCAGATTCGAGTCTATTCCTAGTGGTGTCTTTTTTCGGATTTGATCTATCCCCGTAGAGTTCTACTAACCACATAAAATAAGAAGGGAGCCACTCTATTAGAAATACTTTTCTTTCCAGTGGTTTTCCTTTTGGAACCGGGCCGCATGGGTGATGTCATTCATGATGTCAACACTTCTCTATGTACACACCTGTCGGCTGGGCCCCTTCTTTTATCTTCAGCAAGAAGGAAGCAGTAGCTTTAGTTATCCTGGCATCCTGTTGTATGGCAGCTGTTCAGTGGGACTTACTCCTGAAAAATGAGGGGCATATTCAAACATTTTGCAACATAAATTGAATTGGGGCATACGGAGGGCATATGGATGGAAACCCACTGCAGATACAGATAAATGAATTATATAATTTTAGTAGCACTATGTATGACATGACATATTTTGAGAAAGTTTGCTTATGAGTGCTATATATTTTGTTTTTGCAGAGAAAAACTAAAACTTTGAAAGGTACTTTTTTCCCATACATTCACACTCTCCTGCATAAGGGAATGAGGGTAAAGTTTTAAATTCAGAGTTCTGCCTTGTTTTTTTGAATTAATTGAATATTTGAGTGGTTGAGACTCACACTAGCTTTTCTCTTAACACCAGACTGAGAATTCTAACAAGGACAGTGTTCTTCAACACACCTCACAGTGTGCACCCCCACTTCCCAGCCAGCCACTGTATAAAGAAATGAAAACAAATAAGAAAAGGATGAACTCTTTTTCAGCAGGATCCTTAGAATTTTGTATCAGAGGTTAGTTCCCCCTGTGTCTACAGAAATTAATTTAAATGGGATTCATTGAAGGGTATTATTTCTGAGTAAAACTTCAAAGTAAATACTGATTATATCTTTGTATACTTGTGTTTACAGATTAACATACATCTGTTGCTTGGAACACTTAATGAAAATTACATATTAGGTTCAAGATGTCTGATGAAGGAACAGATAAGTTCTGAAACGTTTCAAAAGAAATAATTCAGTAAGAAGCCATAATGAAATTTTCACTGAATGAAGAGTTATTTTAAAGAAAAATAAAAGAAGATTTAGAAAGATACATTTTGCCTCAGTTGCAATCTTATTTTAAGGGGTTGAGTAGATTTCTTGTTGAAGTGCATTCTGATCATACAACAGCTGCCACCATTTCTCTCTTCCTCTCACTTTACTGCCCTGTTCACTTTGTCTTGAAAATGTCCATCCCCAGGTCTCACAGCCTCTCCAAACTAGCATCCAGAACTGTTACTTGGAGCAAAACACAGCTCCACAGCTAACCAGGCAACTCTGCTTCTGGCATTGAACCAAAAGGGAACAACCAGGGAGCCACAACCTAAAAGGCCTCGAGGAACAGGACCTTCTCTCCTGGCCCTGAGGACCCACCCAAAGCACTCACAGCCCAAGCCCAGGGCCTGTCATTAAGAGTCAGTCCCCTTAAATGGTAAAGGCCACACCCCCCACCAACATCCTTCCTGGGCCACCCTGCTATGTGGGGTATGGACTGGGACTGCTCCCACCAGCCCCAAATCCCTGCAGAGGCCCTGCCATAGCCTTCTGCAGCCCCATGACCCAGGAAACCAGCCTCTCAATTTAGGACCTAACCCAGCCCTCCAGGGATCCTACACTACCTACCCTCCATACTCTTTCTACTCCACCAGCCCCCCCTCCGGGCCCAGAACCCCACAGATGGCCACAACTTCCTCACTGAGCTCCTTCCTCAGATGCCTGCCCAGGGATCTGGTGCATCATCACCAAACAGCCAACCTGCCTAAATCGGGGGCCCTCGCTGCACTGCCCCTGAGTGCCCACCGGTCTCTTCTCTCTCCCATGACTCCCCCCAAAACTCTCTGCCTTGCCTATTTATAGCCTGAAGCTCTGCTGCCCCCAAGTGGCAGCAAGCAGAAATCTTTCCCCCAGAGCACTGAAACACTAAGCTCCGGGGACGAAGGAAAAAGAAGGGGTCCCTAAGGTGAGCAATAAGCCCCTCTTGAATGAGAGGGAGATTACACTCTCCCCCCACTCAGAAAATCATTTCCTCCTGGGAATGATGGCAGAGGGCTCCACAAACACTCTCCTGGGCACTCCAGGTATGCGCACTCCCTGGACCACACTCAAAGTGTGTCTGCAAAGATGGGACCAGAAGGAACCCTCCCCCTGTACTACTAAACCCTAAAAATTCTAATGAAACCCTACTTTACCTGTGCCAAGAGGTTCTAGAAACATGAAGCAAACACATATGGAGGAAAATACTTTTTCTCAATGATTAAGGAAACAGTTACTGTTGCACTTTAAAAATAATCAAACATTTATGTACACTCCCTTTTCCCCTTGATTACACCTCACCATAAATTTTAAAACATGTTACCCCATTAATAATAAAAGAAGGCTTTAAAATGTACACACCACATACACACACACACACACACACACACACACACATATTCTGTCTCACAATCACACTAGCCACAACATTAGAAGGACAAAAAAGATTAACACTTATCATTAAACTCTTAATCAAAAAGTTGGCAATTATCAGTCTTTTCATTATTCATTCAAGCTATCATACAGTCATCATAACCTGCTCCATTGAACAGTCTTCCTGGCACAGTTTATGAGTTCCTTACAGGGGCCTAAGTGGCAGGTCCCCTAGCAAATGGGAAGTAGAAATCTGGGTCCGGCTTGATGGTGACATCCGTGAAAGAGTCCTTGTCCACCACATAGTACTTAGTGCAAGTTCCAGCCAAGTCCTGCATCAGAGCAAAGTTCCTGAATAGGGTCAGTCTGGACCATGGCGCAGTGTGGCACATTGCCTGTGACATCTGGAATAACAATGGAAAGGAATGGCCTCCACCTCCAGGTCAATGCTTTAACTTTTCCAGCTGCTTCTTAAACACCCAGTACTCTCATTTCTTCAGTTATGTCCCACATTCTCTCTGACACGTACGGATAGTCCAGAGATGGGTATTTGTCATCAAGGCACAGGTCAGGAAGCATAGCAAAACCAGGAGCAGTTGTAAAATTCACAAGAGTTTTATTATTAATAACAGTAAAATAAAAAATAAAAAAATTGTTCGGAATAACTATTTACAATGGCAATAGAAACATAGAAAACAGAGTTCTTCTGAGTTTTTCTTCTCAATTTCCAATCTCATTCTCTCAGTCTCTTTCTCTCTCTTTTGCAAAACATTGCAGCTCTTTTTATAACAAGTCTGCAGGAGCTTGTTAAGAGAACAGCATGCTTCTCCCACAGTGTTCTTGGAAGTTTTCAATGTTCTTGTCAGTTTCAGCAGGTGCAGCAGAAAGAACATTGTGACCCAGAACTGACCTCAAGGGTGGGATATTCAAAGGGGTTGCGCATGGCACAACAGTGTTGTGCCATGCGCAACCCACTGATGTGTGCTTGGCGGATATTCAAAAGGGATAAGGCCACGAGGATCCCAATGTGCCGAGGTGCACCAGTAATGTATGCAGCACAAGTGCGGGGGGGGCGTGACCATGCATATTCCACACATCCCGATATTCAGCCTGGGATGTGTGGCACATATGCTGGTGCAACCCCTACTTGCGCCGCACACTGGTGCTCAAAGTTGAGCCCAAAGGAAATAGGAGCAGGGACTGGACACTCACAGGTGAGCTGCTGTATTGCAGGGTGCAACACAGCAGCCCGCCAGCTGTGGGTGGCCACCCGAGCTCTGGAGCCAGGGTCTGTCGGTGTTGCACCCCCCCGCCTGATCACGGGCATGTGTACATTTGCAAACACATCCAAACACCCTGGTTGTCCAGTGGACTGCTCGCAGCCCAATCATGGGCATACGTATATATATACACATTACATTATCCCTGGTAGTCCAGTGGACCACTTGCAGACCGATGGTGGGCACAGGTATATTTAAAAACAGTTTACATTATCACTGGTGGTCCAGCGGTACCCCCCCTCACCACCCTCCCACTGAGTCCCGCCACCCCGCTCCCCCTGTCGGCAGCGGGCGGCAGCTCCCCACCATGAAGCTGCCCAGCCACCGCTGACTGACTGCATACAGGCTCGACTGTGCCCATTGGTTCTGGCGTGGGCCAATGGGCATGCAGACCATACTGTGCTACACAGTCCAGATATGCAAATGGTTCCATTCACATATCGGGACTGTGTAGTATGGAATGGTCTGCATGCCCATTGGCCCACACTGTGAACCAATGGGCATACAGCTGTTCTGTATGCAGTCAGTCAGCAGGCGGCCAGATGGCTCTTGTGGGGGAGCTGCTGCCCACCACTGACTGAGGGGAGCAGGGTGGCAAGGCTCAGTGGGCAGGTGGGGAGCGGGGTACCACTGGACCGCCAGGGATAAGGTAAACTGTTTTTAACTATACTTATGCCTGTGATCGGGCTGCAAGCGGTCCACTGGACCACCAGGGGTTGTGTTAAGTGATACTAAAATACCTATGCCCGCAATCGGGCTGCACACAGTCCACTGGACTTCCAGGGATTGTGTTAACTGATATTAAATATACCTATGCCTGTGATTGGGCTGCAAGCGGTCCACTGGACCACCAGGATCATGTATTGTGTTTTATATATGCTTATGCCCCTGATCGGGCTGCACACAGGCCACTGGACCACCAGAGATTGTGTTAAGTGATATTAAATATACCTATGCCTGTGATTGGGCATTGGGGTACTTTGCTGTGATGTGCAAGGGGCGTCCGTCCCCGACGGCTGCAGCCTGGCAGGGCGCCAGGCGCAAGCCGCAGGGGATTGGCGCACCTGCATGCAAATGAGGCCATAATGACATGCTAATGGCCCCAGTTGCATCTTGCATGCATTATGGCCCTATTTGCATACCCACCACTGAATTTAAAGGCACCTGCACCTAGCGTAACCGCACTTGCCCTTGTGCATCCCCTGCTCCATTCTTTCTTGCTTTCAGCGCACAGTTACCTGTCGAAAAGAATGCAGGCTGTTGCAATATTCAACAGTGCTGAGCAGTGGTGCAGCTCTGTTGAATATCGCCCAGTCCACGCCCTGGCACATCCCAGTTGCGCTGCGTCCTGCTTGCGCCCCTGCCAGGCGCAGTTCTGCATATCCCACCCCTTGTTTACATCTTCTGCAAAAGGCTTAAAAATTGCATTTCAGGCTAACCCCATGAGTTACAAATAGCTTTGCAATCATTTCAATATAACTATATACAGCTTTAGCTTTGCAATCATTTCAACAGCTTAATTGCTGTATATACAGTTTTAAAAAAGGGATCCCAGTATCAATTACATTTCCACAAAAGGATTTCCATATATTTTTATACCAGCAGATATGCAAGGGGGAAGAAAAGACAGAACAGCAAGTGAAGGTAGAGAGACAGCCAGAGGCAGACAATTGCAAGACCGTCGGGGTGATCAAGTCCTAGGTCTCACGAGAAAATCTGGTTGCGCAACCAGACAGAGAAGAGACAGAAAAGGAGAGAATAGAACAGATCCCTGCATTTACTCTTTCTCCATAACAACTGGGACAGGGCCGTATTCAACCCTGTTGCATTAGTCAATGTGCCATCTCCTCCTTACGCATGTCTCTCCCTGAATCCACTCAGGCAAATCCCGGACACTGGTCCTCCAAGCCTGACCTCATTGCCACCAGACCCCCTTTCTGTAGGTGATGTTTAGAGGGTCATTTTGGTTCAACTCATTCATCTGGGTTTGGATGGTCCTGGTATGGACAGGCAAACATGGGGTGCAGTTGGCCACAGTGACCACATGGCAGTGGTAAGGCAGAGGAATTGCTCTACAGATCTGGTAGTCAGCAAACTGGAACCTCTTTCCCAGAAACTTTTCTTCATCCCATTCCTCCTCTACCTCCTTCACAGCCTTCTCACTCTCCTTAGGCTCAGTGGGTGCACCAGATTTAGAACTGGGAAGCCCACTTGATATTAGTGCTCTGAACTTCCCCAGCACTGATGGCTTAAACTTAACTGACAGGGTCGGGGGCTGCCTCTGGACAGGGGCTGTGGTAGGGACTCCCTGGGGAGTAACTCACTGATTTTTTAAGACCCCTGCCCCTCCCTCTGCCATGGGGATAGTAGGCAGCCGGAGGCAGGAAGTGGGGCAGATGACTGTGCTCACCATCACCCCCTGACTTCTCCTCCTCCACAGCACCCTCTTCCTCCTTGGCCTCCATGATCACATCCATAGAAGAGTCCCTGGCTTCCTCTACTTCATCCAGAGGACTCTCTCCAACCAAGAGCCTTCCAAAGGTTCCAGAGTCCACATTTCCTGGGGACCACAGTGAAGGAGACCTCTGAGAAATACTTGGGGGTGGGGTCCACAAAGGAAAACTGGCAGAGCACAGTCAAAAAAGCCTTCTATGGCAGAGCTCAGATTCCACACATAGGCAGCTGCACGATACCTTCCCCCCAATATCCACACCTTATGCAACAGTCATCAAACTGTCCTTTGCCACCTGCCTGCCAGAGCCATGAAAGCAGGGAGGCAGGAACTGTAGCCAACGGCTCTTCTTTGGGGGAAGCTTCCTCTTCTATTTTGAATCCACATCCTGCCATCCTTTGATACAAGTCCATTTGACCACCCCAAAGTCTCTCTTTTGCTTCTACAGTTTTCCCCACAGTGTCCAGCAATAAATCAAAGGGCTCTTACTATTTTCTCTCCTGAAAACTTCCAACATGAGCTCCAGCTTGCTCTAGCATCACCACACCTCTCCAAATGCAAAATGGCACAGGGTTTCAGAAGCTGTTTTCTCCTCACTGACACCTTCCACCAATCAGGGACACTGGAGAGTGTCACATGACTAACCAGTCGTGTGCAGGCATCACATCAGGAGAGCTGAGGCCTACCTTCACTCTGGGTAAACTCCCACACCATCATGGGAATGTTTTCATACACCACACGTCTGCGCATGGTGGGAGGCCCCACCAGCACCTCAAATCCAGGAACTTCGTGACTTTTTTAACTTCTGGGGTACAGAAATCATCCCAGAAAAGCCCTCATGTGTAGCACCCCCTTACCCATAGTCTAGGGTTTTTGATGTTCTGGGGGAAGGGCGCCCACAGCATAGTAATTCTTACCACAAAACTTTTCCTCTGCTCCAAACATAGAATACAAAATGCAGTCCACCTGGTGATGTCTTCAAGTCAGCCAGGTCACCAGGCTTTCCACAGCTGCAGGAACCTGAGCACCCCAAAATTCACAGGGAAAACCACGGCTCTGGAGCACATCATTCTTCAGCCTCCAAGAATTTCACCATGACCCTGGAGAGCACAGCGGTATAGGAATGGCACATTAAAAACCACTGGCAATAAACTCTAAGTACTTTAAAACCTAAGGTTTAATATTTCATTGGTATCCTCATTAAAAAAAAAAATAACAGAATCAGGACTTTGAGCTTTTCTCTAAAACATAATCACTTTATTCACTTCAGCCCAAATGATTAGAGGGGCTACAGGGGTCCATTTACTTAAATTTTAGCTTTCAGCTCCGTGGGGCTTAACATTTTTACAAATATCAGTGAGGGAGACCTCACAATGGCAGGAAACCTTAAGCAGGCAAGATCTCTCAAATCTGAGCTATACAGCAGCAGTCCTTGACATAAAGACAAAGACTTATGGATTGAAGTGAAGTTCCAATAGCGTTCTCCAACTGGCACAGGTAAATACCTACTTCTTGAGCCTCAGTTATCCCCTACAGGGCTCCCTTATGTTCTCTTTGCTCCTGGAGTGCTCCTCTGTTACAATTGAGCCACTCCCCTGGGTGTAGAAGTGAACAGCTTCCCCCAAATCCCATTCCCCAGCTCTCTCTCTTAGCCACAGGGACACAGATGGTGCAGTCTGATTATACCTCAGCTGCCACCATTTCTCTCTTTCTCTCACTTTACTGCCCTGTTCACTCTGCCTTGAAAATGTCCATCCCCAGGTCTCACAGCCTCTCCATACTAGCATCCAGAACAGTTATTTGGAGCAAAACACAGCTCCACAGCTACCCAGGCATCTCCCTCTTAACTTTGCTTCTGGCATTGAACTGAAAGGGAAAAACCAGGGATCCACAACCTAAAAGGCCTCGGGGAAGAGGATATTCTCTCCTGGCCCCAAGGACCTGCCCAAAGCAATCACCGCCTGAGCCCAGGGCCTGTCATTAAGAGTAGGTCCCCTTAAACGGTAAAGGTCATGCCCCCCACCAACATCCTTCCTGGGCCGCATGTGGGGTATGGACCAGGACCACTCCCACCAGTCCGACATTCCTGCAGAGGCCCTGCCACAGCCTTCTGCAGTGCTGATGACCAAGAAAACCAGCCTCTCAATTTAGGGCCTAACCTAGCCCCCCCCAGGGATCCTAACACTACCTACCCTCCACACTCCTACTCCACCAGACCCCCCCAGGGCCCAGAACTCCACAGACAGCTATAACTACCTCACTGAGCTCCTCCCTCAGATGTCCACCTAGGGACCCGGTGCATTGCTACCCAACAGCCGACCTGCCTAAAGCGGGGGTGGGGTTCCCCTCCCCGCATTGCCCCTGCAGTGCCTGCCAGTCCCTTCTCTCTCCCCCGACTCCCCACAGAACTCTCTGCCTTGCCTTTTTATATCCTGAAGCTCTGCTTCCCCCACGTGGTGGCAAGCAGAAATAACACCCCCAGAGCACTAAAACCCTAAGCTCCGAGGATGAAGGGAAAAGGAAGGGGTCCCTAAGGTGAGCAATAAGCCACTCTCGAATGAGAAGAGGCTTACACAAGTATGAAATTCAGGTCCCAATGTGGGACCAGTTTATGAATCTGGGGGTGTATATGCAGAATACCCTAAAGAAATGTACATGACACCTCTAGTTGTGCCACTGTATGACCATCAGTAGGGGTATGGAAAGTTGAAATGGCAACCAAATGTACTTTAATAGAAGAGTACTGTAAACTGGAGTCAGCCAGAGACAGATGGTAGTTCAGTACAGTTTTCACAGGACATGTAAATGGGTCCACTGAACAAGAAGAACACCAAATGGAGAATTGCTTCCACTTTAAAGAAAAGGTGAACAGACATCAGCCACCTGGGGTGAAACCCAAAACAGGAAATGGCTACATCTTCAGGAGCCAGACATGCAGATGCAGATACTGCAGATCCAGATGGACTGGGGCTCACTGAGCTTGGGACAGCAGATCACAACGGGGGGAGCAGAAATGAGGGTTACTCACCTGTAAATATAGTTCTAGTAGAGGTACATGGTTCACATTCACACTTCTGGTAGTCTCCCTTTTTCAGCTGACTTGCCAGACTGTCTTTAAGAGCAGCTTCTCCTACTACCCGGGTGGTATATCCCTAAGCTCCACCCCGTGATGTCAGATCTTGCATGTTGGAAGCAGGGATCTGTGTTCCACTTGCCAGGGGAGGTCGGGGGGATGGTGTGGATATGAACCATACACCACTCCTGGAACTACAGATACAGGTGAGTAACCCTTACTTTTAGGGATGCGGATATGGTTCACTTATCCACACTTCTGACAGACTTCCAGTTCTGCGGTAGGAGGGACAAGGTGTGCAACCCTGTTTTGTGAACAAAATTGGAAAAAAGAGGCCCCAAAAACAGCATCCCAGCATCACTCAAGGTCGATGCTGTAATGGGAGATGAAGGTGTGTGCTGAATTACAGATCGCCACCCTACAGATCTCCTGTATGGGGACATCCCTGAACATTGCCACCGAGGCAGTGGTATGTCTAGTGGAATGAGACCTAAGTCCTATGGGAGGCTCCTTACCAGCTAACCTATAGCAGAGGTCAATGCAGAAGACAATCCACCTGCCAGCTGTCCCCTTAGTTGCTGGTCTGGCACGTGCGACTTCAGCATATGTTGCAAAGAGCTGGTGAGCCACTCCCCAAACTCCAACCATGTGCTCCCCATACTAAGAGAGCTTCCGTCGCAGGTCCAAAGTATGGAGCCTATGGTCAGCCTCTGAAGATGGGGTGGTAAAGTATAAAGGAAGGTTGATCACCTGGTTAAGGTGAAACTCTGATACCACCTTCGGGAGGAACTTTGGGTAAGGGTGACAGACTACCTTGTCCTTGTGGAAGACCAGGTATGGAGACTCTACCAAGAGCACCTGGCGCTCACTGATCCTTCAGGCAGAGGTGACAGCTACTAAAAATGTGGTTTTCCATGACAGGTGTGACATCTCACAACTGTGCATAGGCTTGAAAGACTTTCCCATGAGCACTGCTAGTAGCAGCAACAGGACCCAAGGTGGTGGTAGTTCACACATTGGTGGGTTCAAGTTGTCAAGGCCTTTAAAAAAGCACCGGGCCCCCTTCTCCTTCACTGCTGTTGGCATACCAACCCATGTCCGGTATGCAGAGATAGCTGCCAAGTGCACCTTCAGGGTTGTTGATCTCTGCTCCAGCCAGGAGAGGGACCAAAGATAGTCCAGAATGCTAGCCAAGGGACAGGCAAGGGGATCAAGTTCATTGTCCTGGTACAATTTAAAGGCATAGCACTGGTGAGTTGATGCCTTTCAGGACACCTCCGCATCGTGAAGCACATCTTTCGAAAGTCCCAGAACCTGGAACTCTAGCCGCTCAGAAACCAGGCTGTAAATTGTATGGATTGAAGATACTGGTGCAGGATCTTCCCTGATGACAAGACAGCAGATACAGACACAGAGGCAATTGCCACAGAGGTCTGCTGCTGAGTCTGAGGAGATCTGGGTACCACAACTGGTGAGGCCAGTCTGGGGCTATCAGGATAATCTGCACCTTGTCTGCTTGCAACTTGACCACCACCTTGTGTATCAAGGAAAAGTGAGGGAAGGCATACAGGAGGTCTGGGGTCCAGGGCCTCATGAAGGTATCCCCCAGCAGTGTTCCAGACTGAGGGGGGCTGGCACAAAACAGCCTCAACTTTACATTCTCCCTGGAGGCAAAGGGGATCCACCAGAGGAGCACCCCACAGGGAGAACAGGTGGTTCACCACCTCCTGATGCAGTGACCACTTGTCCAACATCTTGCCCACATGGCTAAGGGCATCTGCTAGCTGGTTGTTTGTTACCATGATATGGGTCACTGGGGGATCTGCACCCAAGCTGCACATGAGGGTCCAGGTGCAGAGGGCCTCCCAACATAAGGGAAGGGAGTGCATGCCGCCCTTCTTGTTCAGGTAAAACATGATCATGGTGGGGTCCATCTGGACTTGCATGACCTGACACTGGTCAATTCCATCAGAACTAGCATGGAGGTCCAGCTGACTGATGTGGTGATGGAACTCTTGGGGGTCTAGAACCCATGTGCTCTGTGGTCCCCCAGGTGCACTTTCCACCCCCCCCAGAGATGCATCTGTTGTAGGCATGATTGTTGGCTCTGGGCAGACAAATGGGACTCCTCCCTCAGATGTTCTGGAACTAGCCACCACTGGATAGCATAACACCATCAGCTGGGTTACTGTGGCCAGCTGGTCCAAGCGACCTAGGCACTGGGACCACTGACAGCCCAGCTCCCACTGAAGGTGACTCATCTGCCAGCAGGCCCACTGGACTACACAGGTGTAGGACACCACGTACACCAGCAGCCGCAGGAAGTCCTAGGAAGGGCATGAGCACCTGACCTGAAATAATTGGGTAAAGGAAGTATTATACAGTGCCTGGTCCACAGGGAGTCAGACCTTGGTGCCAAGGGGGTCTAGCTCTGCTGCAGTGAAGTGAATCCCCTGCAAGGGGTTCCATTTGAACTTGGCCAGATTGAACACAAGGCCCAAGTCTCTGCAAGTCAGGAGGGCCAGGTCCCTGGGACCACTCCGCTGCCTCCATGAATGGCCTGGCAATCAGTCAGTCATCCAGGTGGAGTATACCCTGACCCCCTGGTGCTGCAGAAATGCTGCCACCACTGCCGTGCACTTGGTGAAGACCCTGGGCATCAAGAAGAGGCTGGATGGCATAATCTGGGATTGGGAAAGAATCCCTTCTGCTTGGAACCAAAGGTAACACCAATGGGATGGACAGATAGGAATGTGAAAGAATGCATCCTGGAGGTCCAGAGAGTAACACATGCCTGATACATGCCTTGCTCCAGAGGTGGTATTATATGGTTCAGTATGACCATCCAGAACTTGTGCTTCCTGAGAAACTGATTCAGATCATTCAGATCCAGTAAGGTACCCCAATCCACCATTCATTTTGGTATCATGAAATACCTGGACACAAAGCCTTGCTCTGCCATGGAGTCTGGGACGTGGGCTATGGCTCCTTTTTCCAAGAGCTGAGCAATGTCCTGTCATCCAAGAGGGTGGACATTATGTCCTGCAACACCACAGACTCCCTTGGTGCATGATGTTGACAAGGTGGGAGAGCCACAAAGTTGAAAGGCATCCCTCTGCCAGTCACTTCTAGGACCCACTTGTCTGAGGGTGATTACAGACTAGGTGTGCAAAAAATAGTGCAGTTGACTCTCCATGGGGAGCTGGGGCAGGGACCGGATGAGTAGGAGGTTGACACCCCCCAGCCCCATCACTGGGCAACTTTGGAGGGGACAATGGCACCTGCTGCCAGAGGGGCACCACTACTCCTACCCCTGTCCTTTTTGGGGCCCTGACTGGAAAATTTGGTCTTGAGACATCAAGCCTGCAATGGCCCCTGCTAGGGCTGCTGATGCCTAGGAGGCTGTGACAGAAAGGGCAGAAGCTGAAAACACTTTTTCTTCTGCTTCTGCCCTTTTGAGTCCTTCTGAAAGGAGGCCACAGAATCCAGGGTGGCATTGGACTTCTCAATCCTAGTGAGGAGGCCTTCCAACCTAGGACCAAAGAGGTCAGAGCTCAGGAAGGGGACATTGGTCAACTTGTGTTGGGTGTTCACTGTAAAGGTGAAAATCCTCAGCCAAGCCCTGCAACACATCCCAACGGCTGCTGCCATGGCACAGGTGCAGGAACTGCCCACATCGAAAGCCATCTGAAGCTGGTGTTTAGCCAGTGCTTGACCCTGGTCTTGGACCACTTTTACCACTAGCTGCTTGTCAGCAGGGAGGTATGGGAGGACATGCTCCAGGACTCCCATCAGGGACTGACCAAAGTGGGCCATAATTAGGGCATAGCTCACCTCACAAAGACCAAGGGAGAATGCAGCGTAGACCTTCTTTGCTGCATAGTCAAGCTTTTTGGACTCCTTGTTGAGGGACATGTCCACATCCTCAGTATTGCCGGATTTATGAAAAACAGAGCCTGAGACCAGGCCTTCGGCTGAGGGGTGGTCCAAAAATCCAGATAAGGTTCCAGTAGTTTGCATACTTGTGGACCATACAGGCAGAGGGTAGTGGGCAGGAAGCTGGGTGCTGCCAAAGCTCCAGTGCTGATCCCAAGATGGACTTGGCAATCAGGAAGGCAACCCCAAGGGATTCATCCCTATCCAGGATCTCAGTGAAGGGGTATTTAGCCCTTTTCTGGGCTCGCTCCAAAGGAACCTCCATGGACTCAAACATGAACCTGAGAAAAGCCCAGAAGAACACCAGCCCACAGTTGATAGTAAACTCTTTGGCCGAATCATGGTCAAAAGCATGAATCCTCGAAGACTGAATCAAGGACCCATCGGAGTCCTCCAAAGAATCTTCAAACATGGCCCTCGGTCGTTTGCTGCTGGGCACCACTCAGAACTTGTCCGAGTGTGTGATCACTGGCCTGGCAAGCTAATAGCTGGACAGGAGTCCTTAGAGGGGGCTTCATGCAAGAGCTGTAGTGGAGGTGACTCCACCTGAATTGGTGGTGAGTTTCGTGTCATAGATAGCTGTCTCAGCAGGACCGGTACTGGCTGAACTGATGACGATCAGGTGATGGCAGGGGTCAAGATTAGAGCCCTATGCTGCTCATCCAACATCCACAGCTACTAAAGGACCTCTTTGTAGCACTGCCACAGAGCAAAAGAGACTCTCATCATCCATGGAGGAAAAGGAAGAACAGCACCAATGGCAATGTCTCCCAGTTGAGCAAGACTAAGAGTGCGAAAAATCCCTTGACCAAGACCTTGACCTGGACCCCGAGCATCAACAGGGTCAACTACAACAAGGAAATATGGCTGGGGGCAGTATAGATTACCCATACAGGGTTTGACCATTCAACTCCGGAGGGAGGCAACTCCTGAGAGGAGACAACTGGGTTTGCCTACTGCTCCTGGCTCTCTTGAGTAAGGCCCGACAGGACCAGGGTCCTTGAGATCAAATCGTATTTGATCCCTTCAGAAAATGGATCAACAGGGTCAAGGAAAATCTCAACTTCTTGTTCTACCTGTGTCAAGGCATAAAAGCTCAATGGGGGCACCATGAAGCTAGTGGCGGCAGGTTTGTCCGAAGCTGACTGCTTGACAGCCATCAAGATGTCGGGGGAGTCAAGGGAACAGGAACAGCATGCCCTCTCCCATTCCCATGACCAACGATGGGACTTCTTGGACTTTTTCACCCCCCTGGGGGGAAGTAGAAACAACAACAAAAATGGAAAGGAACCGGGGGGTAATCATATCAGATGACCTTAAGGTTAGCAAGCAATGTGAGAAGGCACTAGGGAGGGCTAGGGGTATACTGGGATGTATTGGGAGAGGCATCACCAGCAGAAAACAGGAAGTTGTTATCCCTCTGTACAGACAGTTGGTGAGACCCCATCTGGAGTACTGCGTCCAGTTCTGGAGACCCCATCTCCGCAAGGACATAGACAGGATAGAGGCAGTCCAGAGGAGGGCAACTAAAATGGTGCAGGGTCTGCAAGAGAAGCCATATGAGGACAGACTAAAGGAGCTTAATATGTATACACTTGAGGAAAGGAGGGAAGGGGTGGACATGATGGAAACTTTTAAGTACTTCAGTGGGATCAACAAAGTCCAAGAGGGTAGCATCTTTCAGAAAAAGAGATGTGCAAGAACAAGGGGACACAATTTAAAGATTGGAGGGGGTGGTTCAGGGGCAATGTGAGGAAGTATTTTTTCACAGAGAGGGTGGTGGATGCACGGAACAGCCTTCCTGAGGAGGTTGTGGGTCTAAAACTGTGGGAGAATTCAAGAATACATGGGACAGACATAAGGCAATTCTTGTGGGGGGTAAGAAGAAATAGGCTGTTGGTTAACTAAGATCTGCAGCTTATCCTGTAGGTAGGGAAATGGGCAGACTAGGTGAGCCAAATGGTCCTTATCTGCCATCAAAGTCTATGTTTCTAACTGTGATGGGCACGGCCCTCCTCAAAGGTCTGAAGGATCTTGCACATCTCACGGACGTTACCCATGAAAACCGTGCCGACACTGGCCTCGAACAGGAGCAGTACCGAGACCAGCGAAGTGCCCGCCGTGGCCTTGGCTGCTGCCTCTTTCACTGCTGCCAGCTGGGCTGTGGACCCCACAACCATGGGGACTGCCTTGTGTGCTTCCCTGGATTTCATTGGAGGGTTCATTTGGCCATCCGGCCAAGGAGAAGATGAGCATAGCGGTCTTTGAGGAAAGCAGGAAACACAGCCTGACACAGGCTGCAGGCAGCAACATTGTGTTGTTCACATAAATGCCTGACACATGCAGATCCATCCATGACATTTTCTAACTGCACTGGACGTAGCACATGAAGCCTGGAGCAGGCTTAGAATCCCTGCAGTCCATTGAAGACATCAGAGTTGAAACTGGAATTGAGAAATATATCCAGATATGAAATGGAAAGAAGTAGAAACAAAGTTAGCCAAATGGCACACTTCAAAAAGTTTGGGCATACACTGCATGCATAGCTGCAGAGGAGGAGACCTGATTCTTCAAACAGAAAGGAAGATCTGACATTATAGGGTGGAGCCAAGGGAGATACCACCTGGGTGGTGGGAGGAGCTTCTCTTAAAAGTAGTCTGGCAAATCAGCTCTTAAAAGGGGACTGCCAAAAGTGTGGATAACTGAACTATATCTGAGTGGTATGCAGTTCACATCCACACTTTGGCAGTTCCTCTGGAAGTGCTGATTCATTGGATATCTTTAATCTAAGCTCCTCCCACCAACCGGGTGGTATATCCTCCAGCTCTGCCACATGACATCAGATCTTTGCACGCTGGAAGCAGGGATCTGTGTGCCACTTGCCATGGGAGGAGGGGTGGGTTATGGGGATGTGAACTGTATATCACTCCTAGAACAATGGCTACAGGTCAGTAACATATCTTTCTTGGGGTATGAACACAGTTCACTATCCACACCTTGGCAAACTCCTAACATTTCTCCAAGAGGTGGGGGTAAGGCACACACCCCTATCTGGCAAACAGAGACTGGAGAACAGAGGACCCAAAAGCAGCATCCTGACATAACTCTAGATTAATGCTGTAGTGGGAAATGAAGATGCTATCTGTCCTCCAGATAGCAGCCCTACAGATCTCCTGTATGGGGATATCTCTGGAGGCAGCAATCTGTCTGGTGGAATGATTCCTAAAAGCCTCCCAGCCAACCTATAGTAGAGGTCGATGCAGGATGTTATCCACCTGCCAATTGCCCACTTTGCTGCCGGTCTGCCAGGGAGGCATGGCCTTATTGTATGTCACAAACAGCTGGTGAGCCTCACCCCGAGCTCCAGCCATGCACTCCGTATAGTAAAAGAGAACCCTAAGCAGGTCTAGAGTATGGAGCCTGCAATCAGTGTCCGAAGATGGGTTGGTAAAGTATACCAGGAGTTTTATCACCTGGTTAAGGTGAAATTCAGATGCAACCTTCAGGAAGGACTTTGGGTGGGGACAAAGGACAATCCTGCCTTGTGGAGGACTAGAAAAGGTGATTGCACCAAAAACCTGGAGCTCACTAATACTTCTGGCTGAAGTAATGGCCACAAACAAGGCCGTCTTCCATGATTAGAGTGAGATCTCACACCTGTGCATAGGCTCAAATGGCTTGCCCAGGAGCACAGCCAGCACCAGAAGTAGGTCCCATGGTGGTGGTGGTTCATGTATCAGAGGAGACAGGTGGTTCAGGCCCTTGAAAAAGCACTTGACCATCTTCTCCTTGGCCACCGTCAACATATCAGCCCATGCTGAGTATGCAGAGATGACTGCTAGGTGCACCTTGAGGGTCATACCTCACAGCCCCAGCTGAGAGAGAGAGCAGACATACTCTAGGATGCCAGCCACAGAGCAAGCAAGTGTATCAAGCTCCTTGCCCTGGCACCATCTGGCAAACTTCTTCCATTGAAAGGTGTAGCACCAGCAAGTTGACTTTTTGGGAGGCCTCCACATCACGGAGTACAGCTTCCAAAAGACCCAAAACCTGGAACTCTAGCAGCAGAGGAATCAGGCTGTGAGGTGCAGGGATTGAAGGTTCGGGTACAGAACCTTTCTCTGTTGTCTAGTCAGCAAATCTGGATGAAGAGGAACCACTATGGAGGCCTGCTGCTGAGGCTGAGGAGATATTGGTACCAGAACTGCCTGGGCCAGTCTTCAGCTATCAGAATAATCTGTGCCTTATAACTCTGAGCCTTGACCACCACCTTGTGGATCAAGAAGAAGAAAGGGAAGGCGTACACAAGGCTTGAAGTCCAGGGCCTCAAAAAGACATCCCTCAACAGTGTCCTGGACTGTGGAAGGGTGGCAGGCAGGCACAAAACAGCCTCAGTTTCTGTTCTCCCAGGATTCAATCAGGTCCATCAGAGGGGTGCCCCACTGGAAGAACAGGTGGCTTAACACCTCCTGATGCAGGGACATCTCTCCCACCTGGCTTAGAGTGTCTGCCAAGTGATTGTTTACTTCCACAACATGAATCACTATAAGATCTGCACCCAGGCTGTGCTTGAATGTCCAGGTGTGGAGAACCTCCCGACACAGGGAAGGGAGTAAGTTCTACCCTTCCTGTTCTGGTATAACATGGTCATCATGTTGTCTGCCTGAACCTCTATGACCTGACCCCTGAACAGAGGAGCAAATTCCGATAGAGACAGTCGCACTGCATGGAGCTCCAGTAGGTTGAAGTGGTGACGGGACTACTTCAGCAACCAGAACCCGTGGGCTCTGTGGTTTCCTAGGTGTGCTCCCCATCCCATCAGAGACGCATCCATCATAAGCATGACTGTCGGTTCTGGGTAGACAAATGGGATTCCTTCCTCCAGATGGCAAGGGACTAGCCACCACTGGGTGGCGTCCCACATCAGCTAAGTCACTAAGATTGACTGGGCCAGATGACCTAGGCACTGGGACTGCTGTTGGCCCAGCTCCCACTGCAGGTGGCACATCCACTAACATGCCCAATGGATGATGCTAGTGGTGAATGCCATGTGCACTAGCACCTCTAGGAAATCCTGGGCAGGTTGTGAGTGCCAACCTGAAATGATCAGGCAAAGGAAGTATGGTCCTAAGCCCAGTCCACAGGGAGCTGGGCCTTGGCCCACAGGGAGTCTAGCTCTGCCTAGATGAACTTAATGACCTGTGAAGGAATCAGTTTGGACTTGTCTGGGTTAACCAACAGGCTCAAGTCTCTGCAGGTCTGGAGGGCCAGATCTCTGGACCACTCTACAGCCTGTTTGGATGGCCCAGCTATCAGACTGTCATCCATATAGGGAAACACTCTCATGCTCTTGTGCTGCAGGAAGGCTGCCAGTATGGCCATGCACTTGGTGCAGACCCTGGGCATGGACAAGAGGCCAAAGGGCATGACCTGGAATTGGCAGAGAACCCCTTCTGCATGGAACCAAAGATACTGCCAGTGGAATGGATGGACTAGGATGTGGAAGAACAAATCCTGGAGATCAAGGGAGCAGAACCACATGCCCTACTGCAGGGGTGGTATAATCTGGCTCAGAGTGACCATCCTGAACTTGTGTTCCTGCAAGAACTGGTTTAGATCACACAGATCCAGTACAGAGCAACAGCCCCCCCAATCCATTTCAAGATCAGGAAGCACCTGGACATGTACCCTTGACTTACCAGGGCATCTGGGATACTGGCTATGGCTCCTCTGCCAGGAGCTAAGCGATGCCCCCCCTTGGGGCAGACAACGTCCTGTGACACTGTGGACTGCAGAGGATTGTGGAGCTGATAAAGTGAGAGAGCCTCAAAGGTGAGAGGCAACCCTCTGCCTACCAGCTCAAGTACCCAATTCTCTGTGCTAATGATGGACTAGTGTAGTCAGTGGCGTAAATGACCCCTCACAGGGAGCTTGGGCCAGGGACTGCACAGGCAGGAGGATGACAGTCCCCAACACCCAATCCATCACTGGGCAGCTCTGGAAGGGGTACTGGCTGCTGGGGCCTGAGGAGCACCACTTCCCCAACCCCCGCCTCTTGCCACTGAACTTGGGCTTGGGGCACTAGGCAAGGCATTGCCCCTGCTGCAGCTGCTGCCAAGGCTGCAGTGGCTGAAAGGAGCTGCATAGGAAGGTCTTCTTTCTGGGCTTCTGAGCCTTAGGGTCCTTCTGGGATGAAGCCACAAAATCCAGGGTAGCACTGAACTTCTCTACCCTAATAAGATGTCCTTCTACCCCAGGGCCAAAGAGGTCATTGCACAAAAAGGGGATACTGGCCAGCTTGTGCTGTGAGTCCACTGTGAAGGTGGAGAGCCTCAGCCAGGCCCTGTGACACATCACAACTGCCAATTCTATGACATGGGCACAGTAGTCACCCATGTCCAAGGCCATCTGGATCTGGTGTTCAGCCATTGCTTGATCCTGATCCTTGACCAACTTCACCAGCAACTGCCTGTTGGCAGGGAGGTGAGGGAGGATTTATTCCATCACTCTTAATAGGGAGTAACAAAAGTTGGCCATCAGCACAGCATATCTGGCCTGATGCAGGCCCAGAGAGGAAGTGACGTAGACCTTCTTGGCTGCACTGTCAAGTGCTTTTGACTCCTTGTCAGGGGGCTTGTCCATAGTTCCTTGACCTCTAGATTTGCAGAATGCCAAGTATGAGATTAGTCCCTCAGTGAGGAGTGGTCTGAGAAATGAAAATTGCATACTCACCACAATTCTTGATTTGCTAGGACTATCTTCATCATCAATTCCCACGGAGAGGCAGAACTTTTCAGAAGGACTGGTGCCGAGGTAAGTTGTGTGCATGCACAGTGCCGTGAAGGGGGGTTCATGGCACAGGCTTACATTGGCACCAGTCCTCAACCACCTCGGTACCTTTTTATTTATTTATTTATTTATTTTTATTTAGTTTTTGTTGACCGGGTAAGTGCACTAGACAAATCCTGCCTATTTTCAGGCACGACCCGGGGGAGTAAGATACAGATGAATGCCAACTGACCTTGAACCAGATTAAGCTGTTGGTGGTATTTTTAGTGAATGAGGGAAATTTGGCCAGGACACCGGGGAAATTCCCCTACTCTTTTCAATAAGTGCCATGGGATCTTTAACATCCACCTGAACTACCACTAATCCAAGCAGATGAGACCTCGGTTTAACGTCTCATCCGGAAGACGGCACCTCGGAAGTGCAGCACCCCTCTCTTGCTGCACTACAGTGTCAGTACTGGGATATTAACCCAAGTGCCAGATGTGGGAACTGAACCCACAGCCCTCTGATCTCCCGGCCTCAGAGGCGAGTGTGCTACCTACTGAGCCACTGACACTTTTTTTACCAAGGAGGTGTGGCATAACCTAACAAGTACTTACGCATTTAACCTAAGGGCAGTAAGATAGTTCTGGTGACCCATGTAAGATGGGTCAATAAACCAGTAACAGTGTCTTCTAAGCCCAATCAATAACAAGGAGTGAAGAACAAAAAAAACCTACTGAACTGAGCCTGGGGGATATCAGGTTGGCATGTGAATCAATGGTGAAGATACTCCTAGAAGACCAAGAATTACGGTGAGTACGTAATTTTCATATCTTCCAGAAGTCAGTCCTCATCATTGATGTACCAGGCTCAGACAAATTTGCCCCAGACTAGGGCGGTAGGAGCCAAGAACTCACTCAGGACAGTAGTCCATTCAGGATTGTCCTGCAAGAAGCGGCATGCTGTCTGGCATGCGCATCCAGGTATAATGCTTAACAAACGTGCAACTCTGCAAGTATCACTGATAGGTACAGAGTGAATCTCTGAAAGGGAAGCAGCAACTGCTCTGGTGGAGTGGGCACATACCTGGCCCTCCAGCTTGAGCCCTTGCATACCAGTGGTACAGGCAGATCACAATGCAGACAGAAATTCACTTGATTGAAACAGGGTGGGGGAGAAAGAGACAAGTGGAAAGGAAGAGATAAATGCAATTAGGCAAAAAAAAAGGCAACCTTCTGGAAGTACAAACGTACTAAGAATGAGGAGGATAGGGAGGACTATAATGTTAAACCAAGGGTGGCAAGTAGAGTGGTTAGAGAGGCAAAGGCTGCTAGGTAAGTACAGCTGGCACAGGCAGAAAAATTGGGTGAGAAGGCCTTCTTTAAATATATAAGGGAGAAGAGGAATATTAAAGATGATCCTGTTAGGTTAAAAAAGGAGGGAGGTTGGGCAGAAGGAAGTGAAGAGAAAGCGGAGGTGATCAACAAGTACTTCTGCTCTGTTTTCACTAGAAAGAAGGATGGACCAGTGCTACAAGGGAGCAAGGTGGTGGGGACAGGGAAGGGGAATCACTGACAGCATAACAGACATGGACAGGGTGTTAAACGGTCTAAAGGCCCTAAAGGTGAAAAATCCACAGGGTCACACAGAGAGCACCTGAGGGTCCTAAGGGGACTGGCAGAGGTGGTGGCAGGTACCCTGGCAGACTTGTTTAACATCTCTCTAGAATCTGGGAGGGTGCCCCAGGACTGGAGAACTGCACATGGGTTTTATGTGATAAGGGCAAGTTTTTAAAGTCACCGATCAAAAAGAGCGACTAAAAAAATGCCCGAAGTCAAAAGTGCGAGCAATATCACAGCGATAGTCACTAACTTACCAAACACAGATAAGAAAAGAAACTTTTTTATGTGGGGGGGCTATGCTCCCACACCCCTCAAAATTAAAATAATCAACTCCAGTGGGGAGCGTGGACACAACAGAAAATAAGAAACACAGTAAAAAAAGATTTCTAGTACAACTGACCCGGATCTGAACCCAGATCCACCAGCTGCAGGGGTGGTGGCTTAAGCCACTATGCCAAACAGCCAGCTCAGCATGGATTGGCCAAACAAATGTCTATATCCTTTCCCGGCAAGTACAGTTTACTGCTACACTCCCTCTTATATACTCCTTGGTGTTCTTTGTCACTCGGTCATAGTACGAGTGGTTATATTGAGTCACTCAAATTGAAATGCTCAATATAACTCTCTCACATCACTGCACATGTGGTGCCTCTCCATAAAAACAGACCAAGGGATGAACCGGGTAATTACAGGCCAGTCAGTCTGACCTCAACAGTTGGGGAATTGATGAAGACTATCCTGAAGGACAGACTGGTGTTCTTTCTCGAGGAAAATGGGCTGCAAGATGAGAGGTAGCATGGGTTTGTATTGGAGAGGTCCTGCCAGACAAATCTGATTTACTTTTTTGACTGGGTGACTAAGACAGTAGATAGGGGCTAAGCGGTTAATGTTCTGTATCTGGTTAATGTTCTGTATCTGGATTTCAGCAAGGCCTTTCACTCCATACTTCATAGGAGACTGGTCAGGAAGCTGGAGTATCTGGGGGTGGTGGCCAAGCTCAATAGATGGGTCAAAAACTGGTTGAAGGACAGAAGGCAAAAGGTGGTGGTTGGAGGGAATTCTCAGAAGCTATGCCAGTGACCAGTGGGGTCCCATAGGGCTCAGTGCTCAGTTTGGTGCTGTTTAATGTCTTCATCAGTGACATAGTCAAGGGGATTAAGGGTAAGCTCTGCTGTTTGTGAATGACACAAAGCTGCATGGGAGGGTGGACAGGGAGACAGGAACTAAGGGAAGACCTGGCTAGGTTAGAGAAGTGATCAGGCATTTGGCAACTGGGGTTCACTGCTAAAAAGTGCAAAGTTATGCACTTAGGGACAAGGAACCCAGAGACCAAATACTGGTTGGGTGGGGTGCAGGTCACCAAGTTGGGGGAAGAAAAGGACCTGGGGGTTACCATCAAGTGATCTAAAGCACTCAGCACACTGGAGAGCAGCAGCAGCAATAGCAAATCAGATGCCGGGTTGCATAACCTGGGGGACTACCAACAGGAAAGTGGAGATTATACTACCACTGTACAGGTCACTGGTAAGACTGCACCTAGAGTACAGAGTGCAGTATTAATGCACTTATCTTAACAAGGATGCCAACTTGCTGGAGACAGTTCGGAGAAGGGCAATCAAGATGATCCAGGGCTAGCAAGGCAAGACACATGGGGAGAGAGACTCAAGAACTCAACATGTACTCCCTTGAGGACAGAAGGGAGAGTGGGATATTATTGAGACCATCAAATACTTAAAAGGTATTAATAGGATGAATACAGAAGGCCTCTTTAGTTTTACTGGGAACAAGTCTACTAGGGGGCATAGCCTAAACCTGGTACAAGGAAGTTTCAAGAAAGAGAGATGAGGAGGCACTTTTCACCGAGAGAGTGGTGGCCAAGTGGTACAAGGTGCCAGAAGACATGGTCTCGCCAAAAACAGTGGACAGCTTCAAGAGAGAATGGGACAGAATGAAGGGGAAAGTTGCTGGGGGGAAGGGGTACTGAGAGGGGTCAGGGGGATCTGGGGAAGGGGGCAGGTCCCACTGCAGACACAGCGGGGACCTGCACAATCAAGCAGGCAAGATAGACCATAAGGCCTTTATCTGCTGGCATATTCATATGTTCATAAGCTGGGTATCAAACTGGTTAAGGGATGAGAGACAAAGGGTGGTGGTAAATGGTAGCCACTCGGGCTATAGAATAGTGACTAGTGGGGTGCCACAGGGTTTGATGCTAGGATCAATCCTCTTTAATGTCTTCATAAGTGACATTGTGGAGGAGCTTGAAGGGAAAGTGTGCCTCTTTGTGGATGATACAAAAATCTGCATCTGGGTTGACACTCAAGAAGGGGTAGAGCAAATGCAAAGGGATTTGAGGAAACTAAAGGAATGTCTAGTGGGTGGCAGTTGGGTTTCAATGCCAAAAAGGGCTGCAGAACCCAGGGGCTGTGTATAAGATGGGGGGAGTGGAGCTTACAGTCACCAAGCAAGAAATAGACCTAGAATTCCTCATATTTGATAACCTTAAGGTGGTTGGGGCAGGGTGACAAAGCAGTGGGAAAGGCTAGTAGGATGCTAGGGTACATTGGGAGAGGTATTTCTAGCAGGAGAAGGGAGGTAGACTGTACTGCTCACTGTTGAGGCCCCACCTGATGTACTGTGTCCAGTTCTGGAGGCCGCACCTATGCCAGGACATTGAAAGGGTGAAGGCGATACAGAGGAGGGCAGCCAAAATGGTGAGGAGGTTGCATGAGAAGCCATATGAGAAAATGCTGCAGGAACTCAACATGTACTTCCTGGAAGGGAGGAAAACAAGATGGGACATGAATGAAACCCACAAGTACCTCAGAGGAGTGAACAAGGTGCATGTGGAAGGTCTATTTCAAGAGAAAGGAAGGTACTAGAAAAATGGGGCATGCAATGAAGCTAAGGGGGGATGTTTAGGAGAGATGTGCAAAAATGCTTCTTCATGGAAAGAGTGTTGGATTAATGGAACACCCTGCCAGAAGAGATTGTGGAAGTAAAAACTGTGCAGAGCTTCAAGTGTGCATGGGATAGGCACAGGGGCATATTAGGTAGAGGAATAGGGAAGGGAGTGACATCTATGACCAACTAGGGTCAGTGGTGACGAAACAGACAGGGACAAGGGGCAGACTAGATGGGACTGAAGGTCCTTTCCTGCTGGCAACATCTATTTCTATGTTTCTAGGCTGTCCCTTCCAATTGAGATGGAAAGAGACAACTGTTTGGACTACCTGAAGTCCTTAGTTCTGTCCAGGTAAAATGTAAGGACCCTCTTAACATCTAGAGAATGGAGAGTGAGCTCTCCTTCATTCTCAAAGTTGGCAAAGTAGGTAGGCAGCACTAGTGACTGGCTGAGATGGAATTCTGACATCATTTTTGGTAGAAATTTGGGGTGTGTGCAGAGAAATAAAAATTACATACTCCATGTAATTCTTGATCTTCTAGGAATATCTTTACCATTGATTCACACCAATGGGTTCTGAACTGGAGGTACTTGGACCCTGCAGGAGACAGAACTTTTCAGGAGACCTGGCACCCAGGTAAGCTGTGCGCATGTGTGGCACCATGAGGGGGAGCTTGTGGCACAGGCTTACCTCGGCACCAGCCCTCAACCGCCTCAGTACCTTTTCTACTGAGGAGGTGCAGCATTACATAACTGACCTATAAACTAACATAAGGGCATCAGACAGCCCTGATGACCCATGTAGGAAGGATCAACAAATGAGGAACACAGTGTCTTCACAGCCCAAACCTAGAACAAGGGGTGAAGACCAATAAACAGGAAGAGTGAGCCCAGGGGATGGTGGGTGGGTGTGTGAATCAATGATGAAGATATTCCTAGAAGATAAAGAATTACAGTGAGTATGTAATTTTTATATATTCCAGGAATCAATCTTCACCACTGATTCACAACAGTGGGTTAGAGTACCAAGCTTAGATGAAACTCCCCTGGGTCAAGCAGTAGGAGCCAAAGCTCACTCAGGACAGAAGTCCATTAAGGATGGCCCTGCCAAAGGAGGCATGCTGCCTGGTATGGACATCCAGGGCACAGTGCTTGACGAAGGTGTGCACTGTACTCCAGGTGGCAGTTCTGCAAATATCACTGATAGGCACCAAGCAAATCACTGCTAGGGATGTAGCAACCACTCTGGTGGAGTGGGAATGTACCTGGCCTTTCAGCTTGACCTGTGCCTTAGCATAGCAGTGACAAAGGCAGCTGACAATCCAAGCAGAAATGTATTTGATTTTAACAGGCTGTCCCATCTGATTATTATCAAAGGAGACAAAGCTGTTTAGACTGCCGGAAGTTCTTTGTTCTGTCTAGGTAGAACTTTAAGGCTCTTCTAACTTCCAAAGAATGGAGAATGCACTCCCCTTCACTCTGGAAGTTAGGAAAATATGTAGGCAACACAAGATGCTGATTTAGGTGAAACTCTGACACCTCCTTGGGTAAAAACATGGGGTGTGTGTGGAGAACCACTTTTGTCTGTGTGGAAAATATCAAATGGGCAAAGAAATCCCTGTGTCCTGATTAGCTGAGACTTGGTTCTAGCCACTGCAGTAAGAGAGTGCCACCACTGGCTAAAACAAGTCCCTGCCAACCAGGGCAACTCACAGAATTCATAAGCTACCTATTTCCTAGTTTCCATCACAAACATGGCTGCAGCCTTTACTCATATATAAAAAACTTCAGCTGGGCCCTAAAAATAAAAGTCCATTAAATTAAATAAGTAGAAGCCGCAGACAGCTCCACTCCTTGTAGCACGCTCTGCACTATATGAATGCTGATTTAAAAAAATTGCCTTTTTCGAGAGTTTATGAAAGAAACCCTTTATGGTTTGAGTTATAGATTCGAGTACTATGCAGTTCGTAGTTCGGTAGCCGCAGAAAAATAAAGACTGAATGCCTTTTGTCTCGAGCGACAGTTTCGTTACCGGCGTTCTGTTGAGCATTACTGGTACGCTGGTTTACTGAGCGTCATTGAGCATTACAGAGGACTATATACAAGAATTTAGTTCTCAGGTCTTGGCTTTAGTCTTTGGAGATGTTTTCTGCTCATGATATGTGGTGCAGAGGTAATGCTCTGAACTTGAGATTTTATCTTGATGACCCGGTAACGGATGGTTATGCCTGTAACGGACATTTTTCGTAGAAGCACCTGTTTTGCGAGGGTCACAGTAACTCCCGGTGGTGAACTGAAGAATGGACACACAGGAGATGAGGAAAATTGAGTACCTGTGTTCAGAAATGCTTATATACAACTAAATAAAGGTATGCCATAGCGTTGCCTAGGACCGGGGGTTCTTGTTTTATGTGGAAGTGATAAACTTATTGCTCTTAGTGGAGCGCTGTTCTTTCATTGTCTTATCTCCCTAGGTCAAAGGCTATTATGGTATTAAACTCCAGCAAAGGAAAAAGGTCCCAAAGATGAACCAACAATGAGAAATGGGAGATGGGAGTGTAAGAGAAGCAGTTGGTTTAATGAAAAAGGAGCACCGAAAATGCTATACGGACGCTTGTGGTAAAGCAGAAGGGAGTTGAATTTTTCTTCTTTGCGAAAACTGAGATTGCACTTTTACAGAAATAATTCTGATATTCCCTATCAAGGTCTGACTTTATTGCAGGCCCTGGTGGGATGCTAACAAGACAATTTGCAATGTTGATTTAAGAGGCAATCTTCCATGAGTTACTGTTTCTATTTTTAATTAAGGGTAAACTGCTCATTTGTATGAGTCTGGAGCTTAAATAATTTACTGCTATTATGGAGATTGAATTTTTGAATCGCCTTGGTATTTAACATTATATGGCTATCTGGCATCTTTTTCTGATTCTTCTAAGAGTCACTAGTTTACTCAAATAATAATTGTTAGTTTGAATTATTGTGTTTTTTAGCACTAAGAAACAGGTACATTCTTATAGTGGGCCTCTATGCAGCTGTTACACGAGGCCCCTGCACCCTAATTGATACCCTCAGGGGTACACCGTAGACAGCTAATGTTTAGGCATAGGCTATACTAATACATAGGGCTAAGGGCATCTACCGTATAAGAGTAGATGTCAGGAGATG
Source organism: Neoceratodus forsteri (assembly GCA_016271365.2). Classification (NCBI taxonomy): domain Eukaryota; kingdom Metazoa; phylum Chordata; order Ceratodontiformes; family Ceratodontidae; genus Neoceratodus; species Neoceratodus forsteri. The sequence continues at coordinate 690,652,929 of CM028134.1, forward strand.
AATACATATTATTTTAACTCACTTTGCTTGCTAATGCACACACATTATACCATGTATTTTCTGTCTATTTCTTACTTGTCAGATGCCAAGACACCTGTCCTTGAAGTAATTATAATGTGTAAGGCAACATTGCCATCTTTCGTGATGGACACCACTTCACCTTGTTATGTAAGACTTTGTATAAGAACGTCTTTGTTCTAAAACTGATGACTTTACAGAATTATATAATGTTATCTTGGACCGTGGAGCCACCTCTAATTTAGCCAATAGGGCTCATCTCTGTAACTAGAAATGTTTCTATCTTTTAGTAACCATAGTAATTATCACAGGTATATAATGTTATGCACAGGCTTTACACCTTGGAGACCCGAGAGATCCCAAGAGACTACAGAGAAACCTCGAGGTGTAGGGAACGCTTAGCACTGGCTCCCGGTTCGTATTGCTAAGAACTGCTTAGGGCAACTGTGATTTATCCCTTTTTGTAGTAATAAACTTGTTTATTACTCGAATGCAACTTGTCTGTGAGTATTTGCATCTCCAATATTGCCAAGAACCTGAAGGTGAGGTTTAGACCACTTACAATTGGCGACCGTGTGCAGGCGATATTGGGTGTTGTAAGTTTTCACTTGTTGCTATACATTTCCCTTTTCCCAAGGGGACTGTAGGTGTACACTCCCGTACCACCTCTCCCGTCTTTCCTACTAGTTTGTAGATACTTGCAAAGTCTAGTTGACTTTTTGGGTGGTCGATGCCGGCCTCGACTCACTCCATAGCAGCTTGGAATTGCAAGCCCATAACTTAAACAGTAGCCCAGCTGTGTTTAAAGTACTCGTGTTGTGGATCAATACGCAACACGCGGTCTTTTTCACAGTTTGAATTTTCGTTCCCTTCCACACTATGGCCACCGTATCAGATATCTGCGCAGAACTGAGACTCGATGTCTCTAACTTTCTTACCTCCCATGGAGGATGGGCTGACTTCGGGCGGGACGCGAGTCAATCTGAAAACCCTGTACTGGGGATTTCAACCCAGTACACAGAGACGCGACAGTCAATCAATAAGCGCTGTGCTAAAGGGCTGATGGTCACTGCTCTCTACGCTGCTTTGGAAGCCTCCGAAGCGAGGTTTCGTACCCTTGACCTGCAGATCGCATCTCTTAAGCAGGAGATGGGTTTGCAGGAAACAGAATGTATTCAGATACAGCAGAATTTGGAGTCAGAACTCCAATCTCTGCGTAATGAAAAGGATTCACTATTGCATCATTCCGCATAGGCTGGTGAACAAGAAATGTGTACTTTAAAACAGGAGTGTGAAAGTTTAAGACAGGATAAGAGTCAGGTGGTGCAAATGAATGATTTGTTGAGTGCTGCGAATGCTCACTTGAGTGATGAAATGGGTGAACTTCAGGACGAGATCAACCAGGTACGTAACGATTTAGAAACAGCTTATAGGGACAATCGCGAATTGAGTGCCGCGTACCGTGTTTTGCAGAAGCAGAAACAGGATCAGGTTGATATGGATGTTGCAAGTGTGAATCATGATGAATGTCAAGCTAAGATGGATAAACTGTGCCATCAGCGAGAGGTTTTGACTGGCCATGTTAAGGCAATGGGAGGCATAGCCCCTGCCTTTCACTCGTCATCAGAGGGGGAACCATCCGACGATGACATCTCACAGTACAATGCCCAGTCACGCCCCTACTATGGCCCAGATTCCCCACCCAGCCATCCACAGTATGGCGGGTCCCCGGCCACTACTCCTCAGGTCACACGTAGACGATGTCGTGACGCTCATCATGGAAACACCATCATGGCGCGCCCATGATGGGGGAGCAGCCCAAGTTTGTCCCACGGCACTCTCGTAGCCGCTATTAGTGTGGAAGACAGGCAAGAAATTGAAACCATGATTGATAGAGCATTGAAATGTTCCTCTTCCTGAAAGAAGTATGAAAGCCATTAAAAGTCAGATTCGACAAATTTTCAAGAAGCTGGCACTCAGGAAGGTGTTCATACTGGCTGAAGCTGTAGCTCGCGCGAGTATTGATGGTGCGCGAGACGCATTACTTTGCCTGATCGACCACCAACTAATCCCTACAAATGGTCTACTTGTTCAGCAAATTGCTGACAGCATTGGTCGGATGAACCCGTCTGACAATCTCAGCTGCCATTTGGAAAAGGTGCGCTCCAAGTGCGAGATGCTCAGCCTCGCCGAAGAATATCAGGTCCAAATACTATGCCAGACCATCGATCCTGGTTTATGGGCCAAACTCCCTGAAGTAGTTCACCAGGATGGGAACGCCACCTTTGATGAAGTCGCAGCTGAGCTCATTTCTGCTCACAGCCCAGCGACCTACCACCAGAGACTCTGGATGGCCTATCGAGCAGGGAAACATCTGGTACAAGAAGCCGTTGATGTAGATCTTATCGAATATAAGACCCTGTTCCTTAGAAACATGATCCCAGCCGTAAGAGAGAAAGTAGAGCCAACCACATACCCAAATACGGATAGGTTTGCCGATATTCTTCGGAAAACCGAGAGAGTGTATCAACTGTACATCCGTGATTTGGGTTCTGGATCCAAAAAGGTTGCTGCCGTGGAACCCACTTCTGGGACCATGACACATTACACTGTGGAAGGGCAGGCCCAGCAACAACAGCCTAAACATCCATCGGCCCCTCCAGCTGGCACCCAGCAAAACCCCCAACAGGGCCAACAACAACAACAACAACAATGGGGTGGGAACCGGAATTGGCCTAAAAACAGAAGGCACAAAGGCAAAGGAAAGCCATTACAAAGATCGGGTCCCTCGTATAAAGAGATAGCTGAAGAAAATCGAAAATTTCAGGAGCTCCTGGGGCAAGTACATTCCGTAGCAGATGCTGTTCCCGCACAAACACTTGCAGCAGTACAGTCAGCGGCCCGTGACACTGCTGGCCATGGAGACACCGGAAGTATGGGCTCTCAGATCCATACAAGCCTGAACCCAAAAGCTCCTCCCTACATAGCATCAGTGCAACACGGTGAAGTCATTCATGCAAGCCAAACCCAACCTCTGCATGCCTCCAACAATACGGATTGACAATTACAGGCCCCAGTCCGCATTGTAAACAAGCTGGTCTTGGATACAAACGGAAGGCCCTGCACCGAGGCCGAGGTCGAGGGCCGCCAACTAATTGTCTTGTTAGATACAGGTGCAGCTGTATCTGTGTTACATGATGACCACCCTGAAACGTCTCCATGGTCTACCGGACGGAAGACCAATATGTCAGGAGTTGATGGTGCTAGGTTACCTGCATGCCGTTCTCTGCCTTTACCGGTAGAACCAGGCCATTTAAAGGCCTCACATGCTTTCCAACTGATGGTGTTGCACGATCATCCTAGTATCATCAGGATTGACTTCCTTGCACCACACAGCTGTGTGGTGGATCTAGCAAACATGTTGCTGATACAAATTCAGGGTCAATACCATACTGTCTTAATTCCTGACTCACATGCTGTAGCAACGATATCCATTAACAACAAAGAGTATGACGTCATGGATTTATTCAAGAATCATGAGCTTTTCCCGAAACTTCTACCTATTCTGCAACGACATTTGGAAGCGTTTGCAGTGAACAAACATGATTGCGGCAGAATGCATACCATTATTGAGGTGCCAGGCCCGGCACATGAGAGACAAAGGCAATATCCGTTTCCCACTGAAGCCTTACCCTCTCTTCCGAGAAACAATCAAGTCACTCCTTAAACAAGGAGTAATCAGAACCTGTGTCTCCACTGCCAACTCTCCTGTTTGGCCTGTGAAGAAACCCACAGGTACCTGGAGACTTACTATTGACTACAGGAAACTGAATCAGGTTACTCCCAGTTGTTCTCCAACTATGGCGTCTGCACCAGATGTGCTTCGACTTTTAACACCAGATCAGAAATGGTTCAGTGCCCTGGATATCTCCAATGGTTTCTGGTCATTACCATTGGCCCTCAAGAGTCAATATAAGTTTGCCTTCACCTTTGAAGGGCGACAATACACGCGGACTTGCTTGCCACAGGGATTCCATAATAGCCCATCCCTCTTCCATCTCCATATGATGGATACCCTACAAAGTTTCTCAGACCCCCAATGTCTCTTACAGTACGTAGATGACCTGTTGTTGGCTACTGCCACACAGGAACAACATCTGGATCTCTTGGATGAATTATTGACTCTTATTCAGAGAGCAGGCTTGAAGTGTAACCTGCAAAAGCACAACTATGTCAGAAAAAAGTACTCTTTCTGGGTTTGAAAATCACTGACCAAGGCGGGCCTTACTTGGAAAAGATTCAAGGATTACAAGACTTGCCATTACCTACCAGTGTGGCAACTCTTGGAGGTTTCTAGGTATGGTAAACTATTCCAGAGATTTTATTTGTGATTTTGCTCAGAAAGCCGCTCCCCTGTACGATCTACTCAAAAAGGACGTTCCATGGAGTTGGAGCCCTGTCCATACCCAGGCTGTGACATCACTGAAGCAGGCCTTGGCCTTCGCCCCAGCACTGGTAAACCCCAACCCAGCATTACCATTCCATCTGGAGTGTGCCACCTCTGACATTGCTATGTCAGCAGTGTTAGCCCAAAAGGTACATGGCACCTTGAGACCTATTGCATATGCATCGCAGCTCTTGACCCCAGTGGAACAGAAGTACGGCCTTTGTGAAAGGAACCTTCTGGCCACTTATTGGGCGGTCAAGCACTTCCTGTATATCATTGGGTACTCTCTGCTGATTCTTAACACCAATCACACACCTACTACTTTTCTGCTCTCAGATAGAGTGAAGGATGGGTCAGTCTCCAACACCAGGCTGACACATTGGTCACTCCTCCTCCAGGATAGGGATATTCAGGTCCATCAAACCAAAGATCCATCTCTATTAGCTCATGGCCTCCTTTTCCAGGGGGAACCCCATGACTGTGCCTTGCAGTCACCTGATCTCCCAGATCCGGGTCCATTCTTCCCCTGCTACCCCTGAGATACTGGAAAATACCTCTTTGTGCCGCGTTTTCACCGATGGTTCAGCATCATACTATCAGGGAGAACAGATTGCAGGGATGGGTATTATGGTGGTGTATCCTTACGGGAACACTGTCAGAATATCTAGACGCTGTAGTGTAGCTTCATCACAATTCGCAGAGATGACAGCGGTGGCCTGTGCACTAGAGTTTATCCAACATGGAACTCAGGATACCATCATTTTCACAGACTCTAATTGGGTTTGCTGTTCCCTTACAGAGTTTCTCCCTTTCTGGCAGAAGAACTCCTTCCTCTCCTCTGATGGAAGCCCAGTGAAATACAAAGAATTAGTGATCTACATACATGCATTAGCACAGAAATACCCACACAAACTTTATGTGCACAAGGTTAAAGCTCACTCCCTACATGATCCCTATCATGCATTTAATGACACAGCATACACCCTTGCTAAGGAAGGGGCCTGAGGGGGATGTCTGAATGATGGATCATCCAGAGGCCAATGCAGCTGTACAGGTTGCAGCTCTCAAAAGAAATCTGAATCTTTTCCCTTGGATCTCTCAGCAGCTCAGCATTTGGACACTGAACTCAAAGAAGTGTTCAGATTCTAGACAAAGGTACTGAAGAAAGACTCCTACACACAACCCATATCGCAGGCATGAAGGTAAATTGCACTTATCCCTGATGATAAACTTATTTGGTTCCAGCCAGAGGATACTACCACCAAACTGTGGGTAGTCCCCAGACATTTGAGATCTGAATTTTGCACCAGGTACTGCACACCCACTGGTGGACACCAGGGGACAGAAAACACCCTCCAACGTCTCAAAACCACTGCTTGGTGGCCTGGGATTACCAAAGACGTTAAACAATACATTGATAATTGCCTTGTTTGTGCACAAAACAATCCAATACCTACAAAATGAAATGCCAAACTTTTACCACAGAGACACACTGGCCCTTGGCATGCCATTCAGATTGATTTTATTGGTCCCTTGACCAACACCAGTAGAAACCACAAGTATGCTCTTGTAGTGACCGATTTATTCTCTAAGTGGGTTGAGGCTTTCCCCACCAAGACATGCACCTCAAAGACAACCGCCAAGATCCTGGTAGAACAGATTTTCTCCAGGTGGGGCCTGCCTCTCAAGGTAGACTCCGATAAAGGAACCAGTTTTACAGGTGAGTTGATGAAAGAGTCCCTTGAATTCCTTGGAGTCCAGCAAAAGTTCCACATACCTTATCACACTCAATCCTCAGGTCAAGTGGAAAGAGCCAATAGACGGATTAAGCAAATAGCTTTCCAAATTCATTGAGGACAATCCCAAGACCTGGGATTCCCTATTGCCTTTACTCCTTATGGCAATTAGGGGTACACCTCAGCCACCACCCAGCTTACACCTTTCGAGGTAATGACTGGAAGACAAATGAGATTACCTGAACACTTGCTCTTTGACCTGTATACCCCCACTGCAGACCGTGTGTCTGTAGATCAGTATGTGGAGAAACTCAGAAAAGACCTCATACACACACACACTTGTATGTTGCAAACTGCATGGGCAAGGCCCAGCAACAGTCCAAAATACAATTTGACAAACACGCACAAAGAGTGGATTGGCAGGTTAGAGATCAGGTAATGGTACTTCGATTTGCACATCCCACCCACTCCTTCTCCAACAAGTGGGAAGGCCCTTACCCCATTGTCAACAAGCTCAGTCCGGCAGTCTATCAAGTTAGACTCCTCCACAACAATAAATTGACTGACAAATGGTTACATGCAAACCAGTTGAAACTGTACAAAGGAACTTAAAAATTACTCTTCCTAACCCCACTGGGTGGAGCTGTACTAATGTACTAATCTTTCATCTTCCTTTTCAGATACATTGACAAGATGGCTATCTTGTTCCTATCTCTCCTCCTTGCAGGAGTAATCCCTTTCGCCCAAGGCACGGTAATGGACCTCCTTCGAAATCTTGATCCTCCAGCACCTCCTACAGAGGGAGTTTCCATCAAAATTCCAGATACTATGATTACTGTCCAGGAAGGTTCCGATGCATACCTCACTGCCTCAGTCGTTGCTCCTGACAAATCCACTCTTCAAATTGAGTGGCAAACCACATCACAAGGACAAGTTCTCCCTGTGGCCAAACTCTCTAAGGGAACTTTCCAGGGTTGGCCCAATGCTAAATTATCCCAAAATGGTTCACTGTCCTTGTTACAAACTGCATTAAGACACTCTGGTTTGTATAACATACTGTAACTGCTTTGATTGATCCTTCCTATTGTAATTCTCTTTCTCAAGATTCTGCCCGCAGATTCTGTGCTGTACACCACATGGCCTCGGCAGCCATGTATCTCTTACTGCCTCCTACCAAAAACAGCTTCTGGAATGTCCAAAACATACCCCTGGTCCCCGTAGTGGTCTCACAGCCACTGCCCTCCCAGGTTCTTTGATTAACAATTTACAGTTTATGCATATACCTGTTTTATTTAACCTTACTTACTGGAATATGAAAGAATTTGCTATGTGTCACGATACCAATACATCTGCATTCTATAGTACTTTATTGCTTGATAGTTTAGCTGCATTTCAGATTCGCACCCAGGATCCCTTTACTGGGGTTTAATCTACCGAACAGAGAGGTACTTTTAGGAGGAAATCTCCTTCTAGTACTCTTACCCAAAAATGTACTAGACATGAAGTTAACAGTTCTGATGTTACAGGTGCCACAGGTACTGTCACAGGTCTTTTTGGTACTGCTATGTCCATTTGGAACAAAGCAGACATCGCTGCTATCAAAAGTCATTCTGCAAAATTCTCCACTGGTTTGGTTAATAATGTTTTACCACCTTTATTGCATGGTGTGGATGGTCTTAGTCAGGAAGAAAGATACACTGTATACAACATGCGACATATAAAAGCATTCACTGATTCCAAAGATAAGATTAACAGCTTATACAACAGAACAATAGAAAACTGATAAACAATATATTGGTAGAGAATACTTTGTTCTGCATATGGTTCATATATACTCACTACCATTAACAATCTCTTCAGAGACCTAGAAACTGGAAGAATCCTGATATAATACATGACAGACACATCTTTAAATGGTATTGTCCTAAATGTAAACTTCCATCTTGTATTTCCTATGTATGCAACAGACACTGTCTATTCCTCTCCACACAGCTCGAGATGGGGTTTGTGACCAGACATCCTAATACTGGTCCTTGTTTTTCTAGCAAGAAATGTTCTATAACAGATACTATGTTTGTCTCCTTTACTGTCTCCTTACCATGTTTTGATCCCACTACAGTCTTGTTCGACAAGCTCGCACTGGCGCATTCTATTGGGCATTTGGATGATGACATCTACCGAGAACGCCTGGATCTACCACCTCTACTGGTCTACCACTCCTTCCTGGATGCCTGGGTGGCACCGCACACGGACTGTTGTGCGAAAAAGCAATACATCTACCTGTGCCGATGTGATGTGTTTGATGTTATACACCGTTTGTGGCTACTCTCCAGACAGCATTGATTGGACTTTCACTATGGATGATGACATCACTGATAATGGCACCAACTCTTTTGAATTAACGCCGTCACCAGATCAGCTCTACCAGTCCTATCGTGAGGAAGCTCATCACCTGTCAACACGGATTTCCAAGATGACCTACATGCCCTGTCCAGCTGCAAAAATGGAGACTGCCTACAGTACGTTCACAGTATAACTCTGATGGAGAATACTGTATAGTGACAAATGTGAAATCTTATTCATACGGTTCTGTTACTTGTTCTATTGATTACCCCAACTTCTGTTTTGTTCCCTATCAAAAAACTGTTATTGGACATACTGTCATAACCCCCGTTCCCCTTATGGAAGCAGACATCATTGATGGTAATCCAGATTATTTACTCACACTTTCAGAATACCTACCCTACTTTAATGTACACATAGATCCACTTACACTTACATTGAAATCACTTTTAGATAGAAAGGATACACACCTCATCCACATCAGCAATAATATAACCAAAGCCAATGAAGCAATTCTTGACCTAATGAATGATGGGGATATGAATAACGCATTGACTAACACCTGGTTAGAAATCACTTTTAAAGGGTTTGTTATAATACAAGCATTATTGATATTTACTTTGATTATTATGCTTTGCTGCCTACGCTGTACTCTATGCCAACACTGTGAGCAGCCTGAGTTCCTTTACAAGGCTTGCGCCTCCGGATTGTAAAGGACCACTGCTCCTGTCCACACCTTGTATTTGCCTGTGTTGCCCTTTGAGGCAACAAGAGGGTATTACAAGGCCCCTGCACTAATTGATACCCTCAGGGTACACTGTAGACAGCTATTGTTTAGGCATAGGCTATACTAATACATAGGGCTAAGGGCATCTACCGTATAAGAGTAGATGTCAGGAGATGAATACATATTATTGTAACTCACTTTGCTTGCTAATGCACACATTATACCATGTATTTTCTGTCTATTTCTTACTTGTCAGATGCCAAGACACCTGTCCTTGAAGTAATTATAATGTGAGGCAACATTGCCATCTTTCGGTGATGGACACCACTTCACCTTGTTATGTAAGACTTTGTATAAAACGTCTTTGTTCTAAAACTGATGACTTTACAGAATTATATAATGTTATCTTGGACCGTGGAGCCACCTCTAATTTAGCCAATAGGGCTCATCTCTGTAACTAGAAATGTTTCTATCTTTTAGTAACCATAGTAATTATCACAGGTATATAATGTTATGCACAGGCTTTACACCTTGGAGACCCGAGAGATCCCAAGAGACTACAGAGAAATCTCGAGGTGTAGGGAACGCTTAGCACTGGCTCCCGGTTCGTATTGCTAAGAACTGCTTAGGGCAACTGTGATTTATCCCTTTTTGTAGTAATAAACTTGTTTATTACTCGAATGCAACTTGTCTGTGAGTATTTGCATCTCCAATATTGCCAAGAACCTGAAGGTGAGGTTTAGACCACTTACACAGCCGATAAGTTACTTTGATATTTTGCTGTAAAGTTTGCTATTTAGAGGTTCATTTTGATGTACTTGAGATATGCTTTGATTTTGCTTGAGGCATGTGAGGGGAATTTGATGGACATTAGAGTTACTAACTATGATATGTTGAATCTAGAAATTTTGGGGTAAGACACTGTAATTGAAGCGAATTGTGCAGTCTAGGATGGGACACTTAGTTGCCCCATGCCCATGGTGCCTGGGTAAGTTGACATCTGATTTTCTATGGCTGGTGCCTTAGGACCACAAAAGGGCCCAAATGAAGCCTCTCTGGGAAGCCTGCCCAAGTGAGTCTAATAGGGGGGGTCTTACTGGTATGCACTAACCATGATTTTTAAGACATTAGGTGAGTAACCCTTTAAACATATTCTGAATTCTCAGTTAAGAGGATTGAGATATTGTACTAAGTGCTTCTAAACATGGCAAGCCTCAAAAAAGTAACAGAAAAGATATTGGTAGTTTGGTGACAGATGTTCTCTGTTTTTACCTACTGCATATTGGGCATTTTTGGGGGTATATTTCCTGGGGGTTCATTAGGACTTCTCTGTTTGGGCAGACTGGGGTAGTTATTGGAGCGGCTATTGGAGCATGAGATTTACTAGCAGTATTAAGCAGTAGATGTTAAATGGTTAGAGATATTTCTTCTTTCAAAGGATGTTGCAGTTTTAGAGATGGGGTACTGTGAAAAGTTTAATCTACATTTTAGGAAAGGAAAAAAGGAAGCACAATGTAAGGAATATTATTAATTAATTGATAGAAATGTATATTTCCTATTATATCATGTATTTATAGTGTGTTTAAATTGTATAAATGGTTTTGCTAGATCATTTTTGTGAAATTTGTAATAACAAACAAATAAACTGAAACTCAAGTAAGTAAGTAATTTTATGTTATTTACAGTCATGAGTCCCCCCCCCCCCATTACACACATACACAAATTTAAAAAAATCAAGTACTATTCAGAGTTTTCATTGTTGGTGTTTCTTTGCTGACCATGAAAATCTCCTACCACTTTGTCAGAGAACTCCTGCTCCTTACCTGGCAACAGATAAAATTGAGGTTCTGGCTCCACTTCAGGCCTATGTGTGTCTTTGTTTCCATGTCAGTTGAGCTCTGAAGAATGTTGAATTCATGTATTCCATTTTACCATTCTGTGAGTGTGTGTGTGTGGGAGGGTGGGGTGGGCATTCTACTGCTGGAATAATGCAGAGCTTTGAATTCTTCTATTCCATGGTAAACAATCACACAATGTATTGAGAGTGAAGAAAGACAGATGACTAACAGGTGAAAAACATCTGTGGAAGGACTATTTTACATTATTTAGCAACATTTTAGTATTTTTTTTGTGACTTCGAAAACTTTTAGAATGTTCTTTTTTTCAAAGTTGCCTATGGGCCCATTTTATGCTTTTATTTATCTATTTTTTATTTTTTTATTTAGTTTTTGTTGACCGGGTAAGTGCACTAGACAAATCCTGCCTGTTTTCAGGCACGACCCGGGGGAAGGGGATACAGATGAAAGCCAACTGATCTTGAACCAGATTAAGCTGTTGGTGGTATTTTTTAATGAGTGAGGAAAATTTGGCTAGGATACCGGGGAAATTCCCCTACTCTTGTCCAGTAGGGGGAACCCTTGGCTGTCTGTGAAAAGATGGCCAGTATTGCTGAACCTCTGGATGGGATGGATGTCGCTGGTGCAGGGGACTTAGCCTCCTCTCCTGTTCCTGATTCACAAGAGGCTAACGAATTAGAGGTTATTGCAGCGGAATATGAATCGTCTGTTTCTGGAGAGGATATGATTATACAGCCTGGCTCCACTACACCGACTGTTGTACAGCTGAATAGCTCAGTGAAAAGAGGTACAGTGTGCAAATCTAAGCTAGCGTAATACCGGAAAAAGTCTAAGTTACTGTTGGAAATGAAAAAGTTAGAGCGGGAGTTAGCGGATCTCCCAGTTGATATTGCTTCGGTTGCTCTAGAGATTACAGTACCTGTTGACAGTATACCTATATCGGGAGCTCCTGCAATGGTGGCCTCTGCCTCTGTTGTTTCATCCCCTGTTTCTGCAAACTTGAATGTAGGACAAATGGACTTCTCTGTGGTTGCACAGGCTGGCAGTTCAGGCGGAATTCCCTCCGTATGTCTAAAGCCTGAGGGTCCTTTAGTATCAAAACTTTCCTCTCGGCAGCATGCTTCTGTGACTCCCGCTGTAGTTGCTACACCACGGACAGTTGGTTCCGATCCTCTTCCGGCAGAGTTTGTCTTCCCGGTCAATCAGTCATATCCTGGATGGAGTAAAACTTTGGGTTCTTCTCCTCTCCCGCAATGTACTGCTCTGGATAATGCTCCTGTATCTGCTGTTTTACACCCAACTGATGTTCCTGGTGGCCCGTCTTGGTCTCCACAATGGGTGCTGTGTGAGGCTGGTTGGGAAATGTCCGATACTGGGACCTGGTCTCCGGATTCACAGGACCACTCCTATCTGCATATGATCTACCACCAATTCAGGCAGATGGGACATCGGTTTAATGTCTCATCTGAAAGACGACACCTCAGAAGTACAGCACCCCTCTCATGCTGCACTACAGTGCCAGTACTTGGATATTAACCCAAGTGCCAGATGTGGGAACTGAACCCACAGCCCGCTGATCTCTCAGCCTCAGAGGAGAGTGGGCTACCTACTGAGCCACTGACACTGTAAACTATAAGCAATAAGACATGGCCGGGTGTTGGTAGTACTGAGATACCCACACACCCAGAGGCTGAAGGATCTGTGACCAAAATGTGAATCTCTGAAACTCTGTGGAATGAGGTGATGGCCACTAGAAAAGGTGCCAGGTTAGTAACTTCAGGTCACATGTAGCCATGGGCTCCAAGGGCTTATGAGTGAGCATGTCCAACACAAGGTCGATATCCCAAGTGGATACAGGTTTCCTGACTGAAGGCCTTGTGTGCAAAATGCCCTTCAGTGGGCTAGAGAGAGGTTCTCTATAGGCTTGTGGTACACTGAAACAGCGCATAGGTGGACCTTAACTGTACAGTACTGCAAGCCTGCATCAGAGAGGTCTGACAAATACTGCAAGACCTTGTCTGGTGGACACCAGAAAGGGTCCATTTGAGTTCTGGGACACCATATGGAAAAATGTTTCCACTAAGCTGTGTAGGTCTTTTCTGGTGGAAAGTTTATGAGTAGCCAAAAGAATCTCAGAGAGCCTCTGAGGTACCTTATACCTGTTCACCTCTATCTCTTCAGGAGCCATACCTGGAAGTGAAGGGAGCACAGGTTGGGATGGACTAGTCCCCATGTATCAGAAGGTCTGCCCTGAGCAAAAGGGCTCAGAGTGTACCGACTGATAGTCTGTTGAGCAGAGGAAACCATATTTGTCGGGGCCAACATGCGGCAACCAGAATCATGTTGCCTCCATGTGCCTCCAGCTTAAGCAGTACCTTCTGAACCAGAGGGACTGGTGGAAATGCGTACAGAAAAAGATTTGTCCACTGCAACCTGAAAGCATCCTGACAGAAAATGTCATGTCCTGGATTTTTGGAGCAGAATCAAGACAGTTTGGCATTGAGTGGGGACACAAAAAGGTCCGTCCACATCTGGGGTTTCCCACTTATTGAACAGTAATTGCATGAATGCTAGTGACCACTAGTGAGGATCAGCCTCTGTTCAACTGAGCTCATCTGCCAGAATGTTCTGATCTTCTGGTAACTGGACTGCCTGGATCACAACACCCTTCTCTAGACACCATTCCTACACTCTCATCACTTCCCTGCAGAGAGGGTAAGAGTGTGCTTCCCCTTGCTTGTTGATGTAGTACGATAGACTTCTCATCCATCTGAAGGAGTAATACCTTGTGGCTGATGAGGTCCACAACAGCTCACAGGGCACAGAGTGCTCTCATTTCCAACACATTTATTTAGACATGGGACTCTACACGGCTCCAAACTCCTTGACCATGGTGTCCGTGACAATGGGCTCCCAATCCCAACAGAGACATATCTGTGGTGAGAGTTACCTGAGGCTCTGACTGAGAGAAAGGGAGATCCTGGAGGAGGCTGTCCTCCTGTATCCACCATGTAAGAGAGCATAGAATAGGCTTCATTGTCATAAAGGGGTGAGACTGGAGAGGTGAGGTCTGCCTCAGGCAGTTGAGGCAGGACCGGGGCCGGGACTTCAGAAAGAGGCATTAGGCACTTTGGGGTCCTGTGCGTTCTTTTGTGGCTGGGAAGGCTAACTTGATTCTCCCCCTTTGGTTCTACGCCTTTGAAGAACTCGCAGGGGTTCGAGGCACTAGGGGCTCTTTTGCTGCTCTTGTTCTGTGGAGTTTGGCACATTAAAACCACTTGAACTTCATTTGTGAGTACTGGTTTTGTTTTTGCACACCTTTTTTCTGTTTTGTGTCTTATTATTTTGGGTGCAGCATCTTTTTTCACAATACTAGAGCTTGAAACATTGTTTTGTCTGTGACCTGATTTGAGCTTCCTTGCCTTTGCCTTGAAAGGACTGCTTATTATGATAGAAGCTGTGCCCCTTCCTCCTTTGGGGATAGGAGGGGAAGCCCTAGAGGTCTTGATGGCCATTCTAGTTTTCTTTGATGCCTCAAGAGACTATTGTAGCTGCTGTCCAAACAGGTAAGAACCATCAACGGGAACATTCATAACCTGTTGTTGGACACTGTTGGAGAAGCCAAATGGCTGAAGCCAGGAATCTCTTCTTTTTTTTTTCACCCTCACCTGCTCTGGTGCCCAGTCCAGACCCCTCTCCTTCGGGACGCATTCAGCATTGACCCTGTACACCCCCATACTATCCCTTGTCACCATCTGTCCATCCCCCATAATGGCACACACCCATGGTAGACCCAGGGTAACCCTTCTGGTTGGGTTCTCCTCCCCTAAGGGAATGCCAGGGAAGGAGATAGATAGTTCCGCTACCTTTATCATGGGGCAGCAGGAGGATTGGAAGAGTGCCAGCTGGCAGAATGGCTGTGTGGCCACGGGAAATGAGGCGGCCATCATCCAGTGGCCGGTTTTCCTCTTTTCTGCCCCCCCTACCTCCCACAATCAGGCAGCCACATGCAACATCCTGAGGTGGGGATGTCTGATGGACTGGCTGGTGCTTCACACTGCAGAGGATGTCACCACTTGCCACCACCAGAAGCCACCAATGAAGTGGTCCAGCACCGCTCTCCCCCTGGGAGGGAAGCATCCAAAGGATGCTCTGGCTCCCTGCCTACTGGCTTCTGCTCCTGTTGTCCCGGGCTCAGGTGTGAACCCAGGTCACCAGCGTGAGGA
This sequence comes from Neoceratodus forsteri, assembly GCA_016271365.2. Taxonomy (NCBI): domain Eukaryota; kingdom Metazoa; phylum Chordata; order Ceratodontiformes; family Ceratodontidae; genus Neoceratodus; species Neoceratodus forsteri. The sequence continues at coordinate 690,668,282 of CM028134.1, forward strand.
ATCTCTTCAAATACAAATTCCTACAGCAGTAGAGCACAAGGCAGTGTCAAAGGTGTCCATAGCCATCTTGAGCTAATGACTGCTAGTCTCATTATCATAAGTAACAGTCTGGAGAATCTTCTTTTTGGTCTCAGATTCAGGCAGGAATTCTGCTAGAGACTTAAGAGAGGTCCAAAGGGCATACTTATACTTAGAAAACTGCCCCGGTAGCTGGCTATCCTCATCTTAAGGGTAGCAGCAGCAAAAGCCCTTTTCCCTGTAGTGTCTGTTTTATGCGACTCCTTATTAATGGGGTGCGTAGTCACTTCCTGAGGAAGAATGGCATTGTCATTCTCAGCTAAACTGACAATCTTTTCAGCAATAGGCTGAAAAGCAAGGATAGGCCTGCCCTTAGAGGCAATGCACTTACAGTCCATTTGCCTACAGACAGAGGGAACAGATGCAGGTCTGTTCCATACTGCATCTGAAAGAAGTCTCAAACATACCTCTCAGTTGTCCCTGATTTTCAGGGATGTCCCTAATTTTACCTCAAAATTTTACACTGTCACTCCTAAAATTTGTGTTTCCATGACTAAACTGAGGGGATTGGAAGCACAAATTAATGTCAAACATTAAAATTACAGACCTGCTTTAATTTAGAAATTGCATTTTACACTAAGCCCCTTATTCTACCAGCTTCCTGAGTGGATATCACTCATTTTGAAAATGTGTCCCTGATTTTGGTCCTTTGTCCCTGATTTTTTCAAGCCTTGACCCTGATTTATGAGGCAGCAGGTTGAGAGGTATGGTGTCAAATGCAGGGGGAATAGGAGGCATGAGACTGACTGGCATGGTGGAAATGCTGAGCCACTCCAGATGGAGATGTTTACCCAAGCCAAAAGCTGAAAGCTCAAAAGCAAGCATAGCATACATGTTATGGAGAAGAGCCTAAAAAGAAAGGTCCTCCTGGGAAACAGGAGAAGGGCCTGAATTCAAAGTGCCAGGCTATAAAAAGAGTCATCATCGCCACCCTCAGAAATGAGTTCAGGGTCAGACTTGTCTCTCTCCAGGTCCTCCCCAGAGAAAGGGTTTGGAAGAGGGGTGGACCATAGCTTCCCTAACCCAGGCCTAGGAGTAGGCAACACTGGCAACACTAGCAAAGGCTGAACAGGAGCCAGTGCCAGAGGCAGTACAATGGGTAGGACTGGGTCTGGTGCTAGGGTTGGAGCCAAACAAGGCCCCAAGAGACCAGAACTCAGTGCTGAGCCCAGTGCCACCAAAGGTATTGAGGTGCCAGCCTCCACTGGAGTGACTGTAGAGGTGCTGGGGCCAGTCCCAAAGCAGTGACACTGAATGGGGGAGCAACCAGTTTAACAGGCATCAGCACAGTCACTAGCAAGGACCCAGATGCCGATGATGGAGCCAAACACTCTACCTGGCTAGAAGGCCCCGGCTGCAGCTCCAGTGCCCCAAGCCCCGAAGGGCCTGGGGCCACTTCTGCAAGGAGGGGGCAAATGAACCAGACTCTGTATCCACGCTCCACAAGAGCTTCCCAGTGCTGATACTGCCCACTGGAGTATTCACAGGTAGACAGAGAGGGACTCTGGGCCCAAGACCTCAACCTCTCATTAGCAGAGCTCATCAGTGGTACTGACAGTGCTGGTGAAGGCCTTCTGCTCTAAGATGCTGAAGACCTCACAGTATTCCTCACGAAGGGTGACCTCAAGCAGTACTGCATCAGTGGTACTGACAGTACAGGGGAAGGCCTTCTGCTCTGAGATGCTGAAGACCTCACAGTAGACCTCACGTAGGGTGACTTCAAGCAGTACTGCTTCTTCCCCTTCTGATGGAAAGAGGAAGAACTCAAGGCTAAGAGGTGCCAGATCCGGCCAGGATTTGGCCCACTTCTTTTTATGTTTACGGGAGAGCTGTCCTCCTTCCTGACCGCAGGATCACCCATCATCAGAACCCTCCCCAAAGGAGGAAGTTGACTGGACAAGGCCCCGCCACCGAAGCAGCACGCCTAAAAAGGCTCCCTACTGTCACTGTCCATGGCTGTCAACATTGTTCAGCAGGGCTGTGAGAGATTCACAGAAATATCTGTGTAAAAACTCTAAACTGACACAAAAATAACAAACACTAGCTTTAAACACTAAAACTGATAAGAACTGAAACTGAACTGAATGCCGCTGTCATATAGACATAAAGTTCTGACTCCCAGTGGGAGAGCGACATTGTCACTTAAGTGCACTGGATGGCAGGAAAAAAAGAACTGAGGCGGTTGCGGGCTGGTGCTGAGGTAAGCCTGTGCTGCGATTTCCCACTCGCAGTGCCGTACATGCACACAGCTTACCTCTACGCCAGCCCTTGTGAAAACTTCTGGATCCCGCATGGTCCTAGTGCCTCCATCTCAGAACCTATTGGTGTGAATATTGATTCTTGGAAGATTTGTCAAGGTTCAGCAAGACTCCATGGAAGTTAGGAATTGAGAAGCAGTGGCTACTGCCTGTTCCATCTCCTGTCTGGACAGGCTTGAAATTAGCCAGTTGGCCAAGCAGGGGAAGATCTGGAGTCCTAATTTACTGAGATATGCTGCAAAACACTTTATAAAGTCTCATGGCACTAAGGAAAGCTAAAGGACAGGGCTTTGAACTGGTAATGTAGGCCCAGCATGACACAATGTAGGTATCTGTGGTGGCTAAGCGCACCAGTATGTGTTGGTATGCATCTTGCATATCTAGTGATGCTAGCCAGTCTATAGGTTTCACCTAGGGTAGTAGGGAGCCCAAAGAAATAATCCTGAATTTTTCTCAATACGTGAATTTGTTCAGATTTCTGAGGTTAAGAATAGGGCGCACTACCTGATTTCTTTAGAACTAGGAAGTAGTTGGAGTAGAACCCTGTGTTCTGTTCTGATTGCCACTATTTCCACAGCCCTTTTGCTCAGAAGGCCCACAATCGCCTGTGCCAAAATCTCTTACATGTGAGCTGACAAAGGGGGTTGTCTTCTGGGGAGATAGTCCAGTTTTTTGTTTTTTTTTGTGTGAAATTCAGGGAGCACCCTTCTCAGATAATCCTGAGGACCCACTTGTCTGTTATGATGGACTCCCACTGATGAAAATTAGCACAGGCAACTCCCCTCCAGTGGGGAGGAAAGGTCCACATGTGGCAGCTGAGGCAGGATGGGGGCTGTAGCTTCAGATAGTGGCACTAGGGGTTTTCAGCACCTGTGTCTTTGGCTGCACCTTCTTTTGAGGCTCGGGAGGCTGACTTCTGTTGTTCTGGGCTCCCCTGCATTTGCCATAAAATGACTGCTTGTTGTTAAAGGATCCATGTCCCTTGCTTCTCTGGGAGGTTAAGGAAACTGTTCTGGTGGTCTTAAGAGTAGTTCCAGTTTCACTAGATGCCTTAAGAGACAGTTCCTCCTGCTGTGCAGACAGGTAAGTGCCATCAAAGAGAACATTCATTACCTGTTGCTGGATATCCTGGGTGAAGTCAGCAGTATGTAGCCAGGAATGCCTTCTGATGCAAATGTCTGCAGCTGCAGAGTGAGATGTTGCTTTACAGGCATCCACAGAGGCTTTGAGCTGGTGACAACTCGATTCAATACCTTGCTTAACAGTCAGCAGAAGATCCTGTTTGGCCTCAGAATCTAGCAGAGCCTTTGCCAGTGACTTTAGCTTACCCCAGAGGATCTACTCATACTTGGAAAAAAACTAAATTATTTAATGTGATAAAAACTAAACTGACACAAAAATAACAAACTCAACACTAAAACTTAGAAAAACTGTATGCCATTGTCATAGAAGTGAAGTTCTGACTCCTGGTGGGCAAGCAATGTTGTCACTGATACACACTCGATGGCAGAAAAAAGGAACCGAGGTGGTTTGGATGTGAGGATGTGGGATAAGGATGGACATCAACACCAGGATGAAGTGCAAAGCAAAATATGGATTTATTTTCTCCAAAACAATAATAAGCGTACTGTCAAGAAAATTAAGGAAATAAATAGAAGGCAATTGAGTATATACATTTCAGGACCACATCACTAGAAGCAGGCTAGTGAGGTCTCTGGGTCAGTACTCCACTGATCCCAACAACATTCTCCCTTAGACTGGAGAAGGGGGGTCTTGTATACCTGTAAAAGGACAGGTGACCAAGGAGACACCGCCCCTTTTTTAGACTTTTTTTTCATCCGTTACCACCAATTATTCATCTTTCAAGAGAGTGAAGCATAACATTTATTAAAATACTTCATACGCTAAACATCAAACCAAATAAAACCTCTTTAATTTGTATTTTGGAACCAAAGGGCGGGGGGGGGGTCCACTGAAGTACATGCATGTCTAATCATAACAACAACACAAAGCAGCAACTGGGTACAATAAAGAAAAAGAGAAAGGAGGGTTGCTGCTTACGTTTAAATAAAATCTCACTATTCTGGTTTCAATTTGTTCATCATATTGAACATCCTAAGCACCCCTTTTTCATTAGGTAAATAGTATAAACATAAACTGGCCTTTAAAATTTTGATGCCAGCCTTGTCTTATAAGGATAGTATCCACACTTCCCCAGACTACCAACTCGAGTTCACTTGACATTGACCTTCTTATGCATTTATCTGGACCCATGGAAGGAAGAGAAAATAAAAGGAAGGTTGAGAGCGGGGGGGGAGTATTTGTAAGAATATCAGGGCCCCTACTCATTACAAGGGCCACCCTGTCGCATTGAGTCAGACACTGAAGTAAACTAGCATTCGTGTGCACTGACTCACAAGATTTTGCATGTGCACTGCTTACTGTGGTGCCAGTCCTCTAAAAACTCTGGCTCCTGCTGCATCCTAGCACCTCTGGCTAAGACCCACTTTTGGGAATCAATGGTGAAGACTTACTCTCGGAAGAGTAGGGACAGGGCAGGAAAGAAAGGAGGGGGTGTGGTGTTTTATGTGAGGTAAGGCATAAAAGCAACAGAGATACAGGGAATATGGGGTGGGGCAGAGGTACTGTGGGTCACCCTAATGACAGGGAATAGAGTCTCTATTCACACTGGAGTGATCTACAGACCTTCAGTACAGGGAGAGGAGTTAGATAAGGTACTGGTAGAAGCCACTGGCAAGATGGCAGAAAAGGGGGATGTGCTGCTGGGGGATTCAATCTGCTTGATATTGTAGTATTAGTAACATTTTATTCATGTTTCATGAATCGGAAACTCAACTGAACAGAGCTCATTTCCAATAAGATTCTTGTTGCACAAAGTTACATTATTCACACTTGTTACTGTTATAAATAAAATAATATAGAGGATTGTGTATGAGCACTCATATACAGCAAGGATGTTTTTTGATTGAATGGTTTCCATGGTGACAAGAGACCTAGAGAGCGCAACTTGAGAGGCTTCATTACCACAGAAACCACGAGATCGAAAAACAGCCTTGTTTGTGCATGGTTACTCATACACAATCTTTTACAATGTATGGGAAACCATTATTGTGACACAATGTTAAAAAAAAAAGTCCTTCAAATAACATTGAACTGCCTTACTGTAACACGTTCTCTCTGGTGCCAGTCACTTCGGTGTCAACTCTCACCAGCACAGCCACGTTATCACGCATGTGCGATGATGTTCAAAGTTGTGCTGCACTAGTGACTTACTCAGTGGAGCACAACATCGTGACACACTCAGGGCAGCACAACAACGCTGTTCTAAACATGGATTTCCATGCAAAACAGTGTTCTACCATACACCATAAATATATGACTCATAATAATCATAGGGTCAGTTTCAGTTTTGTTACAGTGTTATTTATATAGAGGTGGGTGAAGTCCATTAACTTCACTACATGGAGTATTTCACGTAAAATTAAAAATTCACCAAATACTCTGCATTGTGAAGCGAATAATTTGCATTGCTGAGGTTGAAGTTGACATTGAAACCTATGGACTTCACATTACTTCTGCTCCAAAACATGAATTTTGCATTGATTCATGGGATGGAGGTTACATGGGCTCTATATGGGCTTGCACAGCCTCAGTACAGCGTAGTGTGTGTGGTGGAAAACTGGAGTTAGTTAGCTCTCAGAGCTGTGTGCTTTTAAACCTTCAAAAATGTTCCAAAACCGATTTACCTTTGGACTTTTGAATCCAAATTTAGTACAACAAGTGTACTGTTTACTTGTGTGTCTGTATCACCGATCATTTATTGATTCTGTATGAATTTTGCATCTTAAATTAGTACTTTCAGTATGTGTACTGAGAGACAGTGCAGAAGTATGCTTTGAGGGAGGATTGGATCTGTGGTGTAGAAGGGCGATCTACAGACCACAGTGCGAAAGGCAGTCTTGCCAACTGTTGTTGGCTAGTGTTTAGTATTGGCATGTTCAGTTGAGTCTCTTTGTGGATGACTCAAAACTGGGGGCGGTGGTGGATGGAGAGGAGGGTGGCCCTACAGGGGGACCTGGAGGCTCTGGAAAGGTGGTCTACAAAGTGGAAGCTGAGCTTCAATGCAGGGAAATGCAAGGTACTGCACCTGGGAGCCAGACACCCGGGCCAAGTGTACACCCCGGGGGGGGAATGCTACAAGTCTCGATGGCTGAGATGGACCTGGGGGTGGTGGTGGCTGTCAAGATGAACAACTTGGAGACTTGTAGGAGGGCAGCGGCCAAGGCCAACAGGATGGTGGAATGCATCACTAGTGGGATAACCTCCAGAAGGAGGGAAGTGATACTCCCTCTGTATAACTGCTTAATGAGGCCTCACCTCGAGTACTGCATGCAGTTTTGGAGGCCACACTTAAAGAGGGACATCAAACTCTTGGAGAGGGTCCAGAGGAGGGAAACCAAAATGATTTTGGGCTTGGGGGACAGGACCTATGGGGAGAAGCTCAAAGAGCTAAATATGTACACATTGGAAGAGAGAAGGGACCGGGGGAACATGATAGAGGTCTTCAGGTATATGAAGGGAGTAAATAGGGGAGGAGCAGTCAGGGTGCTCCGAAGGAAGGGGGGGGGCAACTAGAGGGCATGGGTGGAAGCTGGTGGAGGGAGATTCAGGGGAGAAAGGAGGAGGTGCTACTTCACTGAGAGGGTGGTGGAGCCATGGAATGTGCTGCCCAGGGGGCTGGTGGAGACAGAGATGATGGAGGGGTTCAAGAGGGGGTGGGACCAGGGAAGGGTTCTGGAAGCAAAATCCAGTGCAGCCAGAATATCCAAGACTGGGAAGGGAGAAACCAGAGAGGGCGAGGGGGGCAGCAAGGTCTGCTCCCAGGGTGGGTGCTGACCAAACGAGCAGACATGAAAGACCGTTAGGCCTATTCTGCTGGCATTTTAGTATGTTAGTAAGTTAAGTAAGTAAGTAAGTAAGTAAGTAAAGTAAGTAAGTAAGTAAAAGTAAAATAAGTAAGTAACATTTTTATTTCAATACGCCCATTCCAGGAGGCTCTGGGAACAGTACAATATATTAACACATATTCAAAGCATCAACAAAATAACAAAGTATAATTACACATACAATTATAAAGTGATTAAAATACAGTAAATAATCCACTAAGCTCTAATTAAAACCAGAGTTTAGATAATTCTCAATTTAATTTAAAAATGCCTTAGTAAACAGGTGGGCTTTAAGGTGGGCTTTAAAAACGTCCTGCGTCGGTGCCTCCTTAACCCCAGAAGGGAGCGAGTTCCACAGGACCGGGGTTAGTATGTATGTTAGTTGTGTACACACTCACACACAGTAATACTTCTGATAGTATATGGTAGAAGGTTGTTATCACTGAAATTCGAGCAAAAGCTAATCTTGTTGTACCATCGATATGACATAATATTGCTGTTGTACCATCGTTGGTATGTCACATTGATGGTAAAACAGCATCTACTGTATTTGCGCATGTGCAACTCTCTAATCTCCGCTCATCACGAAATGACCACTGTGATAAAATCAGTCTAGGAAATAGAGAGTAATCCAGATAAAAACGCCAGTATGAAGAGACTATCTGCTCAGTACTGAAAGTGCTTTTAGCTGAATTTATACATAAAAGTATTGAGTGTGTGAAAGTGGGATGGCGTGGACTTGTTCTTATGTTGAGGGGGGAGGGGTAACAGCAGACCATAACTGTTATAGAGGCAGAGTGTGACAGGCTGGGTAGGAGCATGAACTCATTGTGGGAAGTTAACTGCTGCCCATACACTATACAAGATAATGGATGGGCATCAGTTAACAACATGGCTGAATTCCCTTCTCGGGGTTGCCATGACAACAGTAAAACTCTCTAGCTTTGCTCTCGAGGTTTACCATGTTGTTATGACAACCTCTCTATTAGAGATGCAGCGAATTTTTAATCCGCTAGCGAAGTGAACTCAAAGTGGGCAATTCGCATTGGCAGAGCACACCGCGAAGTGAGCACTGTTAAGTGCTCACTTCGCATTATCATTATTACTTCACATTGCCATTATGCCTTAACACAAAGTAAGGTGAAGTGACAAGTAAATAGGCAGCGCCACACGCATCACATGGCTTACAGTACTGTAAGTCACATGCTTTAGCCAGGCAGGAAAGAAGTAATTTAGAGAAGCAGTTTCACTTTCTCCTTTGCACTCGTAGAGGGAGAAGGCTTTGTGAGAGAGCAGTGTAGGAGTCAGTGACAAAGTGATTTATTGCCTTTCTAAAACAACAGCTTTTTTAAAAGCTATCTTTATTTAGTTTCTGTATTGTGTTTGTGATTGTTTTTTTGGTAGTTAATTTTTTTTTATAAGTTTTATTTTGTTTTGTGTGTGTGTGACTGTGTGTGAGTGTGTGTGTGTGTGTGTGTGCGTGCACCAGGGACTTGTGTGGGAGGGATGGATGTGGACCCTGGAGAAGACGAGTCGCTGGCCCGTTGGCACGGTCAGAGGAAGCGAGTGCGGACATGTGGGGATGGTCATGTGATGCTGGACTGCTCCCGACTCCTGGGTGTTGCTTCCCCCCCCAGTGGAAGCAACAGCAGCAGCAGCACCAGTGCCACCGGTGGCTGCTGTGCATCCACCTTCTCCGCCACTACCACCACCACTGGTAGCAGCTGTAGTGGCTCCAGCAGCACCCCCTTCACCACCTCCACAGCCACAGGAGGTGCCTCTGGAAACCATAGGTGGTGCGAGGACTGTGTCTGGTCCCGCCCCCGCAGCTCCCCAGTTTGGGAGTTTTTTAATTCTGTGGGGGGAGACAGCACAGTCGTGGTGTGTCATCTGTGTGGTGTGCTGGTGCGCCGTGGCCCCAAGGGAACACATTTTGGGACTGGTGGCCAGCCCACCCACATGTTCAACCACCACAAGGTGGAGTGGCAGGCTACCACAGAAGGGGCCAGGTGTCCACCTGCTGGCCCTTCTGTGGCAGTGGCTGAAGGTGCTGCTGGGGTCAAAGTTGTGCCTCAGTGCAGCAGGAGGAGGGCCAGTACAGCAGCTGCACCACTACCACCGCCACCACAGCCACCAGCACCACCCTCTCCACCACTACCACTACCTGGATTTCCACCACAGTGGACCACACCACAGTCCCTGCAACAGAGGCCAACATTGCCCTGGTGTGGGTGGCACTGGAGGAGAGTAATCAGAGGGTCGGTGCTTTGCAGCAGCAGGTCAACACAATATAAGAACAGGAGCAGCAAATACTGACAATGCTGCACCTGCTCTGGACCACCACAGCATCCCAAGGCCACAGTAAGGGATTGTTTCCTACCACCCCCCCACTACTGTGTTGTACTGTTTTTGTGTTTTTTTCTTTGTTCTTGCTTAATAATACACATTTTCCCTTCCAAGGGAATCATTCTTCCTCCACATAGTGCAATACATTTATGTGAAAAACTCCCATAATTTCATTACAGTGTGTCACGTGATGGATGAATTCCCATTCTGAAAAGCCGCCCACATTCTGCCTGCCTTCTCAGCAACGTTAGGACATGATGCCAGGGAGAGCATGGGTGCATGCTCCATTACAGTGAATGTCCGATTGTCAGGCAGCTTTCTGAATGTTTCTTTATGTTATAATGGTCAGTTTGTGGTGAAACGTGTGGGCACATTTCCAGTAAGAAGAGCCTTGTTAGTAGAAACATTCCCACATTTCACCACAAAGTGAACCTTATAACATAACGAAACATTGGGATAGCTGCCGGACATTCACTATAGTGGAGCATGTACCTGCGCTCCCCCTGGCATCACATCCTAACATTACTGAGAAAGGAAGGCAGAATGTGGGCAGCTTTTCTGAATGGGAATTCCTCCATCACGTGACACACTGTAATGAAATTATGGGCAGTTTTCTCAGAAATATATTGCACTCTGTGGAGCAAGAAATATTCCACTGGGGGTAAGGCCCCCCACATATTAGGTTATGTGCATCACCCTAACTATGCAATGTGGTGAATCTGTGTAAAGCAGCAGCGCAACAATCTGTTGAGAACTCTAACCTATATTTTTTAATGCTATGTTACAACTTCCTTTACTTACATCCTGACTGGAATGATACGAGAATGTCCAGTGGTTGAGTCTGCTGTACTACCTTTTTTCATGTGCGAAATAATGAAAGGAGCATTCCTTTTAAATTGGTGCTGACTAGGTCTTTGTCATTGTTTTCTTCTGCTTTTCTCCATCACATCGGTTAGTTGTTATATATCACTTCTGTTGTAAATTAACAGTTATGCAGCAGGCAGTGTTTTATGACACCACGGAACAATATTTATTGAAAAGCAGCTACAAATAAATACAAACCTGGTCAGAACAATATTGAAAAGTGTGCTCATTTTTTTTTTCATACATGAAAAAAAGTAGTCAACTAAGTAAAGCAGACAGAAATTGTGAAAAGAAGCGTATCATTCAAGTCACGACTCGGAGTAACTAGTGGCTGTGACAATGTAAAGTAGCATAAAAATGTACAGTTCAAAACTGTCATGACATTCTTGCAATGCTGCTTTAATTGATAATGTCAGTATGACATCATGAGTACCCCTTAAAGTTCTACCTTGCAAACTTTCTGAGTAGAACCCAAAAAAGTTCTACCTAGTTCTACCTGGTAGAACCCAGTAGAATCAGGTTCTACCAGGTAGAACTGGGTTCTGCCATTTATAATCAAGTTCTACCAAGTAAAACCAGGTTCTACCAACTAGAACCAGGTTCTACCAAATAAAACTAGTTCTTCTATGTAAAAAAACAAGTTCTACTAAGTAAAACCAGGTTCTACATGGTATAACAAAGTTTTATAATATATAACGCAAAAAAAAAACTTAAGTTTACATGGTTCTACTTAATTAAGAAATCCACAGAAGTATTGTTTTTTGTTTGGGAAAGTACATGTAGTACTAAGAATGGTATAAATACAATTAAGCATTGCAAAGCTTTGATGCATAGGATTCTGTGTCAGTGCTCGAAAGCTTTGCAAAACTTACCATTCTTAAAGTTAGAATCTTAGTATTACATGTATATTCCTAAACATGCAAAATAAAATATGTGGATTTGTTTTATTGTTAAATAGAACCAGGTGGAATGGGCTTACTGCTTATATATTATAGAACCACCTGGTTACCCAGCAGATGCTTAAAAATACTAGAGTTGAAACAGATTTAACAAGCGGTAAAGGTCAGGGATGATATATGACTCGTATATTATCCCTGACAACTTTAGCCTTTTAAATCTGGTTACAGGCAGCTCAAATGGTTAACCACCTGAGCTACACCCTGTTACAATAATTTTAAATCTTCCCCTACTGTTAGACTCAGGTACTAATAGAGGCCAGTTCAAAATAACTGGCGACCATGGTACCTGTAGCTTCAGTTGCTTTAGCACCAAATAAGTACATGGACAGAAGTTTACAGTAGAAAATGTATTTAATCCATGCAATGTGGTAAAGCAAAACACCACACTGCCCCAGCGCTTCTGTACCTTACCTTTCTCAGTGCACCCCCCTGAGAAAGGCATGGTGCCAACGTGCTGGGGCAGTGTGGCATTTTGCTTTACCAGATTGTGTGGATTAAATTATGTTTGTACTTTAAATGTTGTCTGTGTAGTTATTAGTTTGAGCTTTCTGTTATTCTGAGTAACTAGTGTCGATGTTAGTAATACATTACCCACCACACTCTCCTGCCCTGATCCCCATACCTCCCATAGGTAACTATGTCAATACTGTATTACTTTATTTGTCCTACCCCAAAACATCTGCCCCTTCCTCATCTTTACTCAGAATAATTGAAAAACCCATAACAGTATACCATCTGCAAATTGTGTTTATTTATGATGCCAGGTCACGTGCATGGTTTGGTGTCTAACAATGGAGGGTGACTAGTATTTGTAAGAGGGAGTGTCCCGGGGGGTTGGAGGGCTTGGAGTTTCAGACGGGGGCTATGGTAAGATCAGTTTTTTGTTTTTTTTTTGTAGTCATGATAGTCAGTTAGTGCAGTATGTGGGAACAGCATTTTGTAAAATCTTTTTTTTTTATTTTCATTTTACAGGTTATAATGAAAACAGTTTCTATCTGGTGAATGGTTCCATCAGATCAAAACATTGGATGTCATTGGGTGCAACATTGAAATTGGGAATGTATTGTAAAGTTGACATTTTACAGCAAAAAAAAAAAATAAATTAAATTCCCATCTGGAATTGAACCAGAAGAACGGTTATTTATTATTTATTTTTATTAATGTTTTTGTTTGTTGTTTGTTAACAACCAGTAATAAGTATTTATTGAGTGTGTATTTTATAATAAAAATCCAATAAAACAAATGGATGAAGACAGAGCTGTGTGACAATGTGTAGTCGTTGCTGGTTACTTTAGTTGAGCTGCCATATGCAGTAGTCCTTCAGTTTCTGGTGCTAGTCAGATTGGGCCTTAGTGGCACATGAGAACCAACAGTGGATGTTTGTTTCTGAAATTAATGGAACTCCAGGAGGAGGAGGAGGAGGAGACAGGGGGACCCATCAGTGGAGGAAAGACAGCTGCAAAGGCTAGTGGCTACTATGGCAACAGAATCATTCACCATCATCATTGTCATCATCAGCATGGCATGATGCCATCTGTGTGCTGTCACCCTGCATAAATTTGGGGCAGTATATGTTTTTGAACCGAGGCAGGTTCATTTTTAAAAAAGTGAGCCTCTCTACATTCTTCGTGGAAAGACATGTTCTTTTGTCATTCACTATTGCCCCAGCAGCACTAAAATTCTCTCTGAATATGTGCTGGCGGGTGGGCAACTGAGGTATTCAATTGCGATCTCAGTTAAAGAAGGCCAGATCAATTTTTTCTGTTGCCAATAAAGCAAGGGTTCATCACCTGCAGTGAGATGTACAGTCTCCTCCATATAATCCTTAACCATTTTTGCAGCAGGGACTTCTGATACCACTATTGCTGCCTGAACCTTCCCAGCTGTCTTTATTAGACCAAAGTCTGACAGCATGTCCCACAGTGGTTTGTCCTCCTGTGGTGTAGCAGCAGTTCTGGTTTGCATTTAATGGGCCAAAACATCAGTAGTGGTGGCAGAAGCAGCAGCAACAGCAGATTGTGCCCCCTTCCTCTCCACCAGATTTTGGTCAGAATTTGAATGTTGCCAAAAGGACACTGATGATATACTACTTTTCTGAACTATATGTGCTGACACTTTCTCAATTAACAGTTCACAATAATGTTCCAGGTCTTTAAAGTCATGTGGTTTGAAGAATGTCTCAATTGTATCCTTAAACCGAGGGTCCAGAAGTGTGGCCAAAATGTAATGTTCTGATTTGCACATATTTACAATGCGCTCATCATTCAGGAAGGTTTGTATCATTTTTCCAACAAGTGATGCAGCATTGATATCATCATTGTCAAAGAACTGTGACTCGAGATGCTGCAGTCTCATCCCAATGAGTGAAATTAAGGGTAGGATCTGTCTTAGTCCGGCACCATCAGAGCTCACCACTCGGCTAGCCTCCTCAAAGGGTTTAAGGATACAACAAAGATTCTTCATCAGACGCCACTGATTAGGGTTGATATTCACATCTCCTTTCCCAATACCATGTTGGACTGCATATTGATGGATGGCTTTCTGTTGTTCAAGTATTCTCTGCATCATATAGTAAATGGAATTCCACCGGGTTGGAACTTCCTGTATCATCTGGTGGAGAGGGAGGCTGTTTTCAATCTGAATCTGCCGCAACAACTTTCGGGCTTTCACAGAATGGCTAAAGTGAGTGCACACAGTGCGGGTAGCTGCAATCAAGTTCTGCACATTTCGGTCTTCACTGATGAAGTCTTTTACCACCAAGTTAATAGTGTGTGCAAAGCATGGTACATGTGTAAACTTACCAAGTCTTACTGCTTTCACAATATTTGTAGCATTGTCAGACACTATAAACCCTGGTTGCAAAGACTTTGGAGTTAGCCACTCAGCAAACTTTTCTTCGAGGCCCTTCAGAAGATGTTCCACTTTGTGATCTTTTTCAAAACCATAAATGCATAAAGCTGCCTGCCTTCGAACTGTGAAATTCCCTTGCTTCTTGCTGCTGCTGCCGTCACCAGTGCCACCACATTATGATGATGATGATGATGATGATGAGGTGGAGGAGGAGGCAGAGGGAGGAAAGTTTACCTAGTGGCCAGTCACAGCCATATAGTCAGTCGTCTGACCACTGGTCCACATATCTGTCATGACATGAACCTTTTTGCCCACTGAACCTTTCAGAGCATCAGACACACTTTTCTGAACAGCATCATACAAATCTGGAATGGCAACACTGGAGAAATAGGTCCGGCTGGGGACCTGATACTTTGGCACAGCAATTTCCATGAGTGCTTTAAAACCTGGGTTAGCCACAAATGAGAATGGGAGCAAGTCAATGGTTATCATCTCCCCAATTGCCTTTGTCAATCACCTTGCCTCAGGCCTGTTGGGCTCATATTTCTGTGACCGCTCAAAGCAGTCTTTCAAAGAAATTTGATGCCCACTATGCTTGCTACTATCACCTGATTTTCTGGGCTGCTTCCCTTGACCTTTACCACCATGAGGGGTGGATGTTGTGGCCATGGATGGTATACGATTCTGGTTGGGCTGTGGTGGTAGAATCAGAGGGGTAAAGAAATGAGAAATAGAGGATGCTGTGCTTTGACTGGAAGGAAGACTTTCATCATCCTCCACCTCTGCATCAGTTACTTCATCGCCTTGGTAAACACCCATTACCTCATCCTCCTCAGCTGAGTGCAGAAGTGCAGCAACGTTTGTGTGCTCCTTTTGTGCTTTTTGATACTGATAAATGAAAGACTTGTTCATATGTCTTATCATTGTTGATGTTCTCAGTCGAGTACCCACTTTACCACGACTTAATTTTGTTTTGCATAATTTGCAAACCACATGGCTGCAGATTTATCTTGTGTGAAAAAATCCCACACAATGTATTTCACAGATTTTGTTGCACTGCTTCTTGTAGGGAGGATAGGTTGATTACTACCACTGCCACCACCACCACAGCCACTACTATTTCCATTACCTCTTTGAGGTGTTTCCATGCCCATCTACACATAATTTTGAAGATGCACAACCTCTCTGACTGGTTGAACTGCATCTCTTTCTTCCCCTCGTGAAGCCTGTCAATCTTCTGTCCTCTGTTGTTCCTCTGCATGTGTGGGTCTCTGACTCTCCAAGTTATGCCCCACTGTCATTAATGTTTTTTTAGCACCACAGCCATCCTTTCAAGAACTTGTTTTTGTTCTTTTTCTGCCTCTGTATTCCTCCTCTTCTTCCCACTCCCCAGAGCTACTGCTACTTGACATACTGACTGCTGCCTTATCTACTACAAACTCAGGATCTGTTCCACTGATTTTCCTCTCACTCTCATCAGTCTTCTCCTCCTCATCATCATCCATCACTCTGCTTACTAAAACTGGCTGCCGCACTATTATGGCCCTTGTGCTCATCATCTGAGTACCACGACGGGTTACTCTTGCAATGTCCTGAATTTTCTGTACTGTTGTTACTGTTGCCTGGATTGCCTGAGAAGTGTTGCTATTTTTTTTACCACTATTTTGTTTACCACTCACGGCTGCATCGCGTCAAGTACTTTAAGTGGTAAGGCACAGGGATATTTTCTCCCTAACAGGTAAATACAGCACTGCTTGCTGCATCGAGTCAAATGCTTTAAGTAGTAAGGCACAGGGATATTTTCTCCCTAACAGGCAAATACAGCACTGCTTGCTGCGTCAAGTCAAGTTTGTTCTGTAAGCCAGTAGAAGAGCTTTGTTTATAAGGTTGAATAGTGACTGTGCTCGAGTCATGTGCATACACACACACACTCCTGTAGTCTATACAGAGAAGTTATAAAATCAAATACACAAGTTACAACAACCAGCTGATTGATACAGTCTGCTGCTATTATAATTTCTGTGTGTATTGTATTTGAATCAGATCAGGGAGCTCTCAGAAAAGGTCAGCTCTGAGTTACCCCCCAGTTTCATACAAGAAAGACAACAAAATTTTGGCCTCAGACAGTCACACTCACACCACTCCACCAAAGCTGTCAGCCAGGCCCAACACGTCGTTCATCGTCTTGTTATTATGCTCGTTTTTTTTTTTGTTAAAGTTTTCTTCCCTCCCAAAACTCCCCCCGACCCCTCACCTTGCTGCCTAAACTGAAGGAGAGACCGCTGACCCGAAACATATAGTTTGTAAAACTTTTTTTTCCACCGCCAAAAATGCTCGAGAGAGAGAGAGTCAGAGAACAGAACACAACTGCGCTCTCTCAAATTCTCCACCACAATGTGCTGCGCTCACTGCAGCAAGCAGCAAGAAGTATGACCCTTGTGGGTCTCTCTGTGACACCCTCCAATAGCTGACTGACTTAAATGTACAGTCACGTAGGGCAATCTGATCAAACCAATCCCCCTTCCCCATGTAGCAGCCTGCAGGCATACCCTGACCCTCCCTTTCTCCACTTTTTTTCCTCCAAGGGACTGGTGCATGTGCAAATGCTTCTGCTGTCTGAGGCACATCATGTGTGCCACTGGAGGGAGAGAACTGAAGGAGTATGCGCGGCACTGAAGCCCAGCATCTGGACTGGTGGTATGTGATTTTTTTTTTTTACTTTTCAGGGCGAACCAAAGTTCACAAAGTTCATGTTTTTACAATACAAGTTCTACCACAGTCGGACTGTGGAGAACCATAGGGTATCGACCATTTTTTAGCTTTGGTCAAACCGAACTTGCAGCCCTAATCATGAGCTCACAACAATCACACAACACCCAAAATGCATCCCCAGAATTAATGGCGCACTCAGTCATGCACGCAGTGGTGGGACAGAGTCCCAGACTTTTTCTGCAGGCTCAAAATGCATCCTACTTGTGTGCAGAAAATTGCAAGTAGTAACACAGTGAAGAGAGACTTTTTCAGCACATACAAAGTCCCCCAAAATTAATGGCACACTCAGTCATGTGTGCAGTGATGGCACAGGCTCCCCAGATTTTTTCTGCAGGTCCAAAAATGCATCCTCCTTGTGTGCAGAAAATTGACAAGTAGTAACACAGTGAAATGAGACTGTTCCAGCACATACAAAGTTCCCCAGAATAAAATTAGGACCGTGAGCATCCTGTTGCTGGTCCAATGCGTTCTGCGAGGCGATTTGAGCAAATGCAATGTGATCATCTCAAGTGGATGGAAGGGTGCCCTTTGGCTGCACACTAATAGTAGCATTGGTGAGTAGATATATACATAGATATGTGTTTGTGTATTTTGTAAGTGAGGAGGGGCCTGACATGGACATGTACTCATGGTATTGTTCTGTATCACACACAGGTCACAGAAACTGTTGGTATGCACATTCCAGTACTCAATGTGAATTATTTGCATTGAAATTGGAAACGGATAACTCTCAAGCACATGAAGGTAAGTATTTTTTTTGGGGGGTGGTGGGAATCATATTTGCAGGTTTGTCTGTAATGGTTTCCTATTTTGTTACTTCTTCACAGATTTCATCTGCACCCTTCTGGAGTCCAGTTGTTAATGATGGTCATGGTCATCTAATGAAACGATTTATGTGTGTTGCATGTGTGCCCAATCCCAAGGGAAGGGGGGTGCCTGATGATGTTGAAGAAGTTTTTTGGATAAGGCCACTCTGACAGAACAACAAAGCATCTGTAAGTTTCCTAAAAAAAGAAATGAATGACTTCTTACAAGTTAATTGTTATTTGTCCCTGCCAGGTTCTCAATCTCAAGTCAAGTTACATTTCAAACCCACATCTTGTCAACTAACACATCCTGTGTGCAATATTTATTGTAGTCTTTCCAAAACAATGAAACAGATGAAATAAAATCTTCATACTTACCAGAATGGATTTCACATGGGTATTCCATAGGTTCTTTTCTGTGCAGTACAACTGCAGTACCATTCTCACCGAGTTTTAGCGATGAAGACTTTTTTTGTTAACCTGTAAAAAAAAAAAAAAAATAAGTGTACCATATGTGTTTTACCATTGTGGCTCTGAAAAGCTACAGAAAACAAATCATACAACTAAAGGAAGCGAAACAGCATAACAAACATGAGTACACATACTCACTTTATGGTTTAAATATTAAGAAGCTTTGTGTCTGTGGCTGATGGATGTGGTAGTCCGGACAGACACATGCTCAGTGGTGGCAGTGGCTAGCATCAGTCCCAGTGGTGGTGGTCCAGGGGTCAGACAGATTCATGGTGGCAGTGGCTAACATCAGTCCCAGTGGTGGTGGTCCGGGGTCAGACAGACTCATGGTTAGCAGTGGCTAACATCAGTCCCAGTGGTGGTCGTCTGGGGGTCAGACAGATTCTTGGTGGCAGTGGCTAACATCAGTCCCGGTGGTGGTTGTCCGGGGGTCAGACAGACTCATGCTCAGTGGTGGCAGTGGCTAACATCAGTCCCAGTGGTGGTGGTGGTGGTGGTCCGGGGACAGACAGATTCATGGTGGCAGTGGCTAACATCAGTCCCGGTGGTGGTGGTCCTCAGACAGACTCATGGTGGCAGTGGTTAACATCAGTCCCGGTGGTGGTTGTCCGGGGGGTCAGACAGACTCATGCTCAGTGGTGGCAGTAGCTAACATCAGTCCCAGTGGTGGTGGTCTGGGGGTCAGACAGACTCATGCTCAGTGGTGGCAGTGGCTAACATCAGTCCCAGTGGTGGTGGTCTTGGGGTCAGACAGACTCATGGTGGCAGTGGTGGCAGTGGCTAACATCAGTCCCGGTGGTGGTGGTCAAGAGGTCAGACAGACTCATGGTGGCAGTGGTAGCAGTGGCTATCATCAGTCCCGGTGGTGGTGGTGGTCCGGGGGTCAGACAGACTCCTGCTCAGTGGTGGCAGTGGCTAACATCAGTCCCGCTGGTGGTATTGGTGGTCCTGGGTTGCACACCGCCTTTTAACAACTTCAGTTAAAACCTGTCAACATTAACCACATCATCATCCTCATAAAGAAAGCTTCCCTCACAGTCATCTATGTCTGAAGTCTGACCGCTGGGAAATTCTTTCTCCATTGTGTCATCATCTACATCAGTGGTGGGCCGTTTCAGGCAGCCACTGCCAGTGCCACCAGGATGCTACATTTCCACATCACCAAAACCACCATGACTAGGCTGGGGTATGAATTCTGAGGTTGCAGTCTCTCCTGGTAGGTGCCTCTCATTCATTTTAATGAATGTTAGCAAACTAACATTTGCAGGAGACAGGTTTGTCCAACGATCCTTGACTATTGCACCTGCAGGAGCTGAATACCTCCTCAACACCTCTACACTGGAGGGTGGGCATGTAGGTACTTCAGTGCCACTGCAGTCAGCTCTGGCCATTCACTGACCTTTCACTGCAGTACAAAAGAGGATCTTCACTTATTGTCAGATGCGTGTTTTCAGACAAATATGACTCAACCATTCTCTGAGCCACACTAAGTCCAGTAGTTGATGCATCATCCTGTTCTCCTGAATCATTTATTTCACAAATACCCACTTGGGACAAAACCTCCCAAAGTGGGTTGATGCCAACCACTTTGGATGACAGACCACCTGGAACTGCTGTCCCCTTCCCCTTGCAGGATATGCTTGATAGTCCTACAGGCACACCTTCAGCTGGATTATGCTGCTGAGGTTTGCTGACCTTGGCAAGTGACTTCTGTGCCCCATGAACCAAGTGCACCAGTTGACCACAGATATGTTTTACCTGTTCAGGCCCTCCCTCCAGTACTGATGCAATTCCACGTTTGTATCATGGGTCCAGCATTGTTGCTTTGGCAAAGTTGTCACTATGCTGAATGCTCACAATGTAACGATTTTGGTCGAATACTGTCAGCATGTGTTGCAGCAACATACTGCCACCACTGTCTCCGGCAACATCAAGGCCATGCTGTACATTCACCAATGTCTGCCTCAGCACCCGCAGCAGTGGAATTGATTGGCTAATGGAGGCAGACTCGCCACTCACTGCCTATGTGGCATGTTCAAAAGGCCACAAAATTGTTATTACAGAGTCCATGAGGCACTACTGTTCAGTCGTCATAGACATGGAGGCCCCGGAACTGTCACGGCTAGTGTGCATCACAAGGTATTCTGAGATGGCTTTGTATTGTTCATACAACCTCTCTGCCATGTATAAAGTGGAGTTCCATCAGGTGACAACTTCCAGCTTCAAGCAGTGCTGAGGCAGGCTGTTTTGCATCTGCAACTGCCGCAGTTGGTCACGGGCCTTTCCAGATCTTGAAAAGTGAGAGAAGATACGTTATGCAATGGTCAGCATTTCCTTTACATCAGGGTGCTACAGAAACTCCTGCACCACAAGATTTAAACAGTGGGCCATGCATGGAACATGAAAAAAAACACCATTCGTGATGCATTTCACCACATTTGACCCATTGTCACTTGCTATGAACTCAGCTCTTAGGGACAGAGGGTTTAGCCATTTGTCAATTTCAGTCAGTACCATGTCCAACATGTTCTCACCAGTGTATGAATAGGTCACATTGTGCATAGCAATCATTCATGCTGTTGAATTCGTGGAAGATTGCTACCATGACAATCCACCTTACTGCACTGATTATTCACACTACCAACATCACAAACAACCCCCGACACCTGCGTCCGGTGTGCAGTTATACACAAATATGAACTCTCCGCTGTTTTGCCACTTGTCCACATATCCATACTTAAATGGATGAATGGAGAGGAGGAATGTTGAAGGGCATGTCTTACTGAGTTGGACACAGTGCAGAACAACTCGGGGACAGCACGGGTAGAGAAGTATGTCCTGGATGGTACTTTCCATTTTGGACTGGCACATGCAGCAAACTGCCGGAACTCAGAATTCTTCACAAAGGAAAAGGGCAAAAGATCAATTGCCAACATTTCCGCTACAGCAGCATTAAGTTCACTTGACACTGTATGATTCGGGGGGTACTTCAGCTTATGTGCAAAAACACTGTAACGTAGGCTGACTTAAACATTTTACATGGGGTGTGATCACAAATGGTTGTGCTCTGTGATGAATGGCATTGGCAGGGAGTGGAGTGTGGATGTTTGATGAAGACGGTTGCACAGGTGATGATGACAAACCCTGAAATGCAGTTATTTTGCCAGATTTGCCAACCAGAGTTGATGTACCACTTGCACTAGACATACTGCATTCACCACCACCACCACAAAAACTGCTACTCTCACCAGCACTGGACAACATTTCAAAGTTATTATGGTCCTCCACCTCATTATGCCTGTAGTAATCCTCTGCTCTTATTACCTCAGTACTGCACACATTTAATTTACTACTGGACTTAACAGTCATGGAAGGGGATAACATGCTCACTATGGTTGCCAGTGATGAGGGTGAATGCCCCACTGTGGTATTAGCTGCCAGCTTGTGCTGGGTCTACAGTGCCAAGTGCCTATTCTTAAGATGCGTATGCTGTTCTTCTTTGCCCAGATGGCTCCCCTTTTTACCTCGACTCACACACATATGGCAAACCTGGCAGATTGCAACTGACTCATCATTTGCATCTTGAATAAAAAAAATCTCAAACAAGGGATTGTGATGCTCTGCTTTTAACATGTCCATGAGATGGCTTATTTAAGTCTGTTATTTTAAGCATTGAAGTGGGGGGGGGGCACATTATGATTTGGGCACTGCACACCTGAACTGCAACTGACCACCACGACTACCTATCATATTTATTACTGGGTCACCATCATCAACTAAAACCGCTAAATCATACCGGGGAGTTCCTGCAAACAGACTCAGACACAGCCACTTTGAATTTCTTTTTCTCCGGTTCCCAGCTGGGGCCATTACATCATCATATTCATCAACATCACACACATCCACATCTTCTGCTCGGATGCTAGCATGTGGACTGCATGTTGCAACAACAGCCTCATCAACGTCATCATCAGCAACTACACCGCCATCACCTGATATTTTTTCACCACACTGTGAATCACTGCATGGAAAATGTGTGACATTAACTGCCATGGTGGACGGAGTATCACATTGTATGCTATCGTTGACATGATTATCAGAATCCTCAGGTTCAGTTACTGGGATGTTACTGGGAAGTATGACATTATCTACGCTGCCACTCACTAGCACTGCTTCACACTCAATATTTTTGGATACGGTACACTGGTCGGAATTCGAACTTGATGCACCAATACTAATACTACCACCACCACTAGCACCAGTAACACTAACACCACTGGCTGGGAAAACATCATCTCCTCCAACTATGAGTGAAGCTACTGATTGGGCTGTAAAAAACATTGCAGGAGAAATACCTTTCCTCATATCAGCAATGCACTTCTGTGTCTGTGTACTACCATGCCCACAGACTATTTTACTGCCAGCATTGCCATGGCAAGAACCAGCTGGGGGATCAACCACAATATTATAACCAAATTTAGATTTTGATACGTTCACTCTCTGATTGGGGGGGAACGCTGGATGTGAAGCCAAAAAAACAACTGTAGCTTCAGCAACAGATAAGGGACTAGTCTGTCATGCAATGAAAACAACTTCAGTAACCAGTGGTGCTGATGAAGTCACAAAAACAATCCAATCAGGTAAAACATTCCTTTTGCCAGTGGAGGTGGGGGGGGGGCACTGACTGCAGATTTTTAGGGCAATACAAGCAGCAAAACAAAGAACAGATAACACGATCGCAGTACAAAATCAGGCAGCTGCAGTGGATAGCAGGTTCACACAGCTGCGCTTGCAATTACACTAGTCTGTGGCACAATAAAAGGTGTATTATTTGATGTCACACAACACCGCACACACACTCACACACAGAA
The DNA here is from genome assembly GCA_016271365.2 of Neoceratodus forsteri. Taxonomy (NCBI): domain Eukaryota; kingdom Metazoa; phylum Chordata; order Ceratodontiformes; family Ceratodontidae; genus Neoceratodus; species Neoceratodus forsteri. The sequence continues at coordinate 690,691,524 of CM028134.1, forward strand.
CAGTTTGTCTACAATGCTGAACGAGTAGTGCGTAGCAAATTGAAAAGTTCAGTAACATGCCACGTATTATGTAAAGAACCTGAAATTATGAACTGCTGCACCAGATCCACACAATACACAATCAACAAAACAAATTTCAACAATTACTGACAATATTACTATGTGTACATTAATACAGTTATATAACAAAAATATAACCAAAAAACAAAGAAATCACTGTTTCTCCAACTTAAATCTACCTACACCACAGATACGCCCCTTCCCCAAAGCACACGTTCACTGTCTTTCACTACACACACTCAATGCTGTACATTAACATTCAAAATCCACACAAAAGCAAAAATGCTCGATGATATGAGCACAGGGTTTCCTACAATCGATGAACCAAAATTTGAGCCCACCAAAAAACACAACGCTTTTTTAACAGCTTTTAGAAGGTTTCAATCACAGACAGCTCTCAGAGCACACTGTCTTCTACTCCTTCCTACAAACACTACCACAAACTGAGGCTGTTCAGATCAATATAGAGCCCATGTGACCTGAAATCCCATGAATCGCTGCAAAATTCACCTTTGGAGCTCAAAAACAAGGCGAACTGAGGCAAAGTGCATTATTCTCAATGTACTTCACCTTAATATTTGGTGGAGTAGTGGTCTGGAAAGGTGGAGTAACGCAAAGTCATTGTTTTCAATGGACTTTGCATTACCTATTATAGCGCAAAGTACTCCGCTTTGCATTGCGGATCACTCCGCGAATCCGCCTTTGCTCTGTGAATCACTTTGAGGAGCGGATTTAGCCCACTTCGCCCATCACTACTCTCTATGGGAAGCAGCCTTGTTGTTAACTGATGCCCATCCATTATCCTCTATGTAATTTTTGATCATTTTGTGTTGTTCGCTGTGCAATTTTTTCTGTCTGTTTAGGAGACTGTTTTATTTTACTGAACTATTAAACCCTCTGCACATTACCGTTAGTCTGTGTGCATGCCCTCAAGTCATACGCATTTTATTGTGCCACTGTATGAGCAGTACTGTAAATCTCTGAGCCCGTCTGTATTATTGTTTCCTGCTTCTACCTAGCTACTGCTGTAAATATTACCACCCCCACCCAAAAGAAGGTATCGTTGTTCCACTTTTGGATGTGTGAAGAGTGTGGTTAAGGTCTTGTGCCTGTGCTATATCTCTTTATTGCAACTTTTTCCTTCTCGAAGTCCCTATTGTTTTTTGGCTGTCCACCCATCCAAAACCGAAGAAATAGAACCTTGCTGTTACATGTCTCTCTTCAGTGTGTGGAAATTGTCGTCACTGTACTACTATTGTGTGTTTCCCTGTAGTACTGTGAACACTCTCTCTCTCCAGTGAATATTAAAGCATTTAAACGAACAAAAAGACATAATAAAAAAAAGTACCTCTTACTGTATTTTTTGCATCATACTGACTTTGTGAATTCTCTTGAATTTGTTACAGCAACCCACAAAACCCGAAAAAATACTTTCTATGATGCACGTTTCTTTTCTTGACGACAGTGTAATATAAAAAAAATGTCCACGAAGAAATGGACATGCAAAGCTGTTTATGGCTGTGGCGCTGCTGACAAGAAGACTATTGCTTGTGTGCCCCCAAATGGTAGCAGTGGAAGTTGTGATGATGAGGCAGGTTCATCGGGGGGAACAATGTTAAGTCTGGTCATGGATGTGGACATGGTATTACGAAGCAGCGGAAGAGAAAGGTAGTAGTTGCGACAAGTACAGGGATTTCTGTGGCTCCATTTTTCTCAGCCAAATCAGTGGCATCAATGCTGGCTGGAGATACTTGTGGCACTGGTAGCAAAGAGAGTGACAGAACTGTTAATAGTAGCAGTGTTGCTACTACAACACAGGGAAAGTTTTCATGTGGGAAAAATGTTGTGGAGTCAGAAGACTTGAGGGTAGTTGATGCCCCACTTCCCACAGCAGCCTGTTCATCATGAATCACATTCTCATGTTTCCACAGATCCTCATGTTAGGGCATCCAAAGAATCAGATGGTGACGAAAAAATGTAAATGATCAGAGTGAGGTGGAGTTTGTAATATCTCCATAGCATAGCATCCAAAGGGAAGTTGAGGATAATGATACTAGTGACCCTATATGGGAACCTGAGAAAAAAAAAATTATGGTGGCTTTAGGTGCACAGTCTCTTTGTAAATCCACTCCCTTAAAGTTCTTCTGATGTAGCTGTGTCTGTAGCTGACCCTGAAGTCATAGTAATAGATTGTGATGTTCAGTCAAAGTTTGCATCACACCACAAATCATGCATCACACCACCCATTTCACCTCCCAAAAAACTGCAGATCAATATTCCGCAGCTGTGTCATGTGAAATGTAGGGCAGCCAAATCCCTAGTTTGGGATTTTTTCACACAAGATGAAACAGTGCAGTCTTCCAGCTTTGCCAAGCATGTGTGAGGTGCTGGAAAAAGGATAGCCACCTTGGCACTGGGGGACATCATACTCACCTCAAGAGCAGGCACATGGCACTGTGGACTCAGCACCAGAGGGAAGCTGATGCCATAGTGGGGCATTCACCCTCATCAACCTTATTGAGCAAGGTATCCCCTTCCCAAGTCACTGTAAAAAGTAGCCAAGTAGGTAAAACGTGTGACTTAATACTGGTGGATTACTATAGTCATAAGGAGGAAGATGACTTTGAATGTTCCAGTAGTGGTCAGAGTAGCAGTGGTGGTGTAAGTATTACAAGCTCAAATAGTAGTCATTCTACTACATCAATCCCTGTGCTTGAAACATATAAAATAACATAATTCATTGGATTGTCACCTGTGCACCCACCCGAGGTCAAAGCCACCCCATCCATGGCAGTTCGCAGAGCAGAGATATTTGAAATATCCCAGTCAAAACACAGAACAATGCAACCCACATTGCAGAGACTTTTTGAGCTGCACAGTAAATTCTCACTGAATCATGCAGCTGTGCATAAACTGAATGTTGCCATAACAGAAATGCTTGCAACTGACCTTTTGCCATTCTCATTTGTGGAGAATGCAGGAGTCTGATGCTTTGCGGCATATAGAAACATGTAAACTGACAGCAGAAGGGGATCACAAGATCCATCTAGTCTGCCCAATATGGGTAACTAACCCCGCCATCCTTTCTGTGAAATGATACACCTGTGCCTGTCCCAGCTGTTTTTGAACCCATTTACTGTTTTGGCCTCCACCACTTCCCTGGGCAGGCAATTCCAAGGGTTGACTACCCTCTCAGTAAAGAAATGGAAATTACGTACCTACTGTAATTCTTGATCTTCTTGGACGAAGTCTCCACCACTCATTCACACTAATGGGATCTATGCTGGAGGTGCTAGGACCCAGCAGGAGCAAACTTTTCAAGAGGGTCAGCACCAGAGATGGAGCCATGAGGAAGTGGCACCACGAGCCGTGGCTCATGCAGTAGAGACTACCTCAGCGTCGACCCTCCAACTGCCTCAGTACCTTTTTTTCTGAGGAGGTGCAGCATAATTAACCTAGAGGTCTAACCTAACAAAATCGGACATAAGATAGACCGAATGACCCTTGTAAGAAGGGTCAACAACAGAGTCTTCACAGCCCAGCCATTGAGGGAGTAAAGACCAAAAATAGAGATGTGAGCTCGGGGGATGGTGGGTAGGCCTGTGAATGAGTGGTGGAGACTTCATCCAAGAAGATCTAGAATTGTGGTAGGTACATAATTTCCATATCTTCCTGGACATAAAGTCTCCACCACTCATTCATAGTAATGGGAGAGTACCGAGCTAATAAACCCCCGAGACGGACAGCAGGAGAAACTAAGGGCTCACATACTTAGGACAAAAGTCCATTAAGAATAGTCCTACTAAATGACAGATGTCATCTGGCATGGACATCCAAAGCATAGTGCTTAATGAAAGTATTCACTGAGCTCCATGTAGCCACATTGCAAATATCTGCAATGGGCAAGTTGCTGATTTCCACCAGAGATGCTGCGACTGCTCTAGTAGAGTGAGTGTACACTCCGTCTTCCAGCTTAACCTGTGCCATAGAATAGCAGTGGTGGAGACATGCTACCAGCCACGCCTAAATGCACCTAATAGCGACAGGTTGACCCAGGTGGGTCTCACTGAAGGAAACAAACAGTTGTTGAGCCTTGCAAATTTCTTTTGTTCTATCCAGATAGAATTTCAGTGCTCTCTTAACATCCAAAGAATGAAGGGTACATTCCCCATCATTCTGAAAGTTAGTAAAGTAGGTAGGTAGGACTAAAGGTTAGTTTAGATGAAATTTTGAGACAACCTTAGGGAGAAACTTAGGGTGAGTCCTAAAAACTACTTTGTCCTTGTGAACTACAGTGTACCAGGGGTCTGTGACCAGAGCATGTATTTCAGAAACTCTACGGGCCGAAGTGATGGCCACCAGGAAGGCCATTTTCCAAGTGAGGAACTTCAACTCACAGGTAGCTAGAGGCTCGAAAGGTTTCCAAGTGAGCATGTCTAGCACAAGGTTAATGTCCCAGGCTGTGACTGGACATCTGATAGGATGTCTGGTATGCAGAATACCCTTAAGAAACCTCTTAACTACAAATAACTGAGCCAGAGACAAGGAATGTACCTGCTCATGATAAGCTGAAATGGCACAGAGATGAACTTTGACAGTAGAGTACTGGAGACCTGAATTTGAGAGGTCTAAAAGGTACTCCAGGACTTTATTTGGTGGGCAGGAAAAAGGGTTCAAAGAGGATTTTGCACACCAGAGACAGAAACGCTTCCATTTGGCTGTGTAGGTTTTTCTAGTGGCTGGTATACACACAGCCAAGAGAATATCTGAAACCCTACGGGAAACATTGAACCTATTCACCGCTATCTCTTCAGGAGCCAAGCATGAAGGTGAAGCGCCTTCAGATTGGGATGGACCACGGGCCTCTGGGTCAGAAGGTTCATCTGAAGGGGAAGTGCCTGTGGGAGGGTTGCCGACAGACTGTTAAGCAGCGGGAACCATATCTGTCAAGGCCAGAAGGGAGCAATGAGATCATTCTGTCTCCATGAGACTCGAATTTGAGAAGTACCCTCTGAATTAGAGGAAGAAGTGGAAAGGCGTATAGAAAGCGTTTTGTCCACTGCAGCCTGAACTTATCCTGACAGAAATATGCCAGGTCCAGGATTTCTGGAGCAGAAGAGAGGCAGTTTTGAGTTGAGTGGAGATGCAAAAAGGTCCAGGTCTGGAGTGCCCCACTCTTTGAAGAGTGACTGAGTGACATTTGAGTTGAGAGACCACTCGTGAGGATCTGTCTCTCTTCTGCTGAGACAGTGTGTCAGTTTGTTCTGCATGCCTGGCAAGTAAACTGCATGGATTAGAGCCTTGTGCTCCAGGCATCATTCCCACACTCTCATAGCTTCCCTGCACAATGGGTAAGAGTGTGCACCACCCTGATTGCTGATGTAATACATCACTGCTTTGTTGTCCGTTTGAAGGAGAATGTTCTTGTGACAGAGTATGTCCTTCAAGGCCCAAACTGCATAGAGGATGGCTCTCATTTCCCGGACGTTTATGTGAAGCCGGGACTCGTCCAGAGTCCATGTACCTTGAGTGTGGAGATTCTGGAAGTGAGCTCCCCACCCTATCAGGGATGCATTGGTGGTAATGGAGATCTGATGATCCAGAGGAGCAAAAGGATACCCTTCCAGAAGGTTGCCCTCCTGCGACCACCAGGTGAGTGACCTCTTTAGAGGTTCTGTCACCTTGATGGGAAAGGACTAAGGGTGAGTGGTTGAGGACCACTGAGTACTGAGCATCCACTGAGAGGTTCTCATGTGGAGACATGCTAGGGGTACAGTGAACACCGAGAATGCCATGAGACCCTGCATCCATTGCATCTAGATAGCTCAAACCAAGCTGTTTTCTATGATGTATCAGGCCATCTGTAGGATATCACTCCTTCTGTCCTCTGGGAGAAAAGCTTTTGCAAAGGAGGTATCCAGAAGAGTTCCTATGAAAAGGAGTTTCTGGGAGGGCTGCAACTGTGATTTGTTGTGATTTAGCAGGACTCCCATGGACGTGAGGAAGTCTGAAGCCTTGGCTATGGTGTCCAGAGTTCTCTGTCTGAAGGGGCTTGCTAGAAGCCAGTCGTCCAGATATGGGAACACTTGAATTCCGATTTTCCTGAGATGTGCTGCGAGAATTGCACAACACTTTGTAAAAACTCACGGTGACGCGGATTGCCCAAAGGGCAGGACTCTGAACTGATAATGTTGACCCAATGCCACAAACCTTAGGTATTTGTGGTGCTTTGTGTGTATAAGAATGTGTTAGTAGGTATCCTGCATGTCCAGGGAGGCTAGCCAATCGTGTTGAAGAATTAAAGGTAGACAGGCACCTAGAGATATCATCTTGAACTTTTCCTTGTGAAGGAATTTGTTTAACTTTCTGAGATCCAGAATGGGGAGCATGCCGCCAGTTTTCTTTGGAACTAGAAAGTAATGGGAGTAGAAACCTGTGTTTTATTGGTCCAGTGGAACTACTTCTACTACCCTGTTGTTCAGAAGGCCTTGTACCTCGGGAGCAAGGTCTGACTGTACTGCCAACAGCCTGGGCTGTTGTTTGGGGGGATGATCCGGGGAGGTTCTGAAAGATTGCATGAATACCCCTCATGGATTATCCAGAGGATCCATTTGTCTGATGTTATAGACTTCCACCGGTCGTAGAATTCAGAAGGTGGCACTGGGCGCTTTGGGGCCTTGTGCCTTCTGCTGTGTTTTCTTTTGTGGCTGCTGGGTGTGGTTTCTGTTAAAAAAAAAAACTGCCTTTCCCCAAAAGGACTGACGGTTGTGAAATTGATGCTTGCTAGCACACCCCCGAAAGGGGGTGGGTGCAGGTTGAGCTGTCTTAATGGCTGACCTAGTCTTCTGTGTGGCCTCCAGGTCTTGTTCCACCTGGGGTTCGAACAGATACATACCGTCAAAGGGTAAGGCCATGACCTGCTGCTGGGCATCATTCGTGAAGCCCAAAGTATATAGCCAAGAGTGGCAATGGGTACAAATGCCCGCCGCTGCCGCTCGAGAAGCAGTATCAAAAGCATCCATTGCATCTTTAACCTGTTGGTTATTGGACTCGATGCCCCTGGTTATGGTGTGAAGTAGCTCTGAATTAGTTTCCAACTCAGGCAGAGCTTCTACCATTTGCTCGAGCAAATGCCAAAGGACATACTCATTTTGAGGAAAAATAGCCCTGGTAGCTGGCAATACGCATACCCATGGTGGAGGCAGCAAAGACTCTCTTTCCTAAGGTGTCTATCTTATGAGATTCTTTATTTATAGGCTGGGCTGTAGATGCCTGAGGGAGGACAGCCTTGTCATTCTCTGCTAAGACTACAATGGGATCAGCAAAAGCTTGTGAGGCCAATATGGTTCGATCCTTGGGAGCAGCATACTTCCTGCCTATGGACTTAGCCACGGAAGGGATGAGAGCAGGATTGTTCCATACCATCTGGGAAAGGGTCTAAAAAGGGATCTCCGGGCAAAGGGGTCTCCTGGGACATGTAGGTAATGGAGTCTTAAAAGCTTCCCAGGATCGATTTCTGTAGTCTGGAGAGAAAGAGTGGAATTTAAATTTTTCAGCAGAGACTTTAAGGAAAGATCTTCGACCACAGGCTCTGCAGCAGGATTAATCCCTGCTCCTTTAACATCATCACCCAGAAGAAGATCTGGATCAGGCTCAAAATCATCTCCTGACAGTCCAGGGGGACTGTATGGACAGGAAAGGAGTGAAAATCAGAATGAAAATTAGAAGAGGAAAGAATCGGAGTCAAAAAGTCCTGGAAGCTGGAAGGTGCCGCACCAAGAATCGGTGCCGATGAAGCACACGGCACCGCACCCAAGGAAGTCAGCGCCATTGGAAACAGCCCAGCACACGGCATTAAGAGAGCCCCCAGTGCTGCAGATGGCACCGGCATAGCCGACAGCACTGACAGAGCCCCCAGAGCTGTGGACAGTGCCAACAGAGCACCCGGCACCGCAGACAGAGCCCTCAGCACTGCAGATGGCACCAGCAGAGCCCTCAGCACTGTGGATGGCTCTGAGAGTCTCCTAAGATTCTGGAAACCATGATTTGAAGGAAAAGAAGGAAAATTAACAGGAGATAAAGGCATCAGTGTGGACCCCTGCGCTGCAGCCATGTGAGGGGGAAAAACACCTGAGCACGGAGTCGATGGCAGCGAAGAAGGCACCATATGACTAGGAAGGTCCAACCTCTCTACCCAGTCCCTTGAATGGCCACATAAGTCCTGGAGTGACCAGGCCAGTCAGCTAGACCAACCTCTCAGCCCATTACTCTATAAGAGCAGCCCACTGGTGAAACTGCTCATCAGAGGCCCTTCCAATAGGCGGAGATGAGCTCTGATGTCGAAGAGGTCGGGCACCAGAGCCAGAAACCAGTGACTCAGAGAGAGGAGGAGGCCGGTGCCTAGCCCCAGTGACTGACCACCAGAAGGCAAACTCGAGTGATGCCTTCTCTTTCTTGACTTGTGCACCGAAGAACTTGAGGCCAAATGGTGCCACGAATGGGACCATTTCCTTTTGTGCATTCCAAGGGACCACCCATCTCCCTGAGCATTGGACCATCCATTGTCATACCCATCCTCCGGGGAGGGCAGCGGACCAGACCCAGCCTGGCTGACTGAATAGCTTTCATATGAAGTCTCCCTACCATCACCTGACCCGCTCATGGTCAACTCTGTCAATGGAGGGCTAAAGACTTCTTTATTAATCAATAAAATTAAATCTACTCTGTACTTGTTTTGAAGATAAATTACAAAATAATAAACTGAAAACTATGCTGCTAATTTGAAGTTTGACTCCCGGAGGGCGAACAACGTCATCACTGAAGCGCACTTGATGGCGGGGAAAAAAGGAACTGAGGCATTTGGAGGGTCAACACTGAGGTAATCTTTACTGCACATGACACAGCTCACAGTGCCGCTTCCTCACGGCTCCATCTCTGGCACTGACCCTCTTGAAAAGTTTGCTTCTGCTGGGTCCTAGCGCCTCTGCCATAGATCCCATTAGTGTGAATGAGTGGTGGAGACTTTATGTCCAGGAAGATCTTCCTAACATTGCTCCTGAATCATCCACCCTTGAGCCTCATATCATGTCCTCAAGTTCTGATGCTTTTCTTCTCCTCCTGAAGGAGCTTCTGTACCCCTACCTTATGTATATCCTTGATATACTTTAACATCTCAATCATGTCCCCCCTCTCCCTCCTCTGCGCCAGGGAGTACATGTGGAGCTCCCTCAGCCTATCCTCATATGCCATTTGATGCAGACCCTGAATCATTTTTGTGGCTCTTCTCTGCACTGTCTCAATCCTATTGGTGTATTTCCTAAGGTGCTGCCTCCAGAACTGTACACAATATTCCACAGGTGGGAGCACACTAGCATCCTGTAAAATGGCAGCACCACCTCCCTTCTGTGACTCGTGATTCCCCTCCCTATGTACCCCAGTATATCACTGGCCTTTAGCACCACCTTTTTGCACTGCTTCCCCACCTTTAAGTCATCTATATAATGACCCCTAGGTCTCACTCCTGGTTGATGCATGCCAGTTGCTCCCCTCCCAGGTAGTATCCCACTTTGGGGTTTCCCTTGCCTAAGTGCATGACCTTGCACTTTTTGGCTTCAAACTTCAACTGCCAGGTGTCTGACCACTCCTCAAGTTTCCTCAAGTCTGATTCCATGCTCTTGACTCCTTCTGGGGTGTCCACTCTGTTGCAGATCTGCAGGTACACCTTCCCTTTCAATACATTACCGATGTCGAGCTAAGAACACACTGAAGAGTAGGAACCCCAGTACTAGCCCCTGAGGCCTTCCACTAGTCACTTCCCTCTTTGTCGATACCACTCCATTTACCTGCACCCATTGTGTTCTTCCCTTTAGCCAGTTGCTCATCCAACCCACCACTTCCTTACCTACTCCAATGTGGTCCAGCTTCTTTACCAGCCTTCTGTGTGGAACTGAGTCAAAGGCCTTACTAAAGTCCAGATAGACCACATCCATCGCTCCCCCTTGTTCCACTGCCTTCATTACCCAGTCAAAGAAGACAACCAGGTTTGTCTGACATGACCTTCCAGCCATGAAACCATGCTGTTTTGGGTCCTGTTGCCTGCTTGATTCCAAATGTGCTACTATTCTTTGCTTGAGCAGTGTCTCCATCAGCTTTCCTACCACCGATGTGAGGTTCACTGGATGGTAATTTCTAGCCTCCTCCCTAATTTGTTAAGTGGGACCACTATCGCCCTCTTTCAGTCTTCAGGCACTGTCCCACTTTCCAGTGATTTGATGAAGAGCTCCACCAGGGGTGCTGCTATCACATCCCCCAGTTCCTTGAGAACTCCTGGGTGAATTTCATCTGGCCCCATGGCCTTTTCCTTTAATTTATATAGGGCTTCCAAGACTTGTCCCTCCATGAAAAGACTTAAGTCTATCCCTGGTCCCTGAGTGCAACTGCTTTGCAGATTTGGGCTATCCCCTGCATTCTCCCTAGTGAACATGGAACAGAATTATTTATTTAGAACTTCTGCCTTCTCACTGTCCTTCTCTACTAGCCCCCCTCCCGAAACTGCTAGCCTTACTATTCCTCCTTTAGTCTTTCTCCTTTCTTTTATATACCTAAAAAAGGTTTTGTCTCCCCCTCTAACACCCTGTGCTAACCTTAATTTGGTTAGAGCTTTAGCTTTTCTTATTACTTTTCCCACTTCCCTCTGTGCAACAATGTAAGTTTCCCAGTCTTCATCCTTGTTTGATGCCTTATATGCCTTGTAGGCCTTTCTTTTCTCCCTTACTATAGTAGCCACCTCCTTGGTGAACCAGAGGGGTTTCCTTCTCTTATTTGCCTTGCTGATCCTCCTAGCATACTGCTTAATTACCTCCTTGATAGCTCCCTTGAGGTTCCCCCACATTTCCTCCCCCCACTTGCCCGAGTTTCTTTACTAGGCTGGTTCACGTTTTGGAAAAGTCTGCCTTTCTGAAGTCCAAAACTCTGATCTTGGAATGGCCGGTATCCATAGTTGTGTTGATTTGGAAACTGACCATACAATGGTTGCTGTTGCTAAGATGGCACCCTACCTCACCATTTCTACCCTGTCACTGTTGGTCAGAACCAAGTCCAAGACGTCTCCACCTCTGGTAGGTGAATTAAATTGCTTCAGCCCTGCCTCCTACAGGGCCATTACAAATTCCCTGCCTCTTGTTGTTGATGCTGTGTGAGAACCCCCATTAATGTCTGGTAAGTTAAAGTCCCCTACTGTAACTGCCTCACCCTTGTCCATTTTATGTATCATCTCCAATGTTTCTTTGTCCCCATCTTCCCCCTGCTATGGGGGCTTGTAGATATCTCCTAACCCAATGGCTACCCTATTTTGTACGTATAATCCTTTTTCTGAATCTGTAATCTGACTGTACTTGCATCTTGTTGGCCTATGTATGAGAAATTTATTTCCTGTACTCTCCCGGGTCATACCTGAAAATAGGCAAATGTCTTGTCTAGTGTACTTACCTGGTTAACAAAAGCTAAATAAATAAATACCCCATTCCCCATCTCAGCTGCTACCCACAGTGCCTCAGTGTCACCTAGAGTCCCCTGGATTTCTGTGGTTTTGATTTCTCACAGATATATAATGATACCCCCCTCCCTTTTTCCCCTTTCTGTCCCTCCTGTGCATGTTGAATCCAGGAATGGTCATGTCCCATCCATGGCTTCCTGTCACAGCCACTAAGTCTAGTCCATCCCCTGCTATAGTGGCCATGAGGTTGGGGATTTTGTTAGCCCGGCTTCTGGCATTAGTTACCATTCTCTTCCATGTGCTACCCTCCTCCTTTTTACAAGTGTGATTTCTCTCTGAAGCCCTCCTTTTTGTAGTTTCCATGATGGAACTCCTTGGCTCCAGATCATTGAGATTATCTCTTTCCCATAATGCTTCTGTCTTCCTTGGAGTAGTTATATTTTTTTTTTCCTCCCTGTGTTCATAGCATACTGTATGTTCTTAATGCATTTGGAACATCTTTTTGGAATTTTGCTATTTGTGTCATACGTGTTGCTTGTAATGCAGTGTCCTGGCTCTGAATAACCTTTGATGGGGCAGGGGCATCTGCTAGCCCACATGACATGATGGATGTAGGTACATGTCCTAAAAGGGTGCAGACACATGTCCCAAATGGAAGATCCTGTCCATGACATAGTTTGCCACCCATGCTGTCCCCGAGTTGTAGAGGACTGTGAAAGAGTCCATAAGACATGCCCCTTCAGCATTCCACATCACCGTACATTCATTTATGTATGGATATGTGGACAAGTAGCAAAACGGTTGGTGGTTCTTATCTGTGTATTACAGCACATTGAGCACAGCTAACTGGGGTAGTATTTGATAATGGTATGGGAAAGAACTGTAATACAGTAAGTCAGACTGTAGTAGTAGCGACCTTCATGGTATCAGACAGCATGCCATGCTTGCAATGCAGAGTTTAGCAGAGTTGCATACAGGTGAAAACATGCTGGACTTGCTACAGACAGAAATCGATAAGTGACTGCACCTCCTGTCCCTAAAAGTTGGTTTCATAACAAGCGATAATGGGTTAAATGTTGTTAAATGTATCAGCAATGGTGGGTTTGTGAGGGTTCTCTGCATGGTTCACTGTCTAAATCTTGTAGTACAGGAGTTTCCACAGTACCCCAAAATCAAGCAAATACTGACTGTTGCACATCGCATCTGTGCCCACTTTTCACATTCATTCTGGAAAGGCCCTCCAAAACAGCCTCCCTCAGCACCATCTCAAGCTTGAAGTTGTCATGAGATAGAACTCCACACTTTACATGACACAGCAAGAGATGAGCAGTACAAAGCTATCTCAGAGTACCTTGTGATGCACACTAGCCGTGATAGCTCTGGGGCATCAATGATTCTGACAACTGAGCAGGGGTGACTCATGGATTGAGTCATACTAATTTTGAAGCCATTTGAACATGCCACACAGGCAGTGAGCAGTGACACTGCATCCATTAGTCAAGCCATCCCACTGCTGCAGGTGCTGAAGTGGACATTGTTGAATCTGCAGCCTAGCCTTGATGTGGCTGGAGACAGGTCAAGCTGTGCATTACTGAAACACATGATTACAATCTTAGACAGCAATAGACACATCGCCACCATTCAGCAATCTCCAGAATTTGGAATAGCCATGATGCTGGACCCACGCCACAAATGTGGCATTGCATCCATAGTGGAGGGGGCATGATCAGGTTAAAAATCTCATGGGACAGCTGGTCAGATTGGTTCATGAGGCACAGATGTCATGTGCAAAGTTCTGCAACCCACAGCATAACCAGGCTGAAGGTAATTTTGCTCACAGTGCCTCCAGTAAGGTGGCTGAAAAACAAGGGCTGGTGTCAACTGCACAGCTGCCCACTAATTCACTTTGGGATGCCTTGTCCCACGTTGGAATTTGTGATTTAGAGGAAGGGGGGGAACAGGTGGACAACTCATCAAGACTGTGGGCAGTACAGAGGATGGTTGAGGCCTATTTAGCAGAAAACAGGCATCTGACAATATTGGATGATCCTCTGGTGTACTGGAGTGGCAAAGTGGATGACTAACCAGTGCTAACATCAATAGCACTGAAGTACCTGACCTGCCCACCCTCTAGTGTAAGTGTGAAGAGGGTATTTAGTTTTGAGGGGGCCATTGTGCATGGCTGTCATACTAACCTATCACCTATAAATCTTGGCATGCTGCCATTTATCAAAATGAATGAAGGTCACATTCCAAGTAGGACAAGCACATCTATGTTTGTACCCAGTAGTGGTGATGGTGGTGCTGATGAGGGTGAAGCAGACAATCCTGGTGGCAGCGTCAAACGGCATTTAATTGAAGTTGATGTGCTCATGGAAAAATAATTCCCAAGTGGGGACAACTCAAGCCTTGAGGATTGCGAAGGCCGCTTCCTCACTGATGAGGATGAGGACATTGGCCGAAGTGCATAAACACAAAATTGGCTTTAAAGTACTTCTTACTATTAAAAGTTTTATAATGACATGTGATTATAGTTCGCTTTCACCTTCCTTGATTTTCCCATAATTGTTCCCAGAAAGTGTGCAGTCATTACCTGAAGTCATCTAAATACATGTCACCTTGTAGCCACTGACATCATGCTGACTGAATGAGAGATATCCTGCCACTGAAATACATAAGACACCCCAGCCAGCCACCCTGCTTGTTGAGAGACAGAGAGAGATGGAGAGAGTGTGCCTTTTCACAATATAAGAACCCCCAGCCAGCCATTCTGCTTGTTGAGAGACAGAGAGAGACAGAGAGTGTGCTTTTTCACAATATAAGAACCCACAGCCAGCCACTCTGCTTGCTGAGAGAGACAGAGAGTGTGCCTTTTCACAATATAAGAACCCCCAGCCAGCCACCTTGCTTGTTGAGAAACAGAGAGAGACAGAGAGTGTGCCTTTTCACAATATAAGAACCCCCAGCCAGCCACCTTGCTTGTTGAGAAACAGAGAGAGACAGAGTGTGCCTTTTCACAATACAAGAACCCCCAGCCAGCCACTCTGCTTGTTAAGAGACAGAGAGAGACAGAGAGTGTGCCTTTTCACAATATAAGAACCCCCAGCCAGCCACTCTGCTTGTTGAGAAACAGAGACAGAGTGTGCCTTTTCACAATACAAGAACCCCCAGCCAGCCACTCTGCTTGTTAAGAGACAGAGAGAGACAGAGAGTGTGCCTTTTCACAATATAAGAACCCCCAGCCAGCCACCCTGCTTGTTGAGAGACAGAGAGCGTGCCTTTTCACAATATAAGAACCCCCAAGCAGCCACCCTGCTTGTTGAGAGAGACAGAGAGAGACAGACAGACAGAGAGCATGCCTATGAAGAACCCATAGCCAGCCAGTCAGCATGATATGACATCAACTGCAAATGCAACAAGCGACGTCCATCAGGAAAGTACCACCTGACTTGTTCTGCTCGTGCTATGTATGGTACTGGCTTCCAAAAACACATTTGTTTTCTGATGCCATAGTGAGTTCATGTCCTTTGAATATGCACTGATTTATTTCTTATTGCCCCACTTTGGTACTGTAGTCAGTTTTGCAGAAATTGTTATTGTAATCATTATTAGCCGCATGTTCCTGAAATAAAATCCATAAATTTAGCACTGTTGTTTTAAGCTGTGTAATCAAATATAAGGTATTCAGAATTAATAGGGATTCCAGTATTTACTAATAATGGACTATTCTTTTCAAAAAGTTACTTTGTTGTGTTAGATGATTTTTTTTCAAACATATCTGCATGATCAGTACAAGATTACATGAAAACAAATAACATCAAAGTACTTGTACCACAGAGACCAATAATTTCTAATGTTGGTTGTTCTTTCTGGTTATTTCCCTGTAGGTGTTGCACCACAAGCCTGGATGCTGCCAACAATGCATCATCACACAGTTAACAAAATTTCACTCGTCCAAAACATCAGTAATTTACATCAAGTGAGAATCTCATTTACTGCATTTTTGACTTGAATGGTGTGGTTATCCATTTTTTCCCTTTTTATACAGGTACATGCTTTGTCACTATGGCCAGATAGAGTCAGACCACTTTCTATTTTTCTTCACAGGTGACTGTTGTAACTTGCAATGATTATGACCTAAATGTTACAAAGTACTGTTACTGCACCAATGACACCGTTGCAGTGCAGCCATATAAATTATTTTATGTACAGGTAAGTATTTGTCTGATTTCCTCTTTATTATTCCTTTTTTTTTCTGTTGTTGTTTTTCACATTGGTGAAGTATTCAATGGTGGTCAAATACAGGCCAGCTAATCTCTATTTTTTCTACACAGATGACAGGTGTACTTAAGTATGCAAGTAGTCTACAATGTGTATTCCTGGTCAGGACTGCAAGACACTGGTCCAATGCAGGTCACTAAAATGTATTCTTTTATTCACAGGCATTTAGTAGTAGATGTGTATTTGAAGCTGGATATAACAAAAGGCAGGAAGAGTACTGCTGGGTAGTGGACGGGTAACTGGAATTAACTCTAAATAATTCCAGCATCATCTCTTTGCAGGTAACATCGAGATGCTGCAGTATGTTCCAATTTCTAGATGCGACAACACTTCAGATACAGTGAAGACCTGGAAAGAAGAAAAACATATTATGGACAATTTTTCAATGAGGCCCCCCCCCCATAAAAAAAAAATGCTTACCTTTCATGACTTGCAATTGCAGTATTGCTGAAGTCAACAGGCAGACACATGTAGAATCCATCTGCGGCAGCATGGTTACACCAATGTGGTTGTGAATGTGGTGATACGAATTGAAAATATAACCAAAAAGAACAGTAATGAGAAATGGTTAAAAGTTACTCACCCACCACAGTAACCCCTTCCCTCAAAAAAATGTTACATTACTTACCACATTAGACGGTGGTACATATGTATGGCATGTGGATGTCATCATAGCCAACAAACAGCTCAAGGGAAAACATTAAATATGTATGATGGTTCCCTGCAAAGGAGCAACAAGACAGACTGCTTAAGTTACAACAACCAACAAGATTCGATACAAATTTAATGGCACTGTCTCTCAACAAACATGACAGAGATACTTACAATAACTAACCATTGATAGTATGAATACACACACAATGGGCAGCGTGTTTCAGTCAATGCAGCAGAAGACATTTACAGAACATCAAATTATACTTCAACCCGTGGTCATCGGTGGCTATCAGCATTCAGCAAACCCCTTGTACATCAATAGTGGCAGCAGCAGTCATACAAACACCACTGATAGCGAACAGCACATCCTGAAGCTCTCATTGAAAGCTCTCATTATGTATACTGACATTTTCTCACATAGCATCACCACAAGATGTTTCCATTTCATTCTTGTAAAGTTCTTTACTGTTTTAGTGAACAGCAGGAATGGGCAGCAGCATGGAATTTTCTCACTTGGGACACTTGTACACAATTATGTCTCTCTCTATAAATTTTCCAAAATGCATAAAAAAATATGTGGGATTGTGTGAACACTTTTTCATGTTGTTATTCTTGATCAGGACTTCTCAGAACATTTGGCACAGCAAAGCAACAGCAGCAACAGGCAGCAGCAAGGCATTGTCTCACTTGTGACACTGATACACAATTATGGCGCTCTCTGTAAATTTTCTGGAGTGCAGAAAAAATATGTCGGACTTGTGTGAACATGTTTTCATGTGGTTATTCTTGATCAGGACTTCTCAGGACATTTGGCACAGCAAAGCAACAGCAGCAACGGGCGGCAGCAAGGCATTTTCTCACTTGGAACAATGATACACAATTATGGCTCTCTTTGTAAATTTTCTGGAGTGCAGAAACAAATATGTGGGACCTGTGTGAACACTTTTTCATGTGGTTATTCTTGATCAGAACTTCTCAGGACATTTGGCATAGCAAGGCAACAGGAGCAATGGGCGGCAGCAAGGCATTTTCTCACTTGTGACACTGATACACAACTATGATGTCTGTAAATTTTCTGGAGTGCAGAAACAAATATGTGTGACTTGTGTGAGCACTTCCATGTGGTTATTCTTGATCAGGATGTCTCAGGACATTGGCACAGCAAGGCAACAGCAGCAATAGACAGCAGCAAGGCATTTCCTCACTTGATACACTTATACACAATTATGGCTCTCTCTGTAAATTTTCTGGAGTGTGGAAAGAAATATGTGGGACTTGTGTGAACACTTTTTTACTGCAACACCACCACCTAACAGCATGACTTCAGCTTCTGACAGACATGGGGCAAGGACTTTCTATTAATGCATATCAGAAGTAATTTTCACCACTTCCGCATGCTGAATGATGTAGCCAGATAGCAGTGAAAGCTGGCTACCTTGACATAAGATAGGAAAAAAATTTGGGGGGGTTATTTTCATTGTAGGTGATTTTCAGTTATTTTTTTATTTTAGTGTGGGTGTACTAAGAAATTGTAACACAGTACACAGAACCAAAAAATAATAATATAGAATAACAATGAACATAGAACAGGAAGAAAACATTAATGGGAAAAACAAAATAAAAAGTTATTTTGCATATCAAAGATTATTAATTAGGAAAAGAAGGAAAAGCAGAGGAAATGAATTTTTTTGTGGGTTTTTTAACCTTTTATTATTATTTTGGTGTGTTTTTCATACTTTTTTTTGGTTGCTTTTTTGGAGGGGGAAGGACAGTGAGGAAAAATCAAGACAGGAAAGACACTAAATGTAAAGAAAGAAAAAGAAAATTATATGCCATTAGTAGCTACTGGGGCTGGGATCTAGCATTGAGCGTGCATAGCATGTGTATCATCTTACCCTGGTTCGAGAGCACTTTTTGTATCTGCAGGCATGTTTGGTCCAAACTGTGATGCAGGTACTCCACCTTAGCCCACAGAATGGCCAGGTCCACCTATGTGGCTGGGGCTTGCACTTCAGAGCCTGCTGCTGCTCTGGTAGATGCCAATGCATGAGCCGCCACTTGTTCAGCCCTCCTCCTTCTGTTGCGCTCAGTATGACAAGAAGCATCTTGCTGTACTGCCACCTCTTGAACTACACCCTCCCCTGCTGGAGCTGCAGTTTTTAATTCCTCCAGCTCGGCTTCCCACTGGGCATGGTGGTGCACAGACATGTGTGTTCTTTGGCAACCCATGCCTTTGTGGCTGCCCATTCTCCCATGACACACCAGCATCCCGTAGATGGTGCATTTGATCACACTTGGGTCACCTGGCAGTGTGCAGAAAAATAGCCATACTAACGAGCTCCAGGAAGGACCAGGCACAAGCAGTTGGGGGGCACAGGTATGCTTGGCTGCTCTGCTGTGGGGGGCAACAAGCTGCTGCTGCTGTTCTTGATGCTGCTGCTTGGGCTGCTGTGGGGGTTTGGTAGCCACCAATGCTGCAGGGGTGACACCACTAACCTCGGAAGGAGGAGTTGCTGTTGCTTCTGGCATCACACTTCTCCTGGCAGTGGAAGTGTTTTGTGAGGGGGTAGGGGAGGTCACTGGAGACAAAATCATTACTGTGGTTAAGCCGGATGGCTCACCCAAGGCCAGTGCACATGCTTAGGCCCAGAGGAACACCACTTGCTGAACCTCTCTCCATTTCAAAATCAAAAGTTTGTAAAAGTATTAGTAACTAAAAAAAAGATAAACAGATGAACTGAGTCAGATAAACAAAAAGGTGGAGTAAGGGGATGAAGATGGTTAAAAATAAAGTCAGGAATTTGAAAAAAGGATTAAAAGCAGAAAATGATTTCTATTTAAAATGTTTTAAACTGTTCTGACTATCTCAATTAGGTACAGCTGCTGCTCTGGCAATGATAAAGTCAAAGTGAAACTAGCTGACTCACTTTCTGCCTGATTCCCTTGCTGCCTGCCCATCATGTGACTTGCAGAATGTCAGTCATGTGATCTGTGGCCTGTTTTTCACAAACTTCACTTTTTCAAAAGTAACATATAACTAGGAACTGTGATTGGCAACATATGGAATAAGTGCAACAAACCAACCCCTCAAAACAATCAGAAGATCATATGGATAATCAAGAAGAATTGGGACCAGGATGAAGAATGAAAACTATAAACTATATCGACTGATATGGAATTCTATAGTCTCTTTAATATGTCAAAATATGACCTAACTTAAGAATTGATTAGCAAAGCTTTAGATAAAATAACAAATAGTATAAAGAAATGTTAAAAAACAGAGAGTGGAAGAAATTTGATGAGAGGGACAAAGAGGGTGTAAAAATACTGGTAAAAATACTAGTGGGGTACAATTAAACAGATTATATCATGAATAGATATTTTTTCCTCTCTTTTTTGTAGGTAAATATGAATGATTGAAGAGCACCACGGGATAGCATAAGCACTGTTATAGCTCATGGGTGATGAATTAGGTAACAGGTAAAATGGTACTAAATAACTTGACGGAGGGATCGAATCTTATGTTTAGCTATCTTCTCTCTCAATAAATGTGTCTATGGTTTAAAGGAAAAATGGAGAATGGGAGAAAGATTAAGATAAATAAAGGGAAGGGGGAGAGGAAGGAAAAAGGAGAGGAGAAAAAAATTGGAAAAATTCATATATAAATTAAATTTTTCCATACTAAGAGCAGGGCATGGAGAGTGTAAAGAGCTGGGAGGGTAGCATTGGGTGGACCCAAGTCTGGCCAATCAGGAAGACACATGGGAAAGGGAGGGGAAGTTCCCCCAGCAAAAAGACTACAGGAAGAAAAGAGTCCATTGCCACATAAGCAAAAATGTGAAAAAAGTTACAGTAGCCATGCCATCAAAGGGAAACTGTCTGGGGGGGAGGGTTTTTTAGGAGTGTCTGGAAATCAAATAAAGCCAGCAGTATGAGAGGGAAGAGGGGGTCCAGGATCTATTTTAAAGGCAGCAAAAGAGTCAAGAAGTTACAACAGAATGAAAACATAGGACATAATTTGATTAAGAATATGATATTCAGCATATGCTTAGTAATGATAAAGGAATACTGGAATATTTTGATTATCAGATTAAATGGCTGAAGTCAATAAGATACTGACATGGAATGTAAAAGGGATGAACATTTGTATTAAGAGTAGGAAAAGTTTTAACTATATTAATAAACAAAATGTTGACTGTGCATTATTTCAAGAAACACATTTAACAAATGAAGAATTAAATGTTTTAAGTAAAAGATGGGGACTGGGACTAAATGCACCTTACACCAATAATGCCAGAGGGATCACAATCTTTTTTAAGAGAAACTCAAGATATAATATTATTCGGCATCAAATCGATAAAAAAGGTAGATATATTATAGTGGAAGTACAGAAATTGGGGATGAAATATACTATCATTAAAATGTAGGAACCTAATGAGAACTCACCAGACTTTAACAAATGTATGCTGGAATTGTCTCTATTTTGTACACCATGGATTATTTGGGTGATTTTAACTTAACATTAAATAGTAGAATAGATAGATCAAATCTTATACCACCCAAAGCAATATCTGCATCAAGACAAACTGCAGTTTATGAAAGATTTCAAACTTATAGATCCTTGGAGACAAACACACATCCAGTAGACAGACAATACTCATTTTTTCCAGTGTTCATCAAAGCTATTCATGCACAGATTTATTTTTAATCTCAGAGTCCATTTTATGCAAAATTAAGGAAACTACATATAAGAATATAGTTATATCAGACCATTCACCAGCAATAATGAATGTCTTAAATAAACAAACAACAACCAAACTTTCCTGGTTTAAATTAGATCCAATCTTATTAAAAAACAAAAACTTTAAGGAGTATATGAATGAGAAGATTGACTTTTTCTTTGCAACTAACCAAGATTCAGAAGTACAACAAAACACAATATGGGATGCATTTAAAGCCTTTAGTTGAGGTGCAATTATTGCATATAGTGCAAAAATATGGAAGGACTGAAAAAAGACCATCAGGGAACTGGAAAAACTAATAAACCACAAACAAAAAATACACATAGAAACAGAAAACCCTAACACACTACAAGAATGAACTATATTAAGGAATCAATATAATAAGTATGCCACCGAGGAAGCAGAAAGACAACTGTTACTTACACAAAGTAAATATTACGCTTTGGGGGATAAATCCGATAAACTTTTAAAGTGGCAGATAAAAAAAGAAAAAGAGGCTAATTTAGTAACTCAAATGCAAAAAGAGGACCAACAAATTACAAATGTTCCTGATGAAATAAATAACATTTTTTGAATATTATAAGAAATTATATACCTATGAATTAAATAAGGACATAGTTATGAGTATTTATCTAAAATTAATTTACCAAAAGACAGACAAAATGCAAGCAGCTATAAAAGCATTAACCAGTGGGAAAGCCTCAGGCCTAGAAGGCATCCCCATAGATTTTTATAAAACATTTATACTGAAAATTACAAAATATTTGTAAAAATTATTGATGAGGTTTTTAAACTGCAAAATCTACCTAAATCATTAAGCAATGCCAATATATTATTTCTTTAAAAAGATAAAGACCCCACAGTCCCAGGATCATACTGTCCAATTTCATTTATAAACTCTGACTCAAAAATATTAACAAAAATACTAGCTACAAGATTAGACAAAGTGTTACCCAATTTAATACATTCTGATCACAATGGGTGTATAAAAACATAAATTACAGACAAATATTAGATGCACATTGAACTTAATAGATACATATACGAATATTAACCTATCTTTATTATTATTAGACGCTGAAAAGGCATTTGATACGGTGGAATAGGACCTCATTATATCAGTAATAAGTAAATATGGATTCGGACAATAATTTCAAACACGGATCAAAATGCTGTATTTGAAGTTAACAGCTAAAGTAAAAACAAACAAGAAGACATCAGAAATCATATACATGAATAGAGGGACAAGACAAGGATGCTCATTATCACCCTTGATTTTCACTATGGTTATACAGCCTCTGGCACAAATAATAATGCAATCACAAGAGATAAAATGTGTAATTTGTGGAGACCTAATACACAAAATAAAGCTCTACGCAGACAACACCCTAATAAACAGTAATAACTTAAATTTGGATTTTATACCACTTACAATAACACTGAAAGGTTTTGGAATCTTGTCAAGATATAAAGTTAATTGCAACAAATCAGAATTAATGAAATCTAATAACCATGCAAATCCATTTATAAACCCAATTAATTATAATATAAAAATATCCAAATAAATGAAATATCTGGGTATAAACATAACAAAGGATTTAGATAAACTATTTGAAAACAGTGAAATTTTAACTGGGAAAGTTCAAACAGATCTACAACATTGGGAAACTTTACTAATCTCATTAATAGGTATAGTCAATTTAATAAAAATGAATATTTTTCCTAAATTTTTATTTCTATTTCAGACCATCTTCATATATATCATTAAACTGTTTTAAAAAGTAATAAAAACAATTCCTGTGGAAGGGTAAATGACCAAGGTGAAAACAGAAAAATTATACTTACCAAAAGCTAAAGGGGGATTAGCTCTACCCAACTTATTGTGGTACTATTATGCTGCTAACATAGCAATGGCTTATACTGTACGTGGTTCTATTCAGAACAAATAGATCAATCCCACAAAACCTGAATTAATTCCAACTCCTTATCAAACCATGAAACATGTACTATACAGGAAAAACATAACAGATATAAGGGTCTCAATGGAAATGGTATGTAAAATATGGAAATTAGTCAAAAAACAAACCAAATTACTACAAAAGTTTTCATTGTATGCACCAATACCCCTAAATGAAAACTATGTTCCATCAACAAGAGATCAAGCATATATAATATGGCATAACAAGGGACTAATAGAACTTAACCAATTGTTTGATAATCAGGGTCTAATGGATTTCCAAACTTTAAGAGCCAGGTCTAATTTAAATAATTAACATTTTTTAGATATTTGCAGATCAGAAATTACATTGCTCAATATACAGATATTTCTAGACCTCCAGATTATGAACTAGAAAAGATTATGAATACAGACAAATATAAAATAATATCAAAAATCTATATATTTTAGTTGATAAATTAGAACAAAATTTGAATCTATTAAAATCAAAATGGGAGGACAAATTAAGTATAAATATCAGTCTATATAAATGGAACAAAATAACTGATTTGTACAAACAAGGTATAATGTCAACCAGATTGCAGCAAATCTATTCTAATATAATACATAGGACATACTATACACCACATAAATTAAGTTTATTTAATTGGTAATATTCAAATAAATGCCCAAGATGTTCCCAAATAGGAACATTAGAACATATGACAGTAACTTGTTCTGCATTGAAAACATTTTGGAATCAGGTCCTCAGCACATTGTCAATAACTATAGACTATTGAACCACAACAAAGATTGGATGATGCTAATACATGTCAATATCATAGATAATTTGCATATGTACAAATGATTAATAAGAATTGGTTGCATAAGTGCATAAAAATGCATTTTATTAAAATGGAAAGACCAAACACCTCTGGTATACATAACATGACTGAATTGTATGACATCTATTCGCAAACTAGAGAAAGTTCATTATTCATTAAGAAATGAATTACCAACGTATGAAAAAATATGGGAACCTTTTAACCAGACGTTAATGAGACTAGAAATCTTAGGATTTATATGTTTTATCTTAAAAGTGGTTCAATTGATTAATCATAGAGTAAATAATAATAAAATGCTCAGAAATATATAATGAAGTAATCCATTTGTAAATGTATTTTGTATGTTAAAAATGTTCTACTGTAATTGCCATCTGTAAGCTTAGCCATAAATACTGTGTGTTAGTACTAGAAGAAAGCAGCAAAAGAATTGAAACTTTTAGCAGAGGTTGTTTCGGTCTATGAAATGTAAATATGGCTATCAAACATTGAAAAAGAGTAGATGCATAAGATGTAATGTTCATATTTGTGATAGAATGAAAAATTTTTTTTTTAAAGTCTGCAATAAGACTACTCACCTCAGAGCTAGTGTTGTGTTGTGTTAAGAGGGCACACTTATTTGCAAGTATACTGAGCAACTGGGCAGAATCCAGTAATAACTGCATATTATGGCTAGGAGGGGACTGGGACCCAAACTGAGCTTGAATGCATTGTTCTTAAGCTGCAGTTATGTGCGTGTGTCCCATTACAAGCTGTCCTGAAGGGTTCTTTAACTAGGTCATATGTTTACAGGCAAGTCTAGATTTACATCCTTCAAAGGGGTTGGTCAAATACAGGTAACTCTTACCTTGAGTACCAAACTTCTATTCTGCCTCTAAAGATTTCTGTCTATCATACTGGTAAGATACCATATATTTCTTAATATCTGCAATTTGAGCTGAAAGATCCTGCCCCATAGAACTTTGCAAAGAAAGCAGATGATGAAATTCGGTCCATAAGGAGAGGTATTTGTCATATTGGACACACCCTCTCCTTCTACCCTCAGACAGAAAAAAAATCTTTAAAACAAATTTTACTATCCTCCCACCAAGCACTTTTGAAGTCATAATGGTCAAAGACAGATTTCCTAGCTGAAATGACCAAATGTAGGGCTAACAAAACAGCTGGGTCTGTCAGCAAATCTGCATTTAGTCTCCAGACCCCTGGACCAATGGCACAATCTGCTGTACTAGAGACCGCTACTCTTATAAGAGCAAGGTCTGACATCTCAACAGGTATAGTCTCAACCTATGCAATGGGGAGATAATGAGAAAGGAATAAAAAATCAATCCTAGTGGATTGGCGGCCTTTAAAGAAAGTATGTTTAGGAACATGAACTTTCTCCAAATGTGCATCCTTTAAGCTTGACTGAGCCATAAAGGAATGCAGGAAGTTTGTATCACAATAATCCCTTCTTAGTTTTGGTAGATTTGTCAGTGGGGAGCAGGTTTAAGGTAAAGTCTCCCCAAAATATTAAATGTTTCAATGTAAACAACTAGGGCTGGACCTTTTCAACAAATCAATCTGCAAAGCTGTCATCTGGGGGGGCATACATAGTAATAATTCTACATTCCTGCTGCTAACTAATGTCAATCACCATGGCTCTGTGGAAGAGACATCAATTAGTTTTAGTGCCTTAACATCAGGATTTGCAGAGCAAAACCCAACAGAACACTGATCTTCTCCCACAGACCATAAAGAGGCCACCCCCAGTCCAGCTGACTGCTGCTTTATGAATATCATCATTGGAATGTAAATGAGTATCTTGTAAGAGAAAAGTATCATATGTAAACTGTTGTAACACAGCAAAGGTCACCATTTGCTTAACATCTGACTTAATACTGTTTACATTTAAACAGGCAACTGATAATGAGGGCATGAAAAGCACAAGAAAGTCAGAGAAAAGATTTCCATTGGGATCTAGTGACCCATTGCTGAAGCAGGACAGTCACTTCTGAAGGGATGGGGTCCTCTGATTCAGAAAGCAAGTCCTTCTGGGATGATGCACCAGAAATATCAGGTCCCCTCATCATCCAGAGCATCACCCCGAGATGTTAATGTGGTGTATCGGTTCACTAACGGGACGAGATCCACACCCTTCGTTTTCTTCTTGACTTTCTTTTTCCCTCTCTTGCCCTTCCCCACAAGCTGGAAAACCTCTGGAGGAGGAGGTTGGGGGGGCATGTCTTGCAATGAAGTGGGCAGAATAGCAAGTTCAATAGGTTTATCTGGGACAACTTTGGCAGAAATGTCAGGGACATCTGGGGTTCTGGACACAGGTAACGAAGAAACCAGAGTCTCAGCAACCACCTTAGGTTCAGTGGAAGAAAAAGGGGGAAGGAAAGCCAGCTGACCAGAGGCTGCTCTGAAGAGTTTAGTGGCAGTGTAAATATAAAACTCCTGTTTCATAAAATCTGAGGAGTTATGGGCTGTCCAGGGACAGGATCGAATGGAGTGATCCTTATCTCCAAACAGATAAACAGATTACATTTGGGCAGAACAGTACAAAGATTAGAGGTGTGGCCACAATCCCCACGTTGAGTACAGCAAAGCTTGTCACAGTGTGTATTAAGGTGGAAAAGAGATCCACATCTCTAGCAAGATTTAGACTGGGGGGCATAGAACAGTATGCCTCGATCTTTCCCCAAATAGAAACAGTTTGGGAGATGCTGTATCCCCTACTCTGAATGGTGCAACTTTACTCTGAAACACCAACCCCCCCTCCAAAATCCCATATCATCAATGATGGGATCCAGGGTACTTACTACATCACATCTGTTATGCAGCCAGTGCAGAATGTCATTGACATTAATGCCCTTGTTGCGGAATAGTAAAGTAATGGTTTTGACCATTGGCTTAGTCAAAGGGACTGCCACAAAGGATGCCCATTCCGGTGTCTAACACCATAGTTAACTATCCAAAAGATATCCAGAAGGGCTGCAGTGTGGAAACTAATATCAAAATTATAGTCCCTGGAGTACGAATAAATGTATAAACATCAGCAGGAGAAAAATGTAGAGAATACTTCGGAAGTGTTTGTTCAACAAAGTTCCTATCAGGCAGTTCCTCAGAACATCCCAGAAAGTGGAGACGCACCACATGGTGTTGTTTTGCTGCCTCTACCAGCTGGAAAAAAAGACTGGCATAGCTGAGGGATTTTGATGGAGGCACCACCCCCTCCCTCCTTGAAGTCTCTGAAGTTATATCCAAGGGCTCCAGGAGAATGTTCAACTGGCTATCAGTAATATTAGAACTAGCAGTTTGAATAATTAAGTCAGAATGTGAATCATCAGGGAGCAGAATGTTTGGGTTTGGTTGCTCACCTGTCTCTATCATAGGGGAAGTGGTAGGCAAAGTGGTATGTTCCATTACAGCAGCCAACCATTGTTCCAAAGGCAAATCTGGAAAGTTCAGAGACCCTGACGCAGAGACTGGAATCATTGGAATTGTCAAAATGCCACCTGGCAAGGGGATTGATTCATCAGGTATCCCTTTTCCCATGGAGAGCTGCATCCATCCAGCATTCTTCAGGGTGGCTTCCGGTGACCAATCTGAAGTTGAAGTGATAGAGGAGTGCATAGGAGTTTGCAGCTGCATACCCTCCTCAGCGGTAGTAGTGTCCTCCGCCACCAGCAGACTTTGTAAAAATTTCTTTTCAGGCAACCCAGAAAGACTAATCGACTCCCATTTTCTCTTTTTTTACTTCGTCCAGCTTGGATTTTTCCTGAATGTAATGTGTTTTGACTTCAGTCATCGTAAGAAGTAAGTGCTTCTTTTTATCCTCCAGTTCCTGTTTTAAACAAACCTCTTCTGCAGGCAAATCAGTATCCATAGAAGTAGGAAGACAGAGTCATCAGCAGCAATATTCTCTGTAGTTATACTATGTAGAACACGGCCATCTCCTCTACTGTCCTCTCCCAGTCTGGGCTCCTCCATCTCTCCAGCAGGAAGTGTAGCACCCCCTGCCAAAGAGTAGGGGAATTTCCCCAGTGTCCTGGCCAAACTTCCCTCATTCACTAAAAATATCATCAACAGCTTAATCTGGTTCTATTTTAGTTGGTTACCGTCTGTATCTTCCCACCGGGCTGCCCCTGAAAAAGGGACTCCTAGTCTCAGTGGGCCTACCCAGCCAACAAAATTCAATAAATAAATATATGAATTGATTCTGTTTCATTAGATCTTAAGCGTCTTACATAGGTTTTCTGTGAAAACAGATCTACCAAAGGACTATCTCTACCCTTTGCAATACTTTGAAAATGAAACAGCTTTTATTCAATTTATCCCAGTGGATAACCAGTAACCAATTCAATCTCGTAAAGGTGACAATGATGTTCTCTAGACTTTGCTCTGAGGGCAAATGGGTATGTGACAGGGTTGGATAGGACCCTGTTCCATTTGTTAGAGTGTTTAAAAAGCAAGGACCTATTCTATTCTTTCTTTTCTGCTACCTGTCTCTTGTCTCTCTGACTGCACAAATCACATCTTTTTTCCTTGGCACCAAAGGAACTGACCACTCTGATGGACCCTGCTATCCCTCTGCCTTCACTTGCTGATTCTCTTTCCTTTCCCCCTTGTGTATCTGTGGTTATAAAAATATATGTGAATCTTTGTGTGAAACTGGGATCCCTTTGTTTGAATGTGTACACAGTTATGGTGTTGAAATGATTGCAGAAAGCTGTTTGGAACTCAGGGGTTAACCTCCAGATGCAGTTTGAGCTCCTCAGGCTGGTTTGCCAAAACTGTCAGCAGGAGGCCGGCTTGGGACACTGTTCTAGTTGCAAGCCTACTCAGCAAAGACACTGACAAAGTTCTGATACATTTTGTGAGAAACCAGAGTTTCTCTTAATGAGCTCCCAGGCAAAGATTTATAAAAACAGCAACAATGCTTTTGCTATAGAGAGTGAGAGATACACAAATTTAGAATTAGAGATGCACTCAGAAGAAGGACTTTTGTTTTGTTTGCTCTGCATATATTTAAAACTATTCTCCACATTTTGTTTATTTTATTGTTATTGGAAATAATAAAATGCTACTTATGAATTTTATATCTGCGCCTGGATTTCCTATGCTTCCTGACCTATGCGTCAATGACAGAGCACACAGAATTATACATGCAAATGTGTTTCTTTATGACCATGTCAGAGACCCCACCCCACACTAAGTTCCCTAGTCCATAGATGTACAGACATCAACAATGTCTTACCACTGAAGCACTAAAAACAGCAGTAAACAGCTTAGTGCTCTCAGTGATCGACTATGAGCTAGTAGTCTATGGGGCTGCCTCCCAATCCTCCCTAAAACATATCAGAACAACGCTTAACGTAGCATGTTGTCTAGTTCTAGATGTACCCCGGCTCTCCCACACCTGTGAACTATACACTCAGATGGGATGACTCAACCTTGATAGCTGCATTCAATAACAAGTCTGCCTTCTTGCCAAGAAATCTACTCTTGGACTTATCACTCCAAGTCTACAAAGCCTCCTTAGCTGACCTAACACCTCCAGAAGCACCAGAGGGCTAAACAATTAGACCCTTAGCATCCCTTTCTGTTGAACCACGCAAGGACAATGGTCCTATGAATACCAGGTGCCACTATGGCTCAATGCGCTTGACATACACATCATGAAAGAAGTAAAACTAGGACCTTTTAACTCAAAACTCCGCATGGTCCTAGCTCAAACAGCAACTGCGATTATGAGACCTGATCCCCCATCTACTCTTCCTTTATCAGCCTACTGACTTCCTATTACCCCGTGGATTTGCTACCCCTTCCCTTCCTACTTTCTGTTCTACCCTCTTGGCTCTCCCCCTTCCTTCCCTCTCATTTCCCCTAATCTCCCCTCTCCCTCAGCTCTGCTTTCCAGTGATCCTCCTTATCCCACCCCCTCGCCTCTCCTTCCACTGTTTACCTCACCCTGTTTTCTTCTGTCCTTGGTTTCTCCCTTCCCCACCCCACTCTGCCCCTGGCTTTCCCCTGCTCCCGTCCCCCTCTTCCCTCTCCTATCTAGCCCTTGACCCCTAGCCCCTGCTCCTGTATCGCCTTCCTTTACTCTCACCCTGAGAAGTCTCCCACCTCCCTCTGTTTACTTTTGCACTACTCCCCTACCTGATAAGTTTCCCACCTCCCTCTGGGTTCCTGGGACTCTAATTCACACTTCTCCCCCTGCTAGCACAGTCCTCCCTGCTGTCTATTCTTAGTAGCACTTCAGACAATAGAACTGTTGCTCTAACATGTTCTGGCTACCTAGACAGGAGTCTACCTATTTTATTTAATTGTTAGCCTAATCCTCTTTTTGCTTCCTGAAACAACCTATTTTGTTAATTGTATTATTTTCATAACTGGGCCAAGTGGCCTAGATTCTGTATACTACTGAGTGATATTTTCACCTCCAATGCAACTGTTTATATCTGCATAATTGTATAACTGTACCAAATGAACTCGATTGTGTATTTTTTGTCTTGTATTAGTATTTTTTGTGTGATATCTTTATCCTGTATGTAACATGGCTCCATTGTTGTAATTTGTACCATTTGTGGATTGTTGATGTGGTACCTCTGTATTTGAATTTGTACCATTGGTATTTGTTATAGGTTCATAGGATTTGTACAAGTTCAGTAGGTATTGCTACCTTTTATGAACTCGCCACCGAATCAAACGTGGAATTTGAATTTAGAACCATCCATATATAAATCTAATCTGGATTTAAATGATACCATAGAGGTGCTTAATACCACATTCACAGGAAGTTTATTCCATATGTTTATCACCCTTCGTGTATACCAGTTATTCCTTTTTGAAGTGTTATTTTAAGTACCTTTTAGTTTTAGTGAATGAGATCTAGTATTAACAATTGACAAGTTTTTTTGTAGTCCTATTGTTTCTAGCATTGCATCATTTTGTATAGCTTTATATGTCAAGCATAGATCACCACGCAGTCTTCTATAATCCATAGATTATAGTTATGACTTGGAACCACTGCAAAAGAGCCTTTGTCTTATACTGTAGGTAATTTCCTAGAAACTAAGTAAATAAATAAATAGATAAAAATAAATGACTATGTGCTAAGGTTTTCCTAGTGTCATCAGTCAGAAAATCCTTAACTGCGTATATCTCCCCCAGCTTTTTATTCAGTTGAATGGAAGTTTGTTCTTGTGTCTTTCAAAATTTAAGTTGGCATCTAACTTCCGCAGTCTCAGTCTCATCACAGTTTTAAAACAGAATATCAACACTATCTACACCTTGCTGACACTTGCATTTGCTTTGACCCCACCTAGACTCCTTAGTCTCTCCTGTACTCTTTCTCTCCTCCAGGGTATGGCCTCTGTTTCTACATTCATCATATACAGTGTTGTCTCTGCTTATTTATTTACTATTATTGTCTTTATGCTACATTGTCTGTTTTATCTGTTTTACTTCCTTAATGTGTATTCCTAATTAATATATTTTTTGTAACACTGCCATACTGTTTCTCTATTTTTGTATGACTGTACTTATGTATAACCACATTGTTTCTCATTATTATATATTGTACTCTCCCAGGTCATGCCTGAAAATAGTCATTTTATGGCTAGTGCACCTACCCGGTCAACAAAAACTAATAAATAATATTATGCCCATATTTGAGCTCACTTTCTACTTCCAGTGTCTCAACTGAATAATGAGCAGGGCCACTGGGGAAACTGCAGAATGTTTTAGCAGATTTTGTGGGACTTTTTTCTCCCAAATTTTGCGGGGATTTTGCAGGACTTTGCATGTATTTCACAGTGATTTTGCAGGCTGCTTGGCACACATTTTCCTTTGTGAGGTACAAGTATGGGATTTTC
Source organism: Neoceratodus forsteri (assembly GCA_016271365.2). NCBI lineage: Eukaryota > Metazoa > Chordata > Ceratodontiformes > Ceratodontidae > Neoceratodus > Neoceratodus forsteri. Next base: position 690,723,398 of record CM028134.1, read on the forward strand.
AATTTCAGTTGCTTTGTGATGCATATCAAAGTCAGCCATCAGAAAGGTATAGGTTTTTGTAAAAAAATAAACAAAAACACACACACAAAAGGTACAAGTTTTTATTAAAACACCCAAAAACAATATACATTATAATAGTAGCATCATTGTCAAAGCAGTACCACCACCACCTCTAATAATTCAAATAGTAAACATTATTAGTATTCTACGGTAAAAGTATAGTACCACCACCACCACCCCAGATCATCAAGAAAGGATTTTTACATTATAGAATGAGCAGCAATGGTTATCCAACAAAGATCTTTAACATTTCTTATTGTACTTCAACATAAGAAGTAGTCTAGTGTTGTCATCTGTCAAACTTTGACGACTGTCTTTTAAAAGGTCTGTGTGCAGCGTAAAAGTCCGTTCAACGTCTGCTGTGCTTACGGGAAGCCAGATATACCTTTTTGCCACAGCAGCAAGATGTGGAAGTGTATCCCTTTGTGCTTCCCACCACTCAGCAATATTAAAATCATCACTGGATACTGACTGGGTGAAAGTTCTGTACCCATGCCATTCAAAGTTTGAAACACCAGCCAGAGATGGTAGCTCCTGAGTGTGTTTTACTTTTTCCTTGTTCAGTGTTGGCAGCATCTTTGGGTCAAAGATTCAAGCAGCTTTGAATGTGCCAACTGAGGGATGAGATTTTAAACTTTTGTCCAGTTTCTCACTGCTGTCCAACATAACCTTCTGAAAAAGGTTCACACAATTTTGATTTTCATGTAACTGACAACGGGACAACATTTCTACTGTATTTGGTCTGTATTCAGTTTCCCCTGCGGTGGCACAGAAGTCCAAAAACATATGCACATTTTGCACCTTTGCAAGTATGGAGTGTCCCTGTGGCTGGCTTCTTGACTGCAATTGTAGAATAAGGCTAACAAGTTCAGACAAGTGTTCCACAACAAAAGTGGCTTGTGTTACCAGCTCTGCTGCTTTGCCTTTCAATAAGCACTTCAGGCGCTTCAAGGTTGCTGCATCAGATTGTAGCATTTCAACAAATTCTGTTAACACAGGCAAATAGTCTGCCAAATACTGAACAGCATTAACCCAGGAGCACCACCGAGTTACCACTGTGTATACTGGCATCTTGGGTACAATGCCCTGCTTGGATTCCATGAAGGCAAAGTACTGATGCCTACGCATTGGGCTCTGGCAAAATATTTTTTTAACAAGGGAAACCAGCAGTGTTTAAGTCATCCAGTGTGTCCGCCCAGACTTCCAAGACCAAATTGAGGAGGTGGGCAATGCAAGTGACATGCACTGCATTTGGTAGGACACAGGACAACACAGTTTCAAAAACTTTGTGCATATAGCTTGCACTGTCCGTGACAATGGCAAAGACTTTATTGAAGTTCACCCCATTGGTGTTTAGCACTTTTAGTAGAGCATGGGATACTGCGGTGTTGTTCACCCATGTTGCAAAAACTCAACACCAATTAGGAGTGGCTGCTCCCCAACATTAAGCAATGGTTGGGCCAAAATAGCCAACATGCTACGCCCTCTAGCACCTGTTGTCTCATCCAGAAAAATGAAGACATCTTCATCCTCTACCGCCTCTTTCAAGGACTGTTCGTGATCAGGACGAAGTTCTTGGAGGCACGTGCTCTGAAGCTGTGTTGGTCCCTGAAGACTACCACCTTGTTTTGTGTGCTTCTTTAAGAACTCTTGAAAGCCAGAAGCCTTCTCCAGTGGTATGTCTGCATGGGTCAAACAACGGACGAAGTCCAGAACAAATTCCTTCTGTTCAATGGAAGATTCTCTGTTCTGACTGAAACATTTAAGTCAGCGACTGCTGTCGTAGAGGTGTGCCTAAAAAAAAACAAAAAAAAAAACAAGATATAATACGTTACAGGGAAAAATAAACTGTGCCTGGAAAACAAAACAAAAGCAAACAAGATTTAATATTTTACAGGGAATAAACAAACTGTAGGTCAGCCAGTGTCATAGAGGGCTGAGGAGCTGTGAGCTTTACCTCCTGCCACACTGGCAACCTGTTTGAGAACAACATCAGAACAGCAGGGAGGGGAGAGGATCGAGTGTCTAATTGGCTGCTTTCCTCTCCCGAGTGGGGATGGGAACCTGCTGTCTTGCTCTTAGAGGCCAGGTGGTAGTTTTGAACTCTAGCAGCAAGGAAGAGGGATGCAGGAACAAGGCACATGTGCACTGGGGGGGGGGAATTAGGTTCCATGGTGCCAGAGAGAGAGATGAGAGTGACTTGGGAGGCAGGGACAGAGCAGATACCAGTCACCCAAGGGGAAAAACAAACTGATTACGTAAAAATTAAAGCAACTGCAAACATCTGTGGGACTAGTACTTACTTTACATGTTTTTCTTTGCAGCTTCTTTTCTTTCTAGATGTTTCTGCGACTTCATGTGCATGTCAACTGTATGCTTCCACACGAAGTCGAGTGTGTGGGTACAAGCACAACAAAACAGCAATCCTCCATCCTCACAAAGATCCTCCGGATATAACTTAACCCGATCCTGGGCACGCACAAGATACGAGACATGACGGTCCTTGGCCTCTTCGCAAGAAAGACTGAAGCGCTTTGGTGGCGGTGTAGACATGGTGTAATTTAACTAAACCAAAATTAAACCAAAAAAAAATTAAGACTTGAATGAGAGCATCAGTGCAAAGAGAGCTTTCCTTGGGATGCTTGATCCTCCACTATCACACCACTGGTTTGCATCCCACAATGTTCTAAGCTGGGCAGATTGGTTTCAAAACCTCAGCTATTGCAGTTACCTTGTCATGGCATTGAGCTTGCCAATAGACTTGCTAGTATCCATGGAACAAAAGACTCCAGAAACTGTTTTCTTGCTACCTTTCATACTGGCCAGGCACACCTCTCCACAGCAACGATCAAGGACACACCACAGAAGCGAGCGATGGATGCTGGTGACTGCCATACATAATGGAAAAAAATAGTTCTGTGCCACTCTGGTCAGCCGCCCCACCCTGCTCCCTCACCAGAGGCCAGAACAATTTTTTTCACCATGTGTGCCAGTCCACCAGGCCCACCCCTCCACTCCATCTCCGAGGAACCACAGCAGCAATCAAGGACACACCACAGAAGCGAGTGACAGACACTGGTGACTGCCATACATGGTCAGAAAAAATTGTTCTGTGCCACTCTGGTCACCCACCCCACCCTGCTCCCTCACCAGAGGCCAGAACAATTTTTTTTGCCATGTGTGGCAGTATGCCAGGCCCATCCCCCCACTCCATCTCCAAGGAACCACAGCAGCAATCAAGGACACGCCACAGGAGCGAGCGACGGACACTGGCGACTGCCATACATGATAGAAAAAAGTTGTTCTGAGCCACTCTGGTCACCCGCCCCACCCTGCTCCCTCACCAGAGGCCAGAACAATTTTTTTCACCATGTGTGCCAGTCCACCAGGTCCACTCCTCCACTCCATCTCTGAGGAACTACAGCAGCAATCAAGGACACACCATAGGAGCGAGCAACGGACACTGGTGACTGCCATACATGATGGAAAAAAATTGTTCTGTGCCACTCTGGTCAGCCACCCCACCCTGTTCCCTCACCAGTGGCCAGAAGAATTTTTTTCACCATGTGTGCCAGTCTACCAGGTCCACCCCTCCACTCCATCTCTGAGGAACTGCAACAGCAAGTCAAGGACACACCACAGGAGCGAGCAACAGATGCTGGCGACTGCCATACATGATGCAAAAAAGTTGTTCTGTGCCACTCTGGTCACCCGCCCCACCCTGCTCCCTCACCAGAGGCCAGAACAATTTTTTTCACCATGTGTGCCAGTCCGCCAGGTCCACTCCTCCACTCCATCTCTCTGAGGAACTACAGCAGCAATCAAGGACACACCACAGGAGCGAGCGGTGGACGCTGGTGACTGCCATACATGATGGAAAATAAATTGTTCTGTGCCACTCTGGTCGCCTGCCCCACCCTGCTCCCTCACCAGAGGCCAGAACAATTTTTTTCACCATGTGCACCAGTCCGCCAGGCCCACCCCTCCACCCCATCTCCGAGGAACCACAGCAGTGATCAAGAACACACCACAGGAGCAAGTGACAGGCACTGGCGACTGCCATACATGGTCAGAAAAAATTGTTCTGTGCCACTCTGATCACCCACCCCAGCCTGCACCCTCACCAGAGGCCAGAACAATTTTTTTCACCATGTGTGCCAGTCCGCCAGGCCCACCCCTCCACTCTCTATCTATCTGACAAGCTTTTTTTACAGCCCCATACATAGAAATAAAAAAAAATTACTATAGCTGGCCCCTGCTAGACTCCCTCCCTGCCTCCCAACATGCCACTCTCATCAGAAGAAAAAATTTTTCTCAGAAAATTGCATACAAACCTACCTGTTTGGCACAAAAAAAAAGAGTTTCAACAAATGATTCAGCTCTTTTTGGGGTAATTGCAGCAGTGGGTCTTCAGATGATCCTCTGCTTCTTCTCCTCCGCAGCTCTCCACGTCCTTGTATTCTGCAACTCCCACCTCCTGGTCATGCTCACTCTCACCGCGATGCTCACTCGCCTTCAGCTCTCCACGTCCTCGGATTCTGCAGCTCACGGTGAGGCTCACTCGCCTTCAGCTCCTGCTCTTGCTCTGTAGCCCCCCTCACCTGTCCACGCACATTTACCTTGGTTTGGAGGACCTGAGGGGGGCCTGAGCAAATGGAAAAGAGTGGGGACTTTAAAAAGCAACAGACCGGCATGATTGTCCCCCAGCTAGTGTGACACGCTGCACTGATGATGTCACTAGCGCGTCACACACCAGGACAACAAAGCAGGCAGAGAGATCAGGCAGGAGAGGACTGAGCATACAGCAAGATGGCTGGGGAGTCTGTGGGAGCACATCAGGAGGGATACCATATTGGGCAACAGCAGAATTCAAGGAGCTACCACCTACTGGCTAGTAAGTTACTGTAAGAGTTGGTGAGCTCGCGTTGGGCATATATTGTGGCAGAAATTAATGTTCAATCCTCCAACCATTACATCCATTAATGTTTTTGCAGAGAGCAGGAGCTCGCGTTGGGCACAGTTTGTGGCAGGGAAGCAGGGAATGCAGGAATAAATAAATACAGCTCTATTTTGTTGAAATTTGAGGAAAGCGTGATTTTTTGCAGGGGGGTCCGATAATCGCACTTTCTGCCAAATAATCATAGCCGCAATTTTCCAGTGGCCCTGATCATGAGTTGTTTTTTATAAGTAGTGCAGAAAGCCACTGCTTTTATTCTTGTTTAATGTCTTTTTTTAGAAATCAATCTGTTAAGATTGTATATTCATTTTCTGTTTAATGATTGTACATCTGTGTACTACATATACTGGAGATAGTATGGTGAAGTGGTTAAGGGCACTGAACTGCAAACCTGGAGACCTGTTTTTTTTTTTTAAATATCATTATTAACTGAAATCATTTTTTAGTGTCAGCATGTGCCAGTATACAACATTACATGGGCATTGTTATACATCAGAGAGTGGCAAGGAGCCAGTATCACATGCAGTTAAGACAAAATGGGTGCTCATGCAACAGTCACAGGTATAAGGTAACCAGACTATAACACAGTACCTCCACACTCCTTAGGTACAGCATGGGGGAAGGTGTCCAAGTCAGCACATAGAGTTATCCTGTTTTGCCACAGTATTGGGTGAGTGTCTAGTGTGGCCAGACTCTGCATCCACAGTGGGAGGCTAGACCCATGGGGTGGGGGGAGGGGGGATGCAGCTGTGAAGAGTTCACTGCCCTGAATAAGGCATTAAGTTACTATACTATTCATGGGACCAAATTACTGTCCTTGGCCATATTATACAGTATTCAGCCTGTCCAGTTAGATGAGCTGCATTGCTCCTGGTCGTTTAGCTTGTGTGTAATTTTTTCCACCTAAATCTGATTGACTATAGTTACAGTAGGCAGTTTCGGTGTTAACCAGAGTTTAGTGATGGCTTTCTTTGCAGCAGTGATTAGGATATCTAGGAGATAGCATGAGTTAGGGTCTCTGCAGCCTCTTGGATACTGTATGAATAGGTAGAGTTCTTGGGTTAATTGTATCGGTCTCCCAAACAGCTCTTTGAGTTCTGCCTGAATCAGTCTGAAAAAAGGTTGTATGGCTGGGCATGTCCACATTATATATGTGTGGTGTGCTAGTTGTTCTCTGCAGTCTTGCCAGCAGCTAGAGTCCCCAGAGGGGGAGTTATCCCTGGTAATAGCAGGGATCCTAAAACAGTAAATCAGTTGTTTCCAGGCATACTCCGTCCACTGGTAGGAGCTTGTTATTTTGGTTGTGTTTTGATAGGCCCTTCACCAGACTTCTGACTAAACTGCTGTCTCAGTTTCTTCTCGCCATTTCAGTTGGATGTTTAGTGTGCTGTATTCCATAGATTCAAGGATTGGTTTATAGAGGGTAGAAACCAGGTGCTCTGAGTGTTGCATTTTAATAAGAGATGTCACTCTTAACGTGAGTGGGGGGTATGTCTCAGGGAGAAACAGAGCCCTTGATAACACCCAGCTATAATGTCTAAGTTGCAGAAATCTGTAGAAGTCCAACATCTGCAAACCAAACTCACATTGTACAATGTCAAAGGGTTTAAATGTTCCCAGGGAGATTAGCTGAGGGAGATGCTTTAGGAAATAATGCTCCAACTCTTGAAATCTATGGTCTAAGGATGCTGGATGGAACCCCATGAACTGCGAAATGGGACAGATTAGAGATAGAAAAGGGGTGAGGTGGAGTGCCTTCTTTATGCTATGCCAAATAGTGATTTGCTAATTGAGCCATGGGTTAGAGACAGCTAATCTCCTAGGATTGTAATCAGGGTGATATAATGCCTTGTAATATTCTTGGTTAGGCAACACTGCCAGGCTGAAGAGCTTATTTCAGGGAGGCCAGGATTCACAGAGGGTCTGTAAGAGGTAAAGCCTCTCTCCAGCTTACTTTTTGAAGGGGTGTTAGCCCAGTCAGCACTGTGTGCTGACTGCCTCACCTTCCCCAGCTACCCTCGGCTCTACATTTATAGCTGCATACTGGTCACCTGACTATACCCTCTGATTTCTAAGTGTCCACTTTCCCATTTGCAGCTTATATTTTCTGACCAACAGGAGTTGCTGCAGTGCCCTTCCTGGCACCACTCTGTTCACACTCCTAATTTCCACTCCTCCTCACTTTCCTACTAAACTACCCACACTTTAGCACCTTTTCCCCATATTTTGCTACCCTTGTAGGTCTCAAACCTTGAGCCCTTGACACAAAAGTCAGCAGCTCTACCACTAAGCCAACGGGTCAGACTAATTTCTTTCAGTTTTCTTAAAGCTCAAATCTTTCCGGCTCCCCCAACTACCTTGTATTCATTATGACACTGCCTTCTACTACCAGCTCTGCCATGTGGCTTGTACTGTTAACACTAGCCCCCCCCCAATTTGCTAGAGGATGCTACACATGTCTCCCAACATGATGAGCCAGAACCACCTCTTACCTGGCTTCTCACCTTAGCCCCCACCCCTCACCAGTGCACCATGCCACTCACTCTCACCGATGGACCATGCCCCCACCCACATCTCCCTATTGGTGCTGACATGGTACAGCAGCGGTCACATCTGCCTTGCCTCAACCTCGCTACGGGACCTACCTATCCCCATATGCTGTGGTTCCCCCTCCCAACTGGTGCCTAAGCTGATGAAGAAGTGACTAAAACTAGCATCCTTGCACAGCCTCCTGCTTCTCCTCTCAGGAGATATCCACCTCAACTTGGGACCCACCCCTCCCCCCAAGGTTAATGTTCCTACAGATCTTATAGTTGCCTCCCTTAATATATGTAGCATCCTCAGGAAATGTTATTCTTTTCAGGGCTGGGTTGCCAGAATTGCCCTGATGTCATCTAGGTAGTTGAAACTTGGCTCAGCGACTGCACCCCAGACTCACTTCCCAGCTTTATGCTATACCATGCCGACAGAACCTCTAGAAAAGGGGGTGGATGTGCAATGTATGTCCAGGACTCATTACAGTGTCTTGCCCTCCCATCCCCAACCCTCGAACATGGGGCCCAGGCTCTCACTCTGAAGGTTACTCTTGCCCCAAACAGAGCCCCACTGTTCCTCTCCACCATATATATTCCTCCCCGAAATCAGAAGACTGCTTTCCACTCTGTCCTCGCCCATCTCCAGACACTCCCTGACAATGCTGACAACATTGCCCTTGGGGACTTTAATATAAACTGGCTAGCTGACGCATCGACTCCCATTAGGGATGCTGCAGCCTCTCAAAACCTGTCCCAACTTGTGACCACTGTCACCAGAATCAACCAGAAGACTGGCACTGCCACCATCCTTGATCTAGTGCTCACCAATGTATCCCACAAAGCAACCCAGGTCAGGGTACTACCCAATGCCCTGAGTGACCACTCCCCAGTGCTCTGTCACTAGTCATATAGTGTTAAAAAGCGCCCCCAAACTATTATCCAATGCTGCCTCAAACCCGGCAAACTTTGGTCCCTCAGACAGTGCCTCTTAGCTAATGACTGGTCCCCCATCAAAACCGCATTGAACATTGACTCTGCCCTCGACCATTTTGTCGACACTTTCAACTCTGCCTGCAACTGGTATTCACCTCTAAGCAAACAAAGAGTTAAAGGGGTGTACACACCTTGGATACCACAAGCCCTGAGGCAGTATAGCACAGTGGTTTAAGGCTCTGAGCTGCAAATCTGGAGACCAAGGTTTGAATCCCACAGCCCTCCTTACATTTACTGTGTGCCCCTGAGCAAATCACTTAACTTCCCTGTGCTCCCAGGTTGCACCTGTAAACAAGCTTTCAGCTTAGTGTATCTCACCCGGTTAAACAATTGGAAAAAAAAAAACACGTGACAATCTATGGCACATTGCGCTGGATACTGGTAAGCCCACTGATAGGCAGCGCTACCAAGAAGCTCACAATAAATGTACTTGGAGTATTCATAAGGCAAAGGCTGAGTACTACCAAACCTTGCTCACTGCCACATGGGGCTTGGGCCGTAGGTTATGGGACTCCCTCAAAGAGTTCAGTGGCAAAGCCTCCACTGCACCTCCCTCCCAACTCAGGGCCAATGGGTCTATCACCACAGACCCAGCCCTGATTGCAAATACATTTAATGACTCCTTCTCCAACCTTACTGGTGTTCTCCCCCCAACTTCTTCTCCCCCAACCCCCAGCACCATCTTGTGCCCTCTCCACCCATTCTACTTTAAAGCAATATCTCAGCACGAAGCTGCCCCTCTTCTACTCAAGCCCCCAACAAATCATGTTTTAGCAGTGACACACTAGATCTTAATCTGCTTAGGCTCACCTTTAATGAAGTTCTCCCCCTCTCACCATGCTTCTGAACTGCTCCCTATTGCTGGGATAGTTTTCCTCTAAACGGAAATCTGCCCTTATCACACCTATCCTTAAAAGCAGTGACCGCACCCTGCCTGGGAACTACTGCCCCATTTCAATCCTGCCTCCCTCCTCCAAAACCTTGTAGAAGATTGTGGCCACCCAGCTTATGAACTACCTCTCCAAATATAGCCTCCTGTGTCCTGAGCAGCATGGCTTCTACCACAACCACAGTACCACCACAGCCCTCTTGGATTTTACAAACACCCTCCATACATCTCTGGACACTGGCCACACTGCTGGTGCTGTTTTTTATAGACCTTTCCAAGGTGTTTGATAAGGTGCACCACACATTACTCTTGGATTCCCTCACACAAATAGGCCTGTCCCCAGAGACCACTGGCTGGTTTGCCAGCTATCTGTCTGAGAAAACCCAGACAGTCAGAATTGCCCATACCCTGTCCTCCCCACTCCAAGTCAGGTCAGGGGTCCCACAGGGCTCTATTCTTGTCCCCCTACTCTTCTCCATGTTCCTCAACTCCTTGCCCAAGGTTTGCTCTGGGAAACTACTCCTGTATGCAGACAATGCCATCATCTACAGCTCCCACACTAATCCCACAGCCCTCCGCTTGGCGCTCCAAAAATCTTTCATGGAAGCTGAATCCTGGTTTGTTCAACATAGGCTAGTCTTAAATTATAAAAAAAACTAAATCCATGGAGTTTGCACACCCCCAAAACAAGAACATAGGACAACCCCTGCTCATACTGAAGTCCCTAAATGACCCCCTTGAGCAGGTTCCCTTGTTCAAATACCTAGGTATCACCCTAGACTCTGGGCTCACCTACCATGACTACATCTGAATACTGGGCACTGCTGTCAATGTGCGTATAGGCCTACTTCACCGGTACAAGCACTGCCTCCCACCAGAAGCTCTCTGCCTAGCTGTCTCTGCATCAATACTATCACTCATAGACTATGGAATCATCATCTATGGGGCAGCCGACAACATGTTCCTAAACAAAATTAGGCTGGCCCTTAATAAGGCCTGTAGACTTGCTGGTGGCTGTGCCAGACTCACACATTCCTGAACCCTTTATGCCTCAACTAACTGGCTAAACTTTGACGGGAGGCTCAAATATCAGACCTGCCTCTTTACTAAAAAAAATAACTACAGGGCTACTCCCACCTGCTCTCTCCCCCCTACTCCAGGCACCATTGTCCACCTGCCACAGTTGGCAACAACCCACTTCAGGGTACCTCATTGCAAGAGCACTTTGGGTCAAATAACTCTTAGGTACCTGGCCCCTAGCTGGCCTAACTAACTCCCAAACTCCCTCCTCACAGAACCCAAACTTGGTCAGTTCAAGTCCCAACTAAGAGACCTAATCACTCATAACTCAGTCTGTGACTGTCCTTGATTTAGTCCTACCCACTCCCCCCCATGACTATGAACTTAACTCTGGTCCAGCCACCCCTGGACGTACCTATATTTTGACAATGGACACCTCAGTCCAGCCTAGGCCTGCAAATAACCACCAAGGCATGGCTAATGCTGCCACCCTGCAGTGTATGTTTTGTTACCTGCTATCATCTGCACTATGTACCTATGTTTGGCAGCACTCTGTAATTCTGTATCACCAGCTGTTTTACTGTGTTATCTGTAACCATTTCTGTAACTATTGTGTCTAGTTGTTGCTATTGTCCCTGATGTCTTTGTTTTCAATGACGTGGAAGAAAGGATTTTTTGACTCAAAGCTATGTTATCTGATATCTTCAATAAAAAATAAATAGGTAGAAGGGACTTTTCCACTGTTCTCCAATGAGTCAGAGTGGGGAAGAGTTGTCTAGCTAAAAGGTGGCATAATTATGCTGCCCAGTAGTAATAATGTAGGTTTGGAAGGGAGAAACCGCCTTTTGCCCCAGGTAGGCACAAAATCTGCAGTTTTACTTGGGGTCGTTGTTCAGACCATAGGAACATGGAGATAACTTTATACCATAATCTGAATGTGGCTAGTGGCACAAGAATAAGCACATTTTGGAAGAGGTATAATGCTTTTGGGAGTGTCACCATTCTAATGACCTCTATTCATCTGGTTAGACTAAGCGGTAGTGTGTTCCAGTGGGTTAAGTCTTCTATAAGCTGTGTGGTAAAATGTGAGTAATTATTTTTATATACTTCCCCAGGTGTTCTCAAAATGTGTACTCCAAAATATTTTAGCTTATCCAGATCCCACTTATATGGGAGAAGGTTTTGGGTTAATTGAGTGGGTTGGTAGTGAAAAGTAAGTACTTTAGTTTTAGTGTGGTTAATTGTATACCCAAGAATTGGTCAAATTCCTCCAGAACCAATATGGCAGCCAGCAAGGAACTCTCAGGGTCATTCAGATATAGTAAGGCATCATCAACATACAGAGCTAAACAGTGCTCCACCCCACCCAGTTGGATCCCCATCAGCTGCTTGGATTCTCAGATGCATTGCACAAGGGGTTCTATATACAGTGCAAAGAGTATTGGCAAGAGGGGACATCCCTGGTGGGTACTTCTTTGAAGGGAGAAATAGGGAGAGTGATGGTTGTTTATTTTGACACAGGCCTTGGGGTTAAGAAAGATGTTTTGTAGTACCTGTATCAGTAAGCCTATTCTTCCCATCACAGTGTATGGGAAAGGCCAGGACACTCGGTCAGTTTTTCAGCATCTAGGCTGATGAGGGCTGAGGGATGGTCATGGCTTTCTATTTCATATATGATTTGAACTGTGCATTTTATATTATCCATCATGGTGTGGGACCTAACAAACCCAGTCTGATCAATTCCAATCAGCTGAGGAAGCAGGGAGTCAATCCGGCTAGCAAGGATACTCTTGAAGTACTTATAATTGGTGTTTCGGACTGATATTGGCCTATAGGAGGGGCAGTGTTGGGGATTCTTTCCTGGTTTCAGGAATACTGAAATGGCCACATATGACCAAGACTGGGGGGAGGGTACCTGTTTAGTGTGGAGTTGAAGGCTGGATTGTTTTGTAGAATTCTGTCCCGTAACAATCAGGCCGGGTTTTTTTTTTAAGTTTTAGAGCGATTAATAGCTGCTGCATGTTCCGCCTCCATTATTGGGGTCATCATTTTTTCACCCTGCTCCTGTGAGAGATTTGGAAGCATCAGTGTTTGCAGGTAGTGGGTATTTGTTAATGTCCTCCTGAGTTACTGTTCATTCTGAGGTATAGAGAGTCGAGTAATATGAACAGAACCCTGATGCTCTATCATACAGTTTGGTTAATTTTTGGCCAGTGTTGAGGTGAGTTAGAGCAATTATTGTGGCAGCATGTCTGTGCTTACGAATCTGGTAAGCCAGAAGGCGTGTAGCTCTGGTTCCCACTTCGTAATACCGTTAGTCTAAATAACATGAGGGTAATTTCTGTTTGGTGTTTACAGAGGGAATCAAAATCAGTTGTGGGTTGTTGAAATTGCTCTGTTACAAACTGATCGCCCTGTTTGTGTGCCATCTGGAGGAAATTCAGGGTCTGCTCCAGATGCTGGTGTTCTCGCCGCATCCTAGTTTAGGCCATTATATACTGAAAGATGATGCCACGCAGTACCACTTTAAGGCTGTCCCAGTACATTGCTGGAATGGCGTCATTCAGGGGGTTATTCTTTTGAAAGTCTTCTATCCACTCAATCAGGTATTCCTTGAACTGTGGTGATTTTAAATAATATGGGTTTAGGCGCCAGAATGTGTTTCGGTGCTGCTGGACCATATTCTAGGAACTAATAATCAGTGTGTGGTCTCAGTGGAAAATATCTCCAAATCAGTTTTCAGGAAGGTGGTTGAGACTTTCCACCTGAGTGTAACACTGGTTTATATGTATGTTTTGTGAACCACTGAGCATTATGTGTAGTTTCTGGTGCGCATGTCTGTATGGCACCATACATCTGCCCATCCCACCTCTTGAATAAATCTTCTAAAAAATGTTTGTGTTGGGAACTGTTTGCATGGGGATGGGTTAAATAAGTCCCAGCTTGGGTTTGGTGAGATGTTAGAATAGGAGGCAGTATAGCGCAGTGGTCTAGGGTTCTGAGCTGCAAATTGTGTGACATCCAGCAGACCAGACCTGGGTTTGAATCCCACAGCTTCCACTTGCATGCTGTGTGACCCTGAGCAAGTCACTTGTGCTCCCAGGTCGCTCCTGTAAAAAAGCTTTCAGCTTAGTGTGCTATACCTGGTTAAAAACAACTAAATAAATAAAAAAATCTCCTTCCAACAGGAGGGTGCACTTAGTGAGTTGAATAATTATGTCTAATAATGGTTTCAGTGCCAAAGTTTTTATTCCAGGGGTAGATATGCATTAGCTAAGATTACTTATGTTTGTTTTAGAATACCTTACAGTATCGCCAGATGACCCTCCATATCCTCCCACTTATGAGTGGTATGGAAGGTAGTATGATATGGTACCAAAATGGCCACACCTCTCCTCCTCCCATTGTGGAATGAAGAGGAGTAAATTGCTCCATAGCCAAATGTTGTTAGTTTAGAGAGCTCAGTGCTGGACAGGTGGGTTTCCTATAAGTAGATTAAATCAGATTTGATTTTCTTTAAGAAGACCATTATACGTGATCTTTCAATGGGGGCTGAAAGGCCATTCACGTTAAATGAAAATAATTGCATCCCAGGTGATGTCATTTTCACAGTACAAGGTTTGCAGTAACATCCTGCTGAGGTTCCCACAACCCACACCCTGCCCCAGGCGCCTGCACCTTGGAATACACCCTCCTATGAAGTGGTACAAGCTAACACAAATTAACAATACTCTCCAAGTACACAGCTACTATGTAAACTTCTAACAGAACATCAAATCCCAATTTGGGAACGATAGAAATAACGTTAAACATTATATACAACTGTAGGGCTAGACACTTTAGAACCAATAGAGCCCCTAGAATTCTGAACAAAAACTGATGTGCTTCCATAGAACAGGATCTATTATAAGACGCCGAGGGAAGGGCAGCAGCCATGCCAGGAGGCTCAGCTTCAGTGGAGGGGCCTCCTGACATATAATGTCATAGGGAGTGTAAGGGGTGGGAAAAATGAGGGTAATGTGACATCAAGTGCTTTCCCAGACTCTGGAATGTCTGTTCAAAACATAGGGAGGCACACTGATAGACAGGTGGGCTGTCTTTATAGTGGTAGTTTCCAGACAGGGTCAAGAAGCATATCAATCCTTTTCCCAACCCAATTACGAGGTAGGAGTGCCTTTGTGGTGCCCCCCAGCTCAAGAGTCCCCGTACCAATGAGGATGAGGGGAGGTGGCAGTGAGAAGATAGGGGGACCACGAATCTCCTCTCTCATCAAGAGTGCACCCATATGCACATGGTAGGTAGGCCCAAGATGATGGAGGCACTCAGAGTATTTATATTTCCCATGATTACTACATCAGAGACTCTTTATGTTAGGTGGCTTGGGAATTATGATGTAGGTCTACAGATAATGAAGTCTGTCATTAACCAATGCACAGGAGAGTTTTACAGTTTTCCACCATTAACGAAAGCATCTCTCACCCCCCAACCCCACCCGGAGTCCCATCATTTGAAGGGTGGGGCCTTGGATCAGACACTCTCGACACTTTGATTTTAGTGTAATTGTCCAGGCCTCTGGGTATCCAACTTATAGTTTGTTCCTTTGTATATCTGATGTAGCAATAGTTGGAACACTAAACTGCACAGCAGAAACCCAGATGCACCCCCTCCTGTTGGGGGTCCTTGAACTCTGCCTGGAGTGCATAATTAATATCCCCTTCTCCCCAAGGGGATAGGCTTGGTGTACTGGGTATATTACCACCCCCCAGACTTTGCCTGCTGTAGTGGAAGTGCACACCAAAGAGGGAGGTAGCTCCACAGTGAACACATAGTGATGTTTTATATAGAATTTTGCCTGGGAGATTGGTACACCCATGAAATGAAACCTGTAGGGAGGCAGTAGTAACAAGCAGGCATTCCTCTCTTTGCTCTAGGATGATTTCATCCAGAGTCGTAGAAACACAGAAGTTAACAGCAGAAGGAGACCGTTAGGTCCATCTAGTCTGCTCATTTGTTTTAGACCTGTTTTGACACTCTAGTTGTCCTTTGCAGTCAGCACTCCCTTGTGTCTATCCCATGCATTCTTGAATCCCCCCATAGTGTTGACCCCCACAACCTCTTGGGGCAGGCTGTTCCAGATGTCCACCACTCTTTCTATGAAGAAAAACTTCCTGGTGTCAGTAGAGAACCTTCCTTCTTGCAGCCTGAGGTCATGTCCCCTGGTCCTGGAGCCCTTCTTGAATTGAAAAAGTTCCTGTGCCTGTACCTTTTTAATGCCTTTTAGGTACTTGAATGTTTCAGTCATGTTCCCCCTCTCTCTTCTCTGCTCCAGGGAGTACATATTCAGTTCCCTAAGTATCTTATCATAGGACATGTACTGTAGACCCTGAATCATTTTTCTCATCTTTCTCTGTACTGTTTCCACCCAGTTAATGACCTTCCAGAGGTGAGGCCTCCAGAACTAGACTCTGTATTCCACGTGAGGCCTGACTAGCAATCTACAGTGGTAGTATCACCTCCCTCCTGCTCGTGATTCCCCTCCCAATGCAGTCCAGCATTCTGTTGGCTTTCAATGTTGCCTTCTCACACTGCTTACTATGCTTCAAGTCACCTAAGATTATGATTCCCATATCTCATTCCTAATTTGAGACCGCCTGCTTTTTGCCTCCGTAATACTCCTTTCTTGGATTTTTCTTTCCTATGTGCATGACCTTGCACTTTTTGGCATTAAATCTCAGTTGCCACACTCCAGACCATTCCTCTACTTTCTTGAGGTCAGCTTCCATTTTGCTCACTCCTTCTGAGGTGTCCACCCTGTTATCTATCTTGGTGTCGTCTGTGAACAGACACACCTTCGCTCCAGGAGTGCACCCATATGGGTACCCAAGATTGGTAGTCAATAAAAGGCAATCACTGCTACTCTGTGTTAAAGCAGTCACCCCATCCCCCAACACCCTCAAATGACTAGGCAACATTAACAAGTAAGTATTCTGATATTGGTTGCACTATACCTGCCGAACCAAAGAGTGGAGATGCCAGGTCTTCTGTTTTGGGGAGAGTCTGAGGTGTCTGGAGCTGCCACATTCTTGCATTGGAGTCTCAACAATCGTCAGTTGAAAGAAGTAAGCCTAAATAACAGAAAAGGTGAAAGAAGAAAGAAATTAAGTCATAAAGATCAGAACATCTTCAATGAGGAAAGAATTTCAGCATGTACAGCAACTGTAGTCATATGGAGTACAGATAATTTATGCAATGACAACTGCTAGGAAGTCAGTATAGTGAGGATCCAGAGTTAGTAACGCTGTAAGTTAATCCAGATTTCCCTCTGTCAGCCCTCGATAAAATGGCCGAATGTGGTGCTGAGTAGGGGAGGGGAGGGGGGAAACAGCCATGGGCTCCCAACACTGATAATTATGTTTTTATCATTTCCAACTTGGTAGTGTGATTACTGATCATGTCCCTAACCACCCCCCTAACACCCCCGTAATACACTGCACAGCTGCAAAATCTCTAGGCAGCTCTTGTGGTTAGTTTTGGGCCTTGTGAGACAAATAACATTTTAGTCAGTGGCAGCATAGGGTGCGGGGGAAGAAAGAAGCCAAGAGGCCTCCAGAAAGCATCATCATCTGACCTCCTTGGGAAAGATCTGTTCATGTAGCTGCATTAGCCTGGGACTGGGGTTGAGTAGCTGTTAAGCACTGCTGATCACAGAGTTCCTTGACTATTCTTTGCAGGGATTCAGCTCCCTGTTGGCACCTGGATTATTTTGCTTTGGCTGCCACAAATGCTGGGACAATTTGCCTGCCAGGGCTGATTTCGGCTGTGGTTGAATCTGCAGAGCTTCTATGTCCTTTCAGGTCAGCTCCACTGCAACTACTGCTGCTGTTTCAAATGTCTGGAGACCGTCTTGGAAGAAAACAGTCATTTTTGCCAGATAGGGAGTGCAGAAATAAAGATCAGTCACCTGAAGTGCCTTCATTAGTAGAAGGTAAGTTTTTCTATGGGTCATAACTTCAGGGGCATAGTCACTCTCAAAGTAAAGTCTTTGCTCTTGCCATAACACTACACCTTTCTTCCAGGCTGTGTGTAAAATGCTTTTTTCTTGGAACTGCAAAAATGTTACAAGGATAATGTGGAGTCTGGATCTTGTTGCTGGCCTGGGGCCCAGGGATCTATGGGCACATTCAGTTTCCAGGGTAAGGGGCCTCTGGGAGCTGCAAGGTAGAGTGGAGAAATTTTTGTATAAAAGAAATTCTTTCTGTACCTTCAGACCCCTCTGGAATTCCAGAGATTCATTTTTCAACCTGTTGCGATTCTCTGCATCCTCTGCATGGTCCTGTAATGTTTGTAACATGGTGTGGAGTTGCAGAATGGCCCACTCCTAGTCTCAAACCATTGATCGCAGGAGGTAAGCTGTTCCTTCATGCCATCCTGTCTCTTTTCTAGCTTTCCAATATCCGTTCATAATGCGGTTGTTGTGGAACACATTTCTTTACAGAAATCGCTTATTTCTGTAAGCATAAGGGTCATTTGTTTCTGGACATTTGCTAGATCCATTTGTTCAGTTTTGGAATGGCTGCACCTGAGTGGCAGAGAAACATGGGAGTTCTCGCTCTCAGACTCAACCTCAGGCATATCTCCACAATCCTGAGGCTCCACCAGTGGATGATCGCTTTTCCTTCTGCTGGGTATGTTTAGCCTTCGGTAATTAAATATCAAGTAGTTACCTTTGTAAATGCTGGAATATAAAGGTTATTGTCCAGAGTCTGGGAAGCATGATGAAACTAGTATGTGTCCCTGACCATGACATCACTGGAAGTCCTGGAGACATGGGTTTGAATTCCATCAGCTCGCACTTGCATACTGTGTGACCCTGAGCAAGTCACTTAATTTTCTTGTGCTCCCAGGTCAAGGATTTGGCTTAGTATGCCTTGCCTGGTTAAACAGAAACATAGAAACATAGGAACATAGATTTTGATGGCAGATAAGGACCGCTTGGCCCACCCAGTCTGCCCATTTCCCTACCTATTGGATAAGCTGCAGATCCTAGTTAACCAGCAGCCTATTTCTTCCTACCCCCAACCCCTAGAATTGCCTTATGACTGTCCCATGCATGCTTGAATTCCACCACTGTTTTGACTCCACAACCTCCTCAGGAGCCATTCCATGCATCCACAACCCTCTCTGTGAAAAATACTTCATTAAATTACCTCTGAGCCACCCCTTCTATCTTCAAATTGTGCCCACTTGTTCTTGCACACCTCTTTTTGAAAGACGCTACCCTCTTGGACTTTGTTGATTCCCTTGAGATACTTGAAAGTTTCTATCATGTCCCCCCCTCTCTCCTTTCCTCGAGGCTATACATATTCAGCTCCTTAAGTCTCTCTTCATATGCCTTCCGGTGCAGGCCCTGCACCATTTTAGTTGCCCTCCTCTGGACAGCCTCCATCCTGTCTATATCCTTGAGGAGACTGGGTCTCCAGAACTGCACGCAGTACTCCAGTTGGGGTCTCACCAACTGTCTGTACAGAGGGATAATAACTTCCTGTTTTCTGCTGGTGATGCCTCCTATGCATCCCAGTATCCCCCCAGCCCTCCTTGCAGCCCTCTCACATTGCTTGCCCACCTTTAGGTCATCTGATATGACTACCCCCAGGTCCCTTTCCATTTTTGTTGTTGTTAGTATCTCATCCCCCATTGTGTACTCTTCCCATTGGTTTTTGTTTCCCAGGTGCATTACCTTGCACTTCTTAGCATTGAATCTAAGCTGCCATACATTTGACCATTCCTCTAACCTTGCCAAGTCCCTTCTCATCCTTTCCACCCCACCTTGTGCATCAACTCTGTTGCAGATCTTTGTGTCATCTGCAAAGAGACATACTTTTCCTTCCAGTCCCTCTGCAATATCACTTATAAAGACATTGAAGAGGACCGGTCCTAATACTGAACCCTGTGGTACCCCACCCTAATACTGAACCCTGTGGTACCCCACAGTTTCCACTTTCTCTTCTTTACATACATCACCACATCATCAGTGTACAAAATTGTTTTGGAAGTAGTAAGGGCCTTGGGAAGATCATTAATGAATAATGAGAATGTTAAAGGCCCCAGTATTAATCCTTGGGGTACACCATTCTCAATCTTCCTTAGATGTGACATAACACCATTAACCTTCACATGCTGTGATCTATTGGCTAAATAGTCATTAATCCATTCCACCACTGGTCTTCCAAGTCACAATTTCCCCAGCTGTAACTTCATGAGGGAGTGATCAACCAGGTTGAATGCCTTGGTCAGGTTCATGAATACCACCCCTGTGAACATGCCTCCCTCAATGTTCTCCTGCAGGTCGCTTGTGAACTTGGCCAAGGCACTTGCCATGCTACAGTCCCCCCTGAATTTGTGATGGGCTCCTGTCACTATTTTGTACTTCCAGATATTCAGTGATCTAACTGTACAACATTCTCTCTAAGGTCATGCTAATTACATATTAAAGTGATAGATACCTATAATTATTTACCTGACTTGTTAGGCCTCCTTAAATATGACTATAAAGACAGCCTTCCAAACTCTGGATTTTTACACAAAGAGATAGTCTGAACATGTTTCCAGTCGTAGCTGCCACTGATTTAAAGAGCAACTCTCTATTATAATGAAAAGCTTAAAAACACTAGATTTATACCAATTATATGGTCATAGAGTTCTACAAGTACTGTAGACAGAATTTGCCCATCATTGTACTCACCACCCATATATCCTATAGGTGGAATTCAAATGTTTTCCCCTCCATCTAATCGTCCAATCTATGTTTAAATGTAGTTATATTATTACTGTTGATTACTGTAGTTGGTAGAGTGTCCCACATTCCCACAACTCTTTGTGTATAAAAACGACTACGCTTGTTTGATACACATTTTTCGCCAATGAGTTTATAATTATGACTCCTGGTTGACTTGATATTAGATGCAACTGTTAGGCCTACTGTAGTTTTCAAGTAATCGTCTTTTATTATTTTGTATACAAAACATAAATCTCCCCTAATTTGTCTGTACGTAACAGAAAAAAAGATTAGTTCCCTAAGCCTATTAGCATAACTTTTATCTTGTAATGATGTTACTTTTTGGTATATCTTCACTGTACACCCTCAGCCAATTTCAGACCTCAAATGGATGTCGGAGCACAAAATTGGGTACAGTACTCCATATGAGGAAGTACCAAGTTATTATATAGTGGTATCATAACTTCTGCTTTTCTACTTTTAATATTACCCAAAACTGTACCTACAATTTTATTGCATTTCTTAACTTTTATTGTAGTGTTTCTATCAAAGGTTAAATTATTGGAAATCATAACTCCCAAGTCTTTTTCCTCAATAGTGTTTTTCAATAATACACTGTCTAAGTAGTAATCAAGGCACATATTATTCTTGCCCAAGTTCAATACCTCGTATTAATCTACATTAAAAAACATACCATATGAATTAGCCCATGAGGATAGATCATGTAAGTAATTTTGCATGTAGGTTATATCTGATAATGAGCTCACTAGGCTGCCAATCTTGCAGTCATCAGTGTACTTTGATACCCATATTTTATCAGAAGTAGGCATTGTAGAAATCAGAATATTAAAAAGTACTGGTCCCAAAAATGGAGCCCTGCAGTACCCCACTAGTTACCTCAGCGATTTCAGACAGATACCCTTTAACTAACACTCTCTGTGTTCTTTTTTCTAACCAGGATCGTATGTTTTAACTTTTCGTGTTTTCTAATTCTTTTTTGGTTTTGTTACTTTCCCCTGCTGTTGGTCAACTCACTATTGTAGATAATGCAGCAATTATGTCCCTGAATCTTTCAAAGTGAGTCTAACACACCCCTGCTAACCACACAGTTGTTTGTGAAATCACAGTCTATTGTCATAGAGAGCACTATGATGTCATAAACAAAGGCACTGCGCGGTTAAAAGGGGAGGCAAATGTTTTCTACACAGACTTTTTAGATGGATTACCATGATGTGCTGTAAATCAAGGAAAGGAGCACAAAGTGACAAAATGTATTCTCTAGTAAATTGTAAAACACTGAAACATCTTATTTATGAAACCACATACTGAAGTGCAGAGTTGCTGTTTAAGAAATGTTGCTTCCAAGTGGTCTAAACCCAGTCCTTTAGATTCATCCAGTATTGATAACTGTTTTCAAATTTACTTCCTAGTTATACTTTTAAAATAAAACAGAGGTCTTGAATGGTCAAAACATTAATTTTCATGTGCAATATTTGGCTGACCATTTACATACTGATCAGATCAGTAAACATTTCATTTAAAATATTAGCTATAAGTTTTCAGTTAATTCTAGATCTCCTTTAATTATACTTTTTATACTGTTTTATTTTCGTGGGTTTATAAGATTGTTTAGTCCCTTCCAGAAGGATTTTTTAATTTTAAAATTGTCCCAATTGTTCAGTTTTACAAAAATCAACCATTGCCATTTTTATTATTTTACACCTATTGTGCTATTCTCTATATTGTACCCAGTCTTCAGTTTTATTGGATGTTTTGAACTTTACCCACGAGGAGTCCCTAGTGCTTATGCTATTCATTACTTTCCTATTCATTAGCTAAGTTTTTAATTTGTTTCTTTTTTAAAGGTGCATGGGCATCTAGAATTTTGTTATATGTTATGGATAACCAACAAATGCAAATGGTAAAAACAACAAACAATCGTTACTGCTTATTTCCATTATTTACTTGTCATGTAGTGTTACAAGCTGAGCCAGCACACTGAAGAGTGACACTGCATTGTTGATCTGAACTGTTACCCAGCACTTTGCATTTTTCATCTTCCTGTAGATTTTCCTCGAGCAGCCTAGCAGGAGGGGGGCTTGGTGGCAGGCCCAATCACAGGATGCTGTCTCAGAAGGGGGTAGAGTGCAGCCCTACAAAAGCCTGTGCTAGTACAGAATGGTAGAACACTGACCCAAAGACCAACTGACCTGGGAGAGAAGTGATGTGTGTGCTTGTGGGACTGTTACAAGGTGAGCCAGCACACTGAAGAGCGACACTGCACTGCTGATCTGAACTGTCACCCAGCACTTTTTCATTTATTTTATGTCTTCCCGAAGTCTTTCCTTGAGCAGCCTAACAGGAGGGGGGCTTGGTGACAGACTCAGTCATGGGATCCTGTCTCACAAGGGGGAGGAGTGCAGCTCTACAAAAGCCTGCAGTTGTGCATGGCGTGAGCACAGTGCACAACAGTGAGTGCCACAAGCACCACTCAGTCACAGTTTGGAATAGTTATTTTACTGGTTGTACAGTTTTTAAACAATATTAAGTAATTTATATTTTAAACTGTTATTACAGACCTGGGGAATGTGGGTAGGAAGAGATTTATCAGGTAGGAAGGTGGCTTGTTTAGAGAAGAACACTGGTGTATATATTGACATTTACTCAGTGCTTCTTCCGAACACATACGCGAATGTGGGGAGTGTCTGTGATGACTAAGCTAATATTCTAATAGTCAGCAGAGGTCTTTCACACATCCACTTTTATGTGTTTTCTATGAAACCACTGTGCAGTAATGAGAATAAAAGCTACTCAGTTAAGTTATAGTTTGTATTTGCCAGAAGGGTCATTCTACTGTTGCTGTTTATCAGGCAATATTCGTTTGAACCCTGGGCTTTACTCCCCACAAGATAATTACTCACTGGCAGATTTGTGCAAAAGGAAAAATGAAGGAATGCTCCATTTGAATATAAGGAGCCTGTTGCCTAAAATTGACTTATTAAGAGAACAAGTGGAAACATCCAGTTCTGAATTATTAGCATTATCAGAAACATGTTTATCTACACGAAATAAGGATACTGATATTTCAATTAAAAATTACAACATTTTTAGACAAGATAGAGCTAAAAAAAGGAGGAGGGGTGCTGATTTATTTAAAAGACCATTACAAAGGACAAATAAAAGTGGTTAAAACAATTCCAGGGCAACTGGATATTTTAATATTACAAATTCAAAGACCTTCAACTTTAACGTAATTACTG
The DNA here is from genome assembly GCA_016271365.2 of Neoceratodus forsteri. Classification (NCBI taxonomy): domain Eukaryota; kingdom Metazoa; phylum Chordata; order Ceratodontiformes; family Ceratodontidae; genus Neoceratodus; species Neoceratodus forsteri. The sequence continues at coordinate 690,746,886 of CM028134.1, forward strand.
CAGTATGTTATAGGCCACCTTCAGCTAGTGCAGCAACATTACATACTTTATGTACCCTAATAGCACCCTACCTAAAAAATTAGTTTGGGCTTCTGGGAGACTTACACTGGAACATGCTTATCGCTCAGTAGGACATAATTAACAAATTCTCTGCACTTAAGCTTACACAATTGATAAAGCTACCCATAAGAGTATAGCAGAAAAAGACTCGCTTTTAGATGTGATTTTAACAAATAAGCCCCACAGATATTTTTCAGCTGTTCATGAAATTTACATTAGCGATCACAGTTATATTTTCTGTATCAGGGACAGCATAAAAGAACAAAAACCGACAACAATTAGTCACTAGAAAGTTTGATACCTTCTGTGATCAAGCATTTATAAGGGATGGAGCAGATATAAACTAGAACTTGTATGTCTGTCCAGATATAGAAGCCACATGGTTTTATTTTAAATCTTACTTATTAGAAGTAATTGATAGACATGCTCCTCTCATAACTGAAAGGGTTAGAGCAATCACGGCCCCCGGGATTTCTAAAGGGCTTAAAAAGTTAATCAAAATTAGGGAAAGTTATGAGAGAAAGCAAGAGAGACTAAGAATTCATCAGATAGACTGGCTTACAGGATAGCTAGAAATAAATGTGTATATGAGGTAAGAAAGGTAAAGAAAATGTATTATGTTATTCAGTTTTCTAACCCATCTAGAAACCCAAGACAAGTATGGAGGGCATAAATTCTCTTAAGGGGAAGCAAGCTCCTCCCACCTTGCCTGTGACCCTGAGTTATGGGGCAGAACATTATACAACACTGCAGACCAGGTAGATGCATTTAATAATTTTTTTTTATCGAGATTGGACAAACCTTTGATAAAGAATATCCTGGCTTAGCTTCTCCACATTTAGACACAAATTGTACTCAGTTATTTGACAGGCCTATTTTTACTTTTCAAAAAATTAAGGCAGAAGATGTAAGAAAACAGCTCCAAATATTAGGCTCCAGCAAGGGAGCGGGCTGTGATGGAAATGTGCCAATATTTTACAAATTAGCTTCAAATATATTAGTTCACCATTTAGCTTGTTTAATTTTTCATTGCAAAGCTCAGATGTTCCAAATGACTGGAAGACTGCCTCTGTCATCCCCATTTTCAAAGGGGGTGACCCATCAGAACCTAACTCATACAGATCAATCTCAATTTTGGTAACTAGTATAAAGGTCTTTGAAAAAATTACTACACAAACACTTACCTTTGATAAATATAAGGTTATTTCAAATTTACAATGTGGATTTAGGAAAAATCACAATACATCTTTTGTCATTTCTAAGATTGTGGATGATATACTGACATCCTTCAACAGGGGCTGAAGTGTTCCATCTATTTTTCTTGACCTGTTGAAAACTTTTGATACAGTACATCACACTATTTCACTAAATCACTTAAAATCAGCTGGCCTGGGCCACACAGCCTTGTTTTGGTTCTGCTCATATCTGTTTCAGAGGCTGCAGAAAATAAGTGTTGGGGGAGCTTGCTCAAGTACTGTCACTTTGAACACAAGGGTACTACAAGACTCAGTTTTGGGCCCCCTGTTTTTAATTTATGTTAATTAACTTCCAAAATATTGTTCAACATATACCCAAATGTTTCTCTACACAGATGATACAATATTGTACACCCAAAATCAAGACACAGATTTGGCCATAGATATCCTACAAAAGAATTTTCTTGGCATTCAGGAGGCACTACAAGATTTAAGGCTCCTCCTGAATGAGAAGAAAACCCAGTGGATGCTTTTTGAGAAGCGTAACAACAGTGGGATTATTGCTAGGCCTATCCTAGCTGCCTCTGGTTATAATATTAGTAGAGTACATTTTACAAATATATATATATATATATATATATATATATATATATATATATAAGTGTATGGTGGAGCGTTGTTCTCCACGAAATCGATCATTTGAAACCTTGTAATGTACACACTAGTGGCGTTGGCAGTACAACAGAATGATGTTTTTCTACTGTACTGCTGAACGTCACACTATCTCCTCGCGCAAGCATTTGACAGTTAGGGCTCACTCCATAGACAGGACACATGGCTAAAGCAGCAATATCGGGGCAGTATTAATGGTTAGTGTGAAACGCTCACAATGTAAATTCTTTTTTCCTTCTAGTAACTGTTTTTTCCCAAAAGCAGCGTTCCACCATACACTATAAAGAAAAGTGCGCGGGAACAGTTGACAACAAGGGCATCTTTCTCGTTGGCACTATGACACCCGGATTACCTCTTGAGCTGCGCTCTCGAGGTAATCCATCGTCATAGTGCCAACTCGGTGAAAGAATAGCCCTGTTGTCAACCGTTCCCCATGCACTATCCTATATTTATGCAACAGGGGTCAGGATAAAAACTGTGGAATAAAACCATTTATCTTCGCTACCATGGTAATAAATTTATGTAATATATGGATTGTTAAAATAATACTATCAAAAGTCATACAAAAAAATCCCTATAATACACTACTCACTTTTTGATAATTCTACCCTTCCTCAAGTGATAATACTATTGGTTGTTGTTGATAATACTATCGTTCACTGCTGATAATACTATCGTTTCAGCTCTGAACGATAGTATTATCACTGAAATCCCACAGCGCATGCGCCAGTTTGCCTGCCACACAAACGTGGTTGCCATGGTGCCACGTTCCAGTCTGTGCACCCAATGTAAACGTGCAATGCCATTGGCACACTTTCTGAGTAGGTGGCAAACCAAACGCGAAAACATGGCGGACGTTTACTCGCGCTTAGCGAGAGCAACTCGAGTTATGCCCAGTTTGTTTTTTTATATTTATTTCTCAGAAAAGTGGATTACCTGCTGGATGAACAAAGAAAATAAACGGTAGGATTACCAAATTAAAGTAAAAGCTTTCCTCACAAATCCGGGCACAACTTCAATACTGTCTGTGCGTGGGTCAGCCGAGAGTGAGCACTTCTTCAGTGCAACAGGCAGCCAGCCCAGTTCACAGAATTTTAAAAGCAGCACATTTTTCGGAATCGGATCCATATTACAAAAATAAAAATAGGTTACAGTAAATTACTCGGCTGCAATTCCATCTCGAGGTTCTGGGGACATAGAAACCTCTCGAGCTTCGCTCTCGAGGTTATCTATGTCCCCAGAACCTCTTGATGGAATTACAGCCTTGTAATTCACTGTAACCTATCTATTATTCTATTTTTATCCACATAGTAACTACATCATCACCCATTTATTCACACAGTAACTACATCACTAGCTCATTTATCTACACAGTTCTCTTCAGAATTCATTTAGAATGTTCGGCCTCAGAAGCAGTACTAACCATATTTAAATGTCAATAACTTAAAAACGAAAAAAGATAACATGGTACTGTGAGCACGAAAATTGTTCAGCACAAAATTATCTACAAAATGAATACTGTTTCATTTATATAAACCCTGTATATTGTATATGATTAGCAAGAAAACAGAAGAAAATGTAATTTTTAGTTCACTTTTTTGACAAACAAATATAAATAACTTTAAAACAAAAATTATAGCATGGTACTGTGAGCACGAAAATGTTCAGCTCAAAATATCTACAAAATGAGTGGTGTTTCATTTATAGATACCATTTTGTTTTTATAATTAGCAAAAAGAGCATCAAATTCAATTTTCTTTTCCTTTTTGACAAATTATTTACACCTACCAAAATCAAAATGCTCACACAACATCTAAACCTGTTGCATAAATGGAATATGCAGCGGTTCAGTGTGTGATAATGCATTTATTTTGTACAGTTTCAGTGACCTCATAACTCTCACTCATGAGGTTACTTGGAGGTCACTGGAAACTGTACAAGATAAATGCATTATCACACACTGAACTGCTGCATATCCCATATATATACATATATATATATATATATATACTCTTTTAGCATGAGAGACACACTAAGCTGAAAGCTTGTTTACAGGTGCAACCTGGGTGCACAAGGAAGCTAAGTGACTTGCTCAGGGTCACTCAGTTTGCAAGTGGGGGCTGTGGGATTCAAACCCAGGTCTCCAGGTTTGCAGCTCAGAGCCTTAAACCACTGAGCTATATTGCCTCCAGGGCATATCTGGGCCTAATGCTGGACAGACATTTAACATTTGAGCTTCATGTTACAAATATTTCTATTAAACTAAAGCACTTGTTAGGATTTTTTTTCCCCAAATCAGTCCTTATTTCATTTTTTTCAAAGGAAGTTATTAGTATCATTGTTTTTACCAGTTTTGGATTATGGTGACTTTATGTATAAAAATACTACAGAAGCAGTATTAGGTAATTTAGACACATTATATAATAGACAAAGAACCTCTGTGCGCAAACACTGAGGCAAGGGTTACCCCAAAGGGCATTTGGCTGGGAAGCCAAGTTTCAAGAAAATACAAAATCACACATGCCCACCCAATGCAAAGCATCATGGGCTGCATATGAAAATCACTACAGAATGTTATGCTGGTTCAACTTTAAGCAGAATTGCATGGTGCAGCACCATGCAATTCTGCTTAAAGTTGAACCAGCATAACATTCTGTGGTGATTTGCATATGCAGCCCATGATGCTTTGCATTGGGTGGGCATGTGTGATTTTGTACATTATATAATGGGGCATTGAGATTTATAACAAATTTGCCTTACAATACCCATAGGTGTACATTGTATAAAATCGTAGGGTGGACCTCATCTGATCGAAGGGTCTTTCACTGGAACATTTTTGTGTATAAGTTCATCTTGCAGATTTTGCCTTCTTTCCTACTAAGGTTCATACTAAGGTTGCATAAGACAATCAAGGAGGCTAAAAGCTCATTTAAAGGCTGTCCCCACAATTCAGTGGAGGTAACAAAGGTCACTAACTGTCATATGTTTATCCAACCTGATCTTAAAAGGTAATGAATGAATCTGCCTACACAACATATGCCGGTAACTTATTCCAATGTTCTATTGCCCTACATACAAACCCATATTTTCTTAAATTAGTTTTACACTTTTCACTCATTAATTATTGATCATGTTTTCTCCAGTTAAAGATCTTTTTCCTATATTGCAAACCCAATTCAGTTCTCAAACTATCCTGATGCAAAACTTTATAAAGAAACAGTAAATCACCCCTTATCCTTCTATTCCACAAGGACCATAGTCTCATTGATTTTAATCTGGTTTCATAAGGTTGGTTCCTGTGACCCAATACCATTTTAGTTAGTATTCTTGGAGGACACTCCAGCAAAACCCTATCTTTTTTCAAACAAGGACTCCAAAGTGAGAAACAGTAGTCCAAAGTTGGTCCGACATATGATTTAAACACTTTAGTGAGCACTTCTGCATTTCTGGTATGAAAACTTCTTCTAATACAATTTACCAAATGTATAGATCTAGCAGATGTAATTCTACAGTGTGTTCCATTTTTCATATCCTGTTGGATATATATACCAAGATCTTTCTCACATGTGGAAGATCTTATTTTACTACCCTGAATATAGTAGTCCTGTTTTATGTTACCTTTTCTCATATTCAGCATTACACTTTTATTGGCATTAAAACTCATAAAGTTCTTTTTGACCCACTCCTCAATGTCTAATAAATCCTGTCCAAACCTTAGTCTATCTTCAAAAGTATCAACTACCCCCCCACTTTAACATCGTCCACAAATTTAACTAACTTATTTTCACTATTTAATTTCAGACCACTCATAAAAATATCAAACAACAATGGTCCCATCACCGAGCCCTGTGGCACCCCACTCTCTACCCTTACCGCCTCTGATAAGTATCCCTGAACTCTCACCCTCTGGATCCTATTAACCAGCCAATGCTCAATCCAACTCACCAGTCCCACATCCACTCCCATATCCAATAGCTTTAATAAGGCCCCACTGAAATCCAGCATTACCACATCAATATTCCTCCCCTGATTTAACTTCCTAGTGACCTAGTCCTAAAAACAGACCATATTGGTTTCACTTGATCTATTTTTTACAAAACCATGCTGGCTATTATCCACTAATCCTTTCAATTCCATAAAGTTATTTATTTCATCACTCAAGATCCCCATAACTATTTTACTGATCACCGAAGTTAGACTCACTGGTCGATAATTTGATGGGGTGCTCCTATCCCCTTTTTATAAATTGGCACCACTTGGGCTAGTCTCCAGTCAGTTTGTACATATCCCTCAACTAATGATTTCTGACCAATCATTGAAATAACTGGTGCCAATTTCACTTCAAGCTCCTTAATAAACCTGGGATGAAAACCCTCCAGACCAGCTGCCCTATCCACCTTTAAAGATCTTATCTTCCCGACTACTTTATCCACAGTTATTACTTCCTCAACATATGATTTATCCATCCCATCTTTTACCACCCTCATATTGTGATTTCCCTTAGTGAAGGCATTACTAAAACACTTACTAAATTCCTCTGAACGTGTTATGGTATCACTACTTAACTCTCCCCTCACAGCTAAGGGTCCCACAGATCTACTCTGTCCCTTTTTTTTGTTCACGTAGGCAAAAAAGCCTTTTATATCATTTTTAGTCTAAACTCTGCTTGTTTTTTTGCTTTACGTATTTCTATTTTCATCTGTTTTACTATTTGTTTATACCTTTTAATATTAGCTACTGTACTAGGTTGTTTTATTTTTTTTAAATAAAGCTTTCTTTCATTTTCCAGCCCTTATGATATTCTTATTAACCAAATGGACTTTTTCCCTCTGTTATTGTATACTTTTTTCTTGGGTATGAAACTGTCAATCAGATTATTTATTATATTAACACATAGATCCCAGGCATCTTGAGTGGTCAGGTCATGCATCATATTCTCCCAATCATACTGAAGTAGTGACTCTTTAATAGCCGCATAATCCCCTCTATTACAAAGAAACTGGGTAGTAACACCCTTTATCACCTTATTAGTTTTATCAGTCTAAAAAGTGATAGAATCACGGTCACTTGTATCTATAGGCAGTCCAATTGTTAGGTGTTTTATTTCCTCTGGGATGTTTGACAATACAATGTCTAATATATTACTACTCCTTGTAGCCTCCTGAACGTGCTGATTTATTCCAGCTGCTTGCAAATCCCCCAACAGCCTAGTTGCTGACGTATTTTTAATTCCTTTATTATTCCAATCTAACTGAGACATATTTAAGTTTCCCATAACCACCACATCACATTTCTCAGACAGACTCATCACCCCTTCCATAAAACTTGATGTATCCTCCACTGTTGTATCTCGTGGCCTATAGAAAGTCAACATTTTTAGTTTTTTACCTTTAAGACCTATTAAGTCAACACTGATGGATTCTATACTACCCATATCATCCGCATCATTTATTTTATATTCTATCCCTTCCTTTATGTACAAAGCTACCTCACTTCCCCTTTTATTTACTCTATTTTTATACTGTATATTAAACTAAAGCCAGATATCTTCAGATACCAGTCATCATTCTAATTCCACCAGGTCTCAACTACACCAATGATATCTAAATTTTCACTCCTAATTTTCTCTTCCAATTCAGCCATCCCATCTTTTGATAGGCTACGTGCATTAAAAAAGAAAACCTTAGCTAGTTTACTTTCCTTATTTCCTTTATTTCTATTATATGACACCTTATTATTCAATTTAAGCTTCGTCCCCTGCTTAATTAGTTTAAACTTTTTTCAATTTCTTGCCGCAACTTTGTCCTCAAAACCCTACTGCCCCTATAATTCAGATGTAGCCCATCCCTACCATAACATTCTCCTTTATTATGAAAGGTTCCCCAGTGTTGTACAAACATTAAATCATTTTCCTTTGTCCATTTCTTTCAACCATCTATTTGCTAGTGCTATCCTTTTTGTTTTATATGCTGTTGCTCTGGGCTCTGGTAAGATTTCCAAAATCATAATATCACAACCCCTAGTTCTTAATTTATCCTCTAATTTTGAGAAATCCTTTTGTATCTCTGGTAGTGTTTTCCTCATTAAATCATTAATACCAACATGTAACACTGCTAATGGGTTTTCACCAGCTCCTGCAAAAATATTATCAGCCATATCATATAGATCTGACACTCCTGCCCCAGAAAAGCTACTAACGACATTGTTTGCTTTATCTTTCCTGCATATATATTGATCAGTATATTTAATAATGGAGTTCCCAATTACCACTACCTGTCAAGCAATTTTAACTAAATTGATTACCTGAGGAGCCATATAATTTCTCCCTTCCATATCCTTACTTTGCTCATCCTGAAGATCTTGTAATACACCGCAACTATTTGCCACTGGCAAATCACAACAATCCTCTCCTCCATTTTGTACTGCATAATTACATCTGACTTCCTCAGGCTCTCTACTACTGGTAACATCAGCCAATCTTAAGATATCAACAGGCACTTTTTTTAAAGGGCTTCTCCCTCCATGTTTCTTTTTCGCACATGAAACATCACTCAATTCATTATTTCCTATTGAATCATCATCATTTCCATCATCTTTCCTCTTTCCCGCACCAATTATTTTCCTACTCTCCTCTCTCAAAGTGTCATCTTTATTTAAACTAGACAGTGTTTTTAGCCTTAATGTTGCATTTAATTGACTTTGCTTTAACTATTCCAATCTTTCCATGAGTAATTAAATTATTTTGCATATATTTATTTAAGGCACATTTGTCACATATATACTCATTATAGTTAGACCCCTCATCTACCATAATATACATGCTACACCTTCCACACCTAATGAGCAAATCCCCATCTGTTGTCAATAGTGAATTAGCCATGTTTGTGCAAACTTGGGAGTTACCTCTACCTTATCTGCAGAACTTAACTCCAATAATTGATTTATCTTTCTGCTCATTTTAGTCTATACTAAAGTAACCCACCTCACTTTCCCGTTAATCCACCAATACTGCACCTCATCTACCAAACTCGTTAATGTACAGTAGTAACAAATTGCAGCCTAAACCATACTCAAAACATTCTTTAAGATCTGCATCCCGGTATTCTTCTCAGATCCTGATAAGCAGATCAAAATATGGTGAAAAATTGCTATTAGTGGCAGTTCCCCATACCAGGGAATTAATGCAAAACATTTGAATATACAGGTATTGTTACCTTTGGGGCATTTTAGAGCATTGCTAGCCAGTTTATTTCATAAACACTGTAACCGTTTCAGGTAAATAATCTCAGTATTATATTATGACTCACAAATTTACTGCTGAAATCTTAGATTCTGATGTGTTTAGTATGTTGAAATAACATTTTGTATGTTTTTTGTTATGTATTTCTTGTTATGTTTATCTGTTGGACACAACTGTAAATGAGAATTGATGTTCTCAATTTTCTATCCAATAAACTGAATTGATTGATTGATGTAGAAAAAAACATATCGATCAGGTGGAAAAAAAAACTACTGATCACGTGGAAAAAATATCAAGCATGATGGCCACCATCTTGTCTTTTTTTAACTCACAAACATTGAAAATACATAAAGATTTTATATTTTGAAAAACACAAACACCTGAACCTAGGTAAACCGGACACATTTAGCTAGATTCTGATGTTTGTTTTTTCAAAATTGCCCTGGAAATAATGTTTCTGGGCACCAGAAAATCCTGGGTTCCTATCTTAGTGAGAGAAGCCATTCACTCAGATTCTCAGTATGAGAACAGTGGGAGTTTCTTCAATTCTGAAGCTGCAGCTGGAGTCCTGCTGCTAGCTTCAGCTGAATCAGTGAGTTGGTGATCCCCTGCTCAATCTCTCTAAGTATGCAGCAGACTGGGGTACCCACCCCTAGTATTACTTTTCTTCACCCCCTCCCCTCCAGATCATCTGCCCCATCCCATTATATGCATGATGGCACTGGGGTGCCCACCTCTGGTGCCACCGAACACCAGCCCAACACTGGGGAGCCCAATCCCCATTGTCAGCATGTTCTCTGCAATAAAAAAAACTGTCCCTTGTCATTAGGGGAACATAGAGATTGATGGCAGATAAGGACAAGGCCCATCCAGTCTATCTGTATTCCCTACTTTTACTTAGCTTCCGCTGACCCTACTTGGTCAATGGCTGCTGCCTATCCTCCCCTCAGAGTTCCCTTATGCCTATCCCATGCATGTTTAATCCCCTTACCATACTAACTCCAACCACCACCTGGGGCAGACCATTCCAAGCATTCACCACCCTTTCTGTGAAAAATAATTTTCTCACGTTGCCCCTTAGTCTCCCTCCTTCCAGTCTCATGTCATGCCTCCTTGTTCTAGAGAAGCTTCTCTTCTGAAAGATGCTGCCCTCTTGTACCTTGTTTATCCCCTTGAGATACTTGAGGGTCTCTATCATGTCTCTCTTCTCCCTTCTTTCCTCCAGAGTATACATGTTAAGTTCTTTCAACCTCCCCTCATATGACCTATGGTGTAGGCCCTGCACCATTTTTGTTGCCCTTCTTTGAACTGCTTCCAATCTGTCTTTGTCCTTTAAGAGATTTGGCCTCCAGAACTGGACACAGTACTCCAAATGAGGTCTCACCAATGACCTGTACAGTGACATGATGACCTTCTTTTTCCTGCTGGTAATACCGCTCCCTATGCACCCCAGCATCCCCCCTGCCTTGGCACAATGATTGGCCACCTTTAGATCATCAGATATGATGACCCCCAGATCCCTTTCCTGTTTTGTGACTGCTACTATCTCCCTGTTTATTTTGTAAACCTCTCCTGGGTTCCTGCGCCCCAAGTGCATGACTTTGCACTTCTTCACATTGAATCCAAGCTGCCACACTCTGGACCATTCCTCCAATTTAGCTTGATCCCTTCTCATTTTCTCCACCCCACCTGGGCTGTCCACCCTATTGCAGATTTTTGCATCATCCACAAATAGGCACACCTTCCCCTCCAGCCCCTCTGCAATGTCACTGATATAAATATTAAACAGCGCTGGCCCAAGAACTGAACCCTGTGGCACCCCACTGGTCACCATCCCCACCTCAGATTTAGCTCTGTTTACCACCACCCTCTGTGATCTATTCTTCAACCAATTTCCAATCCAGTTTACCACCTTATGACCCAATCCCAGACTGCCCAGCTTGTTCACTAGTCTTCTATGTGGAATGGTGTTGAACACCTTGCTGAAGTCAAGGCAGGCCACATCCACTGCTCCCCCCGATCCATCTCCCTTGTGACCCAAAGAAATCAATTTATTATTTTATTGAAAATGTTTCACCAGGAAAGGCACATTGAGCAAAAAGATGCTCGTTTCACGGTGCAACCTGGGGAGAGGGGTTACAGAGGAGGCAGGTATACATACAATAGTTGAATTTAACAGTAGAGCAGTACATTTGAACTTGATTCATAAGGAAAGCAGTACAGAACATGATCATCAAGGACAGGGTATATATCTCATGGGTACACATTGAGGCAAGAACAGTACAGAACATGATCATCAAGGACAGGGTATACATATCATGGGTACACATTGAGGCAAGAACATTTACATTTGTTTGACATGGCTTCCCTTCTGTGAAACCATGCTCCATGGATCTTGTGCTCCACTTGCATCAAGGTGCTCAACTATCCATTCCTTTAGCAGATATTCCATTATTTTACCCACAACTGAGGTCGGGCTGATGGATCTGTAGTTCCAGCCTCCTCTCTGCGCCCACTTTTGTGGAGGGGGACTACATCAGTCCTTCTCCAATCCTCTGGGACCTCCCTTGTTTCTAGTGACTTGCTGAATATGGCTGCCAGTAGTGCTGCCAGTACCTCCTGCAACTCCTTCAATATTCTAGGGTGTATCCCATCTGGCTCCATTGCTTTATCCACCTTCAGTCTTGCAAGTTCTTCTAGGACTCTCTCCTTCTTCAATGGACTGCTGTCTACCTCCCTTCCTATCCTGTTTCTCAGCTGTGGTCCCTTCCCTTCCTCTTCCTTCCTGAAAACTGAAGAGAAATATTTGTTCAGAACTTATGCTTTATCATAGCCCCCTTCCACTGCCTCTCCTTCCTCCCTCCCCTTTTAGCTGTACAACCCTCCCCCAAGTCCTTCTCTTCTTGCTAATGTATCTATAGTTCTCCCCCTTCTTTACTTCTTTTGCTATATTTTCCTGTCATTACCTTGGCTCCCCTGACTGCCTTACATGCTTCCCTCTGCCTTTCTAGATACACAGCCCTATCCTCTTCCAACTGGGTCTCTTGATATTTCTTGAAAGCTGACTTTTAGACCCTTAATTTCCAGCCACCTCCTGCGAGAACCATAGTGGTTTCCTCTTCCTTTTTTCCTTTGTCTATTTGCCTAATACAAAGGTTTGTTGCCTCCACTATTACCCCATTAGATGTCCCCACTGTACCTCTACTCCCCGCTGCTCCCCTCCCCCATCTAGGGCCCCCCTGAGACATTCCCCCATCTGTAACGGAGTCTGTCCTCCTAAAGCCCAGAACTCTCGCCTTTGTGTGGCATGTCCCCATTTGTGTTCTCACATTAAACCACACTGAACGATGGTCACTGAACCCCAGGCATTCACCTACCCTGATACTTGTAATTCTGTCCCCGTTGGTTAGTACTAGGTCCAGTATTTTCTCCTGGGTTGGCTCCAACACCAGCAGTTTGAGGCCTACACCTTTCAGGGAGTCCAGGCAGTCTCTGCCCCTTGTTGTTGCAGCTGCTTGGGTGTCCCAATTCACTTCTGGTAGGTTGAAGTTGCCTATCAGTAACACTTCACCTTTGTTTGCCATGACATAGATGGCTTCCAGTAGATCTCTGTCCATTTTCTCCCTTTGTGCTGGGGGTCTGTACATTACACCTGTGTGAATGGCTATGCCATTGCCTGTCTCCAGGGTGACCCACAGTGCCTCTGTCTCCCCCTACATCCCTTGCACCTCTGTCACCTTTATGCCCTCCTTGATGTATAGAGCCACTCCTCCCTTTTTACCCTCACTGTCCCTTCTGAATAAAGTATATCCTGGTATAGCTATGTCCCAGTCATGGTTCCCATTGTACCATGTCTCTGTAACACCTCTAATATCTAGGTCAGCCACTGATATCATGGCTGTCAGATCAGCAATTTTGGTCCCCAGGCTGCACACATCTGTGCACATGGCCTTTCATATACTGCAACACCTCCTTCTGGCTTTCCCCATTCCCCGTGCTACCCCCACTATGGCTGACTCCAGTATTTGCTGATTTTATGATTAATCAAGCAAAACTTTATTTAACCAGGCAAATTCATCATTGAGCAACCTCATTTTCAAGATGGTCCTGGCAAATGGGAACAGAGCAAGGAATAATACAATTGGACACCTAGTGCAAACTGGTACATACAGAAAAAAAAATAGCAACAACATCATCAAATAATACCGAGTGTGCAGATTGTTAAACTAAGAGTACACCAATGTCTGGGGTGGATAATAAACAAAGCAATAGAAGTAACAGGGTGTGGTATGAAGATTATATTAACAGAACAAGAAGGCATGAACGGACCGACCAGGAGGGTCAACCCTTTGTGGGGAAAGATCGGGGGAGGAGGGTTCAGGAGGAGGATGTCAACACTAGAGAGAGAGATGACACAAACATAATAAGGCCATGGAGTAAGAAGAGTATACAGAGGGAGATGTGCAGAGAAGTGCTAGAGTTGTAAGTGCTAAGTAAATGGAGAACAGGCAGGGAGGCCAGTAGGAGAATCACCTGTGGCTGGTACATATGACCTTCAGGATGCATGTGATAGACAGCTTAACGGTATGGGGAGCCAACAGGAATGAGAACCTTAGTGTCTTTGCATGTTGTTCCAAAGGGAATGAGAAATTGATAGAAGCCTTACCATGCTGGGACCTTATTCTTGGCACCTTGAAGGGTACAAGGGATGTGCTTCTTAGGTCATAAGCTCCTGTTATGAGTACAAAGAGAGCAGAGATATAACCTGGTAGCTTATCGGCTAAGGCCCTGTAGAACCACAGGAGGGCATTTTTTTGCCTCCTCAATGTAAAAGATGGCCAGGCAAGCTTTTGGTAGTGCAAGCAGTGGCGGGTATGACTGGGAATATCCAGAATAAACCACAAGGCACAGTGATAAGAGGGGGTCTAATTTACATAATGCCTGATTTGAACAGTGGCTGTAAAGAATGTCTGTATAATTGAGCAGAGGAATAAAAGTTGTAAGGACCAGTGTCTTTCTGGCTTTTAATGTGAGGAGGTGTCTTATGAGATAAAAAATACCTAGATGTTGTCTTAGCTTTTTTTGATAGCTCATTCAGATGTACCACAAAATTAAGCCAGTTATCCAACCAGACACCCAGGTACTTAAACTTACCCACTATTTCCAGAGGTTCACCTAATAGGGTGTAAATCAGGCGGTTCGATGGTGGCCCCTGGGATGAGCGGCAAGTGGAGATAAGATCATTGCCTTGGTTTTTTTTTTGTGTTAAGCAGTAGCTTTTGCTTTAGTAAATTGTGTTAGAGGGTGACAAAGTCATGTAGCTCATCGTAAGCAACGTCCAGGGATGAGTTAATAGTGTAGAGAACCATGTTCAGATGTTATTGTCCTCCATGTTAGTAATATGTTCCTGCGGGGTTGGATGTTTAGGTTTCCCTGCTTTCTACCTGTAAAAAAGAAAATGGTCACTCACTGATCTGACCCTCTCATGCACCTGAACCCACCCCACCCGACCTCCCACTCAGCACCCACCACCTCACACACCCAAACCCACCTCCTCACTCACCTAAACATATGCCATGACATGTTTCTGGGCACCTGAAATCCTACATGACTAGCCTAGTGAGATGAGGCATTCAACTGTTTTCTCAGAATAAGATCAGCAAGACCTCCTCCAATTCTGAAACCGCAGCTGGAGTTGTGCTGCCGACTTCAGCTGAAGCAGTGAGTCACTGATCCACTGCTCTCTGTGCCTCTGTCTCTATCTAGTAGTGGATCAGGGTGCCCACCCCGGTACTATTTCCTTCTCTCCATTCCCCTTTCCCATGTTTAATTTATAATTTCTTTTTATAAGCAGACTGAGCTGGCCACCCATGGAACTGCTTCTATTTCTCCCCCTCAAGTCACTTTCTTGCTCTTTATAGCTGTCAGTGCTGTTTTCCACACATTAAGTGAAAGAAGAACTCAGACCATCTGGCTTTTAAGAGGCATGCAAAACTTATTCAGCATTCTCGCAGTGCAAACTCCCAAATGTATGTATGGACACAGAGGTACAGGCAGTGGGGAGGTCATTTAGGAAAATAGAGAAGAGTATAGGGGCAAGGACAGAACCTTGGGGGACACCAGTATTGATGGAAAGAGAGGCTTACTAGTTTTCATAGCATTTACTGTGTCATTCTGCTGTCTTGGCTTGTGCTATCTCAGTCTTTTATTTGCTGGTCATATCAAGCCAGACATAAACATCACTTAGTTTCACTGTATTCTTCCTCAACTAATTTCACTTGGCTTTCTAGCAAGGCAGCCACTCCCACTTCTGTTCTGTCCTCTTCAGTTAGTTTTACTCCATTTGCTTCAGCATTTATCACCTTAGTCTTAATGTGTCTACAGTTTCCAGACTTTCCTGCTTGAGTTTTACCTATCATTTTGACCTTTCATGTATGTTCAAGTTCCAGTACCTTTTTAAGTCACTGTCCTCTCCAGCAACAACCATTCATTCTATTCAGCAGTCATCATTCAGACATAATCTTTTCCCTCAGGGCCAACCCTGCGAGTAGACATGCTCTTGGTGTCCTTGAAGTCTGCATCTTGAAGAGAGTCCCTTGTCTCAGACAGGGGTCCTTCTCTGTAGACAACTTGTCTACTGCAGTGCCTCCTGGAAATACCACCAGGTGGTAAGGTTCAACTCTTTGAGGGAAGCTTCAGCTGTGCAGACCTTTGGTCAGCTACACCTCATTGTGTAGCATTCAAGACTTCAGCTGCCAGAGGGAGAAGCCCTAAGCCCACAAAGTTCCTTTAGCAGCACGCAGACCATGTTAGCAGCACCTTTGGAAGCTAGTCTCCCTGCATCTGCCTAAAGGTCCACCTAGTCTCATATCCCCTTCATTTAGTTTATGGTCAAGGTTAAGTCTCCTCATGATCTTGAGGCTCGGTCACAGCCTTGCAGCAGTCACTACTGTTCTCATTCTACTCTTTGAGGGGTGGGCATCCTTCATAGGGAACGTCCTTTATCTGCAGAGATTGACTCATGGCACCCCACAGCATTATCCCATTTGAGGCCTAGAAAGAGTTATCCCTCTAAAAACATCCCCTGAATTTAAACTCCAAATTAGCAATGTTGAGCTGTCCAACCAATAAGTACCCAAGCCAGGAGAGATGGTGGCCTTGGCCATGCATCTCCAGAGATTTCCTCCACAGCTTTTTTTTTCTCTCCTGAGTGCCAGAGGCCATACTGTCATGTATATATTTAACCGTAGTATTTACCCTAGTAGTAGGATTTCTGCTGTGAGTTGCAGTTGGATGGTGGCTTGCCTATCTTACAATCCTGCTGTTTTCTCTCTCCTTCTGAAAGTCATGGCTCTATCTGTTATCACCAACTTCAGCTGTCAGTCATTACTCCACTCAGTTTCTGTGTTCACCATCTGTTTTGCAGTTGTTTTGGACTCCTTCCTAAGGTAACTTTAGCCTAAAAGAATTAGGCTCCCCCAGCATTTTTAATGGTGAAACCCTCCTTCATGGTACCTGGAAAGGGTGGTAGTCCCTCATGGGACAGAGTGTATGAACAGCCAAAGTATTCATGTAAACAACTCATTCATTCAACTACTTCCAGACTATCAACAATGTTGCACAAGCATAACTCCTCATTTAGGTTGCATACACCCACTGAATGAAAAGACTATGCCTGCAGTTCAGTGTGTGGGAGCTACCCACATCCACTCTTCCACAAGCTATTTAAGCCAGCTGCCTCCAGCCTTATTCAGAAGCACTGTTTCTTTGCTCTGCCTTCCTCCACTTCTCCAGTGGATTGTTTCTCTCCTTGGTGCTCCTTCCTAAAGTACCTTTAGCCTAAAGAATTATGTTTCCACTGCATCTCTAGGGGTGGAACCCTCAAGAGGGTTGCTTTGCCATCATGGTACCCCGGCAGGATGATAGTCCCTCAAGGGACAGAGTGTGAATGGCCAAAGTATCCACATATAATAGTAAAACAACTCACTTATTTAAATATCTCTAGACTATCAACAATGTTGCACAAACATAACTCCCGACTTAAGTTTTACACACCCATTAAATCATAAAAGTCTGGTAGTTAGCTATTCTGAGTTTAAGCACACAGAGGCATAAGTTATTTTGCCTAAAACATCTAATCTTATGGATTCTTTGTTAGGAGGCAGGGAGCTCATGTGTCTAGGGCCCCTAGAACAATCATGAGTAGCCATGATAACCACAGAATCAGTTGCAGGCTATGAGGCACAGTATGGCTTAGCTGACTGAGCAGGGTATTGCTAATCAGCCTTTATGGCCACTGCAGGCAAGGTATTAAGCCAATGCACCATCCTCTAAGGCAGGATATGTACAAGATAAGACAATGGATGGAGTAGCAGGGATCACCAGAAACTCCAACAAATTCTTCTTTGTGGAGTCTTCCTTTTCAGCAGCAAAGTTCATTACATTTTGGATTTGTCTCAGCAATGCCTGAAAAGAGGCATCTTCCTCAGGAGACCCAGGTGTGTAAAACACAGAATCCTCACTGCAAGAGGAAAAGGTGGAACTGGAAGGTAAACCCCCTTTTAACTTATCTCCTGGGTAGCCATTTTGTGCCAGGTTAAGCAATGGATAATTCAGACTTCATACGAAGGCTATTGAAAGTAATGAGTCATAGGGGTCATTTTCCCTGTTCTCATCCACTAAATCCTCCTCCATATTAAGGAGATCAGAACTGTGCTGCTGCTCCTCCTTATCTGGAATAACAACAGTGGTGAAAGTCAGAGCCAGAGACAATGACAGTGGCGGAAGAATAGCAGGGGTGCTTCTGGATCTGGACAGCAGTTGGTGGGAGCCACAGAAACTGAGACTGTCACCAGCACTATTTGGGAGTCAATGGCACCCTGCAAAGTGTCCAGAATTACCATGGACAACAGGTTAAAACTAGACGATGATGATGATGATGTAGGCTGCCTACTGTCTGTAGTAGGTATGGCAGCACAAAGACCAGACCCCAACTTTGGTGTCTCACTGGCAGTTGAGGGGGAGGGGCTGTAGTCATCACCACTAGTGCAGAAGACAAACCCTTATCCTCCTTTAATGGAGACCTGGACCTTACCAGTGAAGTAGGAGCCTTGTCCGTACACTTGTGGTGAGGGCTGGAAGAGGAGGACTTTGATGATTTATTCCTTTGACCTCAAAGACCACATCAGAGAAAGAGTTGCAGAATGCTGGAGAGTGTCCTTCCCGCTGGTGGCTGTCAAGTGAAATGGAAAAGCTGACTTACAGCTGTGGACTTGGCAGCAGAGGCAGCGTCCATGGCCTTAATGGCAATGAAAGTTTCAACAGCCTTTCAGTGTCTTCTTGTGGCCTGGTTGAATCCCTGGCAGATCTTGAAAGTCCTCATATTGTGGGACAGACCCAAACACATACTGTACTGTGTGAGTGTCATCCTTGTAGATCTTGTAACTGCAGGTACAAAACCTTAATAACAGTTCTTTTGGTGGTGGTATAAAATGACAACATATAAATAAACAAGGTTAAAAAAACTAATAAAGTCGATTAATCAAGGGTGGGAGAAAGAGCTCCAATGGGGCTGCCCAGGCCTTACAGACACCAATACTGCATGTTATCATGGATGGTCCCTGGCTAGAAAATGTTTCTGAGTGGTCCTGATGCTGAAGGCTTAGAGTTCCCAAGGTGTGGCCCAATAGAGGAAATGTTTTCGATGAAGATCTATGAGAACTACTTGAGAGATGGATACCCATAACTAAGGTACTCCTTGTGCCCACAAGAGTAAGAGGTCTTTAATAAACTGATGAGGAGACAAAGGAAAGTACAGTTATGTAAGAACTTACTGTAACAGTAGATCTTCAAGAGAGGCTCTTACAGTAGGTAATTACAAATAGTACAGAAGCTGGCAGGCATCAGGACCCCATGTAAAAATTTCTAGCTAGCAGTCTCTGGCAGGGGACTGCCCCACATCAGGTGACTGATGTCAGGCAACGTCAGTATAAAGGGGCAGTCCCACATGCCCCCCTTCCAGTTCTTTCCTGCCAAAGGCCAAAAAGGCAAGATGAGAGAGAAGCAGATGTTTCCTTCCCTGGAAAAGGAGCTGAAAAAGCTTAGGGGGATGGAGGGTGGGAAGGTATTACCTACTGCAAGAGCCTCTCTCGAAGATCTACTGTTACGGTAAGTTCTTACGTAACTGTACTATCTTACTTTGAGAGGGCTGTTGCAGTAGGTAATTACAAATAGGACTGAGTCCCAAGCAGTCTGGAACAAGAAGAAGCAAACGAGAGGAGGAAACTACCCAAATGTAGACCTACTGGCTGTGAAGGTCTTAGGAGAGAAGACCTTGTAGCACAGCCAACCCGAAGCCTGCTCTACAGCGAGAGGCAATGTCCAAACTGTAATGTTTCATAAAGGTATGGACAGAAGTCCAAGTTGCGGCTGCACAGATGTCTGCCACTGACACATTCTTAAAACAAGCAGCAGACGCAGCGACCCCTCTGGTGGAGTGGCCTCTGACTTGACCCAGCAGGGTCTTGTTGTACTTGTCACAACAGAAAGTGATACAGTGAGCCAACCATTTAGATAGACATTGCTTAGAAACATCATTGCCTTCTCTTTTATGAGCAAAAGAGACAAACAGTTGATCAGTCTTTCTGAGATCCTTCATCCTGGTGGTATAGTATCTCAGAATTCGGTGAACATCCAAAGTATGCAAGAGGTACTCCCCCTTGATTGGAGTGCTGCATAAAGAAAGTAGGTAGCTCAATGGATTGATTCAGCATAGATTCCGCTACGGGAGAAACTTAGGGTTAGTACACAGAGCCACACGTTCCTTGTGAAAAATCAAATATGGGATTTTGCACATCTAGGCCTGGAGCTTGGAAATCCTCCGAGAAGAAGTAATGGCCACTAGGAAGATAGTCTTCCAGGAAAGGAACTTTAGGTCTGCTGAGGCTGCTGGTTCGAAAGGAGGCAGAGTAAGCTTCTCAAGAATAAAATTCAAATCCCAGGGAGGGGACAGAACGCAACTAGGGGGTCTCAAGTGGAGAACCCCTCTAAGAAATGTCTTAGAGACTTCCAACTGCGCAAACGTTCTGTCCCCAAAAGGAACATGGTAAGCGGAGATGGCCACTATGTGAACCTTCAGAGAGGAATGACTGAGACCCAGATCAAAGAGATGGTGCATGTAGTACAGAAGCCTCCCAACAGAGCAAGAGAAAGGCTCAAAATCTTTGGAAGAGGCCCAAATAGAGAACCGTTTCCATTTCATGGCATAGGTAGATCCAGTGGAGGGCTTTCTGGCATCCACCTGACTCTCAGCCACCACTGGGGAAACCCTGAATCGGGCTTCAGCTATGTCTGCAGGAGCCATGCATGCAACTGAAGGGACTTGAAGCCTGGATGGACCAGGGTCCCCCTGATCCTGGGTCACCAAAAGTTGTGACAGAGGAAGAGGAGGGTCCTCTGAATACTGTTGCAGAAAAGAGAACCAAACTTGCCTGGGCCAGAAAGGAGCAATTAGGATCATGTGAGCTCTTTCTGAGCTGAGTTTCTGTAAGACCCTCAGAATCGGGTGGAAGGCATAGACGAATCTGCCCTTCCAGTCTAGAGACAGAGCATCTCTCCAAAAAATGCCATGCCCTGGAGCAAGTGAGCAGAAGGTGGGAAGTTTTGCGTTGTGAGGAGATGCAAACAGATCTACCTGGGGTGTTCCCCAGCACAGAAAGATATCGTCTGCTAGCCCCTGATACAGTTCCCACTCGTAAGCATGGGTAGATGACCGACTGAGGTGATCTGCCAAAGTGTTCTCGACTCCCGGGATGTGAATTGCCATGAGGTGAAGGTTGTGCTGCACTCCCAATCCCAAACTTACATCGCCTCCCTGCAGAGAGGGTAGGAAAGAGTTCCTCCCTGTTTGTAGATGTACCAGACTACACACATTGTCTGTCTGGACAGCCAGATGCCCGGGGAGCAGATACAGATGCAGAGCTTGAAGGGCATACAGCACGGCCCAGAGCCCGAGCACATTGATGTGAAGCGTCTGTTTGAGCCTGGACCAGGAGCCCTGGGTCCTGCGAGACCCCAGATGGGCTCCCCAACCCTCGCCTGAGGGGTCTGTTGTCAGCTGCTGGGAGGGGGGGAGGCAGAAGAAAATGCAAAAAGAGATGGTAAAACTACCAACGATAGACTAGTGAAGCAGTGAACTTAACCACAAGGAGCTACACAAGCTAATGGCAGGAAAGAACTGGAAGGCAGGCATGGGGGACTGGGGCATCGCATGACGTTGGTCACCTGATGTGGGGCGGTCCCCCACCAGAGACTGCTAGCTAGAAATTTTTCCGTGGGGTCCTGACGCCTGCTGGCTTCAGTCCTATTTGTAATTACCTACTGCAAGAACCCTCTTGAAGTAAGATCCATTCTTCCTCTCTTTCAGCTGGAAGGGACAACAGAGGTAGAAGAAAATCTGCTGGAAAAGATAGATAGCAACACAACTATCAGTCTCCTCCTCTCCCCTTCTAGATTTTCCTTTCCACCTCCCCTCCCCATTGATACCCAGGAAATTCTGACTGCCCTTTCCTCCCTCAACCTGTACAAGTCCAGCCCTGACGAACTGGATCCCGATCCTAAACTTCTCCACATCATCTCCTCTGACTCACCTACTCAAGTTCTCCTTCTCTCTCAGTGCTGTTCCTCAGTCTTGGAGGTTGGCTAAAGTTTTCACTTCACAAAAGGGAGACTGGTAACTTCTGGCCAATCTTTCTCCTCCTTTCTCTTGCTAAGCTGCAAGAGAAACTTGTCTACACTAGACTCTGATTCCATCTCCATCAGTTTCCTCTCCCCTTTCCAGTCTGGCTTCCAGAAGCATCACTCCACCATCTCCTCTTTGCTGCTAGTAAGTGATTCTATCTTCTCAGGGCTGGATCAGGGGCATGTCAAAGCTGCCATCTTCATTGATCTGGCCAGTCTTTGATTTGGTGTCTTACTCACTCCTCCTGGGCAAGAGGAGTTCTGCTAGCCTCTCAGCTCCCACTATTGACTGGTTCTGCTCTTACCTCATAGACCATCTACACCCAGTACAAGTTAGTAGTGCCCTGTCACACCCACCTCCCATCCAGGCTGGGGCCCACAGGACTCCATCTTAGGTCCCCATACTCTTTTCCATTTAAATTTTTTTAACAACCTCCCCTCTGCCATCGTCAACTCACATATTCATGTGTATGCAGAAGAGAGTCATCTACACCTCTGATCCCTTTATTACAGCCATGAAAGGTCTGCTTCACCAAGACTTCCACAATGTCCTGTGCTGGTTACAATCCAATCAAGTCTGGGTCAACACAAAAAAAAAATGTGTCCTTGACCTTTAGTACCAGCCAGAAGGTGGTCAAATTCTCTAATCTGCATGTCTTCTCCACCTTAGATGGCTCCCCTCTAGAAGTGGTTCAATCCTTCAAGCACCTTGGTGTGTGGCTAGACTGCAAGCTTGATTTCTCCACCCTCACTGATGCCATCCATGCAAGCTTTGCCTTAAACTTGGTACCTCATACCACAGTAAAGATTGTTCGACTCGGCAGGTCCACCGAGAGCTTGTTATCAAAATGGTGCTCCCTGTCTTCAACTATGAGGATGTGGTCTATGGCACTGCCCCCCACCTCCCTGGCCAGACTGCACACCCTCTATGACTCCTTTTGCTATTTTGCTACCAACTGCCCTGCTTGTACTCATCACTGTTCACTTTACTCCTCATCCATTCTCCCCCTACCCTCACATTGCCAGATCCACTGCATGCCCTTCATATCCTAATACTGGTTTGGGTCCCTTCCCTCTTACCTTTCATCACTTATCTCCTTCAACTCCTTTGTTTTCCTGCTCCCTCTGTCCCAGGGATCCTTGCACCTTTGCCATTTCTCATCCCGCTCCTCTGCTGGAAATCACCCTTTTCCTATTGTCCTCCCACATTTTGGAACCAGCTCCCCTCATTCTTCCTCTCACTGCCTCCCCTGGCCCCCTTAGGTATCATCCTTCCCCTCCCCCCTACTCCTGGTCTTTCTCTCCCTGATATTTCCCCTGCAACTGCTATCCTACCCTGGTACTGGTGTGGCTGAGGCACTTAATTTTTGTTTTTTGGTTAGCTTATCCATACTGCCTTATACCTGTACTCATTAGGTTATTCTGATTGCACTTTATTATAAATGTGAACTGTGTTTGTACTATATATTTTGTATCCCTCTTCCCCCTGCCTTACCCCACCCCCAGGTCGCATCTGAAAATGAGCCTCAACTCTGTGTGCCTTTGCCAGTCACCAATTTTCAAGTAAATAAACAACCATCTATCAATTGCACCTGTGGTACTAGTCCAAGGGAATGGTCTCAGGTGGCCCTTGTGCAACAGTAAGGAAAAAGGGAATTTACCCCAGCACAGAAAGCTGGGTACCAAGTGTCCCGATGCAACCAAATTGTTTAAACAAAAACAGAGCAAATTTAAATGTGCCTACTCTGACGGGGCAACTATCAGGCAGAATTAAGGTGGGTAGTCAGAACGCTAGGCTGCAGGTTTGCACATAGCAACTAATAAAGACATACCTAAGATAAAGGGGATGTACCCCAGACAGAGGGGAGAAGTAGTAAAAAGGCAACAGAAAAAAAATGTTACTATTTGTAGAAAGAATTTTTTTTTTTTTTTTTTTGAAATGTTAAAGAAGGTTGTGTGCTTTTTTTTTGTTTTACTCAGAAAACATCTATGGCAGAGGGTGAGACAGGGAGGTAGATTGCCAGCAAGGCTGGATATCCTATGGAGGGGTGAGCTGCCCAGTAACCTTGGCTCTAGAGAAAGGGGATGGTAGGTGGTAATCTAAGGCAAAAGGCAAAGAGGATACTTAGCAGTTAGCTAAGTGAAACATCAGTACTTTGTGGCCAGGCTGCCCAGCCGAATGTTCTGTGCTGTTGTTGTTTGTGATGCACTTTAACATGAAAAGGACAAAAGCATATATCATTCTTAATGTCTTGGTGTCTATGTCCTAAGCAATGGGTGCTTGAACTGTGCTGTGCCTGAGTGGTAATCTATGCAGAAGATATTCAGGAAGATGTACTGTAACTTCACTTCCTTGAATCAATCTTCTCCCTAAAGTCCCACTGTTGGGAATGTATACAAAGATGTCCTTTCATGAGGGGGAAGACTGCTCATCTTAAAGCTAACACTAGCCTCAGCTCACTGAGGGGTGAACACCTAAGTAAGGGAGCTCTTCTTAGTCTAAAGTGACCATGGACTGGTCAGATTCAGGTGGTGGCTTCTAAGGTACAGGGGTGGGAGGCTCTCCCTGACAACTTCTGCATGACCTGCAGGGAAAAGAAATTAGCCCCCAGATCAGAGAGTTTAGCACCTAGCCGGCCCAGTGGCACTGAGGGTTGAGATGCTGGTTGCCACACTATGTGTCATGCTGATGACCTGGGTTCGGACTTGAGCCCAGGTTGTCGGGGGGATAGGATCGAGCATCCAGAGGACTGCTCTCCTATCCCAGGGAGGGTTGTGGGTTTCCACTACTCTGAAGTGGCCACCCGGTGATGATCGGGGGCACTGCTAGAGTCAGTAAAGCGTAGGGGTAGAGTGCAGTGGACGTCGACACGTTGTGCCTCCGACGTCATTGCACGTCTGCACTCAGAATGGGGCATAAATGGAGGAAAAATGGCAGCACTACCACAGCAGCTTGATGGCCAACACTTCCAAGCCTAGCGTGGCTGCAGAACACATCGCATACCAGTACTGGATCCTGGCCCAGCGCAGAGACTAAGGGGGGGTCCCTCTTGAAGGTACGGCAGCATATGCCAGCCGATGTGTGGGTGTGCCTCCAGGTCACTTGGAGAAGTGGAGTGGTGGCTGGATTACAGCAGGTTAGTGGCTGCAGGAGGATAAATAAGAGTAATAAAAAAATAAATAAAAAGAGCGTTTAGCACCTTATGCCTTGCTAGCAGTGTTAGCCAAGACAGGCAAAGTCAAGACACCTGTCTGATACAGATGGTGGATCAGATGACCTTAGAGGTCATGATAATGACCAGCCTAGTAGATTCACACAGGCACAGCAGAGAGCAACTGTGCATCTGCATCCATAGGTGGTGTTGGTATGCTGCCATATGGGTCTGGTGTGAAGAGACAGCACAAAGTGATCTAGTAGAGGAAAACACTTTCCTATCTAGTGCATTTAAACCTCTGGAATCTTGACTGGGGGGGTGTTGTGACTCCAGTCTGGGTCTGGAGGATCTGAAAACCAGATGTAGGGTGCAGTCTGGCTCCAGTACACCTGGTGGGTGTGCAATACCTTACCATGAGGTCAATGGAGGTGGAAAGAGTACTGAAAGGACAATTCCATAATGCCCTTAGTTCCTAGTCCATGTTTGTGCCAGGGACAAAAGGCACTAGTGTCTGTATTGGGAACTCTGAAGCATTTGAATAGCAAGTAGACAGGATTATGACTATTGCAGGCAGGGACTCCAAACCCCTGTAACATTGATCCCATGAATCTCTGGTATAGAACATACTCAGTTGAAGAGGCCAGGTGCAAAGAAGATATGTTGTCTCTGAGGAGGACTCTAAGGAAGAGAAGACAGGGAAACCACTCTGGTGAGGCACCGGGGAGGGGGTCCATGAACTGGGCCTCATCAAACTCCCTGTATCAGGCCTGTATGGTATTCACACATAAGCAGTACTGCTCCAGTGCTACAGGGCCTGGTGGCCTGAAGAATGTAGGCAATCTGTCAATCCACTTCCAATATATTTGAGGCATAGGCCTAAGGGGGATGAGGCAGCCTGCTGGACTGAAATACTCATGTCTCGGGTAGGGTCTTGAAGGTCTGGTGACACCCTCATCCTAGGGGAGAATCAAACAAGACTCTGTCTACTGACACGCCTATAATGAAGTAGGTGGTAGAGTACTGACCCGGGGAAAAGCCCCTACTGATGGACTGACTCCAGTTTGGCACAGATGCCTATGCTGCAGCCAGGAGATAACTCCACACCAACACCATTGGCAAAAAGTCATCACCATTAGTGACAATGATACCAGAAGACACCAACAGCCCCAGCAATTACAAGCCAAGGGTCGACACTGATGTCATGGTAGACCTCGGCATCTTCTTCAGTGCTGTTATCGGCCCTGACTCCGAGGTCAACATCGTAGCCAACACCAACATTACGAAAGGTGTCAGTGCTGCCCTGGGTGTCATCACTGTGAATGGTGATGACAGCAGTAGCAACACAGATGGCTGGCATCAATGTCATCAAAGCAGTGTACAAGGCCAAAGACCTGGACCTCAACTTTGGGGTGGTGTGTCATTGACACTGAACAGACTGTGGTGGGTGCTCCACTGGTCACCCAGAAGGAGCTGATGGTCTTCCCAACATCACCACTGGAGATCCCACCATAGCCCCAGCATGGGGGTGGGAATGACAGTTCTGCACCTCAGCCAACTCCAAACAGCAGTGAGGGGATGGGGGGGGGGTTGTCTAACTTTCCATCCAGTGACTTCCTGGACTGACACCTATCTGCAAAGGATTTGGACCTCCTGACTCAGCTTCAGGTGACAATTTTACAGCATATGGAGGTCAAAAAAAAAAGTAGGCATCACAGGAGTCCATGTTGTAGCCATGTCAAAGATACAAAAAATAGACAGAATGCCTGCCATGCTTACTAATGTTTTCACTGAAACATCACTGGAAAGGGGCAAGTTTCTTCCCCTTCTTCAATGACTTAGGCATTTTTGGTAAAACAATGAAACAAGAAGGAAACCAGTGAAGAGACAAACTGAGGTAAAAGTGATAAACTGAGGTAACATGATTTGCTCCCATGGTGTGCACTCAACAGCAGGGGGAAAAAAAACTGAGGTAAGCAAGACAGCCAGCAACAGTTACTGGCAGATGTGCATCACCATGCACTGTCATGCAGGAGCCCTGAGCTAAAAGATGTGCTCCTGCGGGGTCCTAGCACATCAGGCTTAGTCCCAAGAGTGAGACTCTATGGAGAATACTGATTCAAGGAAGATCAGGATTTTTACCCCTTCGGCTTCATCTGTTCCATGGCTTTTCCTGTTCTTTTTTTTTTATTTCTTTTTATTTAGAAGAAAGAGCAAAATTGCAAACATTATACATTATGAGAAGATACAGGTTCATTCTACACACAACCAGTAGTACATATGTTTGGAGCATTATGACAGCCAAATCCTTGAGCACCAATATTGTATCCAGCATGTACACCCCCCACACTAGTCCCATTAGATATTAGTTTCCTGCTTTATTATGAGGAAAATGTGTCTCTGTGCTGTTCTTAAAGGGACACTGTCAACCCCCTTCGGCCTCAGTGTCCCTAGTTTAAAAAAAACACATTTCATGACTGCCAACCTTCTGTAAAGATTGCTGATGTAGCTTGTAGCTGGTAGTTTGATTCTGATTCTTAGTGAAAAACAGACTGCCCATAATGGGGTTACCACACAAAAACAGGTTTGTTTACATTTCTTGATCAACTCCCACTGCATCTTTCCTGGACTTGGGAACATTCCCAACATAGTCTAGCCACTCATGATGCAGTGGGAGTTTAGGAGGCTATCGTACAATGAGTGTCAGCACTGTTTAGACATGTTTCTAATGTTCAGGATGTATTCAATAAGAACAGTTACTGGATCTGAAACAAAACAAAGTTGTTTATAAATATATTTCAGTTCTGCTAAACAAGCATGTTGTTGAGGCACAGGTCAGGAAGCATAGGAAAACCAGGAGCAGTTGTAGAATCCACCAAAAATATTTATTTGTACTAGCAGTAACATAAAAAATAAAATTGTTCAGTATTATTTACAAAGGCAAAATAGGAGATCCATCAGAGTTTTCCTTCAGTCTATGTGTCCAACTTGCAAGCAACTGCATCTATGTCTGATAAGTCCTTCCACCCCCCCTTTAACAAGCATCTTCCAAAGTGTTCTTGTATGTTTTAGGAGTTGTCAGGAACACAATGTGCCTGAGCTGAGGCCCCTGTTACACAGTTCTTCTGCAAAAGGCTTAAAAATTGCATCCAGGTAACCTCTTGAGTTTCCAATACCTTCCTGCAATCACCTCAAACTATAATTATATCCATTTCAAAAACTAACACTATATAATCTCTAAACAGAGAGAGCCCAATATCAATTACCTTTCCACATAATGATTTGCATATATTTTTATATCAGCAGATATGTAAGGGAGAAAAAGACAAACAGTAAGGGAAGACTGAGAGATAGCGAAAGGCAAATAATTGCAAGACTGTCGTGGTGATCAAATCCTAGGTGTCACAGGAAAATTTGGTTGAGCAACCAAACAAGAAAGGAAAGAACAGATCCTTGCATTTAAACACTTTCTAGAACAACTGGGACAGGGTCCTATTCCACCCTATCACAAAGCAGACAGACAAAACAAACATCATCAATGAATTTTGGAGAAGGTAAGCAATCATAAAATGTGGAGGTTTAACTAGAAATAATATGATGCAAAACAGGTTGACAGTGTCCCTTTAAGGAACAAATTCAGCATCCTGGGACATAATATATAGTACCCATCCCTGCCACCACCTTTGAAAACTGGGTAGTTTGCCATGGACATATGCTATAATACTTTACATTTTGTATATTTCATTAATTGCCTGCCATGAGCTTCTACAGGAAAGTCAAGACTGTATCCACCCCCTAGTTATAGCTGTTTTTGTTGCCAAGATAGAGAAATAAATTAGAGAATGAGCAGAGATACTCAGATTCTGTGGAGGAACTAACAACAGCACTGTACTAGAGGAGATCAGTTCTGTAGGTAAAGATATGTGTTCTAACTGGAGCACTATGTCACTCTAAAATGGTGAAAGTGAGGGACAGGATCAGAATACGTGAGCCTGCTCTGCAGCTGGATACTGGCAATTATGCCACCAGTGCCCAAAGGTCAGAGGTAAGTATTTAACCAACATAGCTGACATTTAAAAGAATCTGGGGCAGCAGCTCCATGTAAACTCACACCAGATATTCAATGATACGATTTTTACTGCAGGTATAGTATATTTCAACCAGTCTGGGTAAGACAGAGGTAAGGGATTGTGGTCAACAAATCTTGATTTAGTCTTTCCAAAATTTGAAAAGCAGAATCACCTAGGTACTGTTGAGGTCCTTAGTAAAACAGCCTGTTAAATGGTCTCACTGTGTGTGAGTGTCCCATGGCATCCAATAGAATATGTAATAGCATTGGTATGGGATCCAGGAGAGAGGTCTGTTCTTTATTTTTGTGTAGGAGATTCATTCAAACTTGTAGATATTTAAAATGTTCTTTCCCAGTCAGCCCAAATTTAGCCTGCAGATGTTCAAAGAGAACCATAACCTGGGTATCAAGGAACTGTAAATGTATGTGAGGCCCAGCTATCGCCATGTAGTGAAAGTGTGGTCTTTTGGGGCGGGGTGTCAAAAATTCCAGGGTGGCCGACAAGACTCAAAGAAAGTAAAATAATGCAAGTTAAGACACCCATATAAAGAGAAACAGACTCGTAGTGTGACAGCCACAAAATGTCCATAGTCCAACAATGAGAGCAGGGTAGTGCAATTAGTAAAGAGAAGGGGGCCAATATCATATAGATCATTGAATGTGAACTCTATATGCTTCCAGGTGGGAATGAGTTGGGAATGTAGCCATGTGTAGACTGTCTGAAGGTGGGCCGCTCTGGCATAACTGACCAGATTAGGGAGATTAGTTCCACATTGTGCTAAAGGAAGGTGCAATACCGTATAACAAATTCTCGGTGGCCGGCCACCCCAGATATAGTGGAAAATCATTCTGTTCCATGAGATAAAGTAATGCTGACCAGGTGGGAGCAGTAACCTCTGAAAAAGATATAGATGATATGGTAGGATATTAATTTGAATATTATCTATTTTTGAAAGAGGGGAAAAGAAGAGACGTCTATCTAGACAGATCGTTTGTAAGGGTTTGAGTAAGTGGTTCAAAATTCAATAATTCAAGATTACTAAGATCTTTTGAGATTACTACTCCAAGATATTCAAATGTCCTTCCTCGCCATTTAAAGAGGAACTGTTTACGTAGCATCAGAGATGGAATAAAATCTGAAAGCAAAACCTCAGTTTTCAAAAGATTCAACAAGAAGCTGGACAAGTTTCCAAAGGAGTGTAGGACATGCCAGGCATAGAGAACTGACTGTTCAGGGTTCAGTAGGATCAGAAGTATCATCCACATATAATGCATTTTTTTTTTTACTGACCCCCCCCAGAAAAAAAAGGTATTCTCTCTCTACCTGGGATGACACCAGAACTGCTGCTGTCAAAGGTTCAATGTAAAGGTGACAAGTAAAGGGGACAGGGGACATCCCTGATGAGTTCCTCATTGAAGGTAGATGGGAGTGCTATTAACCTGGACATAAGCCTAGGGGTTACTGTAAACAATCTTGAGTCCATCTATAAAAGTGTCTGGGAAACCAAAGTCTGACAGAATGTGCCAGAGAAAGGTTCAGGACACCCTATTGAACTCCTTGTAGGCATCAAGACTAAGGACAGTAAAGGGGATTGTCCTCCATTTGGTGTGTTCAATAAGAAGTAAGGTGCAGCAAATATCAGTAGTTGGATGTTTCCTAATAAAGGCTGACTGGTCTTAGTGTAGAAGGGAGGGAAGAAGCCTATGTATTCTTCATGCCCAAATACCCATATACAACTCATAATCATCATTTAAAGCAATTTACCACATTTTTGAAATATGAAACAAGCTTCTAGTTGTATTTCCATAGTGGTCTTGAGTGAAATCACCAAAAAAAACAAAAAAAAAACAGAGTTGTTACCACCAATTTCTGAGCCTTTTTATGACTGCAATCTTTGAGGGGTTTTTTTGTTTGTTTATTTACAACTCGCTCATGTGTGGTAGGAGACACATTTTGTGTGATGTGATGCCGGGGACACTTTCCCTCCACAGCTCCTCCTTCTGCAGTTCACACATTTAGGCATCTGCCACTGTCCAGATCATAGTTGTAACATAAATCTTTTGTGGCGAATGAGACCTTCCTTGTATTTTACTTTCATCTGCATCTTGAAAGGCATTATCATTTTTCTGCACTTCTTGTGGGCACCTCATGGCCCCATCTGCACATTTTGATGTGTGTTAGTATGATAAACTCAGTAGTGTAATCAGACCTCTCTTGATCAGTTTGCTATCATTTTTTGCAACATATTTCAAACTGATGAATTAGACTTGCCCTGTACTGTTGTGTTTTTTTTACATGACAATGAAATAATGGATAGAGCAGAAGTGTGTTAAGTTCTGTTTACACCGGGGTGTGTGATGACCCTTACACCTCAAGAGCAAAGCTCGAGAGGTTTATGAGGTCATCACACACTGAGGGTGTGTAAAACAATCCTTAAACACATACTTGCCTATCCTTTATTTCTTATCATTACTGGTGCAAGAAGTAAATGCCAACATTAAGCAAAACAGTACTTACTGTCACTCACTCACACACACACACACACACACACACACACTCTCCCTGTCCAGTAAAGAAATGTTTTTCTCTTTCTTGATTTTTTTTTTTGTTTAAAAATGTTACAGTTGACTGGATGGCAGACACGGGGGATCATGCTGGGGTTGGACCAAAGCTGTGACCGAGATCATGCTGGCTGGGTTCGGACTGAAGTGCAAAGTTCAGCAGGATCAACCAGAACGATTTTTTTTTGTTCTAATGGCAGGATTAACAAGATAAATGGTGATAAAAAAATTACTTGCGTCGGTGGATGGTGCCAGGCAAACGATAAGTGTGGGTGGGCGAGAAATAGAGCTGCCATGTCTTTTGAAATGTGCAGACTGCCCACATGCACACTAGGAGCCAACCAGCTGAGGCGTTAGGAAAGCATGGCACCGATGATTGAAGAAGGTTTGTCAAACACCGTAATAACCGGATTTCGGGTTATTACGGGGTTTGATAGTACTCAATCAAGTTGATAAATAGGGTCACCAATAATTATAACTATCTTGCAAGCTGAATACTGGTGCTTATGATGGGCATCTCATAACAATAGCTTTACATGTCTCAGTGTATCTATCTAGTATTTGGTGGCTAATTCATAAATGAGATATTGCTGTTCTGACTGACCTATCTTTGTTTGGCGTGTGTACTGTGTATGAGAAATCTTCAGTGATTCTCCATATTGCAATATTCAATTTAAATAGATAAAAATATACATTCATCTTGCTCCCGATATCTCCAGTGTATATGTTTTATTCTGTGTCATAGTCTTCTACTTTATTCCAGATCTGGTGAAAATATAATTACATTTCTGGGAGTGTTATATTACTGTAGTTATTGATTTTTGCTACTGCCACACTACTGAATTTAACTGCATTGTAATAAATAATCTACAAAAATGGTTGTGTGGTTGGTGGGTGCAGCAATAAGCCCTCAGGTGAGACATCACTGTTCAAGGTTCCAAAACACGATGCCACCAGTATGTTTTAAAAAGTGGATTAACTTTGTCCGTGTAGATCATGACAGGGATTGTAGTCCGCCTCTGCACTCACAATTTGTTCACCTCATTTCACAGATAATTGTTTTACAAATGCTGTGCAATTCCAACTAAAATTTAGCGAACAATTAAAATTAGCCAAAGAAATAATTCTCACAACACATCCCATTAAAACAATACTCACTGTGTTTAACCCATACAAACATGTTTGCGAAGACAGAGTGTCAAAAGAGTAACCAAAAGCGTTGTAGTCATGCAACTGACAAACTGAAGGCATCAAATGTAAGGGATTTTTCTTAACTTGTTTTATTACTCATCTCAGCATGTGTTTGTTACTTTTGTTGTAAACTGTGGAATGTAATTGTTGTTTTGTTGCCATGGTGTTGTCATTACAGCAAAAGATACAATACTAAACCAGTGACCAAAAGCAAGGTTATATCCTGTGCGAATGAAGTTAATGCCATTGCTAACCAGTGTTTGCAGTACCGCTTTGCTTGCGCCCAATTCTGATGCATCCATTTCACCATCCAAAGGTGTTAGTGCCAAGGTGCTAATTAAATAGGTCCACCTATGCAAATGGTGGTGTCCTATCATGCATAATGGCATACAAGCATATTACAGTTTACACTGTCAGTAACGTGGCACCTTGCAGCACTGTTTACCACTGTCAAAAACAATAACCAAACCTGTTGCTAACCATGCCCCCCACCCCCAACTGTTTGTACTGCACCTGTATTCCCCCCTTTGACAAGAGAAACATATACTCTACACTATAGCCTGTTGTCCTGCCTGTTGAAATGTCATGGCGGTCCAGTGTTTCCCCCAACCACCAGATCTGGTGTTGTCAATTTAGTTTAAATTGCTGTGGTGTTCCACTGGATCTCCCACCTCCATGACCATAGAAGTACAAACAACCTCCCACCTGAGAACTGATTTCCAGCCAGTGTGTAGTCATCCATGCTGCCAGTGGTGCCTCTACCAGATGTCACTCTGTTAGTGGTACTGTTGTGAGTTTCCCCACAGGGAAACGTTCAAGCTGACACAGTCCTCCCTGTCAACTGCCACTCCTGACATCCCAGGCTCCCCCCACATCTCAGCACCACGCAGACAACTTAAGACATATCTTAAATCACTGAGTGGCCCTACTTTATGACAATTACTGCACAGCATGCATGTGTTGTTCTGTGTATGCTGATGTTCCAGTGGGTCAGACAA
Organism: Neoceratodus forsteri; assembly: GCA_016271365.2. Classification (NCBI taxonomy): domain Eukaryota; kingdom Metazoa; phylum Chordata; order Ceratodontiformes; family Ceratodontidae; genus Neoceratodus; species Neoceratodus forsteri. The sequence continues at coordinate 690,780,764 of CM028134.1, forward strand.
ATGTGATCGTACAGAGATATCATCAGCCAACAACCCATGTCTGGCCATGCCAACTACTGTTGCTGATTTTTGTTTATGAAAATCTACTCAGAATGTGCAGGTAAACATGCATCCTTCCCCTCCCAAGGTTCAGAGGGTGTACTGCAGCTTGGTTCTTGTGTATCAAGCTGACACTAACACTACCACCCATAGCCTGCTGTCCTGCATTTTAAAATGTTCTTGTGGTCAAGTGGTTTCCCCCTCCTCTGATTGCCCATTGTCTTTGAAAAGTTCCTGTGGGTGGATTCTTCCCCTCTATTTTTTTTAAATACCCTGGTTTTCAAGTGGTTCCACTAACTACATTAACTGAACCTTGTCACATGTGTTGAAAATACCATGGTGGTCAAGTGGGTTGTCCACACACTATAGTCTACAGGGACACAACTGTCCACTGAATGTGAACACGTATGCCAGCCACCTGAGACCAGCAGTAGAGTGACTGTTACCAGCACTCAGGACGAGTAACGGTGTGTGTGGACTATTAGTGACTTCTTGTTGGGTTTGCTTCTGGGTGGACCCTGTACGGTCAGTCAGATGAAGTGGACCAATTGTGCCTATTGCTTATTTGCATGTTACTGTTGAATAGTGCCGACATTAGAAATTGTGTTTTTTTTTTTTTGCTGCTGCATATCCAGCTCTGTACCATGTTAGCTGCACTGTGCTGTGTACTGGCAAAGAGTGAATGTGCAGATCGCTGTGTTGCCCTAGTTTGTGACAATTACCACACAGTATACATGTGTTGCTCTGTGTATGCATACATTGCATTATTTTTGTGTTACATTTTCACTGTACTACGTTTGTACTCAGATATAACCTTTGTGAATCTGTATTAATATCACAACTTCTTATGGAACATGCATCTAAAATGAAGAGTATGAAAGATTTTGAGGCCAAGACAAATTTTATTTCTATGGTGCCCATTCCCGGAGGATCAGTAGTGTTGGATTCTAAGATGGCCGACAACAGTGACCATCTTAGTGTGGCTACTTTTATGCTGACAGGGAGCTTCTCTCCCCCCCCCCCGGATATGTGCTGTTGACAAATTTTTTACTAGTATTTACCATTATTTTTTTCCCTTTTATAGCAATCTTTAGATCAATGTGACACAGCATCGTCACCATCACTGTAAGTACGCAGTCTAGTCGAGACTAACTAAATCACTGTTTTCCTTCCTCCTGATTGCCAGTCTGATTTTGATGATGAATCAAAATGTGATGGACATACCCATTCTGTTTGTCTCTGTGTCAGTACAAGGAAATATACTGTCACTTAGAAATGTACTGCATCCACGCAAGAGGGCAGTGCTGAAGAAGCCAAAGGTTTGCCTACTGTTTTGAATGTATTTATGAAACACACACACTGTAATGCAACTAACAATAAAAACATCCTACTTCTCTTGACTCAACTTCAATACTTAATCCTGCATTACTATCACACCATTGTGGAACTGTCCTTCAGTACTTGTTGCCAGTGTACTTTGTGATGGGAATATGAAGCTTTTTCACTGTAATGTGAGTTAACAGGTATTGTTTTGATGCTTATCAGAACTCTGGTATCCCTGCAGCAGACTTAGTTTGCAAATGATATGCTCATGGCATAACGTTTCGCAGGTGTTCTTTCATTCTGTGTTGTGTCTCATTAAGTCTTTCCGGAGGTACAATTATGTCTATGTGATGGTCAGGCAACCATCCATGTGTTAATGTATGGCACCTTACCAATCTCCATCGTGTCTCACCGAGTCTTTCTGGAGGTACAATTATGTCCACGTGACGTTGGTCAGGCGACTACCCACAATGTGTTAATGTAAGGCACCTTACCAGTCTCAATCTTTTCCACTCATCATGGCACACTGACTGCCATCAATTGCTTGTTGTACAAATGTTGCCAGATGTTATGGCCCTCCCTTCCCTGCAACTGGAGACAAAATTGCTGTCTTCTGCACATCAAGATGAAGGGTTACCGCTGCACATGTTGACAGGCTTGTTTTTAGTATTTTGAAGAGTCATTATAGTTTATATATAATGTATTCATATGAATTATTTACAACTTTGTGTCTTACTGACAAACCTTTCTCCATTAATCTAACAGGAGTGATTGCAAAGCCAAAAATGGTTTCTATAAGAGTGTAATGTTATTTGCTTACTGATGCTCACATTATATATGGCACAGACTCCCAAATGGCATTACCATGTTGCTCAACACCGATAAACACCTCACTTGATGTTGCTGTCTGACAATGAACCTTTTGATGGTGATTCGGAGTACAGTCCCTACGAAGACTCTATGCTGGATGCTGCCAGTGAACTAGCAGAGTAGATGGAGAGGTTTGGATAGTTCCATTATTTATACTAGTAAATTCTCTGCTGAAAGCAATATATATCCAACAATATGTTCACATGGGAGGTACTGTTCTATTTGTCCTACACTAATCATGCTGTGTTACTAACCATGTATTACTCACATGTTACATTGATTTCTTTAGCAAGTTAATCTACAAATGAAATGTTCAGAAGCCTCTTAACAGTTTTCATCAAGACTGACAGCAGTCATTTGTAGATTTTAATGTTTGTTTATACATGCAGTACATATATAGGCTGCTCCCTGGATGCCACCGCTTGGTTTAGCAGCTACCTTGCTAACAGATCCCAGTCTGTTCTGATAGGCAACAATACCTCTGCTGCATTACTCATCCATACTGCTGTCCCCCAGGGCTCCATACTGGGGCCTCTGGTATTCAAAACTGTTCATAAATGATCTTCCTGCAGAAAGCATAAACTGTAATGTGCTTCTCTACGCTGATGACCTCGTCATCTACCATAGTGCCAAGTCCCTCAAATCTATGTCTTCTATACTCATTACAAACTATGGATCAGCTCAACATTGGTTCCTCTCCAAAAAACTTCTTGTAAATGAGAAAAAAAATGAAGCCCATGCTTTTTGGCTCAAAGCCATACCTTGTAAAGGCCACCAAATCAAAAACCATGTTATACAGTCACCCTCCTCTTGACACTGTATCCTCCTTCAAATACCTAGGAGTGACTCTTGGTCCCTCCCTTACCTACAATGACCACATTTCTAACACTATGAAGCAAGTCCACCAGAAGCTGGGGGCAGCCTACTGTGTTAACCACCTCTTGACCCCAGAGGCTTGTCTTGCAATTGCCCAGGGAAATCTACTGCCTCTACTTGACTATAGCACCCCAGTGTTCTCCTCCATGTCCTCAATTCTTTCTCATCTAAATATCACATACAACTCTGTCACTTTGCTCTTCAGGTCCCTTCCGCCACTCATCACTGCTCTCTATATCAGTCCTTAGGCTAGCTCTCTCTGCAGGGCCATTTTGAACAGACTATGGGCTGACTATTCAACACCTCTCTCAGGAACTCGCATAAGTCTCCGTACTCCTTGCTTCTCACCAACAGGATGGTAACTCTATGTCTCAGGGTCTCTTTTGTTCCCCCCCCGGTAGTTCCCTGTGTATCTACTGTTATGGGGAGCAAGGCTTTCTCTGTCTCTGCCCTCTACCTCTGGAACAGACTACCACCTGCTATCCATATGTTACCCTCTCATCAGTCCTTCAAATCAAAGCTAAGAGATTGGCTCATGTCTCAGGCCACCTGTGTCTGCTCCCTTGGAAACACCTTCACCAGAAACCCATCTTAGGGGCCCAGTGTACCATTTGCCTTACTTCCCAAGTACTGGCTATAACATAAACAACTGACACGTTTTTGATTGCAATGTGAAAATGTTGATTGCTATAGTGTAATCACTTATGCACTGTATTGTAAACCTTGGACTGGCTGAATAATGTCTCGATTTGCTGTAAGTATATGTCCTAGTTCTCTGCAAGCAGAAAAACATCACTTTATTTGTCATGAACTTATTTTTTATGCTCTTAACCCCTATTTTTAAGATATGATGTTTATGTATCACTGTCTCTGATACCACTGTACTCACTGTATTATATGTACCTACTGTATTATAACTTGTACCTATTGTCTGTGCCACTGTACAGCCCCCGTCACAACTGAAAATGGTCCTTTGGATCAGTTTGCTCACCCAGTTACCAAAAACAAACAAATAAATAAACAGTACAGTTCATTAATAAAAATTACTTGCTTGACAAGTAATTAACAGTTTGACTGCTGGTTAACATTCAAAACACTAACACGAAAACTAAAAACTGTTCTGATGTCTCATAAATATTACTGACAATATAACAACTGAAACATATTTAGATATTTCACTTAAAGAAGTTTTGTTCATTTTATTAAGTTAATATAACATGGATAACTTGCATTTGCTGGTCAGTTTAGGTTACCATCATCAAAATGCTGTATCTCCTTCCTGCCAGTGAGTTTATGTTGAGATTATTCAACACATGGCTGGATGGCTTCCTTTTTAAACAATGCATAATTTATGACATGGTACTCAGGAAAGACTGTACTGTGTATTTTATGTTGGTGTCATGTGTCAGCATAGCTCAGTTGATTGCACATCCAAATTGAGTTCAGAAGGTCGTAGGTTCTCTACTCACTTGGATATGGTGCTTGTAACGATAAATGCTGGGCACCCAAGTTGAGGTATAGAGGGGAGGGGACTGTACTGTCAGCGTCTGCTGAGGTCCCTTTTACCCATCTCTGCCTCTCACCTGGTGGATGTTCAGATAGAAGTAAAAGCACTAAATGCTTTTTTCACAACACTCGGGGATTTTCACCAGTGTCCTGTGTAACATTCCTCTTTCCATACAACTAGTTTATCTAACTGTTCAAGGCTGTGTGTGGGTCTTGATGTATGAAATGTATGCTGTTACACTTTCAATTACTTCACTACCAATTTGTTACTGCTTGTAAACCATTTTGGGATACAATGCACATTAAAAGCACTATATAAATGCTGAATTTGCTTCTTATTCTTTGTATGGTGTATTGTGTAGGCCCAATTAGTGGTAATGCATGTGTGGTGTTGGTGGCTGATGCACTCTCAGCACAGCCTTAGTCCCACAGTAAATGATTAACCTTCACACTTATCCATCATGACAGTATTCACTACAGCTGCATTATATATTGTGACTACACCTTGACTACTTGTGATATCACACTCTAACTTGTCTTTAAGACTGTTATTGTCAATGGCTCACCATATACTTTAATCAGCAGCTTGGGTACTAAACAATATGTTCCTGATTCTGTTACATGGTATGATGACACACCCACTACTGTGTTAACTTCTGCCACAGGTGGAACCATTCCACACAGAGATAGGTGACATCAAGGATTTCTTTGTTCCTTCCCCTGTGACACTTTCCTAGTTGGGTACTACCTGAGTACAGTACCTTACCTCTCCAACTGGAGTAGCTAAGAGCATCCAAGGGTAGGGAATACTGCACTGGAGTGGCCTGGAGACCTGCAGGAATGTGAGACGCTGGCTCTGTAAGCAAGGACACAGACACTTGGATTGTTGAGCAAAAAGGGAACATTTTTACTGAAAAGATTAAATAAATCTCTGAAAGAGCCACAAGTGGTGCAACATGCTTTTTGAATGAATGACAAATACACATAAATTAGCAGTACATTTTTCACTTTACTTTTGTCCCAGCAGGGCAGCACCACCCCACTAACCTTCTTATACTCTTTTCCCCTGGAGACTGCAGGCACTCACCACCCACCAGCCCTCCAGATAACACACAGGTCCCAGGATAAATGCCCTCCCTAGCCTTGATCCCTGAGCCTAACCACTTTAGATATAAGGAATGCAATGACTACTGGGCCTATTCCTCCGAGCAGTCAGTCCACTGACCCCTTCTGCCAGATACCACCCTGGTATCCAATTATACAGTTACCCAGCACTAGGCCACACCTCAGGTCCCAATGCCATACAATTCACTTGCCTTAATGGCATACAGTGACTACTGGGCCTATACCTCCAAACAGTCAGCCTACTGGCCCCCTTCTGCTGGATACCCACCCTGGTATCCACTCAATTACTATATTCATCACTATACTTTAAATCATTTAAAAAACACTCTACATTTCTACACATTAATTACTGTAAAACAAAACATTCAGGAAAGATGGTAGCATAAAACATATAGAATAATGGTACATTAAAATTCGGGGCATTATCCCTCCCTCAGTTCTTGCAATGTTCAGTCATTCAGATAACAAAAGTCTCTTTAAATTCAGAAGGATTGAGGTAAATTCTCTGTAAATCAGAGTCAATTTGACTTTTTTTTTAAAATAGTCCCCAAACAGTATCAATAAAGTTTGTACAATAGCACATTCCTTGGGTTTTCTCAAGAAATTATTTTGTTTTAATTCTATTTATACTCCTTCTGTATGGTGGGGATGTACTAACCTCCTTATCTGCCTTATGCGTGGCAGCTCAACCATGCCTCACAAGCCAGCCTCCACCACAGAAGCAGAGTCGGGGAGGGCCATGGTTTACCCCCCCATGTAGGGGCCCCCTCCCAGCAGCCAAGAACCAGGAGAGAGACTGCATCACCCATGGAACCCGCTTTGGCTTACTCGGGCTTTGTTTGGCCTGAGGGGGAGGTCCCCCATCATAGGCTTCACTGCGCTCATCAGGAGGTTTTTTTCCTTAGCTACCCCTTCGGGATGTGGCATGCAATGGCTCCTGCATGGCTTACTTAACGCCTCCCTGCCACTGGAGCCTGCCATCGTCCCGCCCCCTTCTGTGTCTTGAGCACTTGCATTGCCCCTGGTCTCCACCAGAGGCCACTACCATGCCGGAACTCCCTGCAACCCACCCCCGGGAGAGGAAAGCAGTCCTCCGGGCACTCAACCCCTCCCGCCCTGCCGACCCAGGCTTATTCCCGAACCTGGGTCTTCGGCGTGGTGCGAGGTGTGGCGTCCAGTGCCTCAACCCTCAGCGTCACCAGGCCAGACAGAAATTCTGTTGTTGAAGTTGCTGAAGAATTATCGAAGGTTTATTATTGGAGGGCCCTCTTGAGTCAGCAGTTTCTTGGTGTAATCAGGAGAAGTGAGGATTTCTTCAGGTTGCAGCTTTTCTTCTCTGAGGAAACTTGGCATAACAGGATCATCAGGCACTTGAAGCAAGAGGCTTTCTATTCTCACCCTGTTCTCACTTACTACCCAATCTGACCCTACACTGGGATTCAGGAGACACCTTAAAATACTACACTGCATTTAAATAAAGGCTGTCACTATCAGGCCTCTTCAGACAGGACACCCACTTGGCTTGGGCATCTTCCTTCTCGGTCGCTCTCCCTGCTCAGACTCCCTGCACACTGGCTGTGCAGTTACTTTTATAACCAAAAATGCATTTGCATATGCTAATTTGTGGACACTGACCTGTCCAGAGGCTCAGCACCACTCAAAATCCTTTCTGCAGCAGCATAAGCCACGATGGAATACTTAGTTTTGAAATTCAACTGCCTCTCTCCACATTCTAAGACTTCCCTTTTTATATAACTTTGAGTTCCATTTTCACAAAAAATAAGCACATTCCTTAAGTTTAAGCATGTTTTCACTATAATGGCTGGAAAGCTATCATCTTAAGCTCTCTGCTGATTTTTTCCGTACACAATGATCCTCAGGAAAGCTAAGTTGCTAAGAGTAACACCCTTTTGTTATTAAACTGAATAAATAATTATTTCTAAGCAATTTACTCTTCTCTTTCTATTGAAAACAGTAGTTTCCCCTTCAATTACACTGTCCACAACAGTTTTTTTTTTCACACAGAAATTGAATATTCATTTTCCCCACGCTTAGCGTCACCTCCTGTGTAACTGCCTGCATGGATTTGCTTCATTCAGGACCCACTCTCCCTTTTAAGGTGAGTGACTCCTCCATTTTACATTTGACATTTTAATACCTAAAAATGAAAATTATGCACCTACCGTAATTCTTGATGTTCTTGGATGAAGTCTCCACCACTCATTCACATTAATGGGACTATGCCAGAGGTGCTAGGACCCAGTGGGAGCCAAAAATTTTCAGGAGGGCCGGTGCCAAGGTAGGACCGCACAGGTGTGGCTCTGCAAGACCGGTTCACGTTGTATAGGCTACCTCGGTGTTGACCCTCCAACTGCCTCAGTACCTTTTTTACTGAGGAGGTGCAGTGTAAACTAACCTAGTGAAACTACCCTATATCGGACATAAGATAGTCTGAATGACCTGTATAAGGGTCAACATAACAGAGTCTTCATGGCCCAGCCAACGAGGGAGTGAAGACCAAAAGCAGATAAGTGAGCTCAGGGGATGGAAGGTGGGCATGTGAATGAGTGGTGGAGACTTCATCCAAGAAGATCAAGAATTATGGTAGGTATGTAATTTTCATATCTCCCTAGACAAAGTCTCCACCACTCATTCACACTAATGGGAGAGTACCAAGCTAAAATAATCTCCCGAGAAGGGCGGCAGAAGAGAGGAGCTCACTCAGGACAGGAGTCCATTAAGGACTGTCCTGCCAAAGGATGGATGCTGTCTGGCATGGACATGCAAAGTGTAGTGCTTCATAAAAGTGTGCACAGAGCTCCGAGTAGCTGCATTGCAGATGTCTGCAATGGGCACGTTCTGTATCTCTGCCAGAGATGCCGTGACTGCTCTGGTAGAATGGGCATATACCCTGCCTTCCAGTTTAACCTGTGCCATGGAATAGCAATGGTGGAGACATGCTACCAGCCATGCTGAAATACACCTAGTGGCAACAGGCTGACCCAGCCGGGCCATGCTGAATGAGACAGAGAGTTGCTCTGACTTGCAGATCTCTTTAGTTCTGTCGATGTAGAACCACAAAACTCTTAAGATCCAGAGGATGCAGAGTACGCACTCCTTCATTCTGGAAGTTCGCAAAGTAGGTCAGAAGGACCAAGGGCTGGTTCAGATGGAATTCCAAGACTACTCTGGGCAGAAATTTAAAGTGAGTTCTGAGAACCACCTTGTCCTAGCGAAATACTGTACAAGGAGGGTCTGTGACCATGGCATGTATTTCAGACACTCTGTGAGCAGAGGTAATGGCTATGAGGAAGGCGGCCTTCCAGGTCAGGAACTTCAACTCACAGGTTGCTAGAGTCTCGAAGGGTTTATGAGTGAGCATGTCTAGCACAAGGTTAATATCCCAAGTGGCTACCGGTCTCCTGACTGGTGGCCTAGTGTGGAGTATACCCTTAAGGAACCTCTTAACTAAAGGCAACTGAGCCATAGACATAGTACGTATAGGCTCGTGACAAGCCGAGATCGCGAAGAGATGAACCTTCACGGTTGAGTATCGTAGCCTTGTATTTGACAGGTCTAGTAGATACTCTAGGACTTTGGTGGGCAAGAGAAGGCATCCAGGGAGAACTTTGCACACCAGATGAGGAACTGCTTCCACGTTGCCATATAAGTTTTCCTAGTGGATGGCTTGAGGCGCTGCTAGGAGAATGTCTGAGACTCTATGGGAGACATGAAATCTACCCACTTCTATCTCCTCAGGAGCCATGCGTGGAGATGAAGAGACCTCAGTTTGGATGGACCACTGGACCCTGGGTCAGAAAAACAGGTTACTCACCTGTAACAGTAGTTCTAGGAGTGGTATATGTTGTTCATCCACATGGACCCACCAGACCTCCCCGGCTGTGGACGCACAAATCTGGCTTCCAGCGGGCTAAGATCTGGCATCATGGGGTGGAGCCAAGGGTTATACCACCTGGGTGGGTGGGAGTAGCCAGCTTGAAGACTTCTGGCAATTCTTAAAGGGAAAAGGGACATGCCAATAAGTGTGGATGAACAACATATACCACTTCTAGAAAGTGCAGTTATGTAAAGATTTTACCGTAACAGTAGATCTTCAAGGACTGTCTCTTGCAGTAAGTCATTACTTCTGGGAGTATCCAGCAGAGGTCACTGTAACACGGCAGCTTCTTCTAGCAGTCTTCAGCAGGGACCACCCTCACATGACATCACATCCTGCTTCCTATATAAGTGTGGGTGGTCCCTGGTATCCTTTGTTCCACCACCGGATTCAGCTTGAAAGAGTGATCCTTAGTGAAACCGAGGATCCAAGGGGCCCACTCCTACTTCTGTGGAGCATACAGAATTTGTCTCAGTTAGAGAAGGAGGGGGTAGGAGGGAGGGATTATACTTACTGCAAGAGACATTCCTTGAAGAGCTACTGTTATGGTAAAATCTTATGTAACTGCACTATCTTCTACGGAATGGTCTCTTGCAGTAAGTCATTACTTCTGGGAGAATACCCAGCAGTTGTGCCCAGAAGGGTGGACAGTTTATAAGAAACCTTGTTGGACTGCACGACCAAAGGCCATCCTATGTATTGAAGCCATATCCAAATCGTAGTGGTGAGTGAAAGTGTGGATCATGGACCACGTGGCTGCATTACAGATTTTTGAAATAGAGGCACCCTTGAAACAGGCCGCAGTAGTGGCTATGGCTTTTGTGGAATGGGCTTGGACTGGACCGGAAAGAGCCTTTTTGTACTTTTTGTAGCAAAATGTAATATGGTTTGCTAACCATGAGGACAGAGTCCTTTTAGCAACAGGAAGTCCCTGTCAGAGGCGAAGGTGACAGACAATTGAGACGTCTTTCTGATGTCTTTAGTATGATTGGTGTAGTATCTTAAGATACGGAGAACATCCATTAGATGTAATAGGTGCTCACCCTGGTTGGAATGTTCTGGAAAAAATACCAGAAGTTCCATGGATTGGTTTAAGGTCTTTTCAGACACCACTTTCGGTAGAAAGGAAGGGTTAGTACAGAAGACTACCTTTATGGAAAATCAAATAGGGTTCCTTACACATAAGGGCATGGAGCTCAGAAATATGCCGATCGGAAGTAATAGCTACCAGAAATAAAGTTTTTCAAGAAAGAAAATGAAGTTCACAAGTGACTGCAGCCTCGAATGGTTCAAGAGTGAGCTTTTCTATAATGAAATTAAGATCCCACGGAGGTGTGGGTCTTTGGATAGGAGGCTTCAGATGAAGCATTCCTTTCAAAAACATTTTGGATAAGTGATGCTGATAAAACAATCTACCATCCAGAGGTTCATGAAAAGCCGAAATGGCTGCTAAATGAACTTTGACAGAAGAATAGCTGAGTCCAGACTCAGATGAAGCAAGGTAATCTAACACGGTTGTGAGTGGACATGAGTACGTGTCCACGTTATGAGAGGCTGACCATATGGAAAATCTTTTCCATTTGGAATTATATGTTGCTCTGGTTGCCGGCTTTCTAGAAGCCAACAGAATATTGGCAACAGAAGAGGACACCTATAATTTGTTTATGAATGTGTCCTCAGGAGCCAGGCATGAAGACGTAGCGTCTTGAGACTGGGATGTAGGAGGGACCCTGATTCTGGGTCAGGAGGGTCCGGCTTGGATGGCAATGGAATGGGATCCTGCACCAATAACTGGTGGAGGAGAGGAAACCACTGTTGTCGAGGCCACAGAGGCACTATTAGTATTGTGGTGGCTGGCTCCAGTTGAAGTTTCAACAGAGTTCTTAGCAGGAGCGGGATGGGAGGGAAAGCACTAAAGTAAAGTTCTGTCCAAGGTTGGGACAGGGCATCGATAAACTTCCCCATGTTGTTAGGGATAATGGAGAAGTAACTGGGGAGCCTGTGATTGACTGGGGAGGTGAACAAGTCCAGCTGTGGTGTCCCCCAGAGTGCGAAGATGTCACGTAGAACATCCTCATGAAGTGTCCATTCGTGAGCAGACGACTGACGACTCAGTCTGTCCGCTAAATGATTGCACAGTCCTGGAAGATGGATGACTGTTAGTGTCAGTCCTTGTTTGATTGCTGTCTGCTGGACTGCAAGGAGTCTCAGCAAAGGGAGCGTGAGTGCGTGCCCCTGAGCTTGTTAAAGTATGGAACCACTATAGTGTCTGACTGAACCAACAGCAGTCCTGGCTTGAGGTAGAGTAATAATGCCTAAAGGGCAAGACAGACCGCTCTCATTTCTAGAAGACTGATATGAGATAGAGTGGGCCATTGACCATGGGTCTGATATGGACCCAAATGGGCACCCCATCTGTCTAGGGATGCATCCGTGTCTACTGCACAGCTCTCATATGAAGATGGGCAAATGCCACCATGGGAATAGCAGTTGACATGTGACCCAGTATTTTTAGTATTTGTCTGACCGTTACTCTCTCGGCTGGGACTGGATGTATAAGGCCAGAAATATTAGAGCGTCATGGCGGCAGGCGGAAGGAAAGCCCTTACCTGGACCGTGTCCAGACCAGCTCCAATATATTGTAGAGTCTGGGTTGGTTGTTGATTGGACTTTGGCCAACTGACCATGATCCCTAGATCGTGGAACAGACTGAGGATGTCGGTCAGAGAGGATAGCAGAGTTTCCTTGGAGTCTGCTTTTATTAGCCAATCATCTAAGTATGGGAGGATGTAGTGCCCTCTTCCCCTTAGGGCTGCTGCTACCACTGCTAGGCATTTGGTGAAGACTCTCGGGGCAGATGAGAAGCCAAATGGGAGAGCCCGGAAACTGGTAGTTTTGGCCCAGCAGGTGGAAGCGCAGGAATTTGTGATGGGCAGGGTGAATGGGGATATGAAGGTAGACATCCTTCATATCCAGGACACACATCCAATGTCCTTGTTTTAGGAGTCGCATTACGAGTGGCAGAGTGACCATGTGGAAATGCTTGTACTGAATATACAGCTTCAGACGTCTCAGATCTAGAATGGGTCTGAGATCTCTGGTTCTTTTGGGCACAAGAAAGAAATGGGAACAAAACCCTTTCTGTTGTTCCACAGCTGGCACGGGCACAATGGCTTGCTTGGCCAGGAGTGCTGCTAGTTCCTCTTGGAGAATAGGAATATGCTGTGGAGGATAATGGATCACCCAAGGAGGGGAGGGTGGGGGAAAGGAAATTAATTCCAGAGTGTGACCCATTTGGATTAATTAAAGTACCCATTTGTCCGAAGTGATCATCTGTCAAGCCTCTAGATGGAGAGCAAAATGACACCCGACCACCTCTGAAGCCTGGTCGAAGAGGTGGGGGGGAGAGGCAAGAGAGGTCACTGAGCAACGGGCTGGCCGGCCGCCATGGGGTGCAGACACGGGAGCCACGGGTGGTAGAGGGAGCACCTCTTGTAGGTTGGTTTTGTCCTCTGAATCCACCTCTATTAGAGTTTTTATATTTACCTCCTCTCCTGGAGTAGGAGGAAAAAAAAAACGTGGGTTGATTGGGGGGTTATGACATAGCCCTTGAACCATATGAAGGGTTCTTCCAGATGCTTGTAAGTCATCTATGAGCGTCTGTGTACCTGGCCCGAATAGTTTGGACCCATTAAAGGATGCATTAGATATCTGATGTTGTACGTCAGGTGTAAATCCTGACACGTGAAGCCAGGTATGGCGACGCAGAGCCACACTAGTGGCTAAAAGTCGGGCAAGGGTATCCACAGCATCATAACCCAACCTGAGAAGGTGGCGGGAGATGGATTTTGAAGTTGGAACCATGGCCATTAATTGGTCTTTCTCCGGGGAAGGAGGGAGCTTATTGACCGTTTCCATGATAGAGGTCCCTAAAGTACGTTGATATTTAATCATATGTCCCATATAATTTAGTATACAGACATTTATAGTGCCTGAGGAAAAAAAGCTTTTTCCCTAGGTAATCAATCTTTTGGGACTCTTTATTTGGGGGCAAGGAACTCGAGTGTTTAGGTTTCTGAGACCTACCATGAGCGGCAGAAATAACCACCGAGTCAGCCTCTGGAACAGTAGAGAGGAATGGGTGGCCCAAAGGAGACTGGTACAGTCGATTAGCCTTGCGAAGAACTGCTAAAATATTAGAAGGCTGCTACCAAGCAGCCAATAAAGCATTTTGATATGTAGGGATAAGTGGCGGGACCACTAATGCCGGTTCCTCTGGTAATTCTAAATAATCTGCCACATCCATACGCTCTTTATCATGTTCCATAATGGAAAATCTCATTACCTTTTGCATTTGGAGCATCATATCACAAAAGGTGGTATCAGCTGGAGGAGAGGTAGCCAGTGGGAGAAGCAGGTCTTCGTCCAGAGAGGAGATGGCTGAAAAAGGTGAACCCGGTCCCCGAAAATCAGGGGCAGAGTACTCCTCATCCAAGTCATCAGGGAGATCTCCATAGGTCTCCCAGACCTCCGAGTAGTGTTCCATAGGAGGAGGAGAAGGAGAGTATGCAGGTTCAGTATCAGAGTTGTTAATGTTTATGAGGCTGAGAGGGACAATCCCCCCACCCTGGGTCGGGGGGGGGTACAACATCAGTTGTGCAAGACCTGCTGCACGATTTTTGTGTTGGAATTTCTGCACTTTAATCAAGGCAATGGCAAGCATCATTGACAACAGAATTGTCGTTGACGAGAAGGCTCATCTAAAGACCTCCATCGACGAGAGAGGATCCCCCATTGATGAGGAAGCATACTTGTGTCTGCCGTCAATGAGAGAGGATCCCCCGTTGATGGAGAAGCATGGCCAAAGCCTGTCATTGATGAGAGAATGGATGCACCATCAACGGTGGTGGCCATTGATGAGAGAATGGATGCACTGTCAACGGTGGTGGCCGTTGATGAGAAAATAGATGCATCATCAATGGTGGTGGCCATTGATGAGAGAATGGATCCATTGTCAACATTGGTAGCTGTCGAAGGGAGGTCCTCTCACCAGTATGGCGGGTAGAATAAGCTCTTATCCCTCTGGGAGGCTCCTTGCCCACCAACTCATAGCACAGCCCTATGCATGATGTAATCCATCTTGCAATGGTCCATTTGGCTGCAGGTCTGCCAGAAGTGGTTTCAGCATAAGTGACAAACAGCTGGTGAACCTCTCCATGAATTTCCACCATCCTCTCCTTATAATAGGAGAGAGCACATCTCAGGTCCAAAGTATGGAGCCTGTACTCGGCCTCCGAGGTGTAATTAGGGTAGTATATCGGCAGAGTCAACACCTGGTTAAGGTGAAACTCTGACACCACCTTCGGAAGGAATTTCGGGTGGGGGCACAGGACAACTTTGTCCCTGTGGAAGACCAGATAAGGGGAGTCCACTGAGAGCACCTGGAGCTCCCCTGTCCTTTTGGCAGACATGATAGCCACCAGGAAGGCCGTCTTCGACAAGTGTGACAGTTCACACTTGTGAATTGGTTCAAATGGCTTGCCCATGAGCTTTGCCAATACCAGCAGCAGATCCCACAGAGGAGAAGGTTCACACACCGGAGGGGATATGTGATCCACGCCTTTGAAAAAGCACCCGACCACTGTCTCCTGCACCAATGTCGGCTGACCGACCTGCGCCCGGTAAGCAGAAATGGTTGCCAGGTGCACCCTAAGGGTCGATGACCCCTGACACCAAATGGAAAACCTTTTGAAAGCATAACATTTCCTGGTTGATTCCTTTCTAGATGCCTCCACCATGGTGTAGACATCTTCGGAAAGACCCAAAGTCTGGAACTCTAGCCATTCAAGTACCAGGCTGTGAGGTGCAGGGATCGAAGGTCCGAATGGATTACCTTCCCCTGATTTAGAGATATCAGGTCTGGGCATGTACAAGCCGCTCCGGGGGTCTGCAGCTGAGGTTGAGAAGATCTGGTCACCGGAACTGGTGCGGCCATTCTGGGGCTACCAGAATCACCTTCGCCTTATCCCTCCTCACCTTGAGTAACACCTTGTGGATCAAGGAAAATGGAAGGAAGGTGTAGAGGCGGCTTTGGGTCCATGACCTCAAGGAGGCATCCCCCTGCAGCAAGCCCTGCTGCAGGGGGTGGGCATGAAACAGCCTCAGCTTGGTGTTTTCCATGGAGGCAAACAGGTCCACCATCGGTTTGCCCCAACAGGAAAACAGGCTGTAAGCTACTGCTGGATGGAGAGACCACTCATGGAATGTCTGGCCTATGCGGCTGAGAGCATCCGCCAGCTGGTTCGAGGCTCTTGCCACATGGATGGCTAAGAGATCCACCTTCAATCATCCCACAAGGGTCCAGATGCGGAGCACCTCCTTGCACAGCAGATGGAAGTGTGTGCCACCCTGTTTGTTGAGGTAGTACATGGTCGTGGTATTGTCCGTCTGGACTTGAACCACTTGACCCCGGAGATGACAGTGCCAGTCTGACTGCTCTGAACTCCAACAGGTTGATGTGGTATCGGGACTCCTCGGGGGTCCAGAACCCATGGGCCCTGTTGTCCCCCATGTGGGCTCCCCAGCCCATGAGAGGCGCATCAGTTGTGAGGACAACCGTCGGCTTGGGGTGGACAAATGGGATCCCTTCCTGCAACTGGTCTGGGGTGGTCCACCACTGGAGAGTGTCCCACGTCCTCTGGGTTACAGTGATCAGCTGGTCGAAATGACCATGGCGCTGAGTCCACTGGGCAGTCAGCTCCCATTGGAAGGGGCGCATGTGCAACCAGGCCCAACGGACACTGAGGTGCACACCACCATGTAACCCAGAAGGCGCAGAAAGTTCCGGGCAGGGCGCAAGTGCCCAACCAGAAATGATTGGGCAAAGGAGGAGAGAACCTCCTCCCTGTCTGCCGGGAGCCAAGCTCTGGCTTGACAAGAGTCGAGCTCTGCCCTGATGAAGCCCATCACCTGAGAAGGCATGAGTTCCGACTTGGCCTCATTGATCAGGAGGCCGAGTTGGGAGCAGGTTTGGAGGGCCAGATCCCTGGACCTCTCCACCTCCTGTTGGTTGGAACCTGCAAGGAGCCAATCATCGAGGTATGGGTAAATTCTGACCCCCTGACGCCGCCGATGGGCCGCCACCACTGCAATGCATTTGGTGAAGACCTGTGAGGCTGATGTCAGGCCAAACGGCATGGCTTGGAACTCAAACAGGGTTCCCTCGACCCTGAAGCAGAGGAACCGCTGATGGGATAGACGGATTGGGATGTGAAAGAATGCATCCAGCAGATCCAGTGAACAGAACCACATGTTTCACTCCAAGGATGGTATGATCTGGGACAGAGTGACCATCCAAAAGGTCATGACCTGAGATATTGATTCAGGTCATGGAGATCTAGAATGGGGCGCCAGCCCCCCATCCGCTTGGGCATCAGGAAGTACCTGGAGACAAAGCCTGGGTCTGCTGAAGGGTCCGCCACGAGAGCCATTGCCTCCTTGAGGAGGAGCTGAGTGATGTCATTTCGAAGAGCCAACTGGGTATGTGTGGAAATCCGTTTTTCCCGAGGTGCGCGGGCTCGGCTGGGAGGGTACTGCTCGAATTCTAGAGGCAGTCCCTGACCGACCACTTCAAGAACCCACCTGTCCGTGGTGATATCAGACCAGGCGGAAAGAAACTGGCAGAGCCGGCCCCCAACGGGAAGACCCAGAGCTGGCATGACAGGAATAGTGGTGGCAATCACCACCCCGTCACTGAGCAGGCTTGGAGGAAGAGGAAACTCCAGGACCTGAGTTTCGGCCTCCTGTATGGGCCTGTTGGGATCCAGGCTTGGGCCGAGGGCGCCAAGCTTGAGCCTGCTGCTGATGCTGCTGTCCCCCTTGGAAGGAGGACTGCTGAACTGCAGGGGAAGAGTGCTGAAAAGTCTTCCTTTTCTTCTGCTGGTTCCTGCCCAAAGAACTCTTAGGTGAAGTGGCACCCAAGGTGGTATTGGACTGCTCCATACACTGTAGATGACTGGCCACTCCTGGGCCGAACAAGTCGGTCCCAAGGAAGGGCACATCAGCTAACTTGTGCTGGGTATCCGCTGGGAAGGAGGAGAGCCTCAGCCAAGCCCTGCGGAGAGACGCAACTGCGGCGGTCATCGAGAGTCCCCAATGTCCAGGGCCGTCTGGAGCTGCTGTTTGGCAATAGCTCGGCCCTGGTCTCGGACCTGCTTAACCATGGTCTGCATGTCTGTGGGGAGATGTGGGAGAACTTTGCCTAATGACCCGAGGAGGGCATGAGAGAAGTGTGCCATGATGACAGCTGAACTTGCCTGATGAAGGTCCAAGGAGGAAGCCACATAGACCTTCCTCGCCGAATGGTCCAAGAGCTTGGACTCTTTGTCGGGAGGTCAGTCAGTGTCAGCAGAACTGCCAGTATGCCTGAACACAGAGGTGGTCACCAGACTCTCGGCCGAAGGGTGCTCTGTGAACCCTGCCAGGGATCCCATGGGAACTGCATACTTGCGGGCCATGCAGGCAGACAGTGCTGGACATGAAGCAGGATGCTGCCACAGTTCGACTGCCAGACCAATAATGGCCTCGGCTACAGGAAAGGCCTCTGTCGGAGTATCCCCTTTCTTGAAGATGTCCGTAAGAGGGTACTCCGCCTTTTTCTGGATGGGTTCCAGGGGCATCTCTGTGGACTCAGCGATGAGGCAAAGAATCCCTTGGAAGGAGGAAGGGCCTTCCTCCATCCCTAGGTCAGCGGACGACTCATCATCCCCAGGATGAGAGTGAAGCCCGGTGACGTCTGAGTCCGAAGAGTCGGGGTACAGCGGTCTGCCACCCAAATCACCCTCATCCTGTTGAGCGCAGTCAGGAGTGACCATGACCGACAGACGTCGGGGAAGCCCGGTGTCTGATCGGTCCTCTTTGGAAGGATCCCCTCCCACAGGCTGCTTAGGCAGCGGTTCCATCACTATTGGTGGAGAAACCGGCTTAGGCTGAACCAGCAGTGGCGCCGGCCCTGCGGGCAGGGGAACTGAAGGTTTTGGCTCCAAGGGGGTCGGGTTCAGCCTAGGAGGCAAAAGCAAAGTAATGGCCGGGGTAGGAGTCGAAGTCGGCTTGTGCCCAGACAATATCAGTTGTTGCCACATAAGGTCCTTGTAGCGCCAAGAGAGCTTCCGGTGGAGCCTCTCCTCATCCAAGGAGGACGAGGACGACCGATGGCATCGCCTCTTTTTGGAACGCTTATGGCTCTTCCTCGGCCGTCCGGACGAGGGGGTTCTAGACCTCTACCGAGATTGGGCAGGCAGACTCGGTTGCTCGGGAGATACTGGGGGCACGGGTGATACCCGTGGGTCCAGAACCGGTTCCTTGATGGGGACACCAGTGGGCTGGGTCTCCTCATCGGGAAAGACAAGGACCGGAGTACTTTCCAAGGAGTTGTCGACTGGAGCCAGTAACAGTGGGTCAACTGGATCGAGAACAATCTCAACCTCATTGGCCGCATCCTCGGTCTGCTGGCCTGATGGAAGATCCGTGAAGCCTGCAGCCGAGGAAGCGATCTCAACCAAGGTTGAGACCACATGCTTCTGGGACTGAGACCTCTCTCAGTCAAGAGAGTGCCTTCGACGAGATGAAGGCTTGCTCAGTTCCTTCTCCCGCTTGCAGGATCGGGAGGAGTTTAAGCCCGTGGGTGCCTCTCCCTGGGTGGGGAGAGACTGGCACAACTCCCTGAAGGAGCCCAAGAATGTGGAGCCCAAGTTGAGTAGAACGAAGAAGCTTCGAGTGTCTGAACCGCGAGCGGCTTCTTCCTCAAATGCCTGCAAGCGTTCCAGCTGCTCAGCAGAACCCACATCTGGGGAAACTGCCCACCTAGCCTCCTTGGACTACACCAGAGGTTTCCCTTTCTCCAGTCTCCCCAGTTTGAGATGTGTGAGGCGGTCGACCAGGACATTGGGATGGAAGGCCAAACAGAAGCTGCAGGACGAGGTGTCATGACTGACACCAAGGCAGTAGACGCACGTGAGGTGGGGATCGGTGAGCTACATTTTCTGGCCACAAGGAAACCGGCGAAATCCAAGGGAAGATTTCTCCTCCATGATCGATGACGTGAAAGCGCGCTTGCTAACTCGAGCAAGTTTTAATTTCAGTAAAACAGAAGTTTTGAAAGCCGTGGCCTATGAAATGCGTAAGCACGAGGGAGGCAACCTGTATCTTCCAGCAGAACGGAAGATCTGGCATCACAGGGTGGAGCCGAGGTATGTACCACCCAGGTGGGTGGGAGAAGCCAGCTTGAAGACTTCCGGCAAGATTTAAAGGGGAAAGGGATATGCCAAGAAGTGTGGATGATCAACATATCCACGATCCTAGAACACATATTTCACTCCAAGGATGGTATGATCTGGGACAGAGTGACCATCTGAAAGGTGCGTGACCTGAGATACTGATTCAGGTCGTGGAGCTCTAGAATGGGGCGCCAGCACCCCCGTCCACTTGGACACCAGGAAGTACCTAGAAACAAAGCCTGGGTCTGCTGGGGAATCCACCACTGGAGCTACTTCCTCCTTGAGCAGGAGCTGAGCGATGTCATCTCGGAGAGCTGACTGAGTATGGATGGATACTCTTTCCTCCCGAGGGGCGCGGGCTCAGCTTGAAGGGTGCTGCTTGAATTCCATAGGAACTCACTGACCAACCACTTCCAAAACCCACCTGTCTGTGGTAATAATGGGCCAGGTGGAAAGAAAGTGGCGGAGCTGGCCCCCCACGGGAGGACCCAGAGCTGGTGTGATGGGAGAGGGGGTGGCATCCCCCGGCCCGTCACTGAGCAGGCTTGGAGGAGGAGGATCCAGGACCTGAACCTTGGCCTCCTTTATGGGCCTGTGAGGGTCTGGGCTTGGGCCGAGGGCACCAAGCTTGAGCCTGCTGCTGCTGCCCTCCTTGAAAGAAGGGTTGCTGTGCCACAGGGGAAGAGTGCCGAAAAGGCTTCTTCTTCTGTTGTTTCTTGCCCGAAGAACCTTTAGCAGAAGTAGCATCCAAGGTGGCATTGGACTGTCCGATATGCTCAAGGTGACCAGCCATACCTGGGCCGAAAAGGTCAGTGCCCAGGAAAGGCACATCAGCTAGTCTGTGCTGAGTATCTGCCGGAAGAGAGCAGAGTCTCAGCCAAGCCCTGTGATGAGAGGCAATTGCAGCTGCCATCAAGCGGACACAAGAATCCCCAATGTCCAGGGCTGTCTGAAGCTGCTGTTTGGCAACAGCCCGGCCCTGATCCTGGACCTGCCTGACCATGGTCTGCATGTCCATGGGGAGGTGTGGGAGGACTTCATCCAAAGACCCCAAGAGAGCATGGAAGAAGTGTGCCATGATGACGGCAGAACTTGCCTGATGAAGGCCTAAAGATGAGGCCGCATAGACCATAGTTTGGATTCTTTTTCGGGAGGTCGGTCAGTACGCCTGAACACAGAGGTGGACACCAGGCTCTCGGCTGAAGGCTGCTCTGTGAACCCCGCAAGGGACCCCATGGGCACTGCATACTTGTGGGCCATGCGGGCAGACAGAGCTGGACAGAAGGCAGGGCGCTGGCAAAGTTCTAAGGCCGGGCCAACTATGGCCTCGGCCACAGGAAAGGCCTCTGTCAGGGTATCCCCTCTCTTGAGGATGTCTGTGAGTGGGTACTCTGCCTTTTTCTGGATAGGTTCCGGGGCATACCTGTAGACTCAGAGATGAGACGAAGAATGTCTTGAAAGGATGAAAGACCTTCCTCTGTCTCTAACCCACTGGCCGATTCGTCTTCCCCGGGATGAGAATATAGGCCAGTCTCATCCAAATCTGAGGAATCTGGATACAACGGTAGACCAGCCAGGTCACCTTCGACTCGCCAAGGGCAGTCCGGGTTGACAGTGACTGAAAGACACCGGGGAAGCCCGTGTCTGGTCTATCTTCCTTAGAAGAAGCCCATCCCACAGGCTGCTTGGGCGGTGGTTCCACCACGATCAGTGGAGAGACCAGTTTAGGCCGAACTGGAGGTTTCACCGGCTCCGCAGGCGGGGGAGCCAACTTAACTGGCTCAGAAGGAGTCAGCTTCGGTCTGGGAGGCGAAAGCCAACTAATGGCCAGGGTAGAAGCCGGGGTCGGCTTGTGCCCGGACAAAATCAGCTGTTGCCACATGAGGTCTTCATAGCAGAGTTTCCGCCGGAGCCTCTCCTCATCTGAGGAGGACGAGGATGACTAATGGCATTGCCTCTTTTTTGAGCGCTTCTGGCTCTTCCTTGGCCTGCTGGTCAAGGGGTCCTAAACCTCGATCGAGATCGGACGGGCCAATTCAGTCGCTCAGCAGACATCAGCAGTACCAGTGATTTCCCAGGGTCGGGGACCACTTCCTCTATGAGATTCCCAGTGGGCTAGGTCTCCTCATCGGGGAAGAAAGGACTGGAGTTCGACTGAGAGAATTGTCGACTGGAGTCGGCGACAATGGGTCGATGATTATTTCAACCTCGTCGATCGACACTTCAGTCGACTGGCTAGACGGCAAAGCCAAGAAGCCAGCAGTTGAAGAGGCAATTTCGACCGAAGTCGAGACTGCCGGTTCCTGGGACCGAGATCTCTCCCAATCCCAAGAATGTCTTCGCCGAGACAAAGACGATCCCGGGTCCTTTTCCCACTTACAGGACTGAGAAGAGTGTATGCCCACAGGACCCTCTCCCTTAGTTGGGACAGACTGGCACAACTCTTGGAAGGAACCCGAGAAGGTGGAGCCCAGGTTGAGCGGAACAAAGAAGTTCCGAGGTGAAGAGTCCCCGGCATGAGCCGCTTCCTCCTCGAAGGCTTGCATGCATTCCAATTGCTCAGCGGATCCCGAGGCCGCAGTAACTGCCCACTGAGCCTCCTTTGATTTCACTGCAGGGTTCCGTTTTTCCGGCCTCCCCAACTTCAGGCGTGCTAGACGGTCATCGAGGACGTTAGGGTGAAATGCAAGACAAAAATCGCACTTTGAGGCGTCATGGTCAACACCCAGGCAATAGACGCACACGATGTAGGGATCGGTGCATGACATTTTCTGGCCTCACGAACACCGGCAAAATCTGGGGGAAGACTTGTCTTCGATGATTGAAGATAAGTATTCGTGATCGCTAATGCAAACTAGACGAATTTTTGGAATAACCGAAGGTTTTGAAGCCAGGGCCTACAAAATGCGAGAGCATGAAGAAGGCAACCTGAATCTTCCAGCGGAAAGGAAGATCTGGCGTCATGGGGCAGAGCCGAGGGTTATACCACCCGGGTGGGTGGGAGGAGCCAGCTTGAAGACTTCCGGCGATTCTTAAAGGGGAAAAGGACATGCCAATAAGTGTGGATGAACAACATATCCACAATCCTAGAAGGTCCATTTGAAGTGGTAGTTGTCTCACTGGAACTTCCGATAATCTGTTGAATAACAGAAACCAAATCTGACAAGGCCAGAATGGGGCAATGAGGATCATTCTGCCCCCCATGCCTTCAGCTTGAGCAGCACCCTCTGAATTAAGGGAAGAGGAGGAAATTCATACAGAAAGCGTCTTGTCCACTGCAGTCTGAATGCATCCTGACAGAAAATGTCAGGTTCTGGATTTCTGGAGCAGAATAGAGGCAGTTTTGTGTTGAGTGGGGACACAAAAAGGTCCAGGTCCAGTGTGCCCCACTCTCCGAAGAGCGATTGTATGACATTTACGTCGAGAGACCACTTGTGTAGATCTGCCTCGGTTCTGCTGAGGCAATCCGCTAGATCGTTGTGGGCCCTAGGCTGGTAGACTGCTTGCATCAGAGCTTCATTATCCAGGCACCATTCAAACACTCTCATCGCTTCCTTGCACAGGGGGTAAGAGTGTGCTTCACCTTGCTTGCTGATGTAGTACATCACTGCTTTGTTGTCTGCTGAAGGAGAATTGTTTTGTGACAGTGGATATTCTTCAGGGCTTGGACTGCGTACAGAACAGCTCTCATCTCCAGAACATTTATGTGGAGTTGAGACTCATCCTGATTTCACAGACCTTGGGTGTGGAGATCCTGCCAGTGAGCTCCCCATATGATTAGAGATGCATCTGTGGTGATGGTGATCTGTGTCTCCAGTGGGGCAAAGGGAAAGCCTTGGAGTAGGTTGTCCTCTTGAGTCCACCAGCTGAGTGACCACTTTAGAGGTTCTGTTACCTTGATGTGAAAGGACTGTGGGTGTGTGGTCAGGGACTATCGAGTTCTGAGCATCCACTGAGTGGTCCTCATGTGAAGATGAGCCAAAGGCACCGTGAACAGTGATGATGCAATGAGACCCAGCATCCACTGCATCGAGAGAGCTAGGACAGAGTCGCTCTCTTTGATGAAGCGAGCCATCTGGAGTATATTGTTTCTACTGTCCTCCAGGAGGAAGGCCCTTGCAGTGGAAGTGTCTTGGAGGGCCCCTATAAAGAGGAGCTGTTGGGAGGGCTGTAGCTGTGATTTTTCCAGATTCAACAGAATTCCCATGGATGTGAGGAACCTGGAATCCGTGGTCACTGCTTCCTGTGTCCCTTGACTGGAGGAACTTGCTAGGAGCCAGTCGTCCAGATACGGGAATACTTGAATTCAGAGTTTCCTGAGATGCGCTGTGAGTACTGCAAAGCACTTTGTAAAAACCTGCAGCGCCAAGGACAGCCCAAAGGGCAGTACTCTAAATTGGTAGTACTGACCCAGGGCCACAAATCAAATATACTTATGGTGGCTTGGGTGCACAGGAACACGTTGGTAGGCATCCTGCATGTCCAGGGAGGCCAGCCAATCATTTCAATGAATCAGAGGTAGAAGCGTACTGAGTGATATCAATTTGAATTTTTCCTTGAAGAGGAACTTGTTTAACTTCCTTAGGTCTAGAATAGGGTGCATACCACCTGTCTTCTTTGGAAATAGGAAGTAAAGGGAGTAGAAACCTGTGTTTCGTTGCTCCTGCAGAACTTCCACTGCCCTGTTGTTCAGAAGGCCTTGAAACTCGGAAGCAAAGAGGTCTGACTGAGTGATTGTTAGGGCTGTCGTTTGGGTGGATGATCCGGAGGGGTGTCTGAAAATTTCAGAGAGTAACACTTGCACATTATCCTGAGAACCCATTTGTCCAACGTAACGGATATCTACTGTTTGTAAAACTGAGTCAGGCGCCCCCCTACTGCCAAAGAAGAGTCCCCCTCGAACAGCTGAGGTAGGACCTGGGCTGGAATTTCAGAGGGTGGCACTAGGCACCTTCGGGCTCTGTGCCTTCTGCTGTGTTTTCTTTTGAGGCTGGAGGGCTTGATTCTTGATGAAGCCCCTTCTGCTTTTAACACAAAAGGACCGACGGTAATGAAACTGTCGGCAGTTTCTGTCCCATTGAGGGGAAGCAGGGGTTGGTCTGGCCATCTTAATGGCAGTCTTACTTTTCTGCATGGCCTCCAGTGCCTGCTCCACCCATGGACCAAACAGATAAACTCCATCAAATGGCTCTCTGCTGAGCATCATTTGTAAACCCTGAAGTCCACAACCATGAGTGGCGTTGGGTGCATATTCCGGCTGCCACTGCCCTCGAGGCAATGTCAAAGGCGTCCATAGCAGCCTTAAGTTGCTGATTACTGGATTCAATGCCTCTAGTAATAGTCTGGAGAAGCTCCAAACATCCGACTTTGGAAGAGCTTCACCGAGGTTTTTAGCAAATGCCAGAGGGTATACTCATATTGTGAGAAACAGCCCTGATAGCTAGCAATACGTATACCTAGGGTAGCAGCGGCGAAGACTCACTTCCCCGTGGTGTCAGTCTTATGGGATTCTTTATTTACTGGATGAGCCATAGACTTCTGAGGGAAATTGGCTGTCCCACACCATCTGTGAAAGAGTCTCGAAAGAAGGCTATACTGGAGGTGTCAGTTCCACAGGGATTTCAGGGACATGCAGATATTGAAGGCGCAACAGCTTCCCTGGATCACCCTCTGAAGTCCCAAGAGAGAGGGTGGAATCCATATTCTTCATTAGAGATTTAAAGGATAGGTCCTTGACCAAAGGCTCTGCTGAAGTAGAGGGCTTACTTTCCACTATGAAGGATGAATCTTCATCGAAGTCATCTCCTAATCATAGATCAGGATCAGGCTCAATATTATCTCCTACTAGCCCAGAAGGAACAGTATATAAAGGAAAGGGAGGAAAGAGAGGAGGAGGACGTGCTCCTTGAATCGGAGTTGAAAATCTTGGCACCAGTGGTGGCGTCGAAAACAGCACCAGTGCCGGATGTAGCACCGCCAAGACCGGAGTCAAAGGCAGCACTGCAAGCAGCTCCGTGCGAGCACCTGGTGACCCCTACCCAAACACCAGAGCACCCAAGGATGAAGATCTGAAAACATGAGTAGGAGAAGGTAGTACCTGTGCTGGCCCCTGCACCACAGCCATGTGAGGGGGAAAAGCACAAGAGCGTGGCGTCGACAGCACCGAAGAAGGTGCTGCACGACTAGGCTGACCCAACTGCCCTGCCTGTGTTTTGAAGCCCCCAGGCCTGAAGCCCCCAGGATCGGCTCCACATGCTCGGGAAGTCAGGACAACTGCCGAACCCACTGCTCCATAAGAGCGGCCCAATGATGAAACTGCTCACCGGAGGACCCCCCAAGGGTTTGGGAGGGACAACGGAGTCGAGGATGTCGGTCACTGAGAACAGAGGCTGCAGGCAACCCCGATGGAGTCGGCCTCCTGTACCCCGCTACTGACGATCATCATGCAGGCATACCAGAGGGTGACCTCTAGTAGTACAGTTTCCTCTTCCACCGGTGAGATGAAGAAGAACTCGAAGCCGAGTGGTGCCGGGTTCCCAACGAAGATCGGGAACGGGACCACTTCTTTTTGTGCTTTTTGGAGGACTGCCCTTCCTCCCAAGCACTGGACTGCCCGTAGTCAGAGCCACCCTCCATAGAAGACAGTGGACCGGACCCAGCCCTGCTGCTAAAATACCTTTCATGCGAGCTCTCCCAATTGTCACCGGCCCCGTTCATGGTAGACTCCGTCGAAGGCAGGCTGAAGAAGACTTCTCTGTTCTTTTGTTGAAGAAAAGAAAAAAATTTTTTTTAAAGAATAAACAAATAATAAATATACTAAATTAAATACTGAACGACTAAGCTGCTGTGGTATAGATGTGAAGATCTGACTCCCGGTGGGCGAGCGTAGTCATCACTGAAGCGCACTCGACAGTAGGGGAAAAAAGGAACTGAGGTGGCTGGAGAGTCGATGCCGAGGTAGCCTATATAGCATAAGCCGGTCTCATGGCGCTGCACATGTGCGGTCCTACCCCGGGCCTCCTGAAGATTTCTGGCTCCCGCTCAGTCCTAGCACCTCCAGCGTAGTCCCATTAGTGTGAATGAATGGTGGAGACTATGTCCAGGAAGATCAGCCCCGCTGAAACCGGGGCAGGCCCAGGAAGCCACAAGGCAGCTACTGAGCCAGAGCTCTCAAAGACTCCACCATGGCAGCAAATTCTAGCAACTGTTCAATCAATGGACAGTAAAATGGAGCGCACCCTGACAAAGCTAGAAAAGCATAAGGTCACCATTAAAGAATTAGGTGACACTGTTGCCGAGGTTTGATAAGCGTTCTATCTCTATCCAAGCGGCACTGACTACATTGACGAAAGAAAATACTCAACTCAGAGGTCAGTTGGAGGCCCTAGAAAATGAAGCCTGGGCAGGAAATTTGCACCTGGTTGGTGTTCCTCGAGGGGCAGAGGGTGCTCATTTGATGGACTTTTTACAGAGCTGGATGCAGGACTCAATACCGGTCCCAGAGGACTGTGACTGGAATGTTCTCCGGAGGACCCACAGAGTCAACCCAAGGGTGCGGCCTAACACCACTGATCAACCCCGCACTGTGTTAGTGTGGACAACAGGAGTAGAGATAATGGCTGCAAGGGCAGTTTATCTGATTACTATTGCCGGACAGGATACTAAAATATTCCCGGATCTTTTGTTCCAAACTAGAGCCAGACGAAAGCGATCCACTAGCAATCATGTTTACTGGGTGGCATCCTCCACTCCAGACTGTGACCAAGAGATGTGAAAAGCAAAATGGGACTGTATTTAGTGTACCAGCAGTGATCCATGCAAAGGAAAACTGAGGAACAGAAGTTTATAGTTTTTGAATAGTCTCCTCAAGAACATTTCCAGATTTACTGTGCGTGTTTTGGTCAGGCACATGTTACTTATTCGAGGGATGATAATCATCAGAGACAATATATGCTTCTTATGTAAGTAGTAGCAGCTCAGATTATGGACATAGCCAGGTCTGGCAAAATCCCTCAAACCGTTTGGAAACATGAACATATTGCTTTCTGCAGCAATACTTACATCAGGCTGTCCCATGTCAAAAGCACTTGGGTATGTTTGATATGTTGAAGTCAGCTTCAATTTGCTGAGAAACCCTTGACAATCATAAGCACCATATTCTTCTATTAATAATTGAGACCTGATGGTATGAACATCAACTCCAGTTGACTGAACAGCTGCCTGCAATGGAAGGGTGATTAATGTTGGCAGGTGATAGACGGTGGACAGTCAGGGACACTGCACCATGTACAGTTCCTGTAGTATGCTGGAACAGCATATTGGCAAAATTGTGTGGTGTTGGTGCAGGTTACTAAACAGCTTACATGCAGTGTTACAGTTTGAAATACAGGTACAACCAGTTTGTTGTATTACAATAACACTTTTTTTTTTTTTAATTGGGTAATGAAGTCAAGAATTCCATATGGATGGAACTGGAGGGACTAAAAAGAGTACCTGAATTCTTGGTTTCAAAGAGCAAGCTTATAGTTAATGCCTAGTAACCAATACACAAGCAAATAAACAGCTGACTTTGAGATAACTCTTCAATGACTGGCGACATACATTACTATGACGTGTGGCATGACACCAAAGGTACTGTATACCATTTATTCGCTGAAAAGCTACACAGATTTGTTTTGTAAAAGCAGTACTGTAATCAATATCTATGCCTTTTTGGCAACAATTTATTTTCATACAGGTTTATGTAAAAAAAATTGAGGCCTTGGCAAAGCAAAAGGGTTGTGAAACCATAAATCCGTGGAGGCGAACCACAATCACATTTACTGGGTGGCATCCTCCACTACAGACTGTGACCCAGGGATGTGAAAAGCAAATGGGAGTGTATGAGAAATCATATGCAGAACATTCCTGAGGGACATAAAAAATTGTTCCCAAAATCCCTGCATGAGCTCTTGGCTGGGAGAGAAAGGAAAAAGAAATGGCTACAGCTAAGTGAATACTAGGCAGGTTATCCAATTTTTCAAAACACAGCCTCCTGTGAGAGCAGAGCGGAGCACAGGGGCAGAGGAATCAGGAGTTCCACTGTAAGCTGCTGAAGAAGTGGAAACCAAATCTGCTGTGGCAAGAAGGGGGCTATCAGAATCATTTCTGCCCGTTCTGACCCCAACTTGAGCAGAATTCTCTGCAGCAATGGAAAGGGAGGAAAAGTGCATAAAAACCTCCCTGTCCAAGAGAGGAACAATGTGTCTCACTAAAAAACACCAGGCCTGGATCTAGCGAGCAGAAACTGGGCAGTTTTGCATTGGATGGGGACATGAATAGGACCGGCTCTGGGCAACCCCACCTGTCAAAGAGATTTTTGACTACTGTGGGAAGGAGTTCCCATTCGTGAACCTTGGACCAAAAATGGCTTAGACTGTTGGTCAAGGTGGTTTGAACGAGTGGAACATGCACTGCAGTCAGGCTAAGGTGATGCTCTGTGGCCTAATACCACACTTTCATGGCCTCTCTGCAGAAGAGGTAAGAATGTGTGCCCCATTGCTTGTTTATGTAAAAGACTACAGACATATTGTCCGTCTAGATCAAGACAGAACCAGCAAGTAGGTTAGTCTGAAAGGCCTGGGGAGCATACAGTTTCACTCACATCTCCAAAACGCTGATGTGGAGATGTTGCTCCAATGTGGACCAGGTCCCCTGAGTCTGACAGTCTGCCAGATGGGCGCCTCAGACCTGGCCGGATGCGTCCATGATCAAACTCTGCCAAGGTGACTCTGACCGGAAGTGAACCCCCTTGGAAAGGTTGGAGGAGTCCAGCCACCACATCAAGGTCTGTTGCACTGAGTTGGATACTGACACAGGAAGGTCCAAGTCATCTGAACGCTGGTCCCACTGGACTCGAAGGTTCCACTGGACCATCCTCATGTGCAGGCGAACAAAGGGTACTGTCGCTAGGCTGCTGTCATATGTCTTAGCAGCCTGAGAACTGTTCTGGCTGGAACTTGCCAAGACGAGAATAGCTCAGCCTGAGTCTGAAGGTGCTCTGCTCTGTCTGGAGGAAGAAAGGCCTTGCCTTGCTCAGTGTCTAAAATCACCCCTATGTACTGAAGTCTCTGGCTTGACCAAGGGGAGGATTTGAGGAGGTTGAGGGTTATCCCCAGATCCTGAAACAGAGAAAAGATGGCCTCCATGGTTCTGAGCAATTGCTCCCTGGTAGGGGCTTTCAGAAGCCAGTCAACTAGATAAGGGAAGACATAATATAAACATACGAAAGTGCAAACAGA
This sequence comes from Neoceratodus forsteri, assembly GCA_016271365.2. Classification (NCBI taxonomy): domain Eukaryota; kingdom Metazoa; phylum Chordata; order Ceratodontiformes; family Ceratodontidae; genus Neoceratodus; species Neoceratodus forsteri. Next base: position 690,810,955 of record CM028134.1, read on the forward strand.
ACAGACCTACTGGTCTATCAAAGTCTGCTCGACTGTGCAGCTAGTCCCCTAGTAAGCAGCTGCCCTTACCCCATCCCCCTTGACCTCCCTTTGTTGTCCTCCTCGCCCCTTACCCACCCCGTACTGTGTCCCAAGCATTCTTAAAGCCAACCACATTTTTGCTTGATATCACATCTAGTAGTGTGTTCCACCATGCCACCACTCTCTCTGTGAAGTAATGCCTCCTCATTTCTCTCCTGAATCTCCCTCCCTCTATTCTTAGCCTGTGCCTAGTTTCCCTCCCGCTCTTTAGTTTAAACATCCCCTCTGCCCCCTTGTTGATACCCTTCAGGTACTTGAAGGTCTTGATCATGTCCCCCCGTCCCACCTCCCTTACAGTGTGTACATATTCAGTTCCTTTAGCCTCATCTCATAGTCCATTCCCTCCATTCTCTGAATCATCCTCATTGCCCTCCGCTGCACTCCCTCCAGCAGATTGTTATCCTGCCTCAGGTACGGCCTCCAGAACTGCACACAGTACTCCAAGTGTGGCCTGACCAGTGGCCTGTAGAGGGGCAAGATCACCTCCCTGGACCTGAATGTAAATCCCCGAGCTATGTACCCCAGCATCTTGTTTGCCTTTGCCATCACTCTCCTGCATTGGGCAGTACTGTTCATACTCCCTGTTATCAATACTCCCAGGTCCTTTTCCTCCTTGGTGATCCCAAACTTGATCTCCCCTAGCCAGTATTCTCTCCTTGTGTTCTAGCCCCAAAATGCAACACCTTGCATTTTTTCACACTGAATCCCAGCTGCCACTTCCCTAACCACTCCTCCAGCTTGGTCAAGTCCGTCTGGAGTTGCATCCATCCCTCTTCATTGTCCACTACTGCACCCATTTTGTCGTCGGCGAACTGACTAATCCTGCTCACCATCCCCTGTGCAACGTCAGAGATGAATAGGCAGATTGCAAGCCTTCCCTCCTTAAGGCAGCTGCCACTACTGTGAGGTACTTTGTAAAGACTTGCGGGGCTGACGACAGTTCGAATGGTAGGGCCCAGAACTGGTAGTGGTTTCCTTGGAAGTGGAAGCAAAGGAACCTCTTGTGAGGTGGAAACACCAAACTGTGCAGGTAATCATCCTGCATGTCCAGGGAGCACAGCCAATCCCCCAGATGAAGGGGGAAGGCTGGAAAGAGTAACCACCCTGAACTTTTGCACTTGTTTAGGTGGCTGAAGTCTAGAATGGGGCGCAGATTTCCTGTTTTCATTGAAAACAGGAAGAAATTTAAGTTGAATCCTTTCTCCCGCTGTGCTTGCAGGACAGGTTTACTGGCCTGTTTTCAAAGAAGTGTTTGAATCTCTTCATGAATGAAGGGAAGATGGGCCTAAGGGTAGTGGGAGGGAACTGGAGAATTGTCTGAGGAATCTCCAACAACTCTAGGGTGTGTGCCCCTGTTCCACTAACTGCAGAACCCATTGATCCTAGGATATTCTGTGCCAAGCCTCTCGGTAGCAAGAGAAGAGACCCCCACCGCCTCCCCAAGAGATTCTGCTAGAAGAGGGGAGTTGGATAAGGAGTCAGGCAGAGGAGCCAGGGACAGGCAATGTGGCCTGTGAGGTTCTGGGAGCTCTGGGTGCTGAACTCCTGTGGCTTGGGAAGTAGCCTTTCTCTTAAAGGCGCCTCTGGGCTGCTGACCTCTAGGTTGTTGCTTGGAGTTGCAACAAAAAAACTGTCACTGGAATGATTTAAGTGGAGACCGATACAAAGTATGAACTGAACGGATAGCCTTACCTGACTCTTGAAGGCGAGTGATGATATTCTGAGTCTCCTTGCCAAACAAGACGGGACCTTTAAATGTGGCCTCCAAAATCTTAAGATTGGATGTCTGGGGAAATCCCGGAAACCCTGAGCCACAAGTGGTGGTGTAGGCAAATTCCCGTAGCCACAACTCTACCTCCAGAGTCCACAGAACCATACAAGATTTGGAGAATATGGGTTCCCACATTAGAGCCCAACATGAGAAGGTCCAACAACTCAGCCTTCCTGGGGAGGTCTGGCTAAGCTTGTGCTACCTCAAAGGCCTTCTCCCACAGGGCATTCTGATACTGAACCACATGGGCAAGGAAGTTTAGGGGAATGGATAGCATGTGTGGCTGAGGAGTAGACCTTTTTGCCAAAATAGTCTATCTGCCTCGAGTCCTTGTCAAGAGGCTGAGTGCTGAGGTGCCAGGGTAGTTCTGAACGATCATGAGACACGTTAATAACGACTGAATCAGCCTCTGGGTGCTCCCCATAAAAGGTTTCATTTCTTGGAGCACTGGACAGGTGAGCTGCCATCCTGAACATCGCCGGAGTTGAGGATGGGCGCTTCCAAGCTGCCTTATTGACATCCTTGAAGGAACTGATTAAGGGGGGACTACTAGAAGCAAGGATTTCCTTCTTGTGAAGGAAAGTGGATAGCCGACATTGGTCAGGGTCCAGTTCCTCAGTGTCCCAGCCCATAAGGGCCTGGATATGCCTCATCATATCCATGAAACATGGGTCATCTGGAGGTGATTTCGGGGTAACCTTGAACTCCTCTGGCTCTGATGGGATATCTGAGTCTCCAGAGTCATTGTACGAGGAGAAGGAATATCCCCCTAACTCAGCCAAATCTGATGAGGGAGAGGGTGAGCACCAAGGCTTATGCTTATGGTCTTAGAATGACCAGTGTCAGGCTTTGCTGGCTGTGGGGTAGGATCCCTAGGAGCTGGCTTAGGAGCTTTCCTAGGAGGAACCTGGTACTTAGAAGGAGTGGGTGAAGGATCCCTCGGAGTTGGGTTTGGGGGCTCCTTCGGTGCCTCCTTGTCATTAAAGTCTGCCCACCAGGCCGCAAAAAGTGCATTGAGTTCCACATGTGGGTTCTGAGGTAAGGCCAGGGGAACTGGTGTCTGTGGGGTAGGTTTGGAAGACCCCAGCGTCAGTTTGTTAGGTTGCAGTAACCCTAGTGTCGGCTCCACAGGCGTCAGATCCTGAGGCAAGTAACCGTCTGGCATCAATCAGCTGTGTGATGACAGGTGCAGCTAGCGACTGTGGGGGATTTGGGGATTGCAGATGAGGTGTTGTTGGGGTCCACGCCAGTGAGGCCAGCGTTGACAGAACAGGTGTAAGCTGACGCCAGTCTGGTGAAGTAGCCGGTGCTGGCCTGGAGGGAGAAGCTCTTCTAGGGGAGCCGAATCCCAAGTGGGGCAGAGGTGTCACTCTCAGAGGGGAACTGACTGCATGCCCCAGACATTTCAAGATGCCATAGTTTTATGTGATAAAGGTGAGACTTTTATCTCGCTGAAGAAAAAGAGCAAACACATATGCGCCCAAAACAAAAAGGGCGAGCAACATTCCACTGACCATCGCAAACAGCAACAGTCGCTTACTCCCTGAAGTATGGCAAGCAAAATAAAACATTTTATGTGGGGGGATGTGCCCACCGCACCCCCCTTTGCAGGGGGCAAGCCCCATCGCACCCACCAACTTACATATTACCAACTCCAGGGGGAGCGGACTTCGAGGAATGATGAAAAAAAAACCAGGAAAAATCTCTCCTGAAGCCAGACCCGAACCCGGGTCCACCAGCTCAAGTGGCGGTGGCTCTAGCCACTATACAAAAAGGCCAGCTCAGCAGGGCCTGGCCAAACAAATGCCTATACCCTGTTCCAGTGTGTGCAGCTCACTGCTATACTCGCTGTAACCTACTATTCGGTGTTTTTTTCCCCACTCGCTCTCAATAGGAGTGGTATTATTGAGTTGCTCAAATACAGACACTCAGTAATACTCGCTCACATCACTGTACACCACTGCCGTCGATCTCTGACTTTGCAGACGCCTTGTCCGGGAGGGCAACGGTTAAAGACCCACCAGCCGAAGAGGACCTGGTTGAGCCCTCGTATGTTGAATGGGCCTGAGCTTCAGGGGCTGAGAGGCAAAAGACAAAGGCCCGAGCCCCAAAGAACCACTGCCTGAGATTGTTAAGAGTGTGTGGTTTAACCACAGGCAGCCTGGAGGCTGAAGGAGTGAAGGGGGCTGACCTCCCCGTTTGAGGAAGACCCATAATTGGAGCCCGACTTGCATGGGGATCTGGAGCGGAAGTGGACTGAGGTTTCTGTGTTTCTCTCGGTGTTTGTGCTTTCCCAAAGACTTCTTTGAATCCTTAGCTGAAGAAGAAGTGGAGGCCCTGGAGGCCGGGGAAGAAGAGGTACTCTGGTGAAGCTCCTTCTCCACTGTTAGAAGCTTTTGCTGCAACAAGAAGAATTCCAAGGTCTTCTGGCAGCTAAGCCGTGTGCACTGGTTAAAATCCTGGCAGTGCTGGCAGGCCTCAATGTCATGATCCGGGCTTAGGCAAAGCAGGCATGCCGAATGGCCATCCTTGTGGGGCAACTGCTTGCCACAAGTGCACTTTGTTTGCCAACGTTCAACAGATGAAGAAGAAGACATGCACAAATTATACAATAGTTGAAGAAAATTGGTAAAATAAAGCGTGGTAACACTAAGAAAATGGAGGGTGACTTGAGCAGAAGTCGTCCGTGTAGGTCTGACTTGCATGGGTCGATGGCAGGAAAAAAAATGAGGTGGTACTGGGGGACCGTCCCTTTTATACCATAGGCGGTTGTCGGGGCAGTCCCCCACCATAGACTGCTAGCTAGGAGTTTCCTGTGGGGAACTGGCACCTGCCGGCTTCAGTCCTTATGGTGTAACCTGCTGCAAGATCCCCCTCAAAATGAGATCAAGCATGTCATGTATTGGTCCTTTACACTGCTCATTGTAATATGTGTGTGATGTACACTTACTAAGCACACACATGCAGTTCTTGAAAGCAGTCTTTTAACTTGCTATACTGAATTCTGCAATCAGAGATACAAAAGGTTGGGAGCTCGTTGGAATGGTGGTGCAAGTTCAAATGAGATCTCCTATGACAGTAGCCAAATCAAACGGCACTCACGTCCCTTTTACGAGAACCTTCTAGCAATTAAGGCACCAATAACCCAAAGCAGACTATGACTCCGGTCTCCAATGCTCCGTACATAAATCCTTTATATCTGCAAAGTGCTTAAAAGCAGTGCAACAAACGCACAAATGAATGCTATTCACAGATAAAGTGCAGAAAATTCTCTCAGTCCATGCTGGGAGCACACACAGCCAGCGTTTGTCAATGGACTGTGAGAATTTTCTGTACTTTAACTGTGAATAGTATTTATTTTTGCGTCTCAAGATTCACTGTTCAGGAACAAGCCACGACCATTGGAGAGCCATCTGCAACTTGATTAGCACCCTCTGGATCAGGGGAAATTGAGGGAATGCATAAAGAAACCTCCCGCTCCAAGAGAGGGACAACGCATCTCACCAGAAAATGCCATGCCCTAGATCTAGCAAGCCGAAACTAGGCAATTTTGCGTTGAGTGGGGAAGCAAAAAAGGTCCAACTCTGGATGAACCCCATTTGTTGAACAAGTCTTCTGCGACGGATGAGAGAAGCTCCCATTCATGCATGCTGGACTGTGTCCTGCTGAGACTGTCCATCAGGGTGTTTAGAATGCCTGGTACATGGACCGCAGAGAGTGTCAGACTGTGAACAAAAACCCAGTACCACACTCTCATGGCCTCCCTGCAAAGATGAGTCCCCCCGTTTGCTGATGCAGTATACAATGCTTAGATTGTCTAACTGAACCAGCAGCTGACCCAGAGCAAGGTGTTCCTGAAAGGCCTGCATGGTGTAGAACACCGATCTCATTTCCAGGACACTGATATGCAGGGAGGCTTCCCACTGGGACCAGGAGCCCTGGGTTTGGAAGGGACCCAGGTGTGCTCCCAACCCAGACCTAAAGCATCTGTGGTTAGGACATGATGCGGGGAAGAAATCTGGACTGGAACTCCTTGAAGCAGATTCAGGGGGTCCATCCACTACTGCAGTACTTTGCATACCAGGGAAGAGACCAGGATTGGCTGGTCTAACTTGTCCATGTGTTGGTCCCACTGTACTCGGAGGGTCCACTGGAGGGTATGCATATGGAGCCTGGCATGAGGAATAGTGGGTATGGCAGCTGCCATCAGACCCAGCAATCTGAGATATACCCTGGCAGGAATGCACAGGCTCTGGGAAACCTTCTGAGTTTGGGCTGAGGCACTGTGCTCTATTTTGGGGCAGGAAGGCCTTCCCCTGAGCAGAGTACAGAATTGCCTCTATATACTGCAGCCTTTGGGATGGTACCAGAACCGACTTGGGCAGGTTGATGGTAATGCCCAGGGAGTGGAAGAGCTGGAGAGTTTGCTCCAGAGTAAGAAAAAGCTGTTCCCTTGACAGGGCCTTCAGGAGCCAATCATCCAGATAAGAGAAGACAGACAGTCCCTCTCTCTGAGAGCTGCTGTGACCACTGCCAAGCACTTGGTAAAGACTTGCAGTGCAGAGGACAAGCCGAAGGGCAACACTTTGAACTGATAATGCTTACACTGAAAGGCAAAATGGAGAACATTTCTGTGAGGAGGAAAGACCAAGATGTGCAGGTAAGCATCCTGCATGTCCAGTGAACAAAGCCAGTCCTCTATCTTGAGGAGGGGCATTAGGCCTGGCAAAGTTACGATCCAGAAAGTACAGTTACGTAAGATCTTACCGTAACAGTAGATCTTCGAGAACAGCTCTTGCAGCAGGTTACACCATTAGGACTGAAGCCGTCAGGCGCCAGGACCCCACGGAAATTTTCTAGCTAGCAGTCTTCAGCGGGGACCGCCTCCAACGTTGGTCCTGCCCCTGACGTCAGGCGTAGTACATAAGGAGGCGGTCCCACCAGAATCCCCAGTTCTCCAGCCAGAGACTCCCGGCTGCTGGATGACATCAGAAGAGAAGACCGAGGATCCGCCATCAGATGGCCAAGACTAAAAATAAACCGTTCTATCCCAGAAGATGGATGTTAGGCTATAACCTACCTCCTCCAAGGGGGAATGGTGGGCGGGAAGGTACCTGCTGCAAGAGCTGTTCTCGAAGATCTACTATTACGGTAAGTTCTTACGTAACTGTACTATCTTCTTCGAGATACAGTTCTTGCAGCAGGTTACACCATTAGGACTGATTCCCAAGCTATGGCGACAATCTTACGCCAGCGGGAGGAGGAAAGACAGAGATTACGACCCTGTCAGAGCCTAGGACAGAAGTCCCTGAAGGACGGCTAGGCCAAAACCTGCCCTTCGCCTAGAAGCGATGTCCAGGCTGTAATGCCTAATAAAGGTATGCACCGAGCTCCAAGTAGCTGCAGCACAGATAGCTGAAGTGGAAACGTTCTTCAGCGTTGCAAAGGAGGTGGCCACTCCTCTGGTAGAATGGCCCTTAACCACTCCTGGCAAGGGCTTGCTGCGCTTGTCATAACAGAAAGAGATACATTGGATGAGCCAACGTGAAAGGGTCAGCTTCAAAACAGGGGCCCCTTTCATTCTCTCAGCAAAGGATACAAACAACTGATCCGCCTTCCGGTACTATCTGGTTCTGGTCAGATAATATCGGAGGCACCTGTGAACATCTAGGGTGTGAAGCAGTGCTTCTCCTCGGTTGGTGTACTTAGGAAAGTACACTGGTAAGTCGATATCCTGATTAAGGGTAACGGCTGAAACCACCTTAGGCAGAAACTTAGGATTTGTCCTCAGGGACACCCTATCCTGGTGAAAAACTAAATAGGGCTCTTTACGCATGAGTGCATGTAATTCAGAGATTCTTCTCGCCGAAGTAACTGCAACTAAAAACAACGTTTTCCACGACAGAAAATGTAGCTCGCAATCCGCGGCTGGCTCAAAAGGTGGCAGCGTAGACTGCTCCAGGGCAAAGGGCAGGTCCCAGGGAGGAACCAGATCCCTGATAGGTTGCCTAAGGTGGAGAACCCCCCCCTTAAAAAGGCACGAGTAATGTCCAATTGAGCCACCATACGATGGCCAATGGGGGCATGATAAGCCGAAATTGCACATAAGTGCACCTTAATCGAGGAGTAGGCTAGTCCGGAATGAAAAAGCGAAAGCAGGTATTCCAGGACCAGCTTCTCCGGACAGTCTAAGGGTGAGAAACCACGTGTTTGAGCCCATAAACAAAACCTGCACCACTTCATGGTGTGTGTCGCATGTGTTGCCGGCTTTCTAGCAGCGGATAGTACTTCCGACACTTCCTGCTAGACCCCATGTCGCATCATGGCTATGTCTCTAGGAGCCAAACATGTAGGTTCAATGAACGCAAGTCCGGGTGGACTAGTGAACCTTCCTCCTGAGACAACAGATGGGAGCTGATTGGCAAAGGAAGCGGAGGTTCCTGGGATAGCTGATGTAGAAGCGGGAACCAGATTTGTCTGGGCCAGAAAGGCGCTGCCAAGATAAGCATCGCATGCTCCCTGCAAAGTTTTAGAAGAACACTCTGGATCAACGGGAAGGGGGGGAAGGCATAGAGGAATCTGCACGCCCAGGAGAGGGACAAAGTGTCTCACCAGAAAACACCAGGCCTTGGATCTAGCGAGCAAAAATTGAGCAGTTTTGCATTGGATGGGGAGGCGAATAGATCTAATTCTGGAATGCCCCATCTGTGGAATAGATCCTCTGCCACCTCCTGCAGAAGTTCCCACTTGTGGACTCTGGCCTGGGAACGACTCAGGATGTCAGCGACAGAATTCTCCACCCTGGGGACGTGAACCACAATGAGGTTTGCGCCGTGTCGTATTACCCATTCCCACACTCTCATGGCCTCCCTGCAAAGGGGGTAGGAGTGTGAGCTTCCTTGTTTGTTGAGGTAATACATCACTGCAGTATTGTCTGTTTGCAACAGAACAGTACTCGGTGGAATGTCCGACTGGAAGGCTTCCAGAGCATAAAGGATTGCCCTCATCTCCAATATGTTGATATGGAGATGAGATTCCTGGGCTCTCCATGTTCCCCGAGACCTCACCCCATCCAACTGCACTCCCCACCCCAGCCCTGAGGCATCTGTGGAGAGAGTGACCGTCAGGGATGGTGCTGTGAAGGGAACCCCCACAGAGAGGGTGCCCGGATCTAGCCACCATTGCCAGTCCTGAATCACGGCCTTCGTGATCCAGACCGGATGCTGCAGATGGTCCTGCCTTTGGTCCCACTGCACTCTCAACATCCACTGGGTTACCCGCATGTGGAGTCTTGCCATCGGGACTATAGGAATGGCCACAGCCATGTGTCTGAGCAGGCAAAGGACGACTCTGGCAGAGATGGTCTTCTTCGCTAACAGGTCCCTTATGAGCGATCAAATGCATTCCGCTCTGTCTTCCGGGAGGAAAGCTTTCCCCTTGATGGTGTCCAGAACTGCCCCTATGAACTGCAGTTCCTGGGACAGTACCAGGAGAGACTTCTCGTAGTTGATGAGGATGCCCAGAGATTGAAAAAGGGTCTGGATACATTGGATGGCTATCTGTAATGCCTTCTGGGAAGGGGCCATGAGAAGCCAATCATCCAGGTACAGGAACACATAGTGGCCCTGTCTCCTCAGAGATGCTGCCACCACTGCCATGCACTTGGTAAAAACCCGAGGTGCTGATGACAGTCCAAAGGGAAGTGCCCAGAACTGATAGTGGCAGCCGAGAAACTCGAAGCGCAGGAACCTCCTGTGCGCCTGAGCGATAGGAATGTGCAGGTAAGCGTCCTGCATGTCCAGGGACGCCAAGAAAGAATCCTTCTTCAGCATAGGGATTAGTCCCTGAAGGGTCACCATGCGGAAGCGCTTGTAGGTGACCAACAGATTGAGGTCGCTGAGGTCCAAAATTGGACAGAGGTCCCCTGTTTTCTTTGGAACCAGGAAGAAGTGTGAATAATATCCAGCTCCTCTCTGGTGCCTTGGAAAGTGCTCCACAGCTTCCTTCTCTAGGAGTGTGAGCACCTCCTACTGTATGAGCCGGGCGTGCTGGCCCAGGTAGCGGGAAAGCAAAGGAGGCCTTGTGGGCGGGTTGCCTAGAAATTCTATATAATGGCCTTTTTCGACCAACTGTAGCACCCACCTGTCAGTGGTGATCGACCGCCACCCTTGCAGGTGGTCCGCGATGTGACCCCCAACCTTCATTTCCCATTGATCCTGAGGAGGGGTGGGGGCTGGGAAGGAGTCATGCTGTGGCAGCACTAGGTCCTGCAGGCTGGGCCAACTTTGTGGCTCATTGGCCTCTGCCTGAGGATGTCTTAGTCTGGGCTTTCCGAGTGAAGGAGCCCCTCTTTTGCTGGCCGGAACGAGGTTGTGCCCTTTGAGTCCGGCTGCGAAAGCGACTCTGGTTCCTGTGAAAGGAACTGAGCTGAGACCTGTACATTACATGGACAGATCTAATCGCCTTCCCGGCTTCTTGCAATTTGGTGATGATCTTTTCCGAGGCTTCACCAAAGAGAACTTCGCCATGATAAGGGGCATCCATGATGTTCTTCTGGATGTCCAGGGTAAACCCGGAAACACGGAGCCATGAGTGTCTCTGGAGACACATGTCTACGGCCGCAGCTCTGGCTGAAGAGTCTGCCGAGTCATAAGTGGCTCTAAGAACCTGGGTCCCCATGTCTGAATGCGTACGGAGGAGCTGCAGCAGCTCCTCCTTTTCGCCACCATCTGGCAGTTTTTCAGCCAGGTCCAGTCCCTGCTCCCACAAAGCGTTCTGAAACTGAACCATGTGGGTGAGGTAATTCAACGATTTAATGGCGCAAGTCACGGCTGTGTACGTGTGCCTGCCCAGCACGTCCAACTGCTTGGACTCCGGGTCCAGTGGCTGTGTGCTCAAATGCTGCAGTTTTTGAGACCGGTCATGTGAGGCTGTAATGACCAGGGAGTCGGCCAGAGGATGGTTCGCCAGGTACTGGTCCTCCCTCGGGGCCTTGTACAGGTGGTCGGCCTTCTTCGGCATTGCCGGGGTCGAGTGTGGACGCTTCCACGCAGCCTTCGTGACATCCACGAAGGTGTCCACCAAGGGTGGCACCACAGGCTTGGGATCTTTTTGACGAAGATAACGGGTAAGGCGTAGTCTTTCGGGGTCCAGCTCTTCAGCGTCCCACCCCATGTTCTCCTGAATATGCCTCATTATCTCAGAGAATGAGGGGTCATCCAGAGAGAACCTGGGAAGGTCGCGTGGATCCGGAGAAGGGACGCTGATTGGAGACGGAGATCTGGAGCACTCGGAGATGTCAGATCTGAAATCCTCCGTGGACGGGGAGTACCGATGTCTCCTGGGTCTCTTGGGGCTAGGTGACCCAGAAGTAGATCTTAATGGAGGCTGTCTTTTCTCCAAAGATCTGCCCCTGGGAGGTGATGCTGGCTCCTTAGGGGTTGATGCCCGTCCTGCTGACCCCCTAGGTGGAGGAGGGGGTGCAAGGGTCGAAGGGGGAGCGGGCGCAGGAGGAGGCTGCGTGGTGACCACATCCTTCTTGATGGTGTCCCACCAGAAGGTGAAGAGCTCCTTCACTTCTGCCAGATTTAGACCCGACGACGGGCCGGGTGCCAGTGGTCTGTCGTCGGGACCAGGCATCTGGTCCCCGGGGGTCTCTGGATCCGGAGAGGGTTCCCGTGGGAGCTCGATGGGTCTGGGGTCGCCCGCCTGGTCTTCGGGCTGAGTAGACTCCTCCTCTGACAACGCCTCCCGACCGACGTTGGTAGGCGGTGGTGTGGTCCTCTTATCTGTGGTGGCGGATGCCGGTCCCCCTGCTGGCGTCCTCGGGGGTGACTGCCTGACCGTCGACAGTCGACAGGTGGTCGTCGGTTCCTTGGAGTGCCTGTGGGCCTTGACTGGCGTCGGGTGGGCCGATGTCGTATCCGACGTCTGCTTGAGAGAGGTCAGCTCCTTGGTTTTACGCTGGGGAGGCAGCAGCTGGGGAGACAGACCTGATGTCGGAGGCCGTATGCCGGGAGGATGACTTGTGGTGCTCCCCAGACCTGGACGAGGTCTTAGCCGGGGTGGAAGAGGCGGGCCTGGAGGTCTTTACAGGCTGCAGAGAAGAGGAGCCACTTACCGATCTAACCAGAACTGGGGGAGGCTGGGAGTGGGCCCTCGACGGAGAGCGGTCCGACCTGGAGCCGGAGCTGCAGGAGTCCGAGGCTCTGGAGGAGGATCTAGGTCTCTCCTTCTCCCAGTGCTTTTGATGGTGCTGGTGGGATTTCCCTGAAGATTCCCCTCTGGAGGGAGGTTCACAGTCCATAGCCTTGATTTTCTCCTCAACGAGAAAAGCTTGGAGGGCCTTCTGGCGGTGGATCCTCATGCGGCTGTTGAAGCCCTGGCAGAAGTAGCAGGCCTGAGTATTGTGGTCCCAGGCCTAGGCAGCGGACACAAGCCAAGTGAGGGTCCTTAAAAGCAGTTTGTTTGCCGCAGGCACACTTCGAAGAATGGCCCTCCATGGAAATTGGAGTGGACATCAGACGAAAATCGGAAGAAAAAAACAGTGGAAACTCTCCTAGACGTCGCGCGCTAGAATCAACCGAGAGGCCGATGCTTGCTAAGTCAATGGCGGCAAAAGAACTCGGGATTCTGGTGGGACCACCTCCTTATGTACTATGCCTGACGTCGGGGGTGGGACCAACGTTGGAGGCGCTCCCCGCTGAAGACTGCTAGCTAAAAAATTTCCATGGGGTCCTGGTGCCTGATGGCTTCAGTCCTAATGATGTAACCTGCTGCAAGAGCTGTATCTCGAAGAAGATCTTTTTGTACTGGACAAACAGATTGAGGTCCTTTAGATCTAAAATACAGTAGGACTCAGATCTCCGGTCTTTTTGGGGTCCTGGAAAAACCTGGAATAAAACCCCTTGTTTCTCTGGCACCTGGGTACTGGCTCAATGGCCTGTTCCCACAGAAGAGACTGCACCTCCTCTCGGAGAACAGACAAGTAAGCCAGGGGATAACTGGTGGGTGGAGGTGGGGTGTCTGGAGGCTGCTCAATGAGCTCCAATGTGTGACCCTTTTCTATGATCTGCAGAATCCATGCATCAGAAGTTATGGTTCTCCACTGATTCAGATGGAGGGACAGCTGACCTCAGACGACCACCTACTGGTCCGGTATCAGGGGGGGTCCGGCAAGGAGTCAAGCAGAGGTGGGGCCAGCCACAGAGGCTGGTCCCTCACTTCTTGGGCGTTTGGCTGCCGATCCAGCACCGGAAGGGGCAGGCAAGGGAGCCTGGGCTCTACGTTTCCCCTGGGGATGGGTAGCTGTTCCAGGCCTATTGTTCTGTTTACGAAAAGGAGGCCATCCTCTACCCTTTGGTTGGGTACGATAGAGGGAGTGGATCGATTTGAGGGCCCTGTCCGAGGCTTGCAGATCATTTATAATGTCCTGGACATCAGGGCCAAACAGGTTGGTGCCACTGAAGGGGGGCATTAAGCACATTTTGCTGCACGTCAGGTGCAAACCCCATACTCAGAGCCAGAAGTGCCTGCGGAGGCATATGCCCATGGCAGCTGCCCCGGCAACAGTGTCAGCCATGTCATATAAAGCTCTGAGGAGGTGTTTACTAAAAAAACCCGATACTCTGAGCCAGGAGTGCCTGCGGAGGTATATGCCCATGGCAGCTGCCCTAGCAACAGTGTCAGCCATGTCATACAAAGGTCTGAGAAGGTGTTTGCCAACATCCTCAGCTGATTGGAGAGACTGAAGCAGCTCCTGCTTCTAGGTGCCATCTGGAAGGGCCTGGGCTACAGCCTTGCCCTTCTTCCAACTGGCATTCTGGCATTTAACCATGAGTGACAGGTAGTTAATCCTCAAACCTAGCGTGGAGGAAGCAGAAACCCTTTTACTGCAGAGGTCAATCCTATGAGAGTCTTTGGTTTATTTACTGTTTACTATAGTATACTAGATTGCAGCAAGCTAATTTTGCTTAGTTCGAAGCTGACCTCTTCTGGTATGACAAATACCAGAATCCGCTGCAGCTGATATCAGAGCAGCAGGCAGCAGTGGGTGATTTAACAGCCTGCAGTGCATGTTAAAGCTTTTGTAAACTCTGATCACAAGTTTTGAGGGTCTGCTTTTGTCCAGTGGCCAGATACAGTTCTCTGTGACTGTACTTAGCCCAGGGAGGACTGCAGGACCAGGAAACAAACAAACAAACAAAAAAATATTCTGACCTTATACAACTCAAACATGCACTACAGGCTACTGAATCTCACTTTACTGCCTTCTGCTCTGATGTGAGCTACAGTACAATGGATTCTTGTGAGTTACCATACCAGAATATGTCAGCCTAGAACTAAGCAAAAACAATCTACTATATTACAGTAAACCACAATGTTCATGTCTGAAGCAAACAAGAAAGTCAGTAGCTCAGTAACCAAATGAACTGTTTGTCAACATAAGATAATCAAACTGTGCTTTCTGACACCAGTTTCTGTGCATGAATCTGTTGCCAACATGGACTGCAAACACATCTCTGTTACAGAACGTTAGCACTAAATATGTCTGACAATGCTGGTATCTTTCTGGATGGTGGTCTAATGCTGTGTTCTGTTAGTCACTAACAGTTTGTCGACATTGCTGTGTACACCCATTACTTTTATTTTCATGTATACCCATTACTTTTATTTTCACCACAGATGCAAACTGTCTTTGTCTTGGGTAACAAAACTCATTTCAATGTCAGTGATATGTGAGGTGCAACATATAAGTAGTTTCTCTTTATAAGGTTCTATGGCCCATACGAAACAGTTACAGCCACATCTCCTGTTGGCATTAGTACAGTGACAGAACCATCTAAACGTAGTGTGGTTGTACGCCAGTAGCTATCATATCTTGCAAGTGTTTTGAAGACCTCAAAACACATCATTGTGCTATGGAAGCAACCACTGATGGTATACCGTCCCCCCTTACCACCACACAATCGAAAATCATTCTCTAAGTAAAGCAGGTAATCATGGAATATTGGTCATACCACAACCCCAGGGCCCATTCTGCCGTAAAAATATAAATAGGTGGTGCTATCATTCATTGCTTTTGTAACATCTGCAATAGTGATCTGGGGATGTGGGCACTATCAGAACACCAGCACATGCTTTCTGTCAAGCACAATGTGTTTTACTTGTTTGTGGGGACAAGCATTCCACAATGGATTGCTTAATTTGCAGCATGCTTTTTTAACTTTGTTATGCACAGCACACAATAAGGCCACAATCATAATGTGAAGAACGGACAAAACTAACTTGCTGTCACTGCTTGATTCTCTTAATATAGGTCCCACACTGTGGTATACTACAAGTCATTACAACTTTGTATATGATGAAATATACTAGGTTATAACTTTATAACAATTAACTCATTCTTTAAAATGATGTGAAATACATGGAATTTTCAATGTAAATTAAAAGCATTTTGTTTTCAATTTATATTGCATGATTATTAACTTGGTTACACATATTAATATTAGAACCATGAAAAAATTACAGAAAAAACATTAGTAATCTATGAAGTGTCAAGTAACAGTAGACAGTAAACCATTGATCCAGTATGACCCTGCAGGACTTGGTACTTAAAGTGATCATGTAAGTTTGTAAGATTTTGATACGACTATTTACTTCATTCTAAATTAGCACTGGTATAATTTTCCCACCTGGTGCAGAGGACAATCTCAACGGGCTACAATTGCCTTCTTTTCTCATCTCTAACCTACTAAACCCTAGGCCAGTCTGTAAGGGGAGTTGACAGGGTCTATTTTGCCCTCCATCAGGTAGCCAGCCAATCCCTTCTGCTTCCCAGTTGATCAATCCGCACCCCCCCCCAAGGCATGTATACTGATGTGTGCCCAGGAACAGCGATAGAAATTGTGCCATTAAAGTCACTAGAGGTCATAAGTACATTTCTACAGATTATAATGGCCAGTTGGAGATAAATCAAGGGGCACTGGTCAACTAACAAGGGCCTTGTTAGTTGACCAGTGCCGTTGATTAATATCCAACTGGCAATTATAATCTTTAAAAATGTACTTAAAACTGACCACCAATGACTTTCATGGGATGTGCCACCTCATTCTTCCTGTATACATGCCATTATATGCCTGAGCATGAGGGCCAACTGATCAACTGGGAAGTAGAAGGGATCAGCTGGCTACCTGGTTGTGGACAAAACAGATCCCTTCCATTCCCTTATAGACTGGACTAAAAATGATACAGTGCCTACAGAGACTTTTGCCAACGTTAGCTTCAAGGACATGTAAGTCATGTTGAAATCTTGGTAAATCACTTTAAGGAAGTCAAATATGTTCTGGTTTAAAATGTGCTCAGGGCACCCTCCAAGATGGTGAGCTACCGCCCTTTGAGGGGTTTGACACCGGAGGGTTTTCTGGCGGTGGAAAACCTATCTAGTGTGGACAGTGCATGCAGGGAAGGTGTGAGTGAGGCAGTTGATGCCTATAATAGGGCAGTGACTGAGGCACTTGACTCCCTTGCACCAGTTCGTGTATGACCCAGATCATCTCACTTGAGGTTTCCATGGTTTGATAGGGAGCTCAAGGCTTTGAAGATCAAGGGTCAGAGGTTGGAGCACTGCTGGTGCGGGTCCGGCTTGGAGGCGGACAAACTGGCCCTGCGAGCACACTACAGTGTGTACCGGGGGCAATCAACTGTAAGAAGGCAGTGTTCCTGGCCAGGGAGATTGCTGCTGGGAGAAGCTGACCAGCAATGCTTTTTTGGACTGTGGATAGGTTATTATATCCTGCCTGTCTTCAGCCGAAAACAGCAGTTTCTGAGGCCTTGTGCAATGAGTTTGCTCGGTTTTTCTCTGACAGGGTGTCTGCCATCAGGCAGGGTGTTCCGCCAGTGGCCCACACTATGGCTAACAGTGGTCGCCAGGATTGTCGGCGGAGCACTCCGCCCAGTTGGGGGAAGTTTAAACCAGTGGAGATGGCTGATGTCATTGAGGTGATCTCAAAACTGAAGCACACATATTGAGAACTGGAACCAGTGCTGACACATTTCCCAGTGGGATGCGTCGATGCTGTTGTACTGGTGTTCGCCTTGACTGTCCAGTGTTCCTTGTTGGAGGGGGTTGTCCCAGATGCTTTGAAGGAGGCAATGGTGAGACCCCTCCTAAAGAAGTCATCATTGGACCCTGACATCAAGGTGAATTATCAACTGGTCTCCAACCTTTCATTTTTAGGAAAGGTGGTGGAGAAGATTGTGGCGCGTCAGTTGAGTGATCACTTCATGGCATTTGATATCTATGAGCTGCTCCAGTCAGAGTTTCGTGCAGGACATTCAACAGAAACCGCATTAGTTCGGGTGCACAATGATCTCCTCAGGGCGAGAGATCGAGGGGAAGGGACAATTCTCATTCTACTCAATCTCTGCTCAGCCTTTGACACGGTGGACCATCGGGTGCTGCTGGACCATCTGAGGGACTTCTGTGGACTCACCAGCACTGTCATTCACTGGTTTGAGTCCTTTTTGACAAACAGAAGACAGAGGGTGGTGATGGGGAATTTTTCCTCATCTTTTAGCCTTCTGTCTTGTGGGGTACCTCAGGGTTCGGTGTTGTCACCGATGTTGTTCGCCGTGTATATGTTGCCCCTGGGAGCGATCATTAGGAAGTACAGCTTGGGATTTCAAGAGATATGCCGATGATACCCAGCTATGGCAGAGACCAATGACTGGATGGCCTCCAGCTGGTTGCGACTGAACCCCGATAAGATGGAGGTACTGGTGGTGGAGTTGAACAGGAGGCATGTGGGGTCGCCCCCTGGGGCAGACTCTGGACTTGTTCTACGGTCTGTCCCATTGAAGGCTTCCTCTAAGGTGCGTAATCTTGGTGTGATATTTGACAGTGGTATGACGTTGTAATATCAGGTGTCTGCCATTGTCAAAGGAAGTTTTTTTCAATCTGAGAAAAACCACCAGGATTAGGCACCTTATTCCGCCCCGGACCTCCCCACCGTGGTACAAGCATTTGTCACATCCAGGTTAGACTACTGTAATGCGCTCTACCTCAGGGTCTCTGGAGGCACCCTCCGTTGACTGCAGGTAGTGCAGAATGCAGCTGCCAGGTTGTTGACAGGTCAGTCGAAATACTGCCATGTCACCCCAGTGCTGCGAGAACTGCACTGGCTGCCAGTTCGATGGAGGGTGCTCTTCAAGATGGGCTTGCTCACCTATAAGGCCCTACACAGACTGGGCCCTTGCTACCTGGCTGACATTCTTACACCTGCTGCCTTGTTTTGTCCCCTCCAGACCTCATTAAGGGTACTCCTGACGATTCCTAGGACTAGATTAAAAACTGCCGGCGATTGAGCTTTCAGTGTCGCCAGTCCTGTCTTATGGAATTTGCTCCCGCTTTTGGTGAGGGAGGCCCCATCAGTGGAGGTTTTTAAGACCCTCCTGAAGTTTTATTTGTTTAATCAGGCTTTCGCAGATTGTGTTTGATAGAAGTGTTATTAGTCCTTTTTAAAATTTAGAGGGTTTTCTTTATAGATAAGGGATTGTATGAGGATTTATTTTTGTATGTGTAATTTAAAGTTTGTGTTATTTGTATGGCACCAAGAGCCTCTGGGATTGGGCGCCAGAAAAATAAAATTTGCCTTGCCTAGGCTAGGCTAGCCCATCATTGTTTGGGTACTGCTCACGTATCTTGAAGAAGCAACACACTGGAAGTGCTACTCAAAATTCTTTTTCAGGTATCCCCAACACCAGTGCACTATTTATTTTATTTTATTTAGTTTTTGTTAACCGGGTAGGTGCACTAGCCATAAAACGACTATTTTCAGGCACGACCCGGGACAGTACAACAAAAAGACAACAGTTGAACAACAGCAACATGGGTACAATAATACAAACAGAGGAACAGTACAGCAGTGCTACAAAAATACAATGGGTAGAAACAACAAAAAATAATGGCAAGCATTATACGGATAATGGCAGTAAAATATATAATAAGTGTAGAAACCACGGACCCGACCTGTGGAGTGAAAGGGTTAATAAGATAGTAAGGTTATGTAGAGAGAAATGTGAGGAATGTTCAAACATAACAAGAAAGACTGACAGAAGGAAGGTCAGGGGTGGTAATTGGCAAAACAACAGTGGATGGTCAGCAACAAGGTTCGAGAAGGAAGAGAGCTAATAGTCAAGAAGTTATTTACAAAGAGAAGGAAAAATATGGGGAGGGGAAGAGGACAGAGTCTTGGAGCTGGATTAGAGCAGGGGTAACATTACTGGTAAGTCTCAGGAGCTTCAGGTTGGGTCAAAGCATGTACAAGCATCAGCTAAGGATAGATAACGACGATATTCACTTTTAAATCTAAAGTGAGACTGAAACAGCCGGAGGTTGAGTGGACGAGCATTCCATAGCCTGGGAGCAGAGAACTGAAAGGCCCCTGTACCTGTAGTCGTCCAACATCTCAGAACATAGAGCAAGGATTTGTCAGCTGATCGCAGGCCATGGGATGATGGTTGAGGGACCAGCAACGCCGCCAGCTGGGATGTTTTTTTTTCCTGGATGATTGAGTCCATTAGTGATCCAAGGTAGTATTGTCTATTGGCAGAGGGTGAGCAATTCAGATCCTTATAAAGAAGGCAGTGATGTTTGAGGCGGCGAAAGAGGCAAATCGGCATATATTGTTATAAGTTACGTCCCATTTTAGTAGGGAGGTTTTATGGGCAGAGGTAAAAATAGAGGCACCATAAGTAAGGGTTGGGAGCAGAATACCTTGGGCAATTGCTAATTTGGCCGAGGGTGTAAGCGAGTGGCTCGTTTAGTAAACTACTCCCAGTTTCGAGTTTACAGCTTTGCACGAGGACTGAATGTGAAGATTAAAATCCAGGGACTGGTCCAGCAGGATCCCAAGGTACTTGAAGGAAGTAACATTTTTAAGTGGAAATCCTCCTGGGTGAAGAACCTCCAGCAAACTAGAACAGGCCTTAATCTTTGGTGTGGAACCTAGGAGCATGGCTTTCGTTTTCTTTTCATTTAGAACAAGGTAAGGTCTAGTAGCCAGTCTAAGATCTTACTGAAGTCTGAAGTAAGTGATGTGTTTATGCAGGCAATACTAGAAGAACTAGTATAGATGATCAGGTCATCAGCGTAGACAATAGCTGAGCGGATTCCAGGACCTCAGCTGCATTGTTGATAAAAATTGAGAACAGAAGGGACCCAAGGATAGAGCCCTGGGGGACCCCAAGATTGATAGTAGACGTGTTGAGACAGGGAGGAGTTAAATTTGACAGCTTGTGACGTATTTGACAGGTAGCTACAGAACCAGTCCACAACAGGGGTGGAGAAATGGAATTTATGGAGAGTGGAGAGAAGCAGGGGATGGTCTACTAGGTTGAAAGCCTTAGTGAGATCAATAAAGATGGCACCTGTGAGTTTTCCAGAATCCATGTTGGACAGAATATCAGTAGTTAGTTGAAGAAGAGCCGTGGTGGTGCTATGACCTTTTCTGAAACCATGCTGGGTGTCTGAGAGGAGAATGTAGCGTGTAAGGTAGTCAATGGTCTGTGATGCAACTATTTTCTCTAGGACCTTGCTAAGGACAGAGAGAATTGCTATAGGTCTGTAATTGGCCATGTCCTTTGGGTCACCTTTTTTAAAGACAGGCATTACTCTTGCAGATTTCGATAGGGCCAGCACAGTGCTATGAATAAGGGGTAAAGTGTAGATTCTGGCAATCGGAGAGGCAATGAGTGGAGCAGTCAGCTTAAGAAGACGAGGTTCCAATGAGTCAGAACCAGAGCTGGTATTGGCAGATATGGATCTCAGTAATTTCAGAACTTCCGCTCTTGATATAGCCTTGAAACAGAATGGTGGCACTGGAGGAGCATCATACGATAGGGCAGTATGGTTGTCTGATGGTAGTGTGGTAGGTAGATTGGATGATCCACTAGGTTGTAAAGCCAAGGTATAGTGTGACAGATCAGAGAAAAGATTGTTAAAACTGTTTGAGATGGTCCTAGGGTCATTACAATGTGCCCCATTTATGATCATTTCATCAGGAGTGACCGACTGTGAGGTACCCAGAAATGTTTTGACATGGGCCCAGAATTTCCTCGGGTCGCAGGCTGAGCTTTGTAGAAGGTCCTTGCAGTATTTGCTTTTAGCAGCTCTAACTTGTCTCTTACATCTGTTCCTTAGTTCACGATAGACAATAAGATCTGGCAGTAGGCCAGTTTGTTTGTAGCGAATCTAAGGCTTGTCCCTCTGGCGCAGATTAGCAAGCTGACAGTAAGCAGTGTACCCATATTTTCTGTTAACAAAATAGGAAAAAAGGGATATTTAATGACTTGACATCCTAAATTTTATTCACAATTTACTAAGTTTGCAACTGTAGAACGTAACACAATAAACAAACAGCAAGAAAAGATATGGGAATATAACTTTCTGATACGTGGTCAACATACTACTTCACCAACAATATGCACACCACGGCACAATTAGTCCTGCTAATACAGAACAGTGAAGTTGTGATGAAGGTGGAAAATTGTCTAAATGCCAACATGTATCATCAAAGTGCTTGGTGAACCACATGGAGATGACACAGTCGGTATTCAACAGCCATACATCATGTCAGCCTTGAAGAGATGACACAAGGCCTCGCGAATCAAACAACAGGCTGGACCGGTGGAGCAGAGGGCTGAAGCACCAAGTGCCTTACCTCTGCCATGCCAGCGACACGAGTTCCTGAACAAGCCCTGTCCAACAGGGGACGGCTGTGGAGAGTAGGAGTGAGGGTCCCAGAGAAAGCTCTCCTCTGCTGGGGAGGGAGGGCAGCCAGTTCTACTGGTATACTGCCACCTGGATGACCACAGGTGACAGTGCAGCTGGAGCAGCTACTGGGTGGAAGAATGCTGGCAGGTCATACACCATGCACGCTTGCATGTATGCATGCTTGGTGTGCAAGTCATGCCAGCATCCTGGGGAACTCAGAAGAGAATGCAGAAAGAACAGGAGTGGTTTGGTGATGGTAACCTGCTCACAGGCCCCTGCACCTAGCTACCTAGGCGTAGCCCCTCACACTGGATCATACTGCAACAGGTGTGTGTGTGTGTATATATATATATACAGTATATATATATATATATATATATATATAGGAGATGACACCACTAATGTCAGTGGAGGAAGCTCTGGAGGAATAAGTGGAGGCTCCAGGCAAGTCCTAGGGGATGCCAGGGTGATGGGCCTTGGCCCAGTTGAGCAGATGGGGACTGTCTGGAGAGCAATGGGCATAAACATCTAAAACATTAATGTGAATCATGCATCATCATTTCAATAACAATGTATGCAAAATGTGAGTGAACAGCAAAAAGTGTTCATCAGGGTAGAAGTGTATGTCGTCGAAAATTTCAGGTATGTGCAACCTGTGTGCCACCACTGGCTACAGCCACTCGATAGAGGTAGTTACAGGTGCTACTGGGCATGTAAAAGTACAATGGGGTTGTATAGCTGAGTGATACAATATACACATATAGTAAGATAACACAAGTCTAACTTGATCTGTGATGCCACTTCATGATATTCATGGACATAAGTTGCAGTCATGTGTTCGAACAGCAGGGGTCAACAGTGTCATGATCTCAGCTGAAAATACTGTCAAGAAGACACAATGCTTACAAATGGAAGCATAAAGGACATATCAATAACGTATGACCACAGCTGTGCAAAACACCCAAAATACAGTCAGTAAGACTGTAGTTAAGAGACTTTACAATCTGTGTAATTAAAAAGTGTATTACAATTGATGTCAAGATGCCACAGAAGGCTGAGGAGCTGGACAACTACCTCCTGACACGCTGGGGCATGTGTTTACGAATGCACTATGGTTGTTGGGAGTCTGCATGGGTGCTACAGGATCTGGCATCAAAGGGACTGCTGTACTCTCCATAGGAGAAGATGCATGTCTGACCACCCATACACTGAGACCAGCTTGAGGCATGCAGGCAGGGAAGCGCTGGTGGCAACGAAGAGAGGCCACTGTAAGCAGCATCAGGTGTGTGTGTGCCGCAACACACAACTGTGACATACTACAGCTAGTGCCTGTGATCAAACAGGGAAAGGGGACATAGGGTGCTTAATTAGGCGTATGCACTATGAGCCCACAGAACTCACCACAACCAGGGAGGTGACCTTGGTCTGTCGTGTATTGCTTTCCTGTGGAGGGGGTGGGGAGCTGCTCAAATCACTCATCCACATCGAGGAGGACTTTGTGAGAGAACTCAGACTGCGGTGAGTCACGGGTGAGGCACAGGTCAGCTGTTGGAAGACTGGTCAGGGCTGATTAGCCATCCCAGGTCAAAGATGGATAAAAAACAGGGATGAAAAAAATAAAGGATTTAAAATGTATTTCAAATGTATTAAAAACCAGAGGGTTACCTGCCCACAGATACTGTGTGGTGCATTCCCACCATTATATTGCTGGTGGGAGGCATAATATGCAATCTGAAGTACCTCTGGATCTAGTATGACTGTGTTACATCCAGGATTATCAGTGACACATTCCAGATCCCCATCTTCTCTCCTCCAGGTCATCTGCTCTGTCTCCTGGCAGCAGAGGCACTCCAACATGTCCTCCATTATGGGACAGTGACCAAAGATGCACCTTGAACAAAATGGAAAAGTGAATGATCATGACACTTTTTAATACTGATCTACACTGTAACAATAATAAATTATATACCATTTATAAAGCAGAATTACTGATTTATGCATTTTGAATATAACTAATTCAGCATGACGTAAAAAATATTTCTTTATAAAGATTGAAATACATATTTTTGACATTAATGGTGTAAAAGATGATGGCTGGCCCAGTGGTGATGAGGGACGATGCACTGACAACAGTCTTACCTTGTGCCATACCAGCCACCAGAGTTCGTGGCGGCGGGGGGCTGGGAGTGGAAGGAAAAACCTTCTGTAAGCTGTCCTCTCCCGGATTGGGGTTGACTGGTCCACTCGGCTCTTGGCTCCACCAGGTGGAGGCCTGGGGCAGTGCTGACGCATGAGTGGCATGACATTTGTCACAGGGTGTGTGGAATGGATCAGAGGTTCTGGTGGTACCAGTGCGCGTCCATGCGCAAACCACGCCACAGCAGTTACTGAATAGCAGAACTAGGAAAGGGGGACACAATGGCTATTTCACGCCCCAAACACCTCTATGGACAAGCACCACCATCCCAAATCCTTGCCGAACTGGAAATGCATGGGGGGTGGACCTGCGCTCTTGGACACAACAAGGTGGACAAATATGTGGGAAAAAAAGCCAAAGTAAGAATGGAGGATGTGGATGCTGGCCTTGGGGAGGTGGGGATGGGGCTGAGTGGCCATTGGAGGGGTTAAAACCAATAAGTAACAAAAAAAATAAGCATATAGAATGGTACAGGCTATCATGGCCGGTCTGCAAGAAGATAGCAAGATGTTCTGGAGTAAGCCAGTTACAAGGGGCACAAGTAATAAATACCATAATCACACAGAGTGTTTTCAGGGTAACAGATGCAAAAAGCAACTTACAAATCACTTTTAGTAGAGGCAGATTCAGTGGGGGCTGGCCACATCCCTGCTGGCATGATAGATATTACAGTTTGCACAGAAAAAAGGCAGCAAAACATATAATACGAACAGTGAGAACAGACAGGCACACACTGGAAACTAAAACACATAACAAACAGGCAGAAACATAAAAAAAATCACCTCATAATAGAAAACACTACAAAAGTACCACATGACAATAGCAAATATGCATATTTATCACAGAATATCATAATACCATGCCTGCAACAAAATACATGAAGCAAAACAACACAATAACATATACATAACATGAACAGCTACAAGTGTACACAATGACACTGAAGGTACTGTAAAACAGCAGTACAATCACAGTGGGGACATGGATGACAAAGACATACAGCTAAAATTAAAACTGCAGAAATCACAACACAAAGGGGACAGAACTGTAAACAAGTAGTTATAACCATGATTCATCAGCAGCCAATATCCTTTACTTGCCAAATCAGGAGGGAGACTAGCCACACAGAAAAAAACATGCAGAGTAACATTTACAAAAACAACAAAAAACAAAACAAAAAAAATAACATCTCACCATTCATTGGTGCCTAAACGACTTGCACTTCCACAGCCAAAACCACTGTCATCACTGCCATTGCCTGAATCATCTGTTCCACTGGACACATATGGGTCATCCCTGTATGGGTCTAAAACCTCAACACTCGGCAGTAATTGCTCAAAATCATTCGCATTATTCACTGCTGTTATCCGACCTGATTTCGGGTTCAGAATCTATTGTACCTGAAAGTCCTCTTGGTATACTAAATTCCCAGATGATGTGCCTGTCATTGTAACTAAGGATGCTCTGAATCTGTGGGGACACATGTTCCCTGTGATGATGTTAGTGTGACAGGGTGGGTCATACAGGACAATGCATCCCAACTATTCAATGTGTGGTTGAGCACTTCCTGATTTGGCGGTATGAACAGACGAATTAAAAACTTTAATCATTTTTTTTTCAAATGGATGTTGCGATCTTGCAAAGGGTAGCAGTAACTACTAAAATATGTAAGTCGGCACAAAAACTTGGTAAATTGCTTTAAGATTGAGATCAGGCAGTACGGGGCTGGCAAAGTCAGGTTTGACCTGGTTTGGGGATTGCAGATAGAGTGGTGTATTTCCAAGTATGTATGTGTGTATGGGGGGGAAGGTCAAGGGCGTCCGCACAAGCTGGCTCAATGGCTTGATGTAAGGGCTGAGATCTGCCCTGAATGCTTTGAACCGTTCCACCAGATACCCATCTGGTCCTGGGTATTTTGGGTTTTAGCATTAGTCAGGACAAACTGTATTTTGTCCTCAGCGATTGGTGCTTCGATGGTTTCTATTTCAGCTTCCGTTAATATCAGCAACTTCAGCCTTGCAAAAACGGCTTGTGCAGCTGGAGGGGATGGAGGTGGTGTTTCAGAATAAAGGGTTTATTAGAAAGAGCAAAAAGTCTCTGAAATTGTTATTGATGTTATTCGTTAGTACCCCAGTATGGAGGTCACGAATTTGGAGTGTGCATGCCTCCTCCTTTTGCTGGAGTAGCAGTCGTGCTAGAAGCCTGGTTCACTGTGCTCTGCCTTCATAATATTGTGAATGTTTCATAAAGGTGCAGGCCTGAAAGACCCCAAGGTCTGATATCTCGCAAGTTTCTTGTTTCAAGTTATTGATTTTGTCTGAGACTACTGCGTATACAACAGCTGCAGAGAATGAAGTTGTTCAGTCAGGGCATCGTAATTTTCTACTTGTTGACATTTCTGCCGGGAGGTATAAGATACTGTATTATGTCTCCCTGTAGCACTGTTTTAAGAGTTTCCTCAGAGAATGGACCGTGAAATGTCAGGGGAGGCATTGTCCTCCGCTGGTTGCTGGATACGGTCTTTGTGGGATTTTTTTTTTAATCTGCATCTTTAACAAAAGTAGTGTTAAAGCACCAGAAAGTGGTCTTAAGTTTCTTCCCCAAATCCAGCTTAAAGTGAATTTCCAAGATTTTGGAAAAACGATTGGGCTTCATAGCCCAGTACCTGATGGCAACATTAGCCAATTTCTGCCCAAAGTATAATTTTTAATTGTGTCCTTTTAGGAAGGGAAGGGATCATAACTGCAGCCGAACCCATGGCCAGCCGATCCTTCCGCTTCCCGTCTGCTATTCCCTCCCCCACCCACTTGGGCGTTTTGTGATGTCTAAGCAGGGACAGCACCGTCGGCGCACCCATACAAGTCTATGGAACATTTTCCAATGCCTATTTACCTATGTTTAATCAATCTTAGAAAAGAAATGAAAGCCACCACTCAACTAATAGAAGGCTGATAAGTTGAGCGGTGGCATTCATTTTTACTAGAAGATTGCTTAAACATATGTAAATAGGCATTGAAAAATGTCCCCCCCAGACTTGCATGGTGTGCACTCTCGAGCTTTCCCTGTTTAGACACCACAAAATGTCCAAGCATGGGGGTGGGGCTAGTGGAACAGGAAGTGGTAGGGATCGGCTGGTCATGGGTTCGGCTGCAGCTACGATCACTTCCCTTCCTAAAGGGACACAATTATAAATTATACTTTGGGCAGAAATTGGCTAATACTGCCATAAGGTCTTGGGCTATGAAGCCCAGGTGTGCATCTTGGAACACTGCTTTAAGAAGCAAGGGAGAATGATCCAATAACAAGAGGTTCATAGCAGAGATCATGAACATTATGGAAGTGCTCTTAAGAGGAGAAAAAAATAATCTGTCCTAGAATAGCTGCCAAACCAGTGGCAGTAATAAGAACAGACTTTTCCTGTTCTGATGTCAAAATCCTCTGCTTGTGTATCAGAATCCTTTCCCTGTAAACAGAATGTGAGGTCATAAAAAGACCATGGTTTCACAGCAGGAATGAGCAACTTGAAAGGATGAAGTCTAAGGGAAAAGACCCGGTTTAAAAAAAAATATCAGTAATTAAAAATGTGCAGTCCTGAAATTAAAAATGTAAGGGAATTTTACGTGATTGAGCTCTGCTGACACTAACTGTGAAAGTATTGCTAAAAACAGAAAATCTCTATTCATACCTACTAATAAAGCACGTAGAGGCCTTATGATAGACTCTTTTAACCTTATGTTACTCTGCTGCAAAGAGATCTGGTTCTCTCCCCTAAATTCTTCAAAAATGCAGTTCCTTTTCCCCATCTTGTGTCCTCCCTATCCCTCCTCCCTTGATTACAACACTTGTACCTATGAGTTTGCTGGCTGTTATGGATGGTCAGAGAGGGAAGCTGTTGCAGAAGGTGGTCTTGTCCACCTTCCTTGTAGCTAGAATGCATTACTTCCACAATGCTACTTGAACTCCGACAGTCCAGAAGGAAGTGCCACATGCAAAACTGAATGGGGGCCTCCCACATTGCTACGAACTGTTGTATTGTGCAACTACCCCCCAACCTACCCACCCACATTCACAAACACTAAATTGTGTATTTTTATTAATTAAAAATAACAATGCTTGCAGCAGAATTTGATTTATTCAAACAAAAGTTGTCACGCTAAAACTGCACAACACTGCTTCACGTTACAACGATAATAATGGTGCCATCATTAAATTGTTAACTTCATGAAACCGGTAATCATAAATACATGTGCTAGCTAAAACCATTTTGTTTAATTCAACAGACATTATAGATCGAATAGCACCCAGGATTCATCTTGATTGTAGTACTAGCAGTTTAGTGAGGAAACCATTGCAGACCACTCATGGGAATCATAACTCAGCACTTGAGTAATGCAGAACCCAAGAAACTCAATTGCTTTATATCATCAAGTTTAATTTAGAACAGCTTTCTTTATGGTTGTTCTTCAGAAGCATCTCTGCTACCTGCAAAAGAAGATGTACAGGATGTAAACTTTTGCAACACTAGTAAACAAAGTATGTTCTGAGAGGGAAAAAAGTACAAGACATGACATTCCCCTCTACCATCTCTACCCAACTTGTCCTTGCCTACTCCTGCCCCTTACTCTAAGTCATCGCCTCATTCCATCACTGGCAGCTATCTCTGCACTTTGAAGGGGCCAGTTCCAGGTATGACTCATCCTTCCCTTCCTTATCCCTTACCCCCACCTCTTCTCCTGCCCCTTCTCTACCTCCCTGCACTTAAACAAAGGAATTAGTTCACTTGAGCTAATCATTTGCACTTTTTGTTCTGTCTGAGGTGCTCCCAGATTGCACTAGCACTGTGTTAACTTGCCATTCACAGCTGATTCATTTTTTTTTTTGCTCACTTTTCTCCGGTAATGTTCCCATCTTTATCCTCTCCTTCCCCCAGCTTGTTTCCCCTGTCTACCCCTCTACCTTCCTTGATATCCCCCCACTGGACCTCATTTTTTCAATAATTGCTAAATAATCTCCCTCTTAACCGTGATCCATTCCTGCAAGGAGTTGGCTCCAAGGCTACATTAAATTTCTGTACTATGTTCCTCAGATATGCCACTTGTAATTAAATGCATATTCCACAGGTATATTTAATTTTATGTTATGTTACAAATGCAACTGTATGATTATATTTTTTAACTGTATGTCTTGTTGCAAATGTAACTGTTTAATTTCTCAGATATGATAAATGTTAAACTCTATGTCTAATTCTTCATCCAATTTACCTCCCCAGGTTGCACCGGGGACGAGCAACTTGTTGTTCAGTGTGCCTTCCTGGTGAAACATTTCAATAAATAAATAAGCAGAGTGGTGATTTGTATATAGAATAATGTACAGTATAAGGGGTGTACAAAAAGAGGTATTTTTTTCAGACACCCAAAAGTTTGTGATGACTTCGTTCTCATGGTTTACAATGTCATCACTAACGAAGTATGAAAAAAAAAAAAACCTCAAGCTGCTACTACCCCACATTTTAATGTAATAACCGTTTTTCAATGTAAAGTTAAAACAGTGTCGCACAATCACATTTACACACCACAATGGGTCTGGGGAACCTAGTTGGGTGGGGTGCATAAGAATGCTTACATTTGTACAGAAAAAGGTTGATAGTTACAAGAACCCTGTCTTACTGGAATATGATAAAATGATTGAAGAACTGAACAATAAATTATTTTCAACTAGAAGAAATAAGAAAGGTCAACATTTCACATATAAATAATCATACAAGTGTGGAATGTAAAGCAAAAAAAAGTCTTAATGTTAACTAAACTAGCTCACAAATATCTGAAAACAAAAATCAGAAAGCCCTATGTAATGTGAGACAGGAATGCAAAGTATTATTATTATGCAAGAAGAAAGAATTTCAAAATCAGAACTGCTTGAAATTAAAAAATGCAGTTACTTCCAAAAACTTTTAAGGAGCTTTGTAATTTAGTGGCCTACGGGTTACATACAGATAGGGAAAATGTTATTGAAGCCATTTCTGAAAAAGATGAGCAGCTCATTTTGAAACAATTGTTCCACAGTTAATACTCACAAGCATGATTGTTTAAATAGAAAAAATAAATCAGGAATAATTCCAGAATGGTGCGTTACATCAGCCAGAGAGATTTTATCTCTTATACACCAACAAAAAGGAACAAGGCCCAAGGGGCAAATCTTCTCCCAACTGAAGTGTGTATTACCTTGGATGAAAAATGGGTGGAGATTATTTAAGTAATATGGCATGACATGGGATTATGTTAATGGTCTGTTAATCACCCTCTAGGGGGCCGAGTGCCACATGCCCCTAGAGGGTGATTAATTAACCATTAACATAACCCCCTGGGAGTGCCTTATTGCTATTATAATTTCTTTTTTTTTTTAATGGTGTTAAACCTTGTTCAGCATATGATTAAGCTCTACATGTATGTTAATAAAAGATCAATATAAGGCTGTTAGAAAGTTTACAGTCAATCAGAAAGCTCCATTTCTCAGACCTTTTTATAATGTCTCTTTCTTTACTTCTATAAAATCACATAAGAATCTCCCAAAGACTGGACCACAAGTATGATTATACCATTGTTCAAAAATGGTAACAGACTGGACCCTGTAAACTACCACCAAAATCTCCCTTTTAAGCATTCCCATTAAAACACACTGTATATAATGTACATATTACAGTGTCTAAAAGATTGGGAAGGCAGGAATACATTTTTTTGCAAGTTACAGTTGGGATTTAGACCATATTGATTTACAATGGATAATACAGCCGTGTTGCCTACTTATTGACAAGTACACTAAAACAAATAGTGAACATCTTTTTATAGCATTCACCAACCTAAAGAATGCATTTGATTCTGTGGACTATAAAATATTATGGAGAATTTTAAGAGATGGAAACACAGACTACAGGTTACTGGAAATAAACATCTACTTGAAAATAATTCTGTAAGGATAAGGTTAGGGAGAGACTGTACACTTTCAAGAGCCTTTGTAATAGAATGAGGTGTAAAATAAGGTGGTCTTTATCAATCCTATTTTCCTCTCAGAATTGGTAAACAAAATAAACAGGTTACTCACCTGTAACAGTAGTTCTAGGAGTTGTATATGGTGTACATACACACTTCTGGCAGTATCCTTTCCCTTTAAAATCTCCTTTTAGAACGTTTTCAAGCTGGCTCCTCCCACCCACGCGGGTGGCCATTCTCTCAGCACTGCCCCGTGATGGAAGACCTTGTCTGCTGGAAGCAAGACTGGTGTGCAACTTGCCAGGGGAGGTCGGGTGGGTCAGTGTGACTGTACACCATATACCACTCCTAGAAAGTACAGTTACGTAAGACCTTACCGTAACAATAGATCTTTAAGGAGTGACTCTTGCAGCAGGTAATACACTTGGGTCACCACCAGAGGTCGCTGTGGCGCACAGCAGCTCTTCTAGCAATTTTTTACAGGGGCCGCAAACACATGACACCAGCTTCTTATTTCCCATATAAGTGTGGGCAGTCCCTGGTATCCCCAGTTTCCCACGCCAGATTCAGCTCACTAAGCCAGGACTGAGGGGAAGCCGAGGTACCATAGGTATCCCAACCCATAAGTCACTGGACCAGAATTTGTTCTCCTAGAGAAGGAGGGGGACGGGGGGGATCATACCTGCTGCAAGAGACACTCCTCAAAGATCTACTGTTACGGTAAGGTCTTACATAACTGTACTATCTTCCACAGAGTGGTCTCTTGCAGCAGGTAATACACTTGGGATGAATCCCAAGCAGTAAAGCCAAGAAAGGTGGTAATTATGACAGAAGGTCTTATAGGACAGCTTGGCCAAAGGCCGTCCTACAGCGTGAAGCAATGTCTAAGTTGTAATGTTTCATGAAAGTATGAATTGTGGACCAGGTAGCTGCATTGCAGATATCTGTGATAGAGGCCCCTTTAAAGCAGGCCACTGTGGTGGCCATAGCTCTGGTAGAATGGGCTTGGACAGGTCCTGGTAATGGCTTGTTGCATTTTGTGTAACTAAATGTTATACAATGCGCTAGCCAATTGGAGATTCAGTCAGACAACACCACAGTAGTATTCTACCTTAACTGAAGGGAGACCTTCCCTGCTTGAGGCGAAGGCAACAAAAAGTTGAGATCTTCCTAATCGATTTATTTCGATTAGTATAGTATCCTAATATATGATGGACATCTAAAGTATGTAAGAGGTATTTGCCTCAACTGAAGTGTTCAAGATAATATACTGGTAACTCCAGGGACTGATTTAAGGTGTGTTCAGACACTACCTTAGGTAGGAAGAAAGGGTTGGTACGAAGTGTCACTCTGTCTTTGTGAAAAATCAAGTAGGGTTCTCTACACATGAGGGCATGAAGCTCAGAAATACACTGAGCCGAAGTGACAGCCAGTAAAAATAGTGTTTTACAAGAAAGAAAACGGAGGTCACAAGTGGCTGCCGGTTTAAGGGGCTCAAGAATTAATTTTTCTATTAGAAAATTGAGATCCCACGGAGGATTGCATCTTCTGATAGGAGGCTTAATATGTAACATTCTTCTTAAAAACATTTTGGCTAGATGATGATGTTGGTACAGTAATCTACCATCTAGAGGTTCGTGGAAGGCCGAAACAGAGGTCAAATGGACTTTGATGGAGCAATCGAGGCCAGGTAATCCAAGATTTTTGTAAGTGGACACGAATAGGAATCCAATGACAGGGAAGCAGTCTAGATGGAAAAGCGTTTCAATTTGGCATTATATGTTTCCCTGGTCGCTGGTTTACGTGAGGCCAGTAATATACTGGCTACTGGAAAGGACACTTGTAAACATGCAATGAAAGCGTCCTCAGGAGCCAAGCATGAAGGTGTAGGGCCTTCAAGTTGGGATATAGAAGGGTCCCTTGATTCTGAGTCAAGAGATCTGGTCTGATTGGCAATAGAACAGGTTCCTCCACTGAGAACTGTTGAAGGAGGGGGAACCACAGCTGCTGAGGTCACAGAGGGGCAATGAGAATCATGGTGGCAGGCTAGAGTTGTAATTTCAGTAGAGTCCACTGCAGGAGTGGGACTGGGGAGAAGAATATAAGAACAGACCTGTCCACGCTTGGGTCAGGGCATCAATAGACCGTCCCTTTTTGCTTGGGATACTGGAATAGTATCTGGGGAGATGGTGGTTGACTGGGGAGGCAAACTGGTCCAGTTGCAGGGTCCCTCACAGATGAAAGATTTTCTGAAGCATTTAATGATGAAGTGTCCATTCATGTGCGAATGACTGGTGATTAAAAAGGTCAGCCAGGAGATTGTGACATCCTGGCAGAATGGACAGCTGTTAGTACAAGGTGTTGCCGAATGGCCTCCTGCCAGACTGCAAGTGTCTCTGCATACAGTACAGGATTTCATACCTCCTTGTTTGTTGAGGTAGAATACTACTGTGGTGTTGTCTGACTGAATCAGCAGCGGTCCTGCAGACAAGTGAGGTTGAAAAGCCTGGAGGGCTAAGCAAACCACCCTCATCTCCAGGAGATTAATGTATGGATGAGGGACAGAACTGGTCCACTTGCCTTCTGTCCTGTAAGGACCCAGGAGGCATCCCACCCTTCCAGGATTCATCCGTAGTCAATATCTGATGGGGTGGGGGGGACTGGAAGGGTATGCCTTGACATAGGTTGGCTCGGGGGGGGGGTCCACCATACTAGGGTGGACTGCAACATGGGAGCGACTCTGATTTTGTCTTCAAAATTTCCTGTTCTTTGAGATCACTGGTTCTGGAGAACCCACTGAACTGGTCTCATGTGAAGACAGGCAAATGCTACCATAGGGATGGTAGTGACCATGTGTCCTAGGAGGCATAACATGGCTGTGACTACTTTCTGGGTTTGTATCTCAAAAGCCAGAGATAGAAGCGTGTCTTGTCTGTCAGCTGGGAGGTAGGCCCTCGCGGAGACAGTGTCTAGGACTGCTCCTATACATTGGAGCGACTGTGCAGGGGTTGGATTGGACTTCAGCCAACTGACCGTAATCCCTAGAGCTTGGAACAGAGTTAGGATTGCTTCTAGGGAGAAAAGCAGAGAGGCTTTGGACTCTGCCTTGATGAGCCAGTCGTCCAGATATGGGAAGACAAAGTGCCTGTCCCATCGTAGGACTGGTGCTGCTACCACTAGGCACTTGGTAAACACTCTCAGGACGGAGGAGAGGCCGAATGGGAGTGTCTGAAACTGGTAGTGTTGACCCAACAGGTGAAAATTAATGGAAACTGTGGTGGGCAGGATGGATAAGGATATGTAGGCGAGCATCCTTCATATCTAGGGCACATAGCCAATCCCCTTGTTTCAACATTGGCATGATGGAATTTAGGGTGACCATGTGGACTCTTTTGTACTGGATGTATAGGTTCAATTGTCTGAGGTCCAGTATTGGTCTGAGCGCTCCAGTTCATTTGGGTACCAGGAAGAAGTGGGAATAAAACCCCTTTTGGAGTTCCGTAGGGGGTACCAGGTAAATGGCCTTCTTGGTTAGAAGAGCCTGCAGTTCTTCCTGGAGAATAGGAATATGGTCAGGTGGGTAATGGACAAAGCGGGGGGATGCAGTGGAGGTTTGGAAAGTAGTTCCAGACTGTGACCCCTCTGAATAATCTGAAATACCCACTAGTCCGACATGATTGTTTTCCAGGCCTTCGGGTGAAGGGCAAAATGACCACCCATGGCTTCTGAGGCCTGGTTGAGGAAGCGTGGACAGAGACCCAGCTGGTCACTGGGAGGAGGGCTGATCAGCTCCACCAGGAGGGTGGGAGTGGGAGCCCCTGGCGGCAGAGGTGTTGGTTCTGGTAGACTGGGAACAACCTCAGAATCCATCCCTTGGGGGGGCCTCTATATTCTCCACCTCTTTTGGTATAAAAGGAGGACTGAGGACAGTATGATGGCTGGGAGGTATGGTACATGCCATGCACCGTGCGTAGAGTTCTTCCTGAAGACTGGAGATCATCTGTCAGTGTTTGGGTACCTGGACCAAAAAGTTTGGACCCATTAAAAGGGGTATTAATCACTTTGTGCTGTACATCAGGTGTAACACCTGAGACGAGAAGCCAAGCATGGTGACGCAAGGTAAAAACGGGTTACTCACCTGTAACAGTAGTTCTAGGAGTGGTATATGTTGTTCATTCTCATACTTTGGCATGTCCCCTTCCACTTTAATATGGACCGTAAGTCTTCAAGCTGGCTCCTCCCACCCACCTGGGTGGTATATACCTCAGCTCCACCCCATATTGCCAGATCTTAGCCTGCTGGAAGCCCGGTGTTGTGCCTCCGCAGCCGGGGAGGTCAGGTGGGTCTGTGTGGATGAACAACATATACCACTCCTAGAACTACTGTTACAGGTGAGTAACCTGTTTTTCTAGGAGCGTGGATATGTTGTTCATCCACACACCTTGGCAGACTCCTATCAGTTCTCCAGGAGGAGGGAGGCAAGGTGCACACCCCCTACTTAGGGAACAGAGACTGGAGAACTGAGGCCCCAAAACCAGCATCCCGGCGTGACTCAAGGTCATTGTAGTAGTGGGTGATGAAGGTGTTTGCTAGCCTGGCAGATTTCCTGGATAGGGATGTCCCTGGAAGCAGCCACTGATGCAGCAGTATGGCGGGTAGAATGAGCTCTTATCCTTCTGGGAGGCTCCTTGCCCGCCAACTCGTAGCACAGACTTATGCATGATGTGATCCATCTTGCAATAGTCCATTTTGCTGCAGGTCTGCTAGAAGCGACTTCAGTGTAGATGACAAACAGTTGGCGAACCTCTCCCCGAATTTCTGCCATCCTCTTCTTGTAATAGGAGAGGGCTCATCTCAGGTCCAAGGTATGGAGCCTGTACTCAGCCTCCGAGGTGTAATTAGGGTAGTATACTGGCAGGGTTAACAGTGGTTAAGGTGAAATTCTGACACCACCTTCGGAAGGAATTTCAGGTGGGGGTGTAGGACAACCTTGTCCCTGTGGAAGACCAGATAAGGGAGTCCACCGAAAGCGCCTGGAGCTTCCCTGTCCTTCTGGCAGACACGATAGCCACCAGGAAGGCCATCTTCCATAAGTGTGACAAGGTACACTTGTGCATTGGTTCGAATGGCTTGCCCATGAGCTTTGCCAGTACCAGCAGTAGGTCTCATGGAGATGGAGGTTCACGCACCGGATGGAATATGTGATCCAGGCCTTTGAAAAAGTGCCTGACCACTGTCTCCTGCGCCAACGTCAGCTAACCGGCCCACGCCTGGTAAGCAGAGATGGCTGCCAGGTGCACCCTAAGGGTCGATGACTGTAAACCCCCTTTGGAGAGAGACCAAAGGTAGTCAAGAATGTTAGCCACTGGACAGGACAGAGAGTCCAGGCCCTTGCCCTGATATTAAATGGAAAACCTTTTACATTTAAAGGCGTAACATTTCCTGCTCGATTCCTTTCTGGATGCCTCCACCACGGTGTAGACATCTTCGGAAAGACCCAAAGCCTGGAACTCTAGCCGCTCAGGTACCAGGCTGTGAGGTGCAGGGATTGAAGGTCCGGATGGAATACCTTCCTCTGACTGAGCAATATCAGATCTGGGCATGCTGGAAGCCACTCCAGAGGCCTGCAACTGAGAAGATCTGGATATCAGAACTGGCACGTCCAGTCTGGGTCTATCAGGATCACCTTCGCCTTGTCCCTCCTCACCTTTAGGAGCACCTTGTGGATCAAGGGAAATGGAGGGAAGGCGTAGAGAAGGCCTGGGGTCCACGGCCTCGAGAAGACATCCCCCTGCAGCGAGCCCTGCTGAGGGGGGTGGGCCTGAAACAGCCTCAGCTTGGTGTTGTCCCTGGAGGCAAACAGGTTCACCATCGGTTTGCCCTAGTGGGAGAACAGGCTGTAAGCTACCTCTGGATGGAGAGACCACTCATGGGATGTCTCGCCTAAGTGGCTGAGAGCATCAGCCAGATGGTTTGAGGCTCCTGCCACATGGATGGCTAGGAAATCTGCCTTCAGTTGGCTCATGAGAGTTCAGACGCAGAGTGCCTCCCTAGAAACATAGAAACATAGAATTTGACATCAGATAAGGACCGCTTTGCCCACCTAGTCTGCCCATTTTCCTATCTAACAGATAAGCTGCAGATCCTAGTTAACCAACAGCTTACTTCCTCCTACCCCCCCACTAGGACTGCCTTATGCCTGTCCCATGCATTCTTAAGTCCCCACTGTTCTTGACTCCACGACCTCCTCAGAGGAGGCTATTCCATCATCCACAACCCTCTCTGTGAAAAATACTTCCTCACATTACCTCTGAGCCGTCCCCCCTCTATCTTCAAATTGTGCCCCCTTGTTCTTGCACATCTCTTTTTCTGGAAGATGCTACGCTCTTGGACTTTGTTAATTCCCTTGAGGTACTTGAAAGTTTCTATCATGTCCCCTCTCTCCCTCTTCTTTCCTCAAGGGTATACATATTAAGCTCCTTTAGTCTTTCTTCGTATGTTTCCTGATGCAGACCCTGCACCATTTTGGTTGCCCTCCTCTGGACAGCCTCCACTCTGTCTATGTCTTTGTGGAGATGGGGTCTCCAGAACTGCACACAGTACTCCAGATGGGGTCTCACCAACTGTCTGTACAGAGGGATAACAACTTCCTGTTTTCTACTATTGATGCCTCTTCCTATGCATTCCAGTATCCCCCAGCCTTCCTTACTGCCTTCTCACATTGCTTGCCCACCCTTAGGTCATCTGATATAATTACCCCCAGGTCCCTTTCTATTTTTACTGTTGTCAGTATCTCACCCCCCATTGTGTACGCTTCCCCTGGGTTTTTGTTTCCCATGTGCATTACCTTGCACTTCTTTGCATTGAATCTGAGCTGCCATACACTTGACCATTCCAATGCTCCCAGACTGATTTGTCATTTTCCCTGTAACTCTAGGGCAATTTTCCTGTGTTTTCCTGTAGATTACATTAGCTCCTATGGAAGCTGAATTGCTCTATTTTCCTGTATAACCAATGCAAGTCTATGGAAAGAATTTTCCTGTAGATGGCTCCAAATCCCTGTAAAATACAGGAATCCCTGTAGATCTGGGAGCCCTGCCATTCTTCCAACCTTGCCAAGTCCATTCTCATCCTTTCCACTCCATCTTGTGTATCAACCCTGTTGCAGATCTTTGTGTCATCTGCAAAGAGACATACCTTTCCTTCCAGTTCCTCTGCAATGTCACTTATAAAGACATTAAAAAGGAACGGTCCCAGTACTGAACCCTGCGGTACCCCGCTAGTAACCCTCCTTTCTTCACTGTGTACTCCATTTAATACTACCCTTTGCGTCCTGTTGTCTAGCCAATTTTTTATCCAGGCTACCACCTTAGGACCCACTCCAAGGCTGGCTATCTTGTGTATTAATCTTTTGTGTGGGACTGTATCAAATGCCTTGCTAAAATCTAGGTAGGCCATGTCCACAGCCCCTCCCTGGTCTACTACTTTGGTCACCCAGTCAAAGAAATCTATTAGATTAGTCTGACATGACCTTCCCATCATGAATCCATGCTGCCTTGGGTCCTGTGCCCCACTGGCCTCTAGGTACTCAACAATTCTTTCCTTCAGAAGTGATTCCATCATTTTCCCTACCACTGAGGTCAAACTAACTGGTCTGTAGTTTCCTGCCTCTGTCCTGCTCCCACTTTTGTGAAGAGGAATTACATCTGCCCTCCTCTAGTCCTCAGGTACCACCCCATCCTCCCATGATTTGTTAAAGAGAGTAGTCAGCGGTGTCACTAGTTCTACCCTTATTTCTTTTAGAATTCTTGGGTGAATCCCATCAGGCCCCACTGCTTTGTCCACCTTCAATTTTATTAGTTTTTTCAGAACCCTTTCTTCTGTAAATGGACTGGTATTGACCCCCGTCTTTAGTGTGTTTCTCTTGTTTGGTTTAGGTAACTCCCCCTCCTCTTCCTTTGTGAATACTGAGCAGAAATATTCGTTCAGTATCCTCTTTTCACTCTCACCCTCTACCACATTCCCTCCCTTTATTAAGCTTCAGTATCCCTCCTTTGGTCTTTCTTCGCTCCCTAATGTACCTATAAAAGGTCTTATCCCCCTTCTTAACAGAATTGGCTATCCTTTCCTCGGTTTGGGCCTTTGCTATTCTGACTGTCTTCCCAGCCTCTTTCTGCTTTAACTGATAAAGTTCTCTGTCCTGCTCCTTCTGTGTTTCCTTATATTTCCTGAATGCTGTCCTTTTCTCCTTAACCTTCCCTGCCACATCTTTTGAGAACCACAGCGTTTTTTTCCTTCGTTGTGTTTTACTGATTTGCTTTACACAAAGGCTTGTTGCCTCTATGATGGCTGTTTTGATCACTCCACATTGTTCCTCCACCCCTCCTTCTTGCCTGTTTGCTAGTGCTTTTCTGA
This sequence comes from Neoceratodus forsteri, assembly GCA_016271365.2. Lineage (NCBI taxonomy): Eukaryota > Metazoa > Chordata > Ceratodontiformes > Ceratodontidae > Neoceratodus > Neoceratodus forsteri. The sequence goes on from CM028134.1 coordinate 690,850,179, forward strand.
GGCACTCTCTCATTTTCCCAAAGTCAGCCCTCCTAAAGTCCAGTACTCTTGCTTTTGTATGGCTTGATTGTATGGCTGTGTTTATTATGAGCCACACTGTTTGGTGGTCGCTTGTTCCAAGATGGCTACCCACTTCTAAATCTGAGATTCTTTCTCCGTCCCCATTTGAGAGTACCAGGTCTAAGATTGCTCCCTCCCAAATGGGTTCCAATACTAGCTGTCTGAGGCATACCCCCTGTAGGGCATCAAGAATGACCCTGCTCTTGGATGTGTCTGCAGCAAAGATGCTCCAGTTAACATCTGGCATATTCAGGTCACCCATCAACAATATCTCCCTTTTTTCTGCCATTCTAAGAAAGCCTTCTATCATTTCCTTGTCCATTCCCTCTCCCTGAGATGGGGGTCTGTATACAACCCCTATGCGGATTGTGGTGCCATTTCCTGTCTCCAGGGTGACCCAGAGTGTCTCATCTGCTCCCTGTTTACTCTTTAGTTCTGTTGCTTTGATCCCTTCCTTTACATAGAGAGCTACTCCTCCTCCTCTTTTACCCTCCCTGTCCCTCCTGTAGATTGTGTATCCTGGTATGTTGACATCCCAGTCATGGTTCTCTGTGTACCATGTTTCTGTGACTGCCACAATATCCAGGCAACCCTCTTCCATCAAGGCCACTAGTTCAGGGAGCTTGATACACAGACTACAGGCATTGGTACTCATCACCCTCCACTTTTTGATAGCCTTACCCCTTTTAGCCCCATTTCTGTTCTTACTGCCTTTGCCTTTTTTTACATTTAAATCTGTTCTGCTCCCTAATAACTTCTGTAACTTGGTGTTTACCTCCGTAATCACCATGTTTTGTGGGGGGAGGCTGGGATTTCCCTGCTCCTTTTCAGTGCCTCCCCAATTGGCTAGTTTAAATGCTTGCCAATGAAGCATTTAAACCTCTCAACTAGGATCCTGGTTCCCCCCCCGGACAGATGCAGACCATTGCACCAGTATAGGTCTGCATCCCTCCAGAATGCTCCCAGTCCCCAATGAAGCCAAAACCCTGAGCTCCACACCAGTTTTCAACCACTCATTGAATTCCCTGGTGAGGAGTGCCCTAACATCTCCTTGCCATAGACAGGCAGCACCTCCGAGAAGGTTACCGTATCGCTACTTGTCTAAGGCCCTTCCAACTCTACAAACTCCTCTTGCACTGTTCTGATCCCATTCCTAGCCAGGTCATTTGTCCCTAGGTGGACAATGACATCCAGCTCCCTCTCGTGCAGCTCCTCCCACGATCCTGAGGTTAAGCTCCTGTCCCTCCAAGCCGTGGCACCAGGAGAGCCCTCACCTCCCTCTCCTTCCTCCCCATTTCTACCCCCAATGATTGAGTCCCCACCAGTTGTTTCCTTCCCTGTGGGGTCCCATGCCACCCTCCTGTGGGTCTCCTTTGTGAAGGTTCCCAGCATCCTCCTTGGTCTCCACTGCAGGTGCCTCCATAGAGGAACCACTATCCACCAGAAGAGCGAATGAACTGTGGAGGTACAGCTGGAGGATGCAACTCTGTTCTCACCTCTCCCTCCTTGAGCCCACCCTGGTCCAGCCTCTCCTCTTTCTTGGCAACCTCTGAGGTAGTGGCATTGGCCCTGGTGGTCCCTGAGTGGGGGAGGAGTTTCTGAATCCTAGCCAGGTCAGCCTGGAAGCGGGCAACCTCCTCTCTCAGACCAGAGGTGCCTGCAAATAGGGCAGCATCGCAGCCTCCAGAATGTCTCCCGGAACACTGCCGCCCCACAGCCATTGCACTGCACCACTCCTATCATGTCTTATTTTGTGTCCCCTCTAATGTTTCTCTGGATGCTTACTCTCTCCTCTCCTTACAACTCTCACCCTTCCTGTTCTGGGACAGCAACTTCCTATCTTCTTCAGTAGTCTCCTTCTTCCTTGCTCAATATCAGACCACAAGCAGCTGGGGGAGAGAGTGAGCTACTTTTTTCCTTTAGGGTTGACAAAACCAATGTTTTTCTATGATCCTTCCCTTCCTACTGCCAAACAGGAAGTTCCTGTTGACAGTCAAATCCAGTGGCTATAAAAGTAGAACTGGCTTTGGGTAGGATGGAGGGCAATTAGTAAGAAAAAAGGCTAGCAACAGGAAGTTGTAATTTGACTCACCTGCTTTTATAGTGTCTAAACCACACCCCCAGTTAAGCTCTCTTTCCTCCTACTGGTTTAGCAAAGTCAGCTGATACAGTACCCTGCCCAGCACAGAACACACACTGACTTTCTTTCTTTTCTTTTTTAACCCTAAATAAGACCCCTTCTACTTCTAATAAAGTTATCTGTCTACTTAATCTTAACAGACACTAACTCCTGCTGAGACATAAGTTTTAAATTAATAAGAAAATGTAGCTTTTTTAGTTAGCTGCTTTCTGCTCTACAAGCAAGGCTAGCAACAGCTAATAAGAAAATGTAGCTTTTTTAGTTAGCTGCTTTCTGCTCTACAAGCAAGGCTAGCAACAGCAGACAGGAGTGCGTGCCGCCCTGTTTGTTGAGGTAGTACACGGTCGTGTAGTATTGTCCGTCTGGACTTGAACCACTTGAACCCGGAGCAGAGAAGCGAAAGCTGACAATGCCAGTCTGACTGCTCTGAGCTCCAACAGGTTGATGTGGCATCGGGACTCCTTGGGGGTCCACAGCCCCTGGGCCCTTTTGTCCCCCAGGTGGGCTCCCCAGCCCATGAGAGAGGCATCGGTCGTGAGGATGACCGTCGGCTCGGGGCAGACAAATGGGATCCCTTCCTGCAACCAGTCTGGGGCAGTCCACCATTGGAGAGTGCTCCACATATTCTGGGTTACAGCGATCAGCTGGTCGAAATGACCATGTCACTGAGTCCACTGGGCGGCCAGCTCCCATTGGAGGGGGAGCATGTACAACTGGGCCCAATGGACCATTGAGGTACATGCTGTCGTGTAACCCAGAAGACGCAGAAAGTCCTGGGCAGGGTGCAATTGCCCAACCAGAAATGACTGGGCAAAGGAGGAAAGAACCTCCGCCCTGTCCGCTGGGAGCCAAGCTCTGGCTTGACAAGAGATGAGCTCTGCCCCGATGAAGTCCATCACCTGAGAAAGTACGAGTTCTGACACGGCCTCATTGATCAGGCCGAGTTGGGAGCAGGTCTGGAGGGCCAGGTCCCTGAACCTCTCCACCTCCTGTTGGGTGGAACCTGCTAGAAGTCAAACATCGAGGTAAGGATAAATCCTGACACCCCGCCCCTGACACCTGAGATGGGCCGCCACCACTGCAATGCATTTGGTGAAGACCCATGGAGCCGATGACAGGCCGAACGGCATGGCTCGGAATTCGTACAAGGCCCCTTCGACCCTGAAGTGGAGAAACCACTGATGGGATGGACGGATTGGGACACGAAAGAATGCGTCCTGCAGATCCAGTGAACAGAACATGTTTCGTTCCAAGGATGGTATGATCTGGGACAGAGTGACCATTTAAAGGTGTGTGACCTGAGATATTGATTCAGGTCATGCAGATCTAGAATGGGGCACCAGCCTCCCATCCGCTTGGACACCAGGAAGTACCTGGAGACAAAGCCTGAATCTGCTGGAGGATCCACCACTGGAGCTACTGCCTCCTTGAGGAGGAGCTGAGTGATGTCATCTCTGAGAGCTGACTGGGTCTGAGCAGATACTCTTTCCTCCCGAGGGGCACAGGCTAGGCTTGGGGGGTACTGCTCAAATTCCAGAGGCAGTCCCTGACCGGCCACTTCGAGAACCCACCTGTCTGAAGTGACAACGGACCAGGTGGAAAGGAAGTGGTGGAGCCGGCCCTCCACGGGAGGACCCAGAGCTGAGGTGATGGGAGAGGGGTTGAAAGCGCCCGCCCTGTCACTGAGCAAGCTTGGAGGAGGAGGCTCCAGGACCTGAACCTCAGCCTCCTTTACAGGCCTGTTGGGGTCCGGGCTTGGGCTGGGGGCACCAAGCTTGACCTGCTGCTGTCCACCTTGAAAGGACAGCTGTTGAGCCGCAGAGGAAGAATGCCGAAAAGGCTTCTTCTTTTTCTTCTGCTGGTTCTTGCCCGAAGAACCCTTGGCAGAAGTAGCATCCAAGGTGGCACTGGACTGCTCAATGCGTTGAAGGTGACCAGCCAAGTCAGTCCCGGGGAAGGGCACATCAGCTAGTTTGTGCTGGGTATCTGCCGGAAAGGAGGAGAGCCTCAGCCAAGCCCTGCGACGAGAGGCAACTGCGGCAGCCATCAAGCGGGCACAAGAATCCCCAATGTCCAGGGCAGTCTGAAGCTGCTGTTTGGCAACAGCTCCGCCCTGATCCCGGACCTGCTTGACCGTGGTCTGCATGTCCGCAGGGAGATGTGGGAGGACTTCATATCTGTCAGGAACCACTGGTACTGCGAGTACTTCACGTCAGAGCAGAGATGGACTGAAAAATCCTCTTCCTCAGAGAAGGAAGTAGGAGAGGAGGAGCTGGATTAAGGCAACAGTGGTGCAAGGCCCTCAGGCCTGAAATGGGCCTGGTCTGCCTTGCAGTGGTATTGCTGAAACACACCAGCCATTGCCCCCCGGGGACCTGAAATTGCTGGTAACACTGGGGGGCAGGGGGGTGTCTTGGATGACCGGGCCCAAGGGGAGGGCCTGGCAAACTCACCTATACGTAAATGGCCATCACTGAACCAGTTCACATAGTGTCCTTGTGGGGAACTCCCAGGTGGGGAGAGAGGAGCTGTACAGGTCCTACAAGACAATGCCGGTCACACCAGTGACAGGGCCAGCCAGTTCTGGGGAAAAACCAGGCACTGGGCTAGTGTTGGGGCCCTCACCAGAGCCACCATTAGCACCAGATAAGGGATCAGCTGCAGTCTCAGAACCATGCCCCTACCATTCAAGAGGGCTGACACTGCCCCCGGCCAAGCCCAACATTTAAGCTAGAAGCACTCCCAGAGTGGGCCCTGGACTCGGCACTAATGGCATCAGAACCAGACCAGGCACAACAAATGGCACTAGGACCAGATCTGGCACCAGAACCTGAACTGGTGCCATGAGTGGTGCCAGGAGGGGACCAGGCAGCATCCTCTAAGTCAGTCCTAAAGGCAACCACGAGTCGCCCTAAGCTTGGAGACAGGCTTGGAACCAAGCCCAGGAAGGCCTCCATGCACACTGGCTCAGTCCACAGGCCCAAGGTCAGTGTCATCATCTTTCACTGGACCACCAGGGGACTAAGGGAAGAGATAACAATGATTTCAGGGTCTGAGACAGGGTTGGCTCCGGAATCCTTCCCTCTTCTGGCACTGCTCTCTGGCACCGCAAGCAGTGCCAGAAGGGGGCCTGGCCTTGAGGCCAGCACTGCCCTGCTCACCAGTACTGGCCTTAGTACCAGGAAAAAGGGCAGCACCGGCTACACAACAATTTGTCCTGGTGAGTTCATCGTGCAACAATGTGCTCAGTCACATTAGCTCTGGCGTCCATCAGTTCCTACAACAATTCGTCCCCGGACAATTCACACTCCGCATAAATAATATGAAATAAACTCCAGGTGGGCACAACTCACCTACCACATGAGACAATGTGCTCGAGGGTAGTAAAAGGGGAAGTCGTACTGTAATTTTATTTGGAGTACAGTAGGATATGTAGTGGGAGCGAACTGTCAGGGGTGAACTGTCGTAGGAGCCCACTGACAGGAGCTAATGTGACAGAGTGAGTTGATGCAGACCGAACTGACTGGGATGAATTGATGTGTCCTTGGCAGAACCAGGCCACAACACTGAACTGCCCACCAATGCAGACCAGGCATAGAGTTTCGGTCTCATCACTGGGGTGTCCGCTGCCCCGAAGGACCGACAGACTGGGGCTGTTCAATGCCCCGGAGGAGTCTGCTGTCCACCAAACTTCCCTATGACCGCCAGTGTCTCAAAGAGGTGAGCACAGGGAGTCATCTGGACTTCTGTAGTACCAGAGGTACTGCGAAGGGGCTCAGGGAAAGTGCCCAGGGACTTTACCTTGGCGTCCTTGCTGCAACATCTGCCTCCCAAGGTAAGTGGATCACAGCTTCATTGCCACGCATGCTTCTCAAGGGTGTGGAAGTCCATGGAGAAGCACGTGTTACACCTATCCATGTTGTGGACAGTGCCAAGGCAGGTCCAGTAGCCATCATGTTGGTCCTGGATGGCAACAGTTCCACCACAGAGCACTGAAGCATAGGGGTGCCGCCCTTCTTCTTCTTCTTGGTATCTTTACGCTTCTCAGGACCTGACATGATGACGTGAGAAAATAAGTATAAAGATTTTGAGCCAAACTCAGGGAGGAGGCCGGTGTCGATTACTGGCCAACACATGAGCATGACTTCACTATGTCTGCCTCATGGGCGGCACCGGCACCAACATTAGTCCCCTCCTAGGCTGCAAAGACTTTACTCCTGCTGGGTTCTAGTGCCTCTAGCTTAGACTATGTGGGATTGAATGGTAAAGACTGACTCTTGGAAGACCTATGGTTACAAGTGAGTAACCTATTTTACTAGGAACATGGGTATAGTTCACTATCCACACTCTTGCAAACCCCTGGCAGTTCTCTGGGAGAAGGGGGAAAGGCATGCACCCCTGTTTGGTGAACAGAGACTGGAGTGTCGAAGTCCCAAAAGCAGCATCCTAACGAGACTCAAGGTAAGTTTTATCGCTGCTTTTTACAGTTTGTTGTTTGCCGATTTAATTGTATTTTATTTTTGTCTTTTTAGAAAATTGTGTCTGTGCTCTTGCTGTTGTGTTTCGAGTGTGCTCATTTGTTGGGATTAAGCGTGCAGTCAGGGAGAGCTGCGGAGGATGTAAATGAAGCCTCGGTGACATCTAAACCCCTAAATCCCTGAATTTTCGCTGTCCATTTTATTTTCCGTTTTGTTTGGACTGTGATTTGGACTTCCTAGCTTGGACTTTTCGCCCCGTGTGGTGCTTTGTCGGCACTGAGCGGATTGGTCTGGGACTGCTACGGAGACCGAGTGGCCAAGGGCCCGGCGGCCATTGCTCAGTGTGGGGTTCTGGTTGGTGTGTGTGTTTTCCGGAGTGCGACTTCCAGGACTCCAGGAGTATTATCTTGGGTTACGAACTTAATCGAAAGATTTGTTAGGATAAAAGGCTAAGAAGATACTACTGCCTTTTTGGAGTGCCAGATGATATTTTGTGCATTTGCGACTGGGTGAACTTGGGCTTGGACCTTATAATTGCGTTTGCAGGGTTCCTGAGGTGTCACAGGGTTGGTGTCCCACACAGGGGTAGGGAGTAGAGCCGGTTGGAGGGCCAGTCCGGTATTCCTTTTTTCCTAGACTCCTGGGGTAGCCAGCTGGAGGGCTGACTTAACTTGGAGTCGAGGTAGTGGGCCACTAATTTAGCCTGGGGTAATTATCTCTTGAAATAAGCAGTGAGAGTGCTTAGTTTAAGGAGGGCACCAGGTAGTGAGAGGACCTGTGTGCTAAATAATTGCTTTATGGTTGTATTTAGGAAATTAGTTAGTCCCCCAGGTAGTGTGAGGACCTGTGGGCTAAATAAATGTCTTAGGGATGTTTGTGTATTTAGATGGTTTAATTTTCTAATTTAGTTATTTGTTATTTTAATTTTGAGTGGGAATAGATCACTAATTTGTGGGGAAGTGTGTGGAGAATTTTAGGATAGGGTGAGATTTATGGGGTTTTATATTATTTACGGTTGCTGTAAATTTAGCAGCTGGATTTGTACTGTATTGTTATGTCTTAAGCCTGGGACATACGTCATCGTGTTACCCCCCAGGTCATGTGCTATTCAGCCTCTGCTCTTCATGTCCTCCGCCCCTTCCCCCCTCCGTTGTCTTTTTCCACCTATCAATGTTGTCGGGCCTCGAGTATTGCTCGTAGGAGGGGGGTGGGGTGGGGGGTATGAACAGCGGAGGTTGGAGGAGCGGGGCGCTCTCATCGGGGTTGTTAAGCCCAGAAGACGCCCTGGGGTGAAGTGAAGTCTAGAACGTGGGCCATCTTGTCTAGTCTCCATACCCAAGGGCACCACCACTGGGGGTGGGCAGGAGGTCGAGGCAGCCCAGGAGCTCTGTCCAACTCAGGCGGTGTTGTGCAACACCAGATCTGTTAAAAACAAGACCGCAATTACTGCTGATCTTGTTGGGTCGGCGGATCTGGTGTGCATCACCGAAACCTGGCTGGACGATAATGTGGGCCCCATATTAGAGGCCGCAATTCCGGCTGGGTATTCAGTGATGCACAGCCCAAGATTGGACCGCGGGGAAGGGGGGGGTGGTGGTGGTGGTTACGGTCTGTTTTAAGACCAAATTGGATTTTACTAGTGTACCAGTTGAGGAGGCCAGATCATTTGAATGTGCTGTGGTAGCAGGGGGTGGGCTATAGGATTGCTCTCATCTACCATCTACCCAGAGATGGGAAGCAATTCCTTAAGGAAGTGGTGGACTTCGTGGTTGACCTGGCATTTGAGTCGCCCAGGATAATGGTCCTGGGTGACTTTAATGCCTGGATCGACGACGAACTCTCACAATTTGGACAACAGTTCCTCCAACTGATGAATTCACTGGGCCTCACACAGGTGGTTACCACTGCTACCCATAAATTTGGCCATTCTCTTGACCTGGTTTTCCTCCTGGAGATCAAGGCCTCTGACGTGGAGGTGGAATCTGTCGGATAGTCTGATCACTACACTGTGAGATTCAATTTTTGCACCCCTCCTCATAGGCCAACCCCTGTGGAGATGGTCAAGTACCACCCTTTACGGGATGTTATTCCTGATGGTCTAGCAGAGGTGCTTGATCTATCAGAATTTCCTGTGGCTAGCAGGGATCCAGAGGTTTTGGTTCTGGCCTATAATAAGACCATTACCTCAGCACTGGATTCTAGTGCTCCAGTCCGCGTGCGTCCTTCTCCCTTCGCCCTCGGTCTTTGTGGTTTGATGGAGCCTTGAGGGAGTTGCAACGACTAGGACGAAGGTTAGAACAGTGCTGGTGGAAATCCGGCTTAGATGCCGACCATCTTAGACTGCTAGAGCATTATCAACTCTATCAGTCAGAAATTTCTCGTAAGAAGGCAGAGTTCCTGTCCGGGGAAATTGGTGCCGCTCAGAACCGACCAGCTCAGCTCTTCAGAACTGTGGACAGGCTGTGCAATCCAGCCTGCCTGCAGGTCTGAAGAGCTTTTTTCACAATTGCAGTGTGAAGAGCTTGCTCAGTTCTTTGCTGATAAGGTGGCCAACATCAGGTTGGAGACCCGTGTGGCACACTCTGCGAGTTGTTAATGATCAATGCTTGGTCACTATCCCTCCTTTTTCCTGGAGTTCCTTCGACCTGACTGAAATCGTGGATGTTATCCAGGGAATGCACCCTACATGCTGTAGTTTAGATCCGGGCCCCATATCCCTGATAATGGGTTGTGGTGACGCTATCGGCCCGGTTCTGGCACAGATAGTCTGGTGCTCCCTTGACTCTGGTGAGTACCCCTGCTCTTTGACAGAGGCAGTGGTGACACCTTTGTTGAAGAAGGCTACACTGGACCCAGACTCTCTTGCAAACTACAGGCCTATCTCTAACCTTCCCTTTGTGGTAAAGGTGATTGAGAAAGCAGTGGCTGCTCAGCTGGAGAACCACTGACCATCCATAGCATCTACGAACCTCTCCAATCCAGTTTTCGAAAGAGGCACAGTAGCGAGACTTCGCTGGTTCAGGTGCTCAATGATCTCCTAATGGCAAGAGACCAGGGAAAATGGTCCATTAAGGTACTGTTAGATCTGTCATCAGCTTTTGACACCACTGACCATGGGGTTTTGCTTGAGTGCCTGAGATTCATCCGTGGGCCTTCTGGTTTGGTCCACAGATGGTTTACATCTTTCCTCACCGGAAGAACCCAGAGGGTGGTGTCGGGGGTCTTTTCCTCTGACCCTCTCTGTTTTGTGGGGTGCCTCAGGGCTTAGTGCTGTCCCCCATGTTGTTTGCGGTGTACATGCTTCCCCTCGGAGACATTGTAAGATGGTATGGGCTGACTGTACTGCATATTTTAATGTGATTACAGCATTGTTTTTACTTTTTTTTTTAATTGCAGCTTTGTTTCTGCTGCAGCGCCATACCAGCGGGGACATCCAGCCACTGGCCCTGCCCGCAGGGAGAGCAGCAGGCTCACTCACATGATGGAGGGGTCCAGCACGGCCGTCGCTGATCCACTGGAGGGTACCCCTATCCCTGGCAGCCAGATCAGCGCCGAGCCCCCTCCAGTGTGACTCCACAACAGTCCTCCTCGCACTGCAGGGCGCGGCCATCAAGCTGCTCGGTCACGCCCAGCCTTTTTCTGTTTTTCTCCCAATGGGAGCACGGACGTGCAATGTTGTCCATGCACCGAGGTGCTGACGTCAGCTGTGCTCCCCCCCATCTAGACACCCGCGCATCCGCGGTACCACCGGGTGTCAGCAGGGACCGCCAGAGCACGGTGTGTAACCCACCCTTTCCCCCAGGACTGGGAGAGCAGTCGGACGCTCGATCCCAGTCCTCCCCCACTGACCTCCAATGTTCCGGGCTCATTCCCGAACCCAGGTCATCGGCATGAAGCGAGGTGTGGCATCCAGCGCCTCAATCCTCAGTGCCACCGGGCTGGCATTTTTACTTGTTTCAATTGTTATAACTGTACTGCACCTTGACATCTGAAAGGCACATTAAAAATAAAGCATATTATTATTATTATATTATTAAATGCTGTAGTAGGATATGTAGCAGCCCTACAGAGCATTGGTATGGGGATGTCTCTGGAAGAAGCCATCGAAGCAGCGGTATGTCTGGTGGAATGAGCCCTACCGGAGGCTCCCTACCAACCACCTTATAGCTGAGCTCAATGCAGGATATAATCCACCTGCCAGTTGTCCACTTTACTGCCAGTATGCCAGGTATGGCTTTAGTGTATGTTAAGAACAGCTGGAGAGCCTCACCCCAAACTCCAACAGAGTGATCCTTATAATTACAGAGCACCCTCTGCAGGTCCAATATATGGAGCCTGTGGTTGGCCTCTGCAAAAGGGCTGGTAAAGAATACTGGTAAGTTAATCACCTGGTTAAGGTGAAACTCCGATACTACCTTTGGGAGGAACTTCGGGTGGGGGCGAAGGACGACCTTGTCCTTGTGGAAGACCAGGTGAGTAGACTCCATTGATAGTCCCTGGAGCTCAGAGATCCTTCTGGCTGGGGTAATGGCCACCAAGAAGGCCGTCTTCCATGACAGGTGTGACATCTCACACCTGTGCACAGGCTCAGATGGTTTGACCATCAGCACAGCAAGCACCATGGTGGTGGTGGCTCATGCAAAGAAAGCCTTGGCCATTGAAAAAGCATCTGACCATTGGCTTACCAGCCCGGCCTGGTATGCAGAGATTGCTGTCAGGTGCACCTTAAGGGTTGTTACTTGTAGTCCCAACTAAGAAAAAGAGAGAGAGAGACCAGAGGTAGTCCAAGATGCTCGCCACAGGGCAGGCAAAGGAATCAAGCTCCTTATCCTGGCACCAAATGGAGAACCTCTTCCATATAAATGCATAGCATTTGCGAATTGACTCTTTTTGGGAGGCCTCCACAATGTGGAGCACATCTTCTGACAGACCCAAGGCCTGGAACTCTAGCTGCTCAGAAACCAGGTCATGAGGTGCAAGGACTGAAAGTCCAGGTGCAGTACTTTTCCCTGTTGGCTGGTCAGCAGATCCCCAGAAGAGCTTTATGACTGTTTGACCATTCAGACCAGTTTAGGTGATCCAAGATTGTTTTCTGGACGTTTGCCATTAAATCATTTGGAAAGGCTATTACAGGCAGTTAAATACCCTATACTACTTCGAACTATACCCTATACTACTTCGAACAGAACTTTCAGGACTCTGTGCTTTTTCGTGGTATTATTAGTGTTAAATTATTTTTCAGAAAGAAGAGTACATTTTTGGAATTAATTAATTTTGTATCATTGCATTTTTTCTTTACTCAGATATTTCACCATAAGCCTTAGTGAACTGTAATAACGAAAGCATTTAATGTGATGGGAGGAAATGTTAAGGCAGGTTTTACATTCTGTACATTTATTGAAAGTGAGTGTGAAGTCTTATTTAAACTTATGAAAGGCGACAGGGATCTTTCCCAATTAGATAATGATAGTGTAAAAACATTGAAAAATAAAGTAGAGAATCTAAAGAACAAGGATTTGAGATTGGATCTACATGGGTTGACACTGGCCAAATAGCTGGAGTTTAAAGGAATACCAAGGGGCCTAAGGGTGACCATTGAACCAAACTTGGGAAATTCAGGATGATATACTCAACAAAAAATGGGATGGAATAAGGACACATTGTAGTGTCGACTTTATGTATGCCCTGGTAGAGGCGGTTATTAGAACAAGAAATAAACTCAGGAAGGAAATCCAGGAATATCAGACCTCTATTCAAACTTTAAGAAAACCAGAAAAATTAACAGAATGGCTAGAGGATGTCAATAAAAAAACTTAAAGATTATGAAAAAATGTTACGGGAAATTAAAATTAGAACATTTTATAGGGATATGGCTGATTACAAAAAAAACTGAATATATACGTATAAAATATTCAATAGGAGATCTACCAGAAATATTGATTCACGCTCTGATAGCTCTGGAAGCTATGCTAAGAGTAGTCATCAGAGTGGTATACAAAAACCTAGGGAACCTTTTTTAGGAGCAGAAGGATCTCAAGAGGTGTTAGTACGAACCATGAAACAAACACAGGAAAGGATAGAGGGCCGGGACCCATGACAGGGCCCTTCAGACAGGTACGAACTAAGGAGAAAAAAGTAATTATAGAAAACAGAGGAACCGGAGAACAAACTGGAGGAGGAAGAGGAAGGGGCAACAGAAGGTATCAGAGAGGAGGGAAATAGTGATTTTTAATTTAAGTGATAGAACACTGTCAGAGGATGAAAAGAAGGTCATATCAAGAGGCCTGTCCTTCTCAATAAGCAAGGAGCTTAACCCTTTCCAAATTGAGATAGATTTACAAAGATTTTTTAGGAAATTATGTTTGAAAGTTCAATTTGCGCATACTGTGGATTCTATTCCAGAAAAAAATAGTTTGAAACTAGCCATAGGCTTCAAATCTAAATACATGCCACAGGTAGGTAGCAATCATGCAGTTGAACATCACATATAGATGGTATACCAACAAATTAAAAAGTTACTTTCTAATCATCAGAGATTGATGGACTTTAATCTAACAAAAAAGGAAAGAGACGCACTTTATGAGTTAGAACAAGATGACAACACAGTTATTAAACCAGCTGATAAAGGGGGTTCCATTGTTATTCAAAATTTAGAAGATTATAGAAAGATATGTCAGGTTCTCCTTCAGGATGCTTTAAACTATCGACCCCTACCTAGGGATCCCATTCCTGAAATCAAATCTTTAATTTTGGATACCCTTCTTGAAATGGAAACAATGGGTTGGTTAAAGAAATGGGAAACAGAAATGTTGGAAACACCCTTTCTCAGGACCTCTATTTCTTATTCTCTCCCTAAAATTCATAAAAATGGTGAGACACCACCAGGGAGGCCAACAGTCTCTGGAATAGACTCCATACTAGAACCCTTGACAAAATATGTGAACTATCATTTACAGCCATTAATTGAGCACATTCCCTCCTATTTGAAAGATACAACTCATGTTTTAAAATTACTTGATGAGATCAATCAATGGGGATTACCCAGAAATTCTATTCTATTGACAATTGATGTCAAAGAGCTTTACACATCGATACCCCATGATTAAGGGTTGGAAACTATAAGTAGAATATTGGATCAAAGAACTGAAGGGTCACGCCCATCCACTAGGACTCTTCTAGAATTGGCAGAAATTGTGTTAACCAGGAATTATTTTAAGTTTGAGGAACAGTTCTTCGAGCAGGCTAGGTGCACCGCTATGGGAAGTACAATGGCGCCAAGCTATGCAAATGCTTTTATGCATGGCTTTGAAATACAATATATCTTTAATACAAGAGATGCTGAACACAATTTTAAAGACAAAATTTATTTTGGAAATGATATATAGATGATATTATAATGATTTGGACAGGTAGCATGGAAGAACTTGTAGAATTTCATATTTATATGAATGCATGTGACATGAATCTCAAAATTTATGTTTAACATTGATATAGCACAAGTAGATTTTTTGGAAATAACCATATATAAAAAAAGAGGAAATTAGAAACAAAACTATTTAGAAAAAAGACTGACCTAAATACAGTACTTCATTGGAACAGTTACCATCCACGAAAGCTCATAGAGAATATCCCATACTCACAACTTTTGAGAGCAAAACGAAATTGTAGTGTTGCACATGAATATGCTAAGGAAGAAAGAGAAATAGTAGAGAGATTCAAGGAGAGATTATATCAAATAGAGAAACTAGAAGGGGCATGCTAAAAGGTCTCACAGATTAAGAGACAGGAACCTTTGAACAGTGATAAAAATTACACTAATTCTAAAGGAGACAGGATTGTTTTCAGCACAGAACATAATACTGTGATGTCAAAAATTAGGAGAGTTCTAATGGGGAACTGAAGAATTCTCCACGGAGACCCAACGACTGAAAAAATATTTGAAAAAAAAAAACGATTGTTGTTTCGAAGAAGACTACAACTATTAAAGACAAGATAGTACATGCACAACATATTAAAATGAAGGCTAAAACAACACAACTACTATTAGGTCCACTTAAAAATGGAATGTTCCCTTGTGGAAAATGTGTGGCCTGTGGACATACATCCAAAAAATAAATCTTTAAACATCCACATACAGGGAAAGAATTTGTAATTAAATCACATTTTACTTGCACAACCACGGGGCTGTATACGTCATACAATGTCCATGTGACCAACTATATGTCAGTAAAACTCTTAGAGAGTTAAGAATTAGGATTTCTGAACACAAAAGCTGCATTAGGAATAAAGATGAAAATTCACCATTGGCTAGACTTTTTAATTTGAGAGGCCATACGCCAGTACAGATTCACTTTTGGGGTTTAGAACAAGTGGTCATGCCAGAGAGAGGTGGAAATTACAATAATAAACTCGAACAGCGTGAACTATTTTGTATGTATGAACTAGGAATAACCAATGAAACATGAGGAAGTGAACTGGCAAATTTTTTGGTAAAAAATGTTTTAATGTGTATCATAGGACAATATTTTACTGGTAGGATTTTGGAATATAAAAATGAAGGAATTTCTGGACTGATGCTGTTGATGGTGAACACGAGTAGAAAGAATGAACAACTTTATAACATTTTTTTATGGTATCATTATGCTTAACAACAATCTTGTGACTTCTAATATTGTTAAATATATAAAGAAATTAACATCAAGGTAACAAATAAGATATATATATATATATATATATACACACACATACAAGAATATGGTGGTGCAGTTCTGATACTGGTAGGATAAGTAGGGAACTAATTTAACAGACAAGAAGCTTAAAATTATGTAAACAGAGTATTTTTAAGCTTTCAAATGTTGCAGGCACTAAGACCCAGACGAAATATGTCTGTGGAGAGAGCTCAGAGTGTTGCTTAGCAACTGCTTTGCTGCACGGAGTGTGATGACATCTTGTCGTCACATGACTCTCTCCACGGACATAAAGAGGTGTGGAGTGGAGAGACACGGTTGCTGCCAGTTGATAACAAGAACGAACGCATGCTGTGGAGGACTCCCCAAGTAAGCCATTATCTTAATTTTAAAATGAATTATAACATGGTCTTGTGATTAAGATACCATTAATGAAGCCTAAGTGAGGAATAGTGGGCCATGCATACTGATATAATTTACCTTATAAACTGAGCGCAGCATGTGTAAAGAAAAGGCTTTAAGTATGCAACAGAGTAACTAAAGTAAGAAAATTACGGATCCAAACACTGGTTACAAGGATGGGAAACATGGTGTTAAAGTCTTGGCAAATCGAGTCTTTCAAAATACTCAGTATGCACATTGAAATAACTGAGGGAAGTTTAGAAATTAACAGTTTATTTTGAGTAAGTTGAACACTGATTCATGCAGATGCGGCAGGTTCGCATAGCGATTGAAGCCAATAAAATCCATATTGTTGTTGACTTACGGGGGAAGCTCCCAAAGATGCATTCTCTTGCTTGTTTAAATATAAACTTGAGATGAAGTATGGAGAAATATTTAACAGGTAAACGGCACAGTACAAATATTACCCTAAAGAATATTAAAACAATAAATTATAAAGATAAGAAGGAAATGCTAACAAACATTAATACAAAAAAAAAAAACCTTTTCCTTTCTATTTTTTGACTTATTAACACTAGGAAGAGTCACTGATCAATGAATGGTCTAGGCAGCAGCTGTGTGTCTCCAAACCAGATTAGAAAGTAAGGCAATGTTATTCACATGCAATTTAAATTGGTGGCTGGTTTAGGGTGATCTGAGTTGGAAAATATATCTTTAAAAGTATGTTATGTATTGCATTGAATTTAAGTCGTTTAATATTCACTTTGATGACATTTTGAGAAGTTTTTTTAATATTGTTTAACATGGATTCAGCCTATGGCAATGGAATTCTGATC
Source organism: Neoceratodus forsteri (assembly GCA_016271365.2). Lineage (NCBI taxonomy): Eukaryota > Metazoa > Chordata > Ceratodontiformes > Ceratodontidae > Neoceratodus > Neoceratodus forsteri. The sequence continues at coordinate 690,866,782 of CM028134.1, forward strand.
TTGAAATAATTTGAAAAAATTTTTTATTTCCAATGTTGGAATTAATATAAAATTTGTATACATTCTTTATAGTTCCCCAGAAGAAGCCTGATTTACAGGCAAAATGTTGGGACTACAGAATAAAGAAATATATTTAATCTTGAGAAACAATGTGTTGGCGATTATTTGCCTGAGCCAGACGAAAACTCTATTTTGATTTGATGAGCCGATTTTCTACGACGAGCTCCACCGATTATTACAAGTAGCATTCTATTATGGTGATTTCCCAGAAGAACTTTATGATTGATAAGCAGATCCAAGCAAAAAGGCAGCTGCCACGGAGGTCTGCTGCTGAGGCTCAGGAGATGTGTGTACCAGAACTGCTGTGGCCAGCCTGAAGCCATCAAGATCATCCTTGCCTTGTCCTTCCAGGCCTTGACCATCACCTTGTGGATCAAGTGGAAGGGAGGGAAGGAATATATGACACCTGGGGTCCAGGACCTCACGAAAGCATCCCCAACAGTGTTCCAAACCGTGGAGGGTGGGCACAAAACAGCCTCAGTTTGGTATTCTCCCAGGTGGCAAAAAGTCCACCCAGAGGGGTGTCCCACAAGAAGAACAGGTGATTCACCACCACCTGATTCAGGAACCACTCATGCGATGTCTCCTACCCAGCTCAGAGCATCTGGCAGCTGACTGTTCACTCCAGTGACATATATCACCAGATCTGCACCCTGACTGGGCATGAGGGTCTAGAAGAGGAGGTCCTCCTGACACAGGGGAAGGGAGTGTGTTCTGCCCTACCTGTTCAGGTAGAACATGGTCATGGTGTTGTCCATCTTGACCTGAACAACATGACCCGACTAGAGGAGTGAATTCCCTCAAAGCTACTCGCACTGCATGAAGCTCCAGCAGGTTTATTTGGTGACGGGACTCCACAGGTGAGCAGAACCCATGGGCTCTGTGGTCTCCTCCCAGGTGTGCTCCCCACTCCACCAGGGATGCATCTGTTGTGAGTGTTACAGTCGGTTCTGGGTAGACAAATGTGATTACTTCCTACAGATGTTCTGGGATTAGCCTGCACTGGATGGCGTCCCACATTGGCTGGATCACTGTGACTGGGTGATCCAAGCGACCTAGGCGCTGGGACCACTGATGGCCCAATTCCCACTGCATGTGGCACATCCTCCAGTAGGCCCAGTGGACCACGCTGGTGCAGGATGCCATGTACCAGAGCAGCCCCAGGAACTTCTGGGCTGGACACAAGAGCCCAACTTGAAATGATCAGGCAAAGGAGGTAAGAACTAGTGCCCAATTTGCAGGGAGGCAGGCCTTGATCCACAGGGAGTCTGGTTCTGCCCTGATGAACTTGATTACCTGCAAGGGTACCAGTTTGGACTTGTCCAGGTTGACCAGTAGGCCCAAGTTTCATCAGATCTGGAGGGCAGATCTCTGGACCACTTGACGGTCTCTTTGGACACCCTGGCCAGCAGCCAGTCATCGAGGTAAGGATATACTCTGACACCTTGGTGCCACAGAAAGGCTGGTACCACTGCCATGCACTTGATGAAGATCCTTTGTGTTGAGGAGAGACCAAAGGGCATGATCTAGAACTGGAACTGGTACAGGATCCCTTCCACCTGGAATCAGAGGTACTGGCGGTGACACAGACAGACTGGGATGAAGAACGCATCCTGGAGGTCCAGGGAGCAAAACCACATGTTTTGCTCCAGAGACAGAATGATCTGATTCACAGTGACTGGAACTTCGCCCATGAAATGGTTCAGATAGTGCAGATCTAGTATGAGGTGCCAGCCCCATGCTTGTTTCAGAACCAGGAAGTACCTGGACACATAGCCTTTGTGGCAAGATAAGGCCATACCTTATTGTTCTAATCATATGTCATGTTATTTTATGTGAGAAATGCATCACAGATGCCCATGGTGGCCCACTGTAACATACAAGGGATCATGGGTACAAAGAAGCCATGGGCCCAAAAATGATGTAATTTCTTGTTACTAGGCAGAGAAATTGTTAGCTTCTGGCCAGGGACTGGATTTTGATTAAATAATTTAAAAGGAGACAAAAGAATAATAAGCAGGGCTGGAAGGCCAGGCATACATTTGTGTCTGAACAGCCCCCAGCATCTAATGGTGCCATTTCATCTGTTTCTCTTTTGTCCTGAAAAGGCCTGCCCCAAGCTAATCTAGTTACAGCTAAATGGACTAGCATTTTAAGTAAATGACTGTACTGAGTGTGGCTTAATTACAGCCATTTCAAAGGGGGGGGGGGCTGGATGGTCTCCTACAATTCTGGTTTAGACTAGCTGACCTCTGAGCCCTTTTTCTCTCATATTCAGAGATGAACATTTGTAATAAAATACTAAAAGCTGACTGGTTGCATAGCCATGGAGATGGCGTGCTAGCCAATTGCAGGGCAAGTCAATACTGATTGGACCTGCCCTTTGAGAAGCCAATGAAACAGGTGTGTAAGACTTGATCAGTGCTTTTGCTTGTGACCTTTTGCCTGTTTGACTTTTGTGTGAAATACTGCATTTGGGACCCTGCCTGCTTAGAGAGCAGAGATAATTTCTTTTTCAAGACATTCTCCTGGACCACTAGAGCCAAGACTTCAGCTACCAAAGCTTTTAAGAACATTTTGCACTTCAAACTCACCTGCTAAGGACTGGAGGTAGAACTTTCAAACTAGTGTTTTCAATGTTTAGTTTTTTTGCATACTTCCATTTTATTTTCCATATCCTGTAACCAATATCTAAAATTATCTAAGTTATTTACTGCATTTATTAATTCATTAGTAAAGCCTTTGGCTTAATTTAAGATCATTCTGCCGGTGTTTTTTTGCGTGTGTGTGTTGGGAAGTTTGTTCAAACTATAGCATGCCTGTTTGACTGCTATGGGCCATACACTATCAAAGTAAAAAGGAGGGGGAAGAATACAAAAGGTCTCAGGAGTGGTCTGTGAGGGTTTGAACCAGTCTCTGCATTTTTGGGGAAAGACACATATAGGGTGTTATAGGGCATCCCCCGAATGCCTATACATGCCTGTGACTTTCTGGTTCAGTGGCTAAGAGGGTTCTCTCCCAGGAACACAGACTCAAGACTGTATTTGCACCCCCTTGCATAGAGAGAGGGTGCACAGGATCCTCTGGCATATGTTCAGTTGTGAAACAGTGAGTGTGCTAAAAAGGACAAAGGAGAGATAACCCTGATCCTGATCACAAGGAGATTCACTATTGCCCAGGGAAATCCATCCCCACAGGAGTGGGCTTGTGACAGCCCTGACTGGCCAGGGCGTCCAAGACATGGGCTATAGCTCCTTTTGTGAGGAGCTGAGCAATGTCTTCTTGAAGGGTGGACAGCATGTCCTGCAACATCCTGGACCTCCATGGAGCATAGTGTCAGTAAGGTGGGAGAGCCTTCTGCCTACCACTTCTAGCACTTACTTGTCCATTGTGATAGTGGACCAACGTGACAAGAAGTGACTTAACTGAACCCCGATGGGTACCACAAACAGGGACAGAACAGGTAGAAGGATGACACCCCCTAACGTGTCACCGTGCAGCTTCTGCGAGGGCACCAGTCAGTGCGGGCAGAGGGGCACCACCACCCCTGCCCCCACCTCTTTTGGGGCCCTGACCTCCAAACTTGGGTTTCAGGCACCACATTTGGCACTTTCCCTGCTGGGGTTGCTGTTGAAGAGGCTGCTGTGGCTGAAAGGGCTGATAACGAAAAGTCTTTTTCTTGGGCTTTTGTTTCAGGTCCTTCTGGAATGAAGCCATAGAGTCAAGTGTGGCAAAGGACTTCTTGATGCAGGGGAGATGTCCCTCCAGCCCAGGGTCAAACAGGGCACTGTCCAGGAAAGGGATATCAGGTAGCTTATGCTGGGTGCTTGATGTTAAGGTGGGAAGACTCAGCCAGGCCCTGCAATGCATGGAGATGGCCACTGCCATGGCACAGGCACAAGTGTTGCCCATGTACAAGACTGTCTGGGGCTGGTGTTTAGGCCATGATTGACCTTGGTCTGGGACCATCTTCACTAGTAACTGCTGGTCAGCAGGGAGGTGAGAAAGGATGTCATCAAAGACTCCCATCAGGGAGTGCTCATTGTTAGTCATCATGATAGCATAGCTCACCTAATGGAAACCTAAGGACACCGCAATATAAACCTTTTTAGCAGCGTAATCAATCTTTCTGGACTCCTTGTCTGGAGGCTTGTCCATGTTCCCCTGGCTCCCAGATTTGTGGAAGGCAGAGTCAGAAACCAGCCCTTCAGCCAAAGGGTGGTATGAGAACCTAGAAAGGGAGCCTGTGGGGACAGTGGACTCACAGACTATACGAGTGGAGGGTGCCAGGCAGGATGCCGGGTGCTGCCAAAACTCCAGAGCTAGTGTCAAGATGGCCTCAGCCATGGGAAAGACAACCCCCAAGGAATAGTCCCTGTCCAAAATGTTTGTGAAAGGGTACTTCACCCTTTTCTGGACTGGCTCAAGCAGGACTGACATGGACTCTGAAATCAATCAGATAAGAGCTCTGAAAGACACCAGTCCATGGTTGGTGGTCAGTTCCTCGACTGATCCCCGGTCAAGGATGTCAATCCCCTAGATGGTTATGGACGAAAGGTTTGAGTCATCTAAGGACTCCTCAAAAATGGCCCTTGACTGTTTCTCACCACTGACCACCCAAGTGTCAGCTTGGGAGATCTCTACTAATAACCAGCCTGGCAAGCCACCTGCCAACCGGGCCTCCTTGCTCAGAGCACTCATATTCAGTTGTGGTGTTAGCAGCGCTACTCAGGGTAGGGAAGCAGCTGCTGGAAGCACCTGCAAGGTGTGGACTGATGAAGGCATCACTGGAAACTGCCAGGTGACTGGAGGTCCAGGGGGTAAATGGCCTTACCATGCCCCACAACAGCCCATTGTTGCCAGAGGAGATCCTCTTAGCACCACGCATCTTGTGGCACTGCCTCTCTTCACCCAAGGATGAGGAAGTCGAAGAGCATCAATGGCGATGCCTCCCAGTTGACTGGGATCAAGAATATGAACGCCTTTGATCGAGACCTTGACTGTTGACAAGACAGTCAATGTTGAAGGGAGCTTTGTGGCAGGTCGTGGTAAATCACATGCCTGGCAACATTAAGCAAGACAGACTTGGAAGGGTTGACTGCCAGTGGAGGCAGTTCCCAAGGTGAACCAGTCGGGGACACTGACCGGTTCACATCTTCTTGAGGACTGGGAGCACTGTGGTCCGGGAGATTGAGTTTTGATCTTGTTTGACAATTGATGGACAGGCTCGTGGAAGATTTCCATGGCCTGCTCAACTGGAGCCAAGGTTGACAAGCTCAACGGGGTACAGAGGAGCTCATGACCTAAGAGATCTCAACCAAAGTTGAGCAGTCCGGGGAGTCGAAGGATCAGGAGGACCTTGATCTCCCCCCATGCTATGACCGGCAGCAGCGACGTTTGCGTTTTTTTACCATGATGGGCAGGGCTCTCCCCAAGGTCTGGAGGGCCAAGAAAATATCATGGAGCCTTTCTGAGAAGGACGCTCTGATGATGGCCCCAGCTGGGAGCAGCACCAAGACTGAGGAGGTACCCAACTCAGCCACTGAGGCTTTCTTATGGCCCTTAGGACAGATCTTTTGATCCCCCCTAAAGGAAGGCTTAGGGTAAGCCAGTGCATCCAATCTTCTAGGGATTCCAGAAGCATCAAGAGACATAGCCCACACCCAGCCATGTCATGCTGCCTGCCCAGGCAGTACAGGCATGTGCCATGCAGGTCAGTGACTAACATCTTCTACAACACAATATGCAAAATATGAAACCTGGCTGTTGTTGCTGTATTATCGATCACTGTGCAGAGTCGAAAGGGCCTAGAACAGAATCGAATTAGCAATGAAAACTTTGAAAATATGGGTTCGCCAATGGTGCACTAAATCCTAAGCAAAAGTCATGAAGGAGGTGACATATTCTTCCAGCAGAAAGAAAGATCTGATGTCATGAGGTGGAGTTGGGGGATATATACCGGCCAGGTGGTGGGAAGAATGTAGCGTCAAGATGTTCGACGAATCAGCGCTTCCAGTGGAGTTGCCAGAGTGTGGACAGTTAACTGTATCCACATCCCTAGAATAGTTACTTACATGGAATGAAGGTTTAGGAAGCCAGGGTTAGTACAACAGACTTAGAATGTATTCAAAATAAATTTATGAGATCTTCACTCATCTTTTCTATTTATAATCCTGGTGCTCATTTAAGAGCTGAGGTGGGTTGATAGACCCTTACCACTGGTGCTCTTCAGAGCACTGAATTACTGTCAAACAGTAAAATTAATGCCTGATGGAAGACTCCCAAAATTAGCCTATAATAATTTGAAAATCTGAATTTGGGTAAACCCAACCTTAGTCAGCTTGCAATCTTAAAATTACAGATTAAGAAAAATGGATATAGAATCAACTGTCCATTTTACAGAATGAAATATTTTTCATCTTAGCTTGTTTTGTTCCATAGCAAGAGAAAGAATTACAAATATTAAAATTCAAATCAGGTATGGCTAGAAGAGCCAATTCCCAAATTCTCAAGCTGTATGGTGATGTGAACTTCTTGGGAATCGAATATTACCTTAAGTATTGCATATGAGTGTAGTACAGAAAACATCTGGCTAAACATGTTTTGTTCAATGGCAACAAAAAAATTAAAGATATTCAGATTTACTCAGCTATTGCTAGAAATGAAAGTTACATTGTTACCATAACTGTTGATTCGCTTACTGTCTTTTCTAAAGATTGCCACTAATAGGTCTGTATTGGAGGTGCTAGGACCTCTCAGAAGCCAGAACCTTTCTGAAGGGCTGGCAGTGCGAGTAGGACCCAAATGTCCACTGGTAGACAGAGGTGCCATCCCCCAACTGCCTCAGTACCTTTTTATTGAGGAGGTAAGCAGCATGAACCTAACAAATAATCTATTTAGTTAACCTAAGGGCAAAAGATAGCCCTGGTTGCCCATGTAAGAAGGATCGCCAAACACAGTGTCTTCACAGCCCAAACCAAACCAAACCAAACACAAAGGGGTGAAGACCAACACAACAGTACTGGAGTGATTCTGGGGGACAATCTTAGCTTAGCTGATGAAAATCAAAAAGAAACATGGAAATAAATCTAATCAACAAAGTTAATGACAACAAAAAGCAGTTCTATAGTTACATAAGAACACTAAGAGGAAACCAAAAGGGGATAGGTCCAATAATAACAAAGAATGTCATACTAACAGAAGAGGTGGATATAGCGACAGAGTTAAACACATACTTCCTAAGTTTACACGAACCAAAAGAAGAAATCCAGAACCCCAAAATTAACTACGAATAAATACATTCCAATCACTGAAAAAGAAATCATTGCAATAATAAGGGGACTAAAATCTAGTGGCTCAGCAGGCCCAGATGGTATAACCCCAGGGCTCTTGCAGGAGTTACCAAATGAACTAGCGGGACCACTGACGTACCTTTTTAATCTATCCTTGAAATATGGGACAATAATTCCAGAATGGGGACAAGCGTTTATAACACCAATACATAAGACGGGATCCAGATCAGAAACAAAAAACTACAGGCCTATTAGTCTAACATCAGTTTTAGGTAAAATTCTAGAAAGAGTCATACAGCAAAGAATACTAAATCACCTGGCAAATGAAAGGGTAATAGACAGCTCTCAACATGGATTCACCAAGGGTAGATCTTACCTCACCAACACATCATCTTTTTTTGAACCAGTGAGTGCAGCATTGGAAAAAGGGGTACTGGTGGATGTTATATATCTAGACTTTGCCAAGGCCTTTGACAAAGTATCCCATAAAACACTAATTGAATATCCATATAAAATGAAGTTAGAACCTAGTATAGTGGATTGGATTACATCATGGCTGGAAAACAGAAAACAGAAAGTGATAATAAAAGGTTATCAATCTGAAGGGGGAGATGTGACAAGTTGAGTGCCCCAGGGCTCAGTCCTGGGGCCTACACTGTTTAATATCCTGGTTAGCACACTGCAGGCATCAAATAATGCATGGATAAGTAAGTACACCCATGACTGTAAACTAGAAGGCCTAGTACAAACTGTTTCTGATGGACAGAAAATCCAGGATAACCTAGACAAATTAACAGCCTGGACCAAAAACAATACAATGCTGTTTAACATCACTAAATGTAAGGTGATGCACCTAGGGGTCAGGACCTCTAACTTTGCACATATCTGGACAACACGGTATTAGAGACCACTACAGAAGAAAGGGACCTGGGAATAATAACAAATAAGCTAACCACAGACATGCATATCAGAGCTGTCATAAAATATTAGGCTGTATTTTATCTAACATACAAAGAAGAGATTCAAAAATAATACTCCCACTGTATACTAGTTTAGTCCGACCACACATAGAATACTGCTCCCAGTTTGCAATGGTAAATACCGCCAAAAGCCAGAAACTAAAAGAGGAAGTACAAAGAAAAATAACAAAAAAAAAATAAGTGGGTTACAACACCTGACATACAAAGACAGACTAAATAAAATAGGGCTATACCAGAGTACAGACAGCCACGAGGAGACCTTTGCTTAACATTTAAAGCAATCAAGGATGAGTGCTTAATGGAATGTATAGGATTTCAAAAAAGCCTGGTGCAAAACAAGAAAACAAGGTCCCATGACTATAGACTTAAGGGAGAAAATAACACAACTAAGAAACGCTGTGACTTCTTCACACATAGGATCATTAATAGTTGGAATACACTTGCAAAACACATAGTGTTAAGTAACAACATTAATACATTTAAATATAGACTTGATCAGTATATGGATGAAAAAAGATACATGTTCCACCTATCGACAGAACAGATGGCGAGTTCATTAAGGACAAGTTGTCCGCAGAACTCATATCAAACTATGAAACTATGGGTGGGTGCAGTAATCTATGGAAAAAATATTTAGGAAGAGCAACAGTTACGGTAAGTACATAACTTTCCTATCTTCCAAGAAATCAATCTTCTCTGTAGATTTCCAATAATGGGTCAGAAGCCCACGCTCAGAGAAGGTCCCCCGGATTAGGGAGGCTGGAGCTCAGGGCTCACTCAGGATAGAAATCCATTTAGAATTGTCCTGCCAAAAGTGGTATGCTGCCTGGCCTGGATATCCAGGGCATAGTGTTTGGTAAAGGTATGCACTGTGGTCCAAGGTGCAGCCCTGCAAATTTCTCCAACAAGCACAAAGCATATTTCTGCCAGGGAAGTGACAACTGCTCTAGTGGAGTGGACATGTACCTTGTATCCAGTTTAAGCTGAGCCATTGCATAACAGTGGCGAAGGTAACTTACAATCTAGGCTGAAACGCACTTGATTGCGACAGGCATGCACCATTTGATTAGGGCCAAAAGAGACAAAACAGCTGTTTTGACTGTTTCTAGTCCATAGTCCTGTCTAAGTCAAACATCCAGCGAGTGGAGAGTCCTTTCTTTCTCATTATGGAAGTTGGCAGAATAGGTAGGCAGAATTACAGCCTGATTAACATGGAACTACACCACCACCTTAGGTACAAACTGGGTGTGTACAGAGGACTACCTTATCTTTATGGAAAACAGTATATGGATGATCTGTGACTAAAGCATGGATTTCAGATACTCTGTGTGCTGAGGTGACAGCTATAAGAAATGCTGCTTTAGAAGTTAGAAACTTCAACCCGCAAGTTGCAACAGGCTTGAAGGGCTTGTGAGTAAGCATATCCAGTACAAGGTTGATATCCTAGGGAGCTACCGGTTTCACCACCACGTTTCCTGATAGGAGGCCTCTTGTGTGCAGAATATCCCTAAGGAATCTCAAACAGTGGCAGCTATGCCAAAGAGAGGGCACCTACAGGTTTGTGGTATGCTGATATAGCACGTAAGTGGACCTTAACTGTGGATTACTGCAGGCCAGCATCAAAAAGGGCTATTGAGAACTCCAAAACCAGGGTCCACGGAGGTTTAAGGTAGCAAGGATCCCAGAGAAATCATTTTGAATTTTTCTCAATCCATGTATTTGTTCCAATTCCTGAGGTCAAAAATGGGGCATGTGCCCCAATGTCTTTTGTACTGGCCTGCAATCTCCTGTGCCAGAAGCTCTGACATGAGCTGACAAAGGGAGTAGTCTTCTGGGAAAATTCTTCTGGATGGTTTCCAACAAGTCCAGGGTGTACGCTTCCTGGATAATCCTTAGAACTCATTTGTCTGTCGAGATGAATTCCCACGGATGGTAGAACTGGGTTAGGCGCCCCCTTCTAGGGAGGACTGATCCGCCTCAAGCAGCTGAAGTAGACCTGAGGCCGGAGCTTCAGATGGTGGCACTGAGCATTTTGGTGCTTGTGCCTTTGGCTGCACTTTCTTCTGGGCCTGGGAAGGCTGGGATTTATTGTTTTGGGCATCCTTGCCCCTACCACAAAAGGACTGCTTGCTGTGAACAGCCACGTCCTCTTCCCCTTTGTGGGTTATAGGGAGCCGACCTGGAAGTCTTAAGAGTCATTCTTATTTCATTTGACTCTTTAATAGAATGCTCCACCTACTGTCCACACAGATAAATGCTATCAAAGGGCACATACTCTTTATTAACCAATTACTTTTTTGTGTAATAATTGTGAGACGCTTTTGTATGCAGATGATTTAATAGTGTTTCATCAGGCAAAACAACTGGATCAACTTACTGTGGTTTTGTAATCTGATTTTCAGAAAATTTGTTCCTGGTTTTCCAGTAGTTCTATGGTTGTAAAAGTGAAAAAAACTAAATTGATGCTTTTGGAAAATCGCATGTTACAGAATAACTATTGCTTGCAGGTTCATGACTTGGGTGGGACAATAATCGAACATGTGCCCGAATGTAAACATTATGGCGTATTTCTTGATTCAAATCTTTCTTTTTCTTCTCAAGCGGTAAATATTAGTCATAGTATTAATGATAAATTAGATGTTTTATATACAGTAAGTTACGAAAATTTCTGCCCTATGCTACACGGTACTCAATTGCAAGGGGTTCCTTGTTACCGAATATTGATTATAATGCTGGCCTTTACTTTAATCTCGGTGTTAGAGAAAAATGCCCTGTCTGTTGTATACAGCAGCATTTGTCATTTTGTGTTGGTATCTGTTCCTTGGACGCATCGTTTTTTGTATTCTCAACTGGGGTGGTTATCTCCAGGCTGTAAATTTGCTTATTTTCTGGGATGAAAAATTTTCAAGCTATCTACAGTAAATCATTATATCCTCTTCAAGATTTGGTTAATATTCGGCCTCCCATTACTGGTTCACGATCAGCATCTGGTACTTTTTTTTCTCTTTTGGGCCCCAACTGGCATCCACTCAGTGTCGTCCCGCCATGTCTGCCTTTTGTCAGCGAACCCCCTCATCCAGCCTGCACCTCAGGTCACCCCCACCCAAGGTGGGGCCACCGGCTTCCCGGTGGGTCTTCTATCAGGGTGGACAGGGGGTCTCAACCACGAAGTGGGAACCGGCGCTGGCATCATATGGTGCCAAATTTTCTGCATACTAGTTGAGGCGGGGATGTGCAATGATGTCCAGCGTCCGCCGCGCTCCCCAACCTAGGTGGTGCCGGCATGGAGGTTCCCCAGCCTCTGCCAGGGGTTGCATGGTGCTGGACACTCTACCCCCTTCCCCACGGAGAAGGAGACCAGTCCAAAGGATGCTCAATCCTTCTCCCCCCAGCCAGCCCTCTGATGTCCCAAGTCCGTTCCCGAACCCTGGTTGTCAGCGTTGCAGTCGGGCACCCCGCCCCTGCGCTGGCGAGCTGGCCTAGCATCTGGTACTTTATTAAATACTCCCATTTTAAATCCAAACAAGGTTCACGTGCATTTATATCGTCAACACCATTTTTTTGAAATTCAATTCCAGGAAATTTACGAGTGGAAATGTCCCTGAATTTGTTATTAAAGTTGGCAGAATAATTATTGTCTATGGACAAGTGTAAATGTTTCAATTAATGTTAAGCCTGCTCCTCTTGTATCAATAATTATGGTTTATGTATTGTAATACTCTTTGTTACGTGACTTGTATTTATTTCTGGTTGGGCCTGAAAATGGGCTTTGCCCAGTGCGCTTACCTGGTTAACAAATAAAAACAAACAAACATTCATAATCTGTTACTGGATGTCCAGGGTATAACCAGCCATCTGCAGCCAAGAGTGCTGCCTAGTGCAAATACCTGCAGTCACAGATCAAGCTGCTGCATCAAAGGCATCCGTAGAAGCTTTAAATTGGTGGCTGTTAGATTCAATACCTTGTTTAACAGTGAGCAGCATCTCTTGTTTTACCTCTATGTCCAGCCTCTGTCAGAGACTTAAGCTTGCAAAAGAAAGAGTACTCATCTGTAGAGAAGTGCCCCTGGCAACTATCTGTCCTCAAGCCAAGGGTAGCTGAGGCACAGACACACTTGCCCATGGTGTCCACCTTACACAACAACATAGACTTTGACGGCAGATAAGGACCACTTGGCCCACCCAGTCTGCCCATTTCCCTACCTAACGGATAAGCTTCAGATTCTAGTTAACCAACAGCCTACTTCCTGCCACCCCCCACTACAACTGCTTTGTCTGTCCCATGCATGTTTGAATTCCCCCACTGTTTTAGACCCAACAACCTCCCCAGGAAGGCGGTTCCACGCATCCACCACTCTCTCCGTGAAAAAAAATTTCCTCACATTACCCCTGAGCCGCCTCCTCTATCTTTAAATTGTACCCTTGTTCTTACACATCTCTTTTTCTGAAAGATGCTACCCTCCTGGACTTTGTTGATTCCCTTGAGGTACTTGAACGTTTCTATCATGTCTCCCCTGTCCCTCCTTTCATCAAGGGTATACATATTAAGCTCTCTCAGTCTCTCTTCATATGGTTTCTGATGTAGACCCTGCACCATTTTAGTTGCCCTCCTCTGGACTGCTTCCATCCTGTCTATGTCCTTACGTAGATGAGGTCTCCAAAACTGCACACAGTACTCCAGATGGGGTCTCACCAACTGTCTGTACAGAGGGGTAACCACTTCCCTTTTTCTACTTGTGATGCCCCTTCCAATGCATCTCAGTATCCCCCTGGCTCTCCTTACTGACTTCTCATATTGCTTCCCAACCTTTAGATCATCTGATATGACTACCCCCATGTCCCTTTCCATTTTTGTTGTTGTTAGTACCTCCCCTGCTATTGTGTACTCTTCTCCTCGGTTTTTGTTTCCCAGGTGCATTACTTTGCACTTCTTTGCATTGAATCTAGGTTGCCAAATGTCTAACCATCCCTCCAACCTTGCCAAGTCCCTTCTCATCCTTTCAACCCCCCCCTTGTGTATCAACTCTGTTACAGATCTTTGTGTCATCTGCAAAGAGGCATACCTTTCCCTTCAGACCCTCTGCAATGTCACCTATAAAGATGTTAAAGAGGACTGGACCTAGTACTGAGCCATGAGGTACTCCACTAGTGACCCCCCTTTCTTCGGAATGTGTTCCATTCACTATTACCTTCTGTGTCCTGTTGTACAGCCTGTTTACTACCCAGGCTGCCACCCTGGGACCCACTCCCAGGCTGGCTAACTTGATTTTGTGCGGGACTGTGTCAAATGCCTTGCTAAAGTCTAGGTAGGCCATATCCATAGCCCCTCCCTGGTCTATTACTTTGGTCACCCAGTCAAAGAAATCGTCTGACATGACCTTCCTGCTGTAAATCCATGCTGCTTTGGGTCCTCTGCCCCGCTGACCTCTAGGTACTCAACAGTTCTTTCTTTCAGAAGTGATTCCATCATTTTCCCTACCACTGAGGTCAAACTTACAAGTCTGTAGTTTCCTGCTTCTGCTTTGCTCCCACTTTTGTGAAGGGGAATCACATCTGCCCTCCTCCAGTTCTCAGGTACCACCCCATCCTCTCATAATTTGTTAAAAAGTGTGGTCAGTGATGTCACTAGGTCCTCCCTTAGTTCTTTTAGGATTCTGGGGTGAATCCCGTCAGGCCCCATTGCTTTGTCCACCTTGAGTTTTAAGAGTTCTTTCAGGACTCTCTTCTGTAAATGGACTGGTGTCAACCCCCCTTCCCAGAGTGCTTCTATTGTCTGGTTTAGGTAACTCCTCCTCACCTTCTTTTGTGAATACTGAGCAAAAGTATTCATTCAGTAACTCTGCCTTTTCACTGTCTACCTCTGCCCACCTCCCCTCTCCCTCATTAATCTTCACTATTCCTCCCTTAACCTTTCTATGTCCCTAATATACCTATAAAAGGTTTTATGCCCCTTCTTAACTGAATCAGCTATTTTTAACTCGGTTTGGGCTTTTGTTATTCTGACTGCCTTCCCCACTTCTTTCTGCTTTAATTGATGCAGTTCCCTGTCGTGCACCTTCTGTGATGCCTTATACTTTTTGAATGCAGCCTTTTTCTCCTTAACCTTCCCTGCCACCTCTTTTGAGAACAGTGTTTTTTTACTCTGCTTTGTTTTCTTTATCTGTTTCACACAAAGGCTTCTGTCCCCAATGCCGCCCGTGCTTAAGGGATGGTCCCAGGGTCATCCTCAATGCTGACAATGATGTTCCCAGGCCCCCATCTGGTGTTGCTGAGGCCACTTCTTGCTTCATGCATTGGCGCACGTGTATCTTCCATAACTCCTCATTAGTTGGATGTGTGGTGACCTCCTTGGGCACTATGGCTTTGTCATTTTCAGCTAGAATAACAACCTCATCTGCTACTGGCAGAGTAAAATACAAGGTATTAGATTTAGGTGCTACAGATTTCTCATATGCCTGCTTAGGGACAGCTGCCACAGTAGCAGACCTCCTCCAAGCCACCTCAGAGCATGTCTACAGGGACAGCTGGATGGGAGGAATTAGAAAGACCAGGATATTAGGCACGTTTAGACGCTCCAGTTGGAGATGCCTAGCCTTCTCAATGGTTGCTGGCTCAAAATTCAGGGCAGAATGCATATTTCTAAGCAGAGCCTAAAAGGAGAGATCCTCCTGAGGTATGGTGACAGGAACCGGTTCCGGGTTCTCTAAACCATAGTACCAATCATCAACCTCACTACTGGAGATGATGAGGTCAGGATCTAACTTTTCTACCTCTATTCCATCCACACCTGGAGGGTAGAAAAGAGGGGGTCAAAAGTGCGACAGCACAGGAAGTGGCCTCAGCAACACCAGATGGGGGCCTGGGAACGTCATTGTCAGCACTGAGGATGACCCCGGGACCATCCCTTAAGGCATGGGTGGCAGCATCGGTGCATGTGTAGGCCCTGAAGGACCAAACAACAGTGCTGGACTGCTAATGGTGTCAACCATGCTGCTGGTCCTGGAACACCTGCGATGACACCGTGGCTGCCTCCATCCCCGAAGGGACAGAGACAACACCACAGGTGAGGCAGGCTCTGGTGATGCCAACAGTGGCCCCGGCCCAGACTCTGGAGTTGAAGCCAGCTGTGTGCATAAATCAAGAAGCACTGAAGAGGGTGTCAGCTCAGTTGAAGCCAACACCAAAAACAGTACCGCTTCACTTGTAAGCTTCACCCACTGCTTCATAAGAGCTGCCCAATGGCCAAACTGTCCATTGAAGTCCCCTCTATTGGAAATCTAGGATAGAGCCTTCAACCTCACAGGCCCAGGCATTGCTGGTGTTGTTGGCGATGACAGTGGGAAATCCGGACCCACAGAAGTTGAGTGTGTCACAGCAGAAAGATCAAAGGATGACCTAGACCAGTGCCATTTTTTCCCCCTTATGCCTGAAAGAGGTAGAGGCCCAACAGTGCAAAAACCCCCCCGATGCTGAGCATGTGCCGGATCTGCACTGTTCATCCTCCTGGGCACCGGACTGCTCATTGCCAGAATACCCACCCAGGGAGAGGTGGTGGCCAGACACAGCCCTAGTGTCAGAGTAACTTGTCTACTAAGGCTCACAAACTTCTTTTTCGGCACTGGAAAGAGGCCAGTGGTTGTTTCATCTGGCCGTTGAGATCTAACAGTTGGTGAGCTTGGTGGCGGTTGGAAATGTAAGGGAGGCATAAAACCACTTAAAACAGATACTGTTTTATCACCAACTTCTTGGGTATTCTTGTATCATCCTGGGACTGGAGTGGGAGTTCGGCTCCGGAGTGGGCTTAATGTGACAAAACAATTAAGTTCATAGCGGTTTCCCTTGACATAGCTGCACTTCGGTCCTTTTAAGTTTTGGAATCTGTAAGGTCTCAGGAGTTGTCCCCCACCCCACAATCTGCTTACTTGTGCTGTGGCTGGTGAGAGCAAGAAATCTGAATCTTTGTTGATGGTCTATCAGTTTGGCTACAGGAAAACCTCTGAAATACATTCTGGACAAACTTACCCTTCTTAGTGGCAGGAGGCAGAGGCTCAATTAACTTTTTAAACTGGCTTTATTATTTTTGCTGGCTACAACCTGGAGCTAGTCAGAGTAGGTTTCAGGCTGTTATGTGCAGCTCATTTGATCTTATCTTTATCATACTCCATGCAAGTTTTTATCTTTATTTGGTTTGCATTTTAAAAATGTGTATGTTGTTTTCGAATGGTGGTATGTATACATAGAAACATAGAAACATAGAATTTGACGGCAGATAAGGACCGCTTGGCCCACCCAGTCTGCCCATTTCCCTACCTACTGGATAAGCTGCAGATCCTAGTTAACCAGCAGTCTACTTCTTTCTACCCCCAACCCCCAGAATTGCCTTATGACTGTCCCATGCATGCTTGAATTCCACCACTGATTTTGACTCCACAACCTCCTCCGGAACATGTGGTTGTATGATAGTTGCATGAGTTGTGTATAGTTTGAATGTGGCTGGCTGGTTTGGAGAATTTTATTTTATGATGTTTTGGTTAATTAGAAATTCTTTGTATTAGTTTAGGGTGAATCAGGTGATTGGGTGAAGGGTGTTTGGGTGGGTCAGATATTTTGTTTTATTGGGATATTTCTGGGAGTCAAAATGTGTGGAGGAGGAGGTAGTGGTGTCAGGCAGATTTACTCTAGATGCCACCCATGGAAGTTCTGGCCCTTTGTTTTAACCCATTAACCCTCCCTGCAGTGGTTTTCAGCCGCTGCAGGGGGCTGGGGATTATCAGGAGGTGCAGCACTATCCAGAGTGGGGTCTGGAGTGCAATGATTGGGGGGGGGGGGCATAGATTGCAGTGGGGAGGACCAGGAGGTATCCAGGGAAGGTGTAAAATCATGATAAGAGACTGCCATGCCTGTTTTCCCAACAAGCAGGAAGTAGCTAGGTCTGCTCCTCCCCTTGGGGTCGTGCTTTGTAATGCAACGTCACCAAGGAACAGAACAGTGATAATGCATGATTTCATTGCTGATCCCTTGACTGACCTTGTTTGCATCACCAAGACCTGGTTGGGAGACACCTCCGGCCCTGTGCTGGAGGCGTCAATCCCACCGGGTTACTTGGTAGTACACTGCCTGAGGTGGGACTGCTGGGGGTACCCATTTGTTTTAAAACCACACTGGGACTCTCTGCATACCCCATGGGAATGGTATACCATCAAGATCGTGAAGAGATGTGCACATGGTTGAAAACCGCTTGACTGCGTGGTTAGTGAACCCATCAGAACTGTTTTTTCTGAGTATGTTGTTGTTGGATGTGTCTTAGGTACTAGTTGCAAAATCATTCTTGTATCCTGTCTGCCAGAGTATGGGAGTGATTTTATGTAGGAACTGGCAGACTTCACGGTTGAACAGGTACTGCGTGCCCCCATACTTTTGGTGCTGGGGTACTTCACTGCCTGAATCAATGAAGGAACTTTACCCCTTGGTCAGCAGCTCCTCCAGCTGTTGACCTCGCTGGGCCTAACACAGGCTGTTACCTCTGGCACACATCAGCACAGACACACCCTGGGCCTGATCTTCTCATTGGGTCTTGACATAAGTGCAGTCAAGGCTGATTTGGTCTGTTGGTCAGATCATCATGCAGTGTCTTTCCTTTGCTGGGCCCCCTGTTTTAATTACTCCTCCTGTGGAGGCGAGTTGATACCATCCAAATACAATTTGGAGCCTTGCAATCTCCTAGCGGTATTGGACATCTCAGGGCATAATGCTTGCCTCTGCACAGGATTGTGAGAATGTCATGGAATACTATAACACTGCTCTTACGTTTGCCTTAGATTCCTTCACACCTTACCATGTTTGGCCCTTGACAACCTGTCACAATTCTCTTTGGCACTGTGCTGAGCTGCACTGGTTGAAGACTAAGGGATGGAAATTAGAGCATTTGTGGTTTAGATCCCATTCTGTGGATGGTACATTGGTGTTGAAAACTCACTATGGTAAGTATCAATGAGCAATCATTCTGCAAAAGACAGAGTTCCTGTCACGGATGACTGCCGCATTAAGAAATTGGCCGGCTCAGCTCTTTTGCACCATGGCCAGGTTAATTAATGCATCCTGCTTGTGGTTCACTTGAGTGTTTTCTGCTGAAAAATGCAACGAGTTTAATAATTTCTTTTCTGATAAGGTGCCCTCCATCAGATCAAATATCTCTTCAAACAGCCTGTCACAGGTCAGTGGTGGTCGGGCTTGGAGTGGCAGTGTCAATCTGCCTGCTTAGGGTGAGTTTTGGCTAGTTGTTGAACAGGTGCTCTAAAGGATTGCAGGTTTGCACCCCACCAGCTGTTTACTGGGTCCTGGACTTACCAGGCTGCTTTTAGGCTGTGGGGAGGCCTTGGATCCAGTTATTTTCCAGATCGTTGGGTGTTCTTTGAGGGAGGGTGTCTTTCTTTATGTCCTATGGAGGGCAGTGGTTAGGCCCCTTCTGAAAATGGCATCCTTGGACCCTGACGTTATGGAGAATTACAGATCTGTCTCAATCTCCCCTTTTGGACAGGTTATTGAGCATACTCATTCAGATGGAATGCATCATGGCTTACAAACAGACTTCAAAAATTCCAGATAAGAGGTTTCTTGCCTAGTGAGGGAAGGGTCACCAGTGGAGTGCCCCAGGGATCCATACTGGACCCTAAGTTGTTCCATATTACGATTTATACAGTAGGGGTGAAGGTATATGTCATTGAATATATACCCATAAAATTACTCCCACTGTATAACTAAATGATGGCATATCCACAGTGGAATAAGTTTCATAGGCTTCATAGGTGCTTCAGAGCTTTTCAAATACCTTCGTCTGTTATAGCTCGCCATTAATTTAAGAATAATTCACAATATTATTAGTGATGAGGTGGATGTCTAGGCGTGTCTTAAATATGTCCATGCTGCTACTGGCCACAACTTCAATTGTGAGTTCATTCCATATCTTGATCATCCTAACTGAGAACCACTGCTTCCTTTTTTTTGTTCTAAATTGTTCACCCTCTAGCTGCAGGGGGGTGTGCTCTAGTATTGTACGCCTGGTCCCTCAGTACAAGGCCTAGTTGTTCCCACAGTATCGTATCAGTTAGTGCCCTGTAAATCATACACATGTCCCCCCTTAGCCTGCGATATTCCAGGGAATATAGTCCTAGCAACTTGAGTCTGTTCGTAGTCCATCCCCCTGACCTCCTTTATCCGATGGGTGGCTCCCCTCTGTACCCTCTCGATGGCCTTTATGTCACCTTTGCCTCCAGGTCCCAGAACTGTGCTCAGACGTGGGGCCTCACCAGGGAGGTATGCAGAGGCAGTATAACCTCCCTGTTCCTACACTTTATGTGTTTAATACAGTGTAGTACACTACTAGCTTTTTTGATGACTAGGTTGCAATGCAACTTAGGGCTAAGGTCGTTGCTAATTCTAATGCCAAGATCTCTCTCATCCTGTACAACTCTTAATGCCGTCCCCACCCCCCAAGAAGTACTGAGCCTGGGTATTGTTCTTCCTGAAATGCATAACTGTGCATTTGTCGATATTAAAGGTAAGTTTCTTGACTTTTGCTCAGTATTCTAGTTCTCCCAAAGCTGTTTATAAGGTATTTCTGTCTTCTTGATTGTTGACAATATGCCAATGTGGGTGTCACCTGCAAAATTCCACAGCCATACACCAGTTGTGTTCAGAATGGAAATATAGACATTAAAGAGACAAGGGCCAAGCACTGACCCCTGGGGCATCTCACTGGCCACCTCCACCCAGTCTGAGTACAATCCCTTTACGCATACTCACTGTTTCCTATCCAAGAGCCATGCCATAATCCACCGTGTTATCTTTCCATTTACCCCATGCTCAATTAAGGCATCGACAAGTTCCCCATGTGGGACTTTGTCAAAAGCCTTCGAGAAATCCAAAAAGATGACATCGACAGAGTCTCGGTTGTCGAAGGCCTTACTAGTTTTACCATAGAATTCTAGCAGGTTAGTCTGACATGACCTACCCTTGGTGAACCCGTGTTGTGTACTATCTGTGTTTTCAGCTAGTAATTCAGTAATGTGATCCTTTATGATACCCTCTAGGACCTTACCCAGTACTGCTGTCAGGCTAATTGACTATAGTTCGCAACCTCCTGCCTAGATCCTTTTTTATGAATGGGCACCACTGTAGCTTGCCTCCAGACCTCAGGGACTTGTCCATCATTTACAGATCTTAAAAATATAGCTGTAACTGGGCCTGCCAGTGGCTCTGCCAGATCTTTGATGACTCGTGGGTGTAGGCCATCAGGGCCTTGTAGCCTTATTAGAATCAAGCTTCTGAAGTTGTTGCTGCACCGTTGTGACATCTAATGTCAGGCCATTTTCAGAGTTTTAGTTCAGATGGGTTTTTGTGGCAACAGTTTTTGTGTTGAAAACAGAGGAGAAATAATGGTTAGACTGCTCTGCCATCTGTTGATTATTGGTGGTCATAGTCCCTTCTTGATTTTTTAGTGGGCCGATATATTTACCACCACCCTTCTTTTTATTTACATATGTGTGGAAAGGATCTGTAATTATCTTTGACCTTGCTGGCTAATTTAAGCTCATGTTTGTTCTTTGCAATCCTAATACCTTTCTTGGATTTTTTCAGGCATCTCTTATAAGTATCCCAGCATGTTTGATTGCCGCTGAAAATAAACTGCCATGTGGATATGTCACAAGTAAAATAATCCACTCCAGATACTGTATGTCACCTCTACTCAGCTAAACTGTTTCTTAAACACAATTACTTAAAGCAGTAGTGCAACGAAAATACAGGTTACTCACCTGTAACAGGAGTTCTAGGAATGGTATATGTTGTTCATCCACACTCATTGGCAGGTATCCTTGCCGCTTTAAATCTTGCCGGAAGGTCTTCAAGCTTGCTCCTCCCACCCACCCGGGTGGTATAACTCGGCTCCGCCTTCCATGACGCCAGATCTGGCCCACTGGAAGCTCAGGCCAGGCCGGCCGGGAGGTAGGGAAATGGTAGGATGAAACACATATACCATTCCTGAACTCCTGTTACAGGTGAGTAACCTGTATTTCTAGGGACATGGATATGTTGTTCATCCACACTCATTGGCAGACTCCTAGCAGTTCTCCGGAGGAGGGAGGCAAGACGACACCCCCAATACTTACTTGGGAAAGAGAGACTGAGAACCGGAGGCCCCAAAACCAGCATCCCGGCGTGACTCAAGGTCGATGTGGTAATGGGTAATAAAGGTGTTTGCTGACTTCCAGGTAGCAGCCCTGCAGATTTCCTGGATAGGGACGCCCCTGGAAGCAGCCACCGCTGCAGCAGTATGGCGAGTAGAATGAGCTCTTATCCTCTGGGAGGCTCCATGCCCGCCAACTTATAGCAGAGATCTATGCAGGAAGTGACCCACCTGCTTATCGTCCGCTTGGCTGCAGGTCTGCCAGATGCTGCTTCAGCGTAGGTGACAAACAGCTGGTGAACCTTCCCCACTTCTCAGCCGCAGGGCGCTTTGTAATAGAAGAGCCTCTAGGTCCAAAGCATGGAGCCTATATTCGGCCTCCGAGGTGTGATTGGGGTAGAACACAAGCAGAGTCAACACCTGGTTAAGGTGAAACTCCGACCACCACCTTCGGAAGGAGAATTTCGGTGGGGCGCAGGACAACCTTGTCCCTGTGGAAGACCAGGTAAGTGAGACTCGATGGAAAGCTTCTGAGCCTCCCCATCCTTCTGGCTGACGTGATAGCCACCAAGAAGGCGGTCTTCCACGACAGGTGAGAGAGAGCACACCTGTGCATAGGTTCGAATGGCTTGCCCATGAGCTTTGCCAGTACTAGCAGTAGATCCCACGGAGGTGGGGGTTCCCAGACTGGAGGGGAATGTGATCAAGGCCTTGAAAGCGCCAGACCACCTTCTCCTGCGCTACTCACTGCTTCCTGCCCGCGCCTGTAAGCAGAGATGGCTGCAGGTGCACCCTTAGGGTCGTCACCTAAGCCCTTGATTAGAAAGGGACCATAAATAGTCCAAGATGCTTGCCAAGGAACAGAAGGAAGGGTCCAAGCCCTTGTCCTGACACCAAATGGAAAACCTTTTCCATTTGAAGGCATAGCATTTTCTGGTCGACCTCCATGGGACGCCTCAACTACATTGAGGACCCTCGCCGAAAGACCCAAGGCCTGGAACTCTAGCCGCAGGAACCAGGCCGTCAGGTGCAGGGATTGAAGGTCCGGATGGAACACCTTCCTGATTGACTGAGAGCAGGTCCGGGCGAGCTGGAAGCTGCCGCGGGTCCTGGAGCTGAGACTGAGGAGATCTGGTACCAGAACTGGCGAGGCCAGTCTGGGGCTATCAGAATCACCTGCGCCTTGTCCCTCCTCGCTTTGAGAAGCACCTTGTGGATCAAGGGAAATGGGGAAAGGCGAAAGAGGCCGGTCCACTGCCTCAAGAAGGCATCCCCTGCAGCGAGCCCCTGCTGAGGGGGCAGGCATGAACAGTCTCAGCTCGCTCCTCCTGGAGGCGTAACAGGTCCACCTGAGGGTGTGCCCAATGGGAGAACAGATGCTGTACTACCTCCGGCAGGAGAGACCACTCGTGGGATGCAGCCCCATCCGCCTCAGGGCATCGGCCAGGTGTTGAGGCTCCTGCCACATGAATGGCTAGGAGATCCGCCTCCAGGCTGCGCACGAGTGACCAAATGCGGAGAGCTTCCTTGCATAGAAGCATGGAGCTGCCCCGCCTCTGGCGGTTTAGATAGAACATGGTCGTGGTATTGTCCGCCTGGACTCGACCACTTGACCCGGAGGAACGGAGCAAAGGCGATGAGAGCTAGGCGGACCGCTGAGCTCCAGCAGGTTGATGTGGCATCGGACTCCGCGGGGACCAGAGGCCATGAGCCCGTGTTCCCCAGATGGGCACCCCAACCCATCAGAGAGGCATCGGTCGATAGAGAGACCGTCGGCTCGGGCGGACGAACGGGATGCCCTCCTGCAAATGATCTGGAACGGTCCACCACTGGAGAGCTGCTCCACATCCCTGAGTCACCGGCACAAGCTGGTCCAAAGGATCGCAGTATTGTGACCACTGGCTGGCCAGTCCCCATTGAAGGGACGATGTTCCAGCGGCCCAACGGACCACGCTGGTGCAGGCCGCCATGAGACCAGGAGGCGAGAAGTCCCGGAGCAGGCGCAGTGCCCAACCAGAAATGATCGGGCAAAGGAGGAAGAACCCGCCCTGTCCGGCCGGGAGCCACTTCTGGCTCGAAGAGGCGAGCTGCGCCGGCGACTAGCCATCACCTGCTTGGCTTGAGTTCGACTTGGCCTCGATAAGGAGGCCCAGTTGAGAGCAGACCTGAGGGCCAGATCTCTGGACCACTCCGCCCTTCCTGGAGGAGCTGCTATCAGCCAGTCGCCCAGGTAAGGGTACACCCGACCCCTCGCGCCGTAGGGAATGCTGTCACCACTGCCATGCATTTGGTGAAGACCCTGGGAGCTGGAGACAAGCCGGGCATGTACGTTTGAACTCGAAAAGGGATTCTTCCGCCGAAGCGAAGGAATTTCTGTGAGACGGATGAGGACGTGAAAAACGCTGCCTGCAAGTCCAGAGAGCAGAACCACACTACTGCTCCAAGGATGGTATTATCTGAGCTAGAGTGACCATCCTGAAGGTTCGAGACCTTAGGAACTTGTTTAGGTCGTAGAATGAGAATGGGCGCCAGCCCCCGTCTGCTTCGGAACCAGGAAGTACCTGGACACAAACCCTGGTCTGGAAGGAGGGTCCGCTACCTCTCTTATCACCTCCTTCTGGAGGAGGAGACGTCGCCCTCGACGAGCCGCTAGTGAGGCTGGGGACTCAAGCCTCCGAGGGGCGACGGCTCCTGAAGGGTGGTGCCTGCTCGAATTCCAGAGGCAGGCCTCTTCCCACCACTCTCCAAGACCCACCTGTCCGTGGTAACAGCGGACCAGGCGGAACGGAAGTGGCCGGAGCCGCCTCCACGGGGACCCAGGGTAAGGTGATGGGAATGGGGCCACACCCTCAGCCCGTCACTCGGCAGGCTTGGAGGAGGGACCGCCGAGGACCCTCCTGGGCCTTTTCCTCCTGCCTCCTGTTAGAGAAGCCGCGTTTGGGTTTGGGATGCCAAGGCCGAGCCTGCTGGCCCTGACGTTGCTGGGCGGGCGCCGGGGCACAGAAGGACGAAAAGGCTTAGGCTGCGTTTCAGCCTTGTCCTTCTGAGCGGAAGAGACCGAGTCCAAGGTAGCATTGGACTCTCGATCCTCTGCAGGTGACCTTCCACCCCAGGGCCGAAGAGGTCAGTCCCCAAAAAGGGAACATCCGCCAACTTGTGCTGGGTATCCGAAGTAAAGGTGGATATCCTCAGCCAAGCCCGCCAATGCATAGCCACTGCGGCCGCCACCGATCTGGCACATGAGTCCCTATATCCAAAGCAGTCTGGAGCTGCTGTTTGGCCACTGCCCTGCCCTGGTCCCGCACCTACTTAACCGTAGTCTGCAGATCGGCCGGAAGATGAGGGATGACCTCATCCAGGAGCCCAACAGGGCATGAGAAAATGTGCCATGAGGGACGGGCCGAACTGGCCTGACGGTCGAGAGAGGACGAGCGTAGACTTTTCGCCCGACATAGTCCACTTCTTGGACTCCTTGTCAGGAGGTTTGTCCACATCCCTGGCGTTGCCGGCGCGCCGGAAAACGCTGTCGGTAACCAACCCCTCAGCAGAGGGGTGTTCCGAAAAACTGGACAAGGAACCGGTAGGGACCGCATACTTCCTGGCCATCCTGGCCGAAGGCGCAGGGCAGGAAGCAGGGCGCTGCCAAAGCTCCAGTGCCGGACCCACTATGGCCTCGGCCACCGGAAAGGCCTCCGTCGGAGAATCCCCTCGGTCCAGAATCTCCGCAGGGGATACCTGGCCCGTTTGGAACGGGTTCGAGCTCCATCCCGTGGACTCCGAGATGAGCCAAGCAGTCCTAGGAAGGACGACGGGCTATCGCCCATTGACTGACCTCCTGAAGACCCAAGTCCAGTCGCTGAGAAAAAGGAGGAATCATCTTCGGACTGAAGAGTCCTCAAGAGCTGCTCTGGCCTGAGCCACCCTTCACCCGCCGAGGTCGGTCGGGAGTGAGGGTAACTGACAGCTGATGGGTAGACCTCAGCCGACCGAGAATCCTTGGTCGGAGCCCCACTGGTGGCTGTGGAGGCGGAGGTTCCACCGAATCGGTGGAGCAGCTGGTTTGGCCGAACAACCGCCTGGGTATAGCGCTCTCGGATGAGTCGAGGGGTGTGTCGTCGCCCGGTGACAGTTACTTAATGGCCGGGAAGGCGGCGGTCGGCTTACTCCCGGCCAGGAGGAGCTGTTGCAACATAAGGTCTCGCATGGCTGACGTAATTTGCGCCGAAGCCTCCTCGTCGAGGAGGAGGCCGAGGACGCAGCGCGACGCCGCTTATCAGCGTGCCAAGACCGACCGCCTATGACGGTGGGATCGCTGGACCGCTAAGAGGTCCGAGACCGAGTCCGGGAATTTCCGAGGTCGTGCGGGAGGTGTCGGCCGAACCGCACTCCTTCGCTTGATGGTCCATCCGAGGGCCCGGAACCGGAGGCACAGGCGAGCCCACGGATTCCCAACCTCCCGGGGAACCGGGAGAGGGGAATTCGCTGCTAAGCGACAGCCCGCCCAACGGGTCGAGAAAAATCTCGACTTCGTCGGTGGGAGTCTCAGTCAACTGACCTGATGGGGACACCGTGAGGCCAGTGGCCGTAGCCGACGGTCGACGACTCGGGGAGAGGGACCTTTCCCGCTCCCAAGAGCGTCGACGGAGGGACTTACCCCTGTCCTTCTTTCTGGACCGAGAATAAGGTCCAGCAGACGTAGGCCCTTCTCCCTTAGTGGAGAGGGACAGACAAAGCTCCTTAAAAGAAGCCGTGTAGGAAGAACCCAGAGAGAGCGGGATAAATGCCATGTCGAGGAAGATCTGACCGCCGGCTCCTCTTCGAGGGCGACTATCGCTCGAGCTGATCCACGCCAAACCGCGCGGCATAACCGGGCCTTGGACTTCACCGAGGGAAACGCTTCGGGACGGCCCAGTTGCAATCGGCAGCACGGTCTTCGAGGACGAGGCGAGAAAGATGAGCACAGGTCGCAAGCTCATGGGTCGTGCTCAAGGCCTAAGCAGTAGACACACGTGAGTGTGGATCCGTCCGAGACATCTTCTGCCCGCATGGGCATCTCCAAACTGGAGTCGATTTGTCCATCGCAGCCGCTGAGGGATCAAGACTGGAAGTCTTTTTCGCAAAATTTATTTAAACCGCAAACGGAGAAATAGGAACTAGTCTCAAACGCAGAGCGTTAAGGAGGGAACCTGAGCTTCCAAGCGGTAAGGAAGATCTGGCGTCATGGGGCGGAGCCGAGAGTTATACCACCCGGGTGGGTGGGAGGAGCAAGCTTGAAGACCTTCCGGCAAGATTTAAAGCGGCAAGGATACCTGCCAATGAGTGTGGATGAACAACATATCCATGTCCCTAGAAAAAGTTATTCCAAAGAGCTAATTTTCTGCTATGGTTATGAAACATATTGTCAGAACTGTTTATTTGGGTCTTCTGGATGCTTCCTGTGCTGTGTACTGCATATTCAGGGCTTGGGTTAACCTCCTACTGAAGTCCCCAAATCAGAATTTTGAGGATTTTGAAGTGCACAAATAAAAGCAGTGCTTCAGCATTGACCCTGTATATTGAAAGATTTGCACTGATATTGTAAGCAGAAAAAGTATTGAATAATGCTGTACAAAGCCACTCCAGAAATTTCTGACCCCCCAATATTTGAAGTAAAGGGTCAAACTGACCCCCACTTTACCAGTGCTAATGCAAGCCCTGATATTTACATTTTTGTCTGGATTTTTAACCACCTGAGGTGTTCAATATTATTTCTATGCAAAAATGAGGCGGCCATCTTTTTTTCTTGAGAAATAATTATCTTAAAACTTTCATAAAATTCTTAAATAACAGAAACCGAACATTTCACCACCAAAATAAACTGGAAGACATCTAGCATCGATTAGGAAGAAAAAAAGTTGGGGTCAAATTTTAGCCCATTTTCGTTGCACTACTGCTTTAAAACACCTGATATTACCTGGCACAAATGACATTCCACGTATCTCTCGTGCACTGCAGAAAATGGCCAGGAATAAACCTCTCTCATGCACTGCAGAAAATGACCAGGAATGAACCGAGCAGCGAGCCAAAGCAGTCACATCTAAACACATTGGGGACCATACTGTATAAATAGCACACATGATGTGCGACTCTGCTGAATATGGTAAATATTTGCATTCATGCAGTGACCTGGATAATATCACTCATGGCGGAGCCACTCATGATATTATCCAAGGTCACTCTGCACTGATTTACCATATTCCACAGTTGCCCATCACGTATCCTCTATATCCACAATGCAGGTATCAAATGGGGTTTGGATCTGCAAATATGCAGATGATTCCAAAGTTGGAGCAGTTGTGAACGATATGGCAACTTTCAGAAACAATTAGGTTGGGGGAGTGGGCTGCAGAAAATAAATTAGAATTATTATAGACAAATGCAAGGTGATGCACTTTGGCATGAATAATAAACACATACAATACATATTGAATAACAAACCAATACTAGATATAGAACATGAAAAAGACTTAGGAGTCTTCATATCTAGTAATCTTACTTTTGTAAAACATAACCTTGAAACAGTGAAAAGGGCCAATAGAGTCACATGGAATATATTGTGGAACATCAGGAGTAGGAAGAAGGAGGTGCTGGTCCCCTTGTATAGGTCCTTGGTTAGACCAATGTTAGAATATGGAGCACTGTTTAGTGCACCTCAGAAAATAGCACCTCGTAGAAGGGTGGAACAAGTTCAGCGTAGATTTACAAGGAGGATACATTCTGTAAAAGATATGGAATATAAAAACAGATTGCAGTCATTAGGCCTATACTCACTGTCATATAGCAGACTGAGAGGGGATCTATCCTATGTGTACAAAGCCACATCAAATGGAATGTTATGGGAATCAGCAGGTATGTTTTGGAATATAAGAGCAGGTAGGAGAACTAGGGGCAATCAGATACAATTGAAAGGGGAAAGGTATAACACCACCAAAAGAGGGAGCTGGTTCAATCAGCAGTGTCAGTGGCTTAGTAGGTAGCACACTCGCCTCTGAGACCGGGAGATCAGAGAGCTGTGGGTTCAGTTCCCACATCTGGCACTTGGGTTAATATCCCAGTACTAAGACTGTGGTGCAGCATGAAAGGGGTGCTGCACTTCTAAGGTGCCGTCTTTCAGATGAGACGTTAAACCAAGGTCCCATTTGCCTGGATTGGTGGTAGTCCAGGTGGATGTTAAAGATCCCATGGCACTTATCGAAAAAGAGTAGAGGAATTTCCCCGGTGTCCTGGCCACATTTCCCTCATTCACTAAAAATACCACCAACAGCTTAATCTGGTTCAAGGTCAGTTGGCATTCATCTGTATTCCCCTCCCCCGGGTCATGCCTGAAAATAGGCAGGATTTGTCTAGTGCACTTACCCGGTCAACAAAAACTAAATAAATAAAATAAACGGATGGTTAACACCTGGAATGCACTCCCCTCGGAGGTGGTATGTGTAAACAGTTTATCGGCCTTCAAGATTACACTGGATAGGCACATGGAAGAGGAAAAAATGGGAATTTGACCACTGAAAAGTGGCAGAACCATATATGGCTCTGGAAGCTAGCAGACCTGTAATCTTACCCATGAACCTATGAACCTATAAGGTGGTGGTGGAGCAACTTGTTGAATACCTGAATAGTTTTAACATCTACGAACCTCTCCAGTCAGGTTTCTGGTCCTGCCACAGCCTGGAGACTGCCCTTATCAGAGTGACTAATGATCTCTTGGTGACGGACTGGGGACTTTGTTCCATTTTGGCCCCTTTACATCTCTTGCAAGCATCTGACACTGTTGACCACAGGGTGCTTTTGGATTGCCTGAGAAATATGTGGGTCTCAATGGCACTTCATTAAAGTGGTTTGAGTCCTAAGTAACCAGGAGAAGCAGCAGGTGGCTCTTGGTGATTACATCTCTGGAGCATCTGCAGTCTCCTGTGGGGTTCCTCAAGGCTCGGCCCTTGCCCCCATGTTGCTTTCAGAGTACATGTTGCTACTGGGAGAGATTATTAGATATAGCACAGAGTTTCATTGCTATGCAGATGACACTCAGCTATATCTGTCTGGCACTTCTGATGGGTTTCAGGCAGCTTCTGCGTTGGGGAGGTGTTTGACAGAAATCAGTCACTCAATGGCCTCCAATTGGCTATGTCTTAACCTAGGCAAGATAGAGATTATGATTGCTGAGATGAGTAGGGAGGGCCCAGCTATTACCCGAGGTGGGGGGTTGGCAAGTCTTCCTTGGCTGGGTGGTCAAACATTCAGAGCTGTAGATGCGGGTAAGAATCTTGGGGTCACACTGGAGTTGACTACAGGCTGATGCTTGACCAACAGGTGCTGGCCGTGGTCTGAAATGGCTTTTACCATCTCCATAATATCACCAGGATCAAATAACATCTAGCCCCTGCTGATCTGTCTTTGTTATCTCTAGGTTTGACTACTGCAATGCTTTGCATTTAGGGTTATCTGGAAGTTTACTGCGATGCTTGCAGTCCAGAATGCCGCAGCCTGGTTGACTATCTGTCCTACATCTGGTCTCCAACAGACTGGGGATAGGGCATTCTGCATTGCAGCCCCATTATTATGGAAAGCCTCACCAACTAATGTCAGATCTGCCTGCATAAAAGAGGCCTTTAACACCTCCTTAAAAACGTATTTATTTCCGTAAGCATTCCCAGACTATTTATAAATATTTATACAGTCTGAAATGGAATTGTTTTAAACTGTTATATTTATGTTGTTCAAATGTATTTTATTTATGTTGTTCAAATATTTATTATGCTTTTGTGAAGTTCCCCAAGCATTTGGAAAAGGGCACTCTATAAATAAAGTTGTCTTGCCGTCTTCCATGATTGACTGTTAGCACAAGGCAGGACTGAGAGAAAAAAATAGGTTACTCACCTGTAACTATATTTCTAGGAGGGATCTATGGTTCACATCCACATGATGGCAATTCTTCCTTAATAGCTGATTCACCAGAATGTTTTTAAGCAAAACTCCTCCCACCACTTGGGTGGTATATCCCTCGAATCTGCCCTGTGACATCAGATGTAGCATGCTGGAAGTAGGGATCCCTGTACCACTTGCCAGGGGAAATTGGGTGAGTAGTGTGGATGTGCACCATATACCACTCCTAGAACTACAGTTACAGGTAAGTAACCCTGATTTCTAGGGGTTTAGACATGGTGCGCTATCCGCACTGGCAGAATCCTAGCAGTTCTCCAGGAGGAGGGGGAAGGTGCACACCCATATCTGGCCAATAGGGATTGGAGAACTGAGGTACCAAAAAGTACAGTTACGTAAAAACTTACCGTAACAGTATGTCTTTGAGGAGTGTCTTGGAGTAGGTAATACTTTTGGGTATCCAGCAGAGGTCGCTGTGGCGCACGGCAGCCCTTCTAGCAGTTTTTCACCACGGACCGCCCACATATGACATCAGCTTCCTGTTTCCTATATAAGTGTGGGCGGCCCTGGTATCCTCGAGGACCGAGGGGAAGCCAAGGTACCAAAAGAGTCCCAACCCAAAGTCACTGGACCAGATTTTGCTCTCTTAGATGAAGGAAGGAGACGGAGGGCGGGAACAAACCTACTGCAAGAGACATGCCTCAAAGATCTACTGTTATGGTAAGGTTTTACATAACTGTACTATTTTTCATGGAGTGGTCTCTTGCAGTAGGTAATACTTTTGGGATGAATCCCAAGCAGTAATGCCCATGTGGGAGGACAGTTATGATAGTAAGTAAGCAAATATTTATTTCTATAAGGCGCCCTTCCAAAGCTCAGGGCGCCTTTACAATATCATTCATACAAAATTAAAACCACCATAGGAGACCTTGTAGGACTGCAAGGCCGAAGGCCACCCTACATCATGAGGCAATATCCAGATTGTAATGCCTTGTGAATGTATGAATTGTGGACCAGGCAGCTGCATTGCAGATATCTGAAATGGAGTCTCCTTTAAAGCAAGCTGCAGTGGTGGCCATAGCTCTAGTGAAGAGGGCTGGGACAGGTCCAGGTAAAGGCTTGTTGTATTTTTTGTAACAAAATGTAATACAATTCGCCAACCAGGATGAAAGAGTATGTTTAGCAAGCGGGAGGCCGTCGCAAGTTGGGACAAAAGAGACAAACAGCTAAGACGTCTTTCTAATTGATTTTGTCTGATTAGTATAGTAGCATAATATACGATGGACATCTAAAGTATGTAGTAGATGTTCACCCTGATTGGAGTAGTCAGGATTGTAGACCGGAAGCTCCAAGGACTGATTTAAAGTATGTTCAGAGACTACTTTAGGAAGGAAGGAAGGGTTGGTATGAAGGACCACCCTGTCTTTGTGGAAAATTAAGTAAGGTTCCCTACACATGAGGGCATGAAGCTCGGAAATATATCAAGTGGAAGTGACAGCCACCAGAAATAAGGTTTTCCATGAAAGAAAACGAAGTTCACAAGTGGCTGCTGGCTCAAAAGGCTCAAGGGTCAATTTTTCTATCATAAAATTGAGGTCCCACGGAGGAGTGGGTCTTCTAATAGGAGGTTTAATATGTAACATTCCTTTCAAAAACATCTTAGCTAGATGATGCTGGTACAGTAACCTGCCATCCAGAGGTTCATGGAAAGCTGAGATGTCGGCCAAGGGGACTTTGA
This sequence comes from Neoceratodus forsteri, assembly GCA_016271365.2. Taxonomy (NCBI): domain Eukaryota; kingdom Metazoa; phylum Chordata; order Ceratodontiformes; family Ceratodontidae; genus Neoceratodus; species Neoceratodus forsteri. The sequence goes on from CM028134.1 coordinate 690,898,954, forward strand.
TGGAAGAGTAACTTAAACCAGACTCAGATAGTGAGGCCAGGTAGTCCAGAACCTTCATCAGTGGACAAGAGTAAGGGTCCAAAAATTGAGAGGCTGACCACATGGAAAAGGGTCTCCTTTTGGAATTGTATGTTGCTCTTGTTGCTTGCTTACGGGAGGCCAAGAGAATACTAGCAACAGGAGAGGACACTTATAGTCTAGTTATGAAAGCGTCCTCAGGAGCCAACTGTGACGGTGTAAAGCCTTCAGGTTGGGAAGTAGGAGAGACCCTTGATGCTGAGTCAAAAGGTCTAGTCTAATTGGCAACAGAACGGGGTCCCATACTGACAGTTACAGGAGTAGGGGAAACCATGTCTGATGAAGCCACACTGGGGCTATGGTTCTAGTTGCAGTATCAGTAGAGTCCAATGCGGGAGAGGGATGGGGGGGAAGCATATAAGAAGAGTCCTGTCCAAGGCTGGGACAGGGCATCTAAACACTGTCCCTTTTTGTTAGAGATAATGGAAAAATACCTGGGAAGACGGTAATTCACTGGGGGGGCAAACAGATCCAGCTGTGGAGTGCTGCACAGGTTGAAGATTTCTTGGAGCACTTGTTCGTGAAGTGTCCATTCATGAGTTGTGGACTGGCGACTCAGCTGGTCGGCTAACTGGTTGCAATGTCCAGGTAGGTGGACAGCTGTTAAGTGTCAGTTGTTGCTGGATGGCTTCTTGCCAGACTGCAAGGGTCTCCATGCATAGTGCGCGAGATTTCATGTCCCCTTGCTTGTTGAGGTAGAACACTATTGCAGTGTTGTCTGACTGGATCAGTAACCATCCTGGAGTGAGGTAGGGCCGGAATGCCTGAAGGGCTAGACGGACCGCTTTCATCTCTAGGAGACTGATGTGAGACTGATGGGGAGAAGCGAGCCACCGGCCTTGGGTCTGATAAGGACTGAAGTGCGTGCCCCATCCTTGTAGGGAAGCATCAGTGGTCAACGTTTGCATGGGAGGGGGCACTGTAGGGCATTCCTTGATTCAGATTGATTCTGATTGTCCACCATGTCAGGGATGATGTCACAGAGGGAGTGACCCTGATTTTGACTTTGAACTGTCCTGCTTTTTGGGACCACTGATTCTGGAGGGTCCACTGAACAGGTCTCATGTGGAGTCGGGCAACTGCCACCATAGGGATGGCAGCAGACATGTGACCCAGAAGGCGCAGCATTTGTCGGGTTGTGACTATTTTCTGAGTCTGTATGTGTGACGCCAGAGACAAAAGCGCATCCTGCTGGGCAGGCAGGAGGTAAGTCCTGGCTGTAACTGTATCTAGGACAGCTCCAATGTATTGGAGATACTGTCAGATTTGGACTGGACTTTGGCCAACTGACTGTGATTCCCAGATCTGAGAACATTTTCAGGGTAGCATCTAGGGAGGCAAGCAGAGCTGCCTTGGAGACTGCTTTGATTAGCCAATCATCTAGATATGGAAAGATGAAATGCCCTTTTCTTCGTAAGGCTGCTGCCACCACTGCTAGGCACTTGGTGAACACTCTGGGGACTGATGAGAGGCTCGAAAGGGAGTGTTTGAAACTGGTAATTTTGACCCAGTAGGTGGAAGCGCAAACATTTTTGATGGGGATATGTAAGTAGGTATCCTTCCTGTCTAGGACACAAAGCCAATCACCCTGTTTCAGGATCGGCATGATGGCAGGTAGAGTGATCGTGCAAAAATGTTTGTACTGAATGTAAAGATTCAGTTGTCTGAGATCCAGAAGAGGTCTCCCGTTCACTTGGGTACCAGAAAGAAGTGGGAGTAAAATCCTGTTTGATGTTCCAGAAGGGGCACTGGTACAATGACCTGTTTGGTCAAAAGGGCCCTCAATTCTTCCTGTAAGAAGAGTATATGATCTGGAGGATAATGAATCTTCTGCGGAGGGCAAGGGCGTGGGGTGGAGAGGAACTCCAGAATATGACCCTTCTGTATAATCTGAAGTACCCACTTGTCTGAAGTGATCATTTGCCAGGCCTCCAGATGGAGGACAAAATTACCCCCCACAGCCTCCGAGGCCTGGTCGAGGAGGCAGGGGGAAAGCCCTAGTGGGTCACTGGGAGACGGGCTGCGCAGCTCCACCCCGAAGGGTGGGAATGGGCACCCGGGTGGCAGAGGTGTTGCCTTTGGTGGACTAAGCCTGACCTCTGAAGCCACCTTTATTACCTCTGTATCTTCCACCTCTTTTGGTATAAGAGGAATGTTGAGTATGGCAGGCTGTAGATGGAGTATGATTTTGATATATGCCATGGACCACACAGAGGGTTCTGCCTGATGCCTGTAAGTCATCCAGTAGAGTTTGAGTACCTTGCCTCAACAGCTTGGAGCTGTTAAAGGGGGCATTAGCTACTTTAAGTTGTATGTCAGGTGCAAAGCCTGAAACACGAAGCCAACCATGGCGACACAAGGTGATACCAGTGGCTGACAGTCGGGCTGAGGTATCTATGGCATCATATCCCTACCTGAGAAGGTGATGGGAGATAGAACTACTAGTTGTCACTGTAGCCAATAAGTTTATCGATAAGCTCAATGGCACAGGACCCAAGGGTATGCTGATATTTAATCATATGACCCATATAGTTCAAGATTCTGATATTCACAACACCCGAGGAAAAGACCTTTTTCCCCAGATGGTCTATTCTTCGGGATTCCTTATCGGGGGTAAAGAGCTCATGTGCTTGGGTTTTTGGTACGGTCATGAGCGGCAGTAATGATCACAGAATCTGCATCTGGAATAGTAGACAGAAAAGGGTGGTCCAGAGGAGCCTGGTATAGATGATCTACTTTGCAGGGAACAGCTGTAATAGCTGAAGGCTGATGCCAAGCAGCCAGAGTGGCATTCTGGTAAGATGGTATTAGTGAGGGAACCACTAAAACGGGCTTCTCAAGTAATTCAAGGTATTCTGCCAAATCCTTACGTTGTTTGTCATGTTCAGTAGTCGAGAATTCCATGACATTTTGAATTTGAGCCATCATCTCACTAAAGGTCGGGTCATCTGGGGGACAGGCTGCAGAACGTATAGGCAAGTCCTCATCTAGAGAAGAGATTTATGAACAGGGAAATTCAGAATTGGGAAAATCCAGATCTTGGAACTCTTCACCCTCAAGATCACCGGGGAAATCAGGCGGTAATTCTTGGTCATCTGACAAATAGTCCTCTATGAAAGGAGGAGGAGACCAGGATGGCAAGGTATCCCTGTCACTATGGAATCTTCTAGGCAGAGGAGGAGATCGGGGAGGATCACCCAGCTCTTCAGAGGGCTGGGAGTGCCACATGGCATGCAAGACATGTCATACTACATTGGTGATGTCCCTTTCTTGAGAAGAAGGGGGGTGTTGGGACACAAGTGGGGTGATAGAGAGGATGGGACAAGTAGTATGAGCAGGTCTTGCCCCTGGGTGATAAAAACCAGGATCCCGATCTCTGTCCATCTGACCCCTATAGGAAGGCACCTGTGAAGGTGGAGGGGCAGTCAATAAGGCATAAGCCACAGGTTTCCCCTGAGGAACACGGGGTCTCGTTGGCGGGCCCGCAGGGGAAAAGGAGTTATTTTCACTGAAATTTTCAGATGCAGTCGTTGGGAGAGGAGCCCCCATCGATGGAGCAGCTGTATACAGTGGTGATCATGCAAAATACTGGCACTACCGTGCAATGCATGTCATTGCGTGGTAGCGGTATAAATGTTATTCAATAGGGTACCACAATTGCGCAGTAGTTTTATACCGCGCTAGTGCTAAACTTTTGCGCAATCACCACTGCATTCAGCTGCATGTAAAATGTTGGAAAGCATCGTCGACAAAAGGGTATAAGCCTCCGTCGATGGAGCAGTCACAGTTTGAACCGCATTTAAAGCGCTGGAAAGCACCGCCAACGAGAGGGTATGAGCCCCCGTCGATGAAGAAGAGTTTAGAGGATGCCCTGTCGATGAAGGGACACCTGAAACGATGTCTGTCAATGGGTGACGAGGCAGGGAGTGTGAGGAGGGTTTCTCCTTTTTCTGTTGGGAAAGAGAACCAGTAGAGGGGGAGCCCTTGGTACGAGCCCCCTGGTTCTCCAAGACAGGCATTTTCTACTCCATCAAAAGATGTTGAATTTCAAGCAACCATTGTTGACGAGTTGCCTGACTAAATTCCTGACATAAACTGCAGGAACTGGTGCCATGTGTGGGTCCCAGACACCCTACACAAAGTGTGTGGTTGTCAAAGCAGTATATCCTCCTACTGCAACAGCAGGAATGAAAAAAGAGGTTACTCACCTGTAACAGTAGTTCTAGGAGTGGTATATATTGTTCATCCACACTCTGTGGCATGTCCCCTTCCACTTTAAATCTGCCGAAAGTCTTCAAGCTGGCTCCTCCCACCCACCCAGGTGGTATATACCTCGGCTCCACCCCATGATGCCAGATCTTAGCCCACTGGAAGCCAGATTTGTGCGTCCACAGCCGGGGAGATCGGATGGGTCCGTGTGGATGAACAACATATACCACTCCTAGAAATGTAAATTATGTACTTACCGTAATTCTTGATCTTCTTGGACGAAGTTGCCACCACTCATTCACACTAATGGGAGTACGCCGGAGTTGCTAGGACCCAGTGGGAGCAAATTTTTTCAGGAGGGCCGGTGCCTGAGACGGAGCCACGAGGAAGCGGCACCGTGAGCCCGGCGAGTGCGGTAATGACTATCTTGGTGTTGAGCCCCCAACCGCCTCAGTACTTTTTCGAGGGTGCAGCGTAACTAACCTAGAAAGGACTAACCTAAAAACTGGACATAAGATAGTCCAAATGACCTGTGTAAGAAGGGTCAACAATAAAGTCTTCACAGCTCAGCCATTGAGGGAGTGAAGACCATAAACAGAGAAGTGAGCTCGGGGGATGGTGGGTGGGCGTATGAATGAGTGGTGGAGACTTCATCCAAGAAGATCAAGAATTACGGTAGGTACGTAATTTTCATATCTTCCTGGACATAAAGTCTCCACCACTCATTCACACTAATGGGAGAGTACTGGGCTAAATAATCCCCCAAGATGGGTGGCAGGAGAGAAACAGCTCACTTGCTTAGGACAACAGTCTGTTAAGAATGGTCCTGCCAAACGATAGATGTCGTCTGACATGGACATCCAAGGCACAGTGCTTAACGAAAGTATGCACAGAGCTCCAGGTAGCCGCATTGCAAATAGCTGCAATGGGCACATTACGGATTTACACCAGAGATGCCGTGACTGCTCTGGTAGAGTGAGCGTACACTCTGCCTTCCAGCTTGACCTGTGCCATAGAATAACAGTGGCAAAGGCATGCTACCAGCCACGCTGAAATGCATCTGATAGCAACAGATTGACCCAGCTGGGTCTCACTGAAGGAAACAAACAGTTGTTGAGCCTAGTGAATTTCTTTCGTTCTATCTAGATAGAACTGCAACGCTCTCTTAACATCCAGCGAATGAAGGGTATGCTCCCCTTCATTCTGGAATGAAAGTAGGTAGGAAGGATTAAAGGTTGGTTTAGGTGGAATTCTGAAACAACCTTAGGGAGAAACTTAGGATGAGTCACAAGAACTACCTTATCCTTGTGAAAAACTGTGTACGGAGGTGGGGGTGGGGGTCTGTGACCAGTGCGTGTATTTCAGAAACTGCAGACACGAAGTAACGGCCACCTGGAAGGCTGTTTTCCAAGTGAGGAACTTCAACTCGCAAGTGGCTAGAGGCTTGTAAGGTTTACGAGTGAACATGTCTAGCACAAGATTAATGTCCCAGGCTGCAACTCGACATCTAATAGGAGGTCTGCAGAATACCCCTAAGAAATCTCTTAACCATGGGGAACTGAGCCAGCGACATGGAAAGTACTGGCTCATGATATGCTGAAATGGCACAAAGATGAACTCTGACTGTGGAGTACTGCAGACCTGTGTTTGAGAGGTCTAAAAGATACTCCAAGACTTTATTCAGTGGGCAGGAAAAAGGGTTCCAAGAGGATTTTGCACACCAGATAGAGAAACGCTTCCATTTAGCTATGTAGATTTTTCTAGTGGCCGGCTTACGCGCAGCCAAAAGAATATCTGAAACTCTACCAGAAACAGTGAACTATTCATCTCTATCTCTTCAGCAGCCAAGCATGAAGGTGAAACGACCTCAGGCTGGGATGGACCACAGGACCCTGGGTCAGATGGTTCATCTGAAGGGGAAGTGTTTTTTTTTTGGGGGGGGGGGGGTCCGATAATCTGTTGGAACCATATCTGCTGAGGCCAGAAGGGGGCAATGAGAATCATTCTGCCCCCCTGAGACTACAATCTGAGTAGTACCCTCTGAATTAGGGGAAGAGGAGGAAAAGCATATAGAAAGCATTTTGTCCACCGCAGCCTGAATGCATCCTGACAAAAAATGCCAGGTCCTGGATTTCTGGAACAGAAGAGAGGCAGTTTTGCGTTGAGTGGGGATGCAAAAAGGTCCAAGTCTGGAGTTCCCCAATCTTTGAAGAGTGACTGAATGACGGTTAAGTTGAGAAACCACTAGTGAGGATCCGCCTCTGTTCTGCTTAAATGGTCTGCCAGCTTGTTTTGTACTCGTGGCAGGTAAACCACCTGAATCAGAGCCTTGAGCTCCAGGCACCATTCCCACACTCTCATTCCTTCCCTGCATAATGGGTAAGAGTGTGCATCGCCCTGTTTGTTGATGTAGTACATCACTGCCTTGTTGTCCGTTTGAAGGAGAATGTTCTTGTGACAGAGTATGTCCTCCAAAGCTTGGACTGCATAGAGGACAGCTCTCATTTCCAGGATGTTGATGTGACATTGAGACTAGTCCTGAGTACATGTACTCTGGGTGTGGAGATCCCAGCAATACGCTCCCCAACCCATCAGGGATGCATCTGTGGTAATGGAGATCTGATGATCCAGAGGGGTGAAGGGATATCCTTCCAGAAGGTTGTCCTCCTGAGACCACCAGGTGAGTGACCTCTTCAGAGGTTCCATCATCTGGATGAGAAAGGACTGAGGGTGAATTGTTGGGGACCACTGAGCATTGAGCATCCACTGAGAGGTTCTCATGTGAAGACAAGCCAAGGGTACAGTGAACACCGAGGATGCCATGAGGCCCAGCATCCGTTGCATCGAGATAGCTCGAACCAAGCTGTGTTCTCTGATGTATCGGGCCATCTGTAAGATATCACTCCTTCTGTTCTCTGAAAGAAAAGCCTTCGCACAGGTGTCCAGAAGAGTTCCTATGAAGAGGAGCTTCTGGGAGGGTTACAACGGTGACTTGTTGAGGTTCAGCAGGATTCCCATGGATGTGAGGAAGTCTGAGGCCATGGCTATGGCCTCCAGAGTCTCTTGCCTGGAGGGACTTGCTAGGAGCCAGTCGTCCAGATATGGGAACACCTGTATTCCAATTTTCCTGAGGTGTGTCACGAGAATTGCACAACACTTTGTAAAAACTCGAGGCATCGAGGATATCCCAAAGGGCAGGACTCTGAACTGATAGTGTTGACCCAATGCCACGAACCTTAGGTATTTGTATTGCTTTTGGTGTATGAGGATGTGTTGGTAGGCATCCTGCATGTCCAGGGAGGCTACCCAATCATGTCAATGAATCAAAGGTAGTAGGGTACAGAGTACAGAGATATCATCTTGAATTTTTCCTTGTGTAGGAACTTGTTTAACTTTCTGAGATCCAGAACAGGGTGCATGCTGCCGGTCTTCTTTGGGACCAGAAAGTAATGGAAGTAGAAATACAGGTTACTCACCTGTAACAGGAGTTCTAGGAGTAGTATATGTTGTTCATCCACACTGTCTGGCAGGTTCCTTGCCACTTTAAGATTGCTGGAAAGTCTTCAAGCTGGCTCCTCCCACCCACCTGGGTGGTAAAACCCTTGGCTCCGCCCCATGACACCAGATCTAGCCCACTGGAAGCCAGGTTGTGCGTCTAAACCGGTGAGGTCAGGTGGGTCGTGTGGACGAACAACATATACCACTCCTAGAACTCCTGTTACAGGTGAGTAACCTGTATTTCTAGGGACGTGGATATGTTGTTCAATCCACACTGTCTGGCAGATTCCTAGCGGTTCTCCAGGAGGAGGGAGGCAAGGCACGCACCCCTGATACTTACTTGGGGAATAAGGACTGGAGAACTGAGGTCCCAAAACCAGTATCCTGGCGTGACTCTAGGTCAATGTGGTAATGGGAAATAAAGGTGTGTGCTGACTTCCAGGTAGCAGCCCTGCAGATTTCCCTAGATAGGGATGTCCCAAGAAGCAGCCACTGAAGCAGCGGTATGGTGGGTTGAATGAGCTCTTAAACCTTTGGGTGGCTCCATGCCCACCAACCTATAGCAGAGATCTATGCAGGAGGTGACCCACCTGCTAATCATCCGCCTGGCTGCAGGTCTGCCAGGTGCGGCTTCAGCGTAGGTGACAAACAGCTGGCAAACCTCTCCCACGAACTTCAGCCATCCGCTCCTTGTAATAAGTGAGCGCTCTTCTAGGGTCCAGACTATGGAGCCTATATTCAGCCTCTGAGGTGCGACTGGGACAGAACACTGGAAGAGTCAACACCTGATTCAGGTGAAATTCCGACACCACCTTCGGAATTAATTTTGGGTGGGGGCGAAGGGCAACCTTGTCCCTGTGTAATACCAGATAAGGAGACTCTATGGAAAGCACCTGGAGCTCTTCCATCCTGCTGGCTGACGTTACAGCCACCAAGAAGGCGGTCTTCCATGACAGGTGGGAGATATCGCACCTGTGCATCAGTTCAAATAGCTTGCCCATGAGCTTAGCCAATACAAGCAGTAGATCCCACAGAGGTGGAGGTTCTCGCATTGGAGGGGATATGTGATCAAGGCCTTTGAAAAATCACCAGACCACCTTCTCCTGCGCCACCGATTGCTTGCTGGCCCACACCCGGTAGGCAGAGATGACTGCCAGGTGCACCTTAAGGGTCGTCGACCGAAGCCCTAGCTGAGAAAGGGACCACAAGTAGTCCAAAATGCTAGCCAACAGACAGGAAGAGGGGTCCAACCCCTTGTCCTGACACCAAATGGAGAATCTCTTCCATTTAAAGACACAGCATTTTCTGGCCGACTCCTTATGGGATGCCTCAACAACACTGAGGACCTCGTCGGAAAGACCCAAGGCCTGGAACTCTAGCCGCTGAGGAACCAGGTCATCAGGTGCAGGGACTGAAGGTCCGGATGGAGCACCTTCCCCTTGTTGACTGAAGTCAGGTCCGGGCGGGCTGGAAGCCACCTCGGGAGCCTGGAGCTGAGGCTGAGGAGATCTGGGTACCAGAACTGGCGAGGCCAGTCTGGGGCTACTAGAATCACCTGCACCCTGTCCCTCTTTGCCTTGAGAAGCACTTTGTGGATCAAGGGAAATGGAGGGAATGCGCAGAAGAGGCCCGGGGTCCACGGCCTCAAGAAGGCATCCCCTGCAGCGAGCCCTGCTGAGGGGGGCTGGCATGAAACAGCCTCAGCTTCGCATTCTCCTTGGAGGCAAATAGGTCCACCTGAGGGGTGCCCCAATGGGAGAACAGCTCTTGAACTACCTCCGGCAGGAGAGACCACTCGTGAGATGCAGCGCCTATCCAGCTGAGGGCATCAGCCAGACTGTTTGAGGCTCCTGCCACATGGATGGCTAGGAGATCCACCTCCAGGCTGATCACAAGAGACCAAATGTGGAGAGCTTCCTTGCACAGAGGCAAGGAGTGCATCCTACTCTGACGGTTGAGATAGTACATGGTCATAGTGTTGTCCATCTGGACCTGAACCACTTGACCCCGTACAAATGGAGCGAAGGAGGTGAGGGCAAGCTGTACTGCTCGAAGCTCCAGCAGGTTGATGTGGCATCAAGACTCCTGAGGGGACCAGAAGCCATAGGCCCGGAGCTCCCCCAGATGGGCACTCCAACCCATCAAAGAGGCGCCGGTCGTAAGTGTGATCGTTGGCTCGGGGCGGACAAAAGGGATACCCTCATGTAGATGAGCCGGGACGAGCCACCACTGCAGGCTGTCCCACATCTTCTGGGTCATGGTTACTGGCTGGTGCAAAGGACTGGAGCACTGAGACCACTGATGGGCCAGCCCCCCTTACAGGGGATGCATATGCCACCGTCCCTAATGGACCATGCTGGTGCAAGCCACCATGAGACCCAGAAGGTGCAAGAAGTCCTGGGCAGGTTGCAATTGCCCAACCTGAAATGACTGGGCAATGGAGGAAAGGACCTCGGCCCTGTCCACCGGGAGCCGTGCTCTGGCTCGAAGAAAGTCCAGCTCTGCCCCGATAAACTGAATTACCTGCAATGGCATGAGTTCCAATTTGGCCTCGTTGATCAGGAGACCAATTTGAGAGCAGATCTGGAGGGCAAGATCTCTGGACCGCTCCACCTCCAACCTGGAGGGGTCTGCTATCAGCCAGTCATCCAGGTAAGGGTACACCCAGACCCCTCGGCACCACAGGAATGCTGTCACCACTGCCATGCATTTGGTGAAGACCCTGGAACCTGGAGAAAGACCAAAGGGCATGGCCCAGAACTCGTAGCGGGATCCCTCTGCTCTGAAGCGGAGGAATCGCCGATGTGACGGACGGATTGGGACGTGAAAGAATGCATCCTGGAGATCCAGAGAACAAAACCACATGCCTAGTTCCAAGGATGGTATGACCTGAGCCAGAGTGACCATCCTGAAGGTGTGTGACCTTAGGAACTTGTTCAGGTCGTGCAAATCAACAATGGGGCACCAGCTCTCCGTCCATTTTGGGACCAGGAAGCACCTGGACACAAATCCTGGGCTTGGAGGAGGATCTGCCACCTTGCTGATCACCTCCTTTTGGAGGAGCACAGCTATGTCAGCTCAACGAGCTGACAGAGAGGCTGTGGCACCGGTAGCCCCCAAGTGGCAATGGCTCGATAGGGAGGGGTCTGCTCGAATTCCAAAGGCAGACCCCAGCCGATCACTTCCAACACCCAACAGTCCAAGGTGATAGTGGACTAGGTGGAAAGGAAGTGGCTGAGCCGTCCCCCCATGGGGGGACCCAGGGGAGGAGTGACAAGGTTGGGGGCAGCACCCCTCAACCCGTCACTGGGTAGGCTTGGAGGAAGGGCCGGCCGAGAAGCCACCTGGACCTTTCCTTCCAGGCTTCCTGTTGGAGGAAGCAGCAGGCTTGAACTTGGGGTGCCAAGCGTGAGTCTGCTGGCCCTGTTGCTGGTGCTGCTGGGCCGAACATGCCACAGGGGCAGAAGGGTGAAAGGGCTTACGCTGTTGCTGGCGGCCTTTGTCCTTCTGGGCAGACATGACCGAGTCCAAGGTGGCACTGGACTTCTCGATCCTCTGGAGACTGCCCTCCACCCCAGGCCCGAACAAGTCAGTGCCCAAGAAGGGGATGTCTACCAGCTTGTGCTGGGTATCTGCTGTGAAGGTAGAGATATGCAGCCAAGCTCTGTGGTGCATGGCTACTGTGGCCGCTACTGATCGGGCACAAGAGTCTCCGATGTCCAAAGCAGTCTGGTGCTGTTGCTTGGCCACTGCCCTTCCCTGATCCCGCACCTGCTTGACCATCATTTGAAGGTCAGCTGGGAGATAAGGAAGCACCTCATCCAGGGAGCCCAAAAGAGCGTGTGAAAAGTGCACCATCAGTAGAGCTGAGCTAGCCTGTCGAAGGCCAAGGGAGGAGGCAGCATAAACTTTGTGCCCCGAGTAGTCCAGCTTTCTGGACTCCTTGTCCAGGGGCTTCTCTACGTCCCTGGCATTTCTGGAGCGCCGGAAAATGCTATCAGTTACCAGTCCTTCAGCCGAGAGGTGACCAAGGAGCCGAGGGCGAGAGGTTGCTCCGGCCGTTCGGTCGACAGCCACTTAATTGCCGTGGAAGGCGTCGAAGATGGCTTGTTGCTGGCCAATAAGAGCTGCTGCCACATCATATCCTCAAAGCGCCGACGCAACTTGCACCGGAGCCTATCCTCCGAAGAGGATGATGAGGAAGAGCGACGGCGCCGCTTTCCGTGATGTCAGGACCGAGACCGCCGACGTCGGCGGGACTTACCTGACACGGAGGAGGACCGAGACCATCAGGGTCACCGACGGTGGGTCGAAGAGGGGGCGGGGAAACCCGCTCATCCCCCAGCCCAGGGTCCTTGACCGGAGACTTCGGCTCGGGAGGCTGAGGCAAGTCCTCGGTAACCACCGGGGGTACCAGTGAAAGAGGGTTATCGGCCTCTCCAGTTGACAGCCCATCCAACAGGTTGAGAAAAATCTCAACCACATCGACAGGTGCCTTGGCTGGCTGACCTGACGGGGACACCGAAAAGCCTGCGGCCTTAGACACAACCTTGACTGAAGTTGATAAGAGACGCTCCAGGGAGCGAAATCTCACCCGCCTCTACCTAACGCCAATGGTGGGATTTACCTTCGGGTTCGCTTTTCTTTGACCAACTGGAAGTGAGCTCTCTGAAGGCCCCTCCCTTTGGTGGAGAGGGACTGGAAAAGCCCTAAAGGAAGCAGTATAGGAGGAGCCCAAGGAGAGCAGGGTAAACGCTGACGCCGAGGAAGAAGAAGATGCGGCCTGGGCCGCCTCCTCCTTGAAGGCGATTAACTGCTCCAGCTGCTCCACGGAGCCTGCAGCCGCGGACACTGCCCAACAGGCCTCCTTCGACTTCACCAGTGGAAACCATTTTTCCGGGCGCCCCAGTTGAAGTCAGGCAGCGTGGTCTTCAAGAACCAAAGCTGAGAAGGACTTGCAAAGATCGCAGACCTCCGGATCATAGGCAAGCCCCAGGCAGTAGACGCATGTGGCATGCGGGTCAGTCTTGAGACATCTTCTGCCTGCAGGGGCACCAACGGAAGCCGGGAGTAGATTTAGAATCCATTGCAGCCGTAAGGGAAGGAGAAGACTTAAGTCTCATGAATTTAAGCACGATTTTCGGTAAAACCGAAGGTTTAGGATCCAGACCTAGAGATGCAAAAGCGCTAAGGAGGGAACCTGAACTTCCAAGCGGTAAGGAAGATCTGGCATCATGGAGCGGAGCCGAGGATTTTACCACCCAGGTGGGTGGGAGGAGCCAGCTTGAAGACTTTCCGGCCTATCTTAAAGTGGCAAGGAACCTGCCAGACAGTATGGATTGAACAACATATTCACATCCCTAGAAACATGTGTTTCGCTGATCCAGACAGACTTCTACTGCACTGCTGTTCATCAGGCCTTGTACCTTGGAAGCAAGACGGTCTGACTGTACCGCTGACATCATGTGCTGTCGTTTGGGAGGATGATCCCGGGGGGGCCGGGTCCGAAAGATTGAGAGAGTACCCCATGCGGATTATTCTGAGGACCCATTTGTCTGATGTTATAGATTTCCACTGGTTGTAGAAGTGAGTCAGACATCCTCCCACTGCTAAGGAGGAGTCCCCCTTGGGCAGCTGAGGTGGGACCTGGGCCGGAAACTCAGAAGGTGGCACTGGGCACTTTTGGGCCTTGTGCCTTCTGCTGCACTTTCTTCTGTGGCTGAGGGTTCTGATTTTTGTTAAAACCTCCTCTGTCTTTGCCCCGAAAGGACTGACGGTTGTGAAACTGGCGCTTGTTCTCACTCCCTTGAGAAGGGACGGGTGTAGGTCTGGCTGTCTTAATGGCAGACCAAATCTTCCGTGTGGCCTCTAGTGCTTGCTCCACCTGAGGTCCGAACAGATACATACCGTCAAAAGGTAAGGCCATGACTTGCTGCTGGACGTCATTTGTGAAGCCCGAAGTACGCAGCCAAGAGTGACGACAGGTGCAGATGCCAGCCACCGCCGCCTGGGAAGCGGTATAAAAGGCGTCCATTGCAACTTTAACATGTTGGTTATTGGACTCAATACCCCTAGTTATGGTTTGAAGTAGCTCTGAGTTAACCTATGATTCTGGCAGAGCTTCTACCATTGCTTTGAGCGAATTCCAAAGAACATACTCATAGAGAAAAATAGCCTTGGTGGCTGGCAATGCATATACCCAAGGTTGAGGCAGCAAAGACTCTCTTACCCAAGGTGTCTATCTTGCGAGATTCTTTGTTTAAAGGCTGAGCTGTAGATTCCTGAGGTAGGACAGCCTTATCATTCTCTGCCAGGGCCACTGTGGCATCAGCAAAGGCTTGTGAGGCCAAAATGGGGTGATCCTTGGGAGGGGCATACTTCCTATCTGTGGACTTGGCCATGGAAGGAATAAGAGCCAGATTCTTCCACACCATCTGTGAATGGGTCTCAAAAGAGGGCTGTACCGGAGGGGTTAAATCCATAGGGATTAACGGGACATGAAACTGGAGACGCAAAAGCTTCCCAGGATAGATTTCTGTGGTCTAGAGAGAAAGAGTAGAATTTAAATTCTTGAGCAGACACTTAAAGGAAAGGTTCTCAACAATAGGCTCTGCAGTAGGATTGATCCCTGCCCCCAGGGCAGTGTCAGCATCAACATCACCACCCAGGCGAAGATCTGGATCAGGCTCAAAATCATCTCTTGACAGTCCAGTGGGGACTGTATAGACAGGAAAGGAGTGAAAATCAGGAGGAAGAAAGAAGCGGAGTCAAAAACCCCTGAAGACCAGATGGCGCTGCACTCATCCTCGGTGCCGTTGAGGAAAAAGATGCAGAGTACAGAGAAGGAGCCACCATCGGAAACCGTGTCGCACATGGCACCAACAAAGAGCGTTGCACCAATAGGGTCCCCGGCACTGCAGACGGCACTGACAGAGCCCGTGGCTCCACAGGTGGCACTGACAGGGCCCGTGGCATCGCAGATGGTGCTGACAGAGCCGCGGTGCTGTAGATGATGCCGACCAAGCCCCCAGTGCCAGAGAAGTTGGCACCGCAGACGACAACGTCACAGGAGTCTGAAAACTGTAATTGAAAGTAAAAATGGCAGGAGATAGAGGCATCGGTGTAGACCCTAATGCCGCAGCTGTGTGAGGGGGATAGACACCCGAGCATGGAGTCGACGGCACCAAAGAAGGTGCCACACGACTAGGAAGGCCCAACTACCCCACCCACCCGTCTGAAACCAAACGGTCCGAAGGCCCTGGTGTCGCTCGGGCAGCCAGACCAACCTCCGAGCCCACTGCTCCATAAGAGCAGCCCACTGGTGAAACTGCTCATCGGAAGCTGCTCTAATAGATGGAGAGGAGCTCAGGTGTCGAGGAGGTTGGCCACCAGAGACAGAAACCAGCAACTCCGACAGAGGTGGAGACTGGCACCTGGCCCTAATAACCTACCGTCTACACGCAGACGTACCAGAGGGCAACCTCAAGTGATGTTTCTTCTTCGACCTATGTGTCAAAGAAGAACTCGAGGCTGAATAGTGCAGAGAATGGGACCGTTTCCGTTTATGCTTTCGGGGGGACCGCCCATCTCCCTGAGCACTGGACCGTCTGTCAGACCCCCGGGAGGTGGTGGCGGACTGTGGACCGGACCTGGCCCGGCTGACTGAACAGCTTTCATACAAAGTCTCCCTACTGTCACCTGACCCACACATGGTCAACTCCGTCAATGGAGGGCTGAAGACTTCACTTGCACAAGTTAGAATTAATAAATACAGTCGGTACTGATTCGAGATAATATACAAAACAATAAATTGAACTAAGCGGCTAGAGAAGGGAAAAAAGGAACTGAGGAGGTTGGAGGGTCGACACTGAGATAGTCATTACCGCAAACGCCGGGCTTGCGGTGCCGCTTCCTTACGGCTCCATCTTAGCGCTGGCCCTCCTGAAAAAGTTTGATCCTGCTGGGTCCTAGCGCGTACTCCCATTAGTGTGAATGAGTGGTGGAGACTTTATGTCCAGGAAGATCTACTGTTACAGGTGAGTAACCTGTTTTTCTAGGATCGTGGATATGTTGTTCATCCACACTGTTTGGCAGATTCCTAGCAGTTCTCTGGGAGAAAGGAGGCAAGGCGCACATCCCCTACTTAAGGAACAGAGATTGGAGAACTAAGGCCCCAAAACCAGCATCCCGGTGTGACTCAATGTTGATGTGGTAGTGGGTTATGAAGGTATTTGCTGACTTCCAGGTAGCAGCCTGACATTACTTGGATAGGGTGTCCCTAGAAGCAGTGGTATGGTGGGTAGAATGAACTCTTATCCCTCTGGGAGGCTCCTTGCCCGCTAACTCATAACACAGACCTATGCATGATGTAATCCATCTTGCAATAGTCCACTTTGCTGCAGGTCTGCCACAAGTGGCTTCAGCGTAGGTGACAAACAGTTGGTGAACCTCTCCCCAAGTTTACGCCATCTTTTCCTTGTAATAGGAGAGATCTCATCTCAGGTCCAAGGAATGGAGCCTGTACTTGGCCTCCAAGGTGTAGTTGGGGTAGTAAACTGGCAGAGTTAACACCTGGTTAAGGTGAAACTCTGACAACAGCTTCGGAAGGAATTTCAGGTGGGGGCGTAGGACAACCTTGTCCCTGTGGAAGACCAGATAAAAGGAGTCCACCGAAAGTGCATGGAGCTCCCCTGTCCTTCTGGCAGAGGTGATAGCTACCACGAACGCCATCTTCCATTACAAGTGTGACAAGGCACACTTGTGCATTGGTTCGAATGGCTTGCCCATGAGCTTTGCCAGTACCAGCAGAAGATCCCACGTAGGTGGATGTTCATGCAGCAGAGGGGATATATGATCCAGGCCTCTGAAAATGCACCCAACCACTGTCTCCTGCACCGTCAGCTGACCGGCCATGCCTGTAAGCAAAGATGGCTGCCAGGTGCACCCTAAGGGTCGAGGACCATAGACCCTCTTTGGAGAGAGACCAAAATTAGTCAAGAATGTTAGCTACTGCACAGGACAGAGGGTCCAGGTCCTTACCCTGACACCAAATGGAAAACTTTTCCATTTGAAGGCATAACATTTCCTGGTCAATTCCTTTCTAGATGCCTCCACCATGGTGTAGACATTGTCGGAAAGACCCAACGCTCGGAACTCTAGCCACTCAGATACCAGGCTGTGAGGTGCAGGGATTGAAGGTCTGGATGAAATACCTTCCCCTGATTGAGAGAAATCAGGTCTGGGCATGCTGGAAGCCACTCCAGGGGCCTGCAGCTGAGGTGGTGGAGATCTGGATACCAGAACTGGTGTGGCCAGTCTGGGGCTACCAGGATCACCTTCACCTTGTCCCTCCTCACCTTGAGGAGCACCTTATGGATCAAGCAAAATGGAGGGAAGGCACAGAGGAGGCCTGGGGACCACGGCCTCGACAAGGCATCCCCCTGCATCGAGCCCTGCTGAGGGGGCGGGCATGGAACAGCCTTAGCTTGGTGTTATCCCTGGAGGCAAACAAGTTCACCATCAGTTTTCCCCAGTGGGAGAACAGGCTGTAAGCTACCTCTGTATGGAGAGACCACTTGTGGGATGTCTCGCCTAAGCGGCTGAGAGCATCCGCCAGATGGTTTGAGGCTCCCTGCCACATGGATGGCTAGGAGATCTGCCACTGATCGGCTCACTAGGGTCCAGATGCAAAGCGCCTCCCTGCACAGCAGATGGGAGTGCGTGCCGCCCTGTTTGCTGAGGTAGTACATGGTCGTGGTATTGTCCGTCTGGACTTGAACCACTTGACCCCCGGAGCAGAGGAGTGAAAGCTGACAGTGCTGACTGCTCTGAGCTCCAACAGGCTGATGTGGCATCGGGACTCCTCGGGGGTCCAGAGCCTGTGGACGCATTTGTCCCCCATGTGGGCTCCCCAGCCCATGAGAGAGGCATCGGTCGTAAGGACGACCGTCTGCTCGGAGTGGACAAATGGCATCCCTTCCTGCAACCAGTCTGGGGCGGTCCACCAGTGGAGAATGTCCCAAATCTTCTGGGTTACAGTGATCAGCTGGTCAAAATGACCATGGCACTGAGTCCACTGGGCGGCCAGCTCCCACTGGAGAGGGCACATGTGCAACCGGGCCCAATGGACCACTGAGGTGCACGCCACCATGAAACCCAGAAGGCACAAAAATTCCGTGCAGGGTACAATTGCCCAACCAGAAATGACTGGGCAAAGGAGGAAAGAACCTCCGCCCTGTCTGCCGGGTGCTGAGCCCTGGCTTGACAAGAGTTGAGCTTTGCCCCGATAAAGCACAACACCTGAGAAGGCACGAGTTCCAACTTGGCCTCAGTGATCAGGAGGCCAAGCTGGGAGCAGGTCTGAAGGACCAGGTCCCTTGATCTCTCCACCTCCTGTTGGGTGGAACCTGCTAGGAGCCAATCGTCGAGGTAAGGATGAATCCTGATCTCCCCCCCCCCCGTCAACGCCTGAGATGGTCTGCCACCACTGCAATGCATTTGGTGAAGACCCATGGGGCTAATGAAAGGCTGAACGGCATGGCTCGGAACTCGTACAGGGTCTCTTCGACCCTGAAGCGGAGGAGCCGCTGATGGGACAGTCGGATTCGGATGTGAAAGAATGCGTACTGCAGATCCATTGAACAGAACCACATGTTTTGCTCCAAGAACAGTATGATTTGGGACAGAGTGACCACCTATAAGGTGTGGGACCCCAGATATTGATTCAGGTCATGCAGATCTAGAATGGAGTGCCAGCCCCCCCCCCCCGTCTATTTGGGCACCAGGAAGTACCTGGAGACAAAGACTAGGTCTGCTGGAGGATCCACCACTAGAGCTAATGCCTCCTTGAGGAGGAGCCGAGCAATGTCATCTCAGAGAGCCAACTGAGTCTGGATGGATACTCTTTCCTCCCAAGGGGCACGGGCTCGGCATGGAGGGTACTGCTCGAATTCCAGAGGCAGTCCCTGACCGACAACCTCAAGAACCCACCTGTCCGTAGTGATAGCAGACCAAGCGGAAAGGAAGTGGCGGAGCCAGACCCCCACAGGAGGACCCAGAGCTGGCATGATGGGAGAGGGGGAGGCAGCCCCCGCCCCATCACTGAGCAGGCCTGGAGGAGAAAGATCCAGGACCTGAATCTCAGCCTCGTTTACGGGCCTGGGAGGGTCCAGGTTTGGGCCAGGGGTGCCAAGCTTGAGCCTGCTGCTGATCTCCTTGAAAGGAGGACTGCTGGGCCACAAGGAAAGAGTGCCAAAAAGGCTTCTTCTTCTTCTGCTGTTTCTTACTGGAAGAACCTTTTGCAGAAGTAGCGTCCAAGGTGGCACTGGACTGCTCGATGCGCTGAAGATGACCAGCCACACCTGGGCCAAAGAGGTAGGTAACCAGGAAAGGCAAGTTAGATAGCTTATGCTGAGTATCTGCCGGGAAAGAGGAGAGTCACAGCCATGCCCTGTGGCAAGAGGCAACTGCGGCTGCCATAGAGCGGGCACACAAATCCCCAATGTCCTGGGCTGTCTGAAGCTGCTGTTTGGCAACAGCCTGGCCCTGATCCAGGACCTGCTTGACCGTAGTCTGCAAGTCCGCAGGGAGGTGTGGGAGGACTTCGTCCAAAGACCCCAAAAGGGCATGGGAGAGGTGTGCCATGATGACAGCCGAACTTGCCGACGAAGGCGTAAGGAAGAGGCCACATAGATCTTCCAAGCTGAATGATCCAAAAGCTTGGATTCCTTTTCCGTAGGTCAGTCTGTGTTGGCAGAACTGCCAGTACGCCTGAACACAGAGGCGGTCACCAGGCTCTCGGCCGAAGAGTGCTCTGTGAACCCCCCAAGGGACCCCATACTTGTAGGCCATGCGGGCAGACAGAGCTGGGCAGGAGGCAAGGCGCTGCCAGAGTTCTAGAGCCGGGCCAACTATGGCCTCGGCCACAGGAAAGGCCTCTGTCGGGGTATCCCCTCTCTGGAGAATGTCCGGGAGAGGGCACTTTGCCTTTTTCTGGATAGGTTCCAGGGGCATCCTTGTATTCTCAGAGATAAGGTGAAGAATGCCCTGAAAAGACAGAGGACCACCCTCCATCTCTATCCCACCAGCCGATTCGTCATCCCCAGGATGAGAATGTAAGCCCGTCTGATCTGAATCTGAAGAGTCCAGATAATACCGATCGCCCACCGAGGTCACCCGTCGACCCATCGCGGGTGGTCTGAGGTGACAGTGACCGAGAGACGCTGGGAAGCCCGGTGTCCAGTCAGTCTCCCTTGGAAGGAGCCCTTCCCACAGGCTGCTAGGGCGGCGGGTCCACCATGATCGGTGGAGAGATCGGTAAAGGCCAAACCAGGTGTTTCGCTGGCTCCGCGAGTGGGGAAACCATTTTAATCGGCTCCGGAGAAGTCAGCTTTGGCCTGAGAGGTGAAAGACAGGTAATGGCTGGGGTTGGAGCCGGGGTCGGCTTGTTCCCAGTCAGAATTAAATGTTGCCACATGAGGTCCTCGAGGAGGATGAGGACGACCGATGGCATCGCCTCTTCTTACAGCGTCTATGACACTTCCTTGGCCTTTTGGTCAAGGGGGTCCGAGACCTCAACCGAGATCAGACGGGCCAATTCAGTCGGTCGGGAGACACCGTCAGGACCGGAGTCTTCACGGGGTCGGGGACCACTTCCTCAATGGGATTCTCTGCAGGCAGGGTCTCCTCATTGGGGAAAGAAAGGACCGGAGTCCGATCCAGAGAGTCGTCGACTGGAGTTGGTGACAATGGGTCGATCGGGTTGATCATAATTTCAACCTTGTCGATCGACTGCTTTGTTGACTGGCCAGATGGCAAGGCTGAGAAGCCAGTGGCCGCAGAGGCAATCTCGACCGAAGTCAAGAATGCCAGTTCCTGAGACTGAGATCTCTCCCAATCCCAAGAATGTCTTTGCTGAGATGAAGACAATCCCAGGTCCTTTTCCTTAAGGGGACCGAGAGGTCACCAGGCCGAGGCTTCCCGTGGTTGGGAGGACTGGCCACAACACTCGGAAAGAACCCGAGAAGGTGGAGCCCAGGTTGAGCAGAACGAAGCTCCGAGAGGAAGATTCTGCAGCCCAAGCCACTTCCTCCTCGAAGGCTTGCAAATGCTTCAATTGTTCGGCGTATCCTGCAGCCGCGGAAACCGCCCACCGAGCCTTCTTAGATTTTCCCGGAGGGTTCCGTGTTTCCATCCTCCCCAACTCCAGGCGTCCGAGACGGTTGTCAAGGATGTTAGAGTGAAAAGCCAAGCAGAAGTCGCACTTCGAGGTGTCATTGCCGATACCCAGGCAGTAAACGCATGTGGTGTGGGGATTGATGCACAACATTTTCTGGCCGCATGAGCACCGGCGAAATCCAGGGGAAGACTTGTCTTACACTGAACTTGAACGGCCACTGACGCTATATCGCGACAGATGAAGTTTCAGAATAACCAAAGGATTAGAAGCCAGGGCCTACAAAATGCAGGAGCATGAAGGAGGCAACCTGAATCTTCCAACGGAAAGGAAGATCTGGCATCATGGGGCAAAGCCGAGAGTTATACCACCTGGATGGGTGGGTGGGAGGAGCCAACTTGCAGACTTCCGGCGATCCTTAAAGGGGAAAGGGACATACCAACAAGTGTGGATGAACAACATATCCACGATCCTAGAATATGCTTGTTTTGTTGAAGAATCTGTAGATATTCATCTTAGTTCCAAATTTCTTGTTGATGACTGCTACACAGAAGTTGCACTAGCTGCTGCGTGAGCTGAAGATGGCGGGAAAATTAACTGAGGATACCAGGGACCACCCACACTTATTATATAGAAAACAGGAAGCTGATGTCATGTATGGGCGATCCCCAGTGAAAAACTGCTAGAAGAGCTGCCGTGTGCCACAGTGACCTCTGCTGGATACCCAAAAGTATTACCTACTGCACAAGACCACTGTGTGGAAGATCTAGCATTCCAGCATGACTCAATGACAATGTGATAGTGGGAGATGAAAGTGTGTGCCAATTACCAGGTAGCAGCCCTGCAGATCTCCTGGATATGGACGGCCCTGGAAGCACCACAGAGGTAGCGGTATGTCTGGTGGAATGAGCCCTAAGCCCTATAGGAGGCTCTCTACCAGCCAACCTGTAGGAGAGGTCGATGCAGGAGACAATCCATCTGCCAATCATCTGCTTTCCTGCCAGTCTGCCAGAAGCAACTTCAGCAGAGGTGACAATCAGCTGGTGAACCTCTCCCCATACTCCAGCTGTGCACTCCCTGTAATAAGCAAGCACTCAGCCAGCCCGCCGGTGCAGCGGTACTGCTTGTGATGCTGACAACCCGGGTTCAGGAATGAGAACGGGAGTCAGAGGGCTGGCCAGTGGGAAGGAGGACTAAGTCAGCTGCCTGCACTCAACAGACCCCTGGTGGAAGCCTGGGATTTGACAGCCAGAGATCACTAGATTGGGGAGGCAGGGCAGACGTTGGCATGATCGGCACTAATGTCATTGCATGCCATGCCTCCTGGGGACAAAACACAGAAAAATGCTGGCCATATAGTGTGCCACCCATCTCACTCTGCAGGTCTTGCACCGTTGCCCTGTAGTGCTCCCGGACACCAAGCTAGAGGTCTGATGGGGAACAGGGGCCCCAAGGCTCTGCCCTTGGGGTAAGCCAGGAGGAACACCAGGAGGTAAGTCGCAGGGGACAGGGCTGGAGCGAGGTCTGGCTGATGTGGGCCGGTTTGGGCAAGGAGGAAAAGCATAGCAAATAAAAATATGTGCACCAACATGTGGAGCTGTACTTGGCCTCTGAGGCAGAAGTGGTGAAGTACAAAGGGAGGTTAATCACCTGATTAAGGTGAAACTCAGACACAACATTCAGGAGGAACTTTAGTGGGGGCGCAGGACAATCTTGTCCTTGTGGAACACTGTGACAGGGTTGAATAAGGCCGTGTCTCATTTGTTATGCAGAAAGGGTTAAACCCAAGGATCTTTTCTATTCTCTCCTTTTGTGTCTTGTGCAACGAAATGTTCTTGTGAGACCTAGTAACTGATCACTCTGACGATCTCGTGATTATCCGCCTCGTGCCATCTCTCTGCCTTCACTTGCTGTGTCTGTCCTTTCTTCACCCTTGCTTATCTGCAGTAATAAAAATATATGTGAATCTTTGTGTGAAACTGTAAGTGACACTGGGATCCCTTTTGTCTGAAACTGTATATCGTTATACTGTTAAAATGATTACAAAAAGCTACTTGGAACTCAAGGGGTTAACCTTGAGATGCAGCACAAACTTTTAGCAGAGCTGTCAACAGGAGGTCAGTTCTGGGACACCATGTTCTATTTTGTTGCACCTGCAAGAAAATTGACAATGTTGCAATACATTTTGTCATCGAGGCACAGGTCAGGAAGCATTGGAAAACCAGGAGCAATTGTAAAATTCGCAACAAGTGTTTTATTATTAACAACAGTAAAATTACAAAAAAAAAAAAAACAGGTTACTCTCCTGTAACAGTAGTTCTAGGAGTGGTATATGTTGTTCATCCACACTTCTTGGCAGGTACCTTGCCGCTTTAAGACATGCCGGAAAGTCTTCAAGCTGGCTCCTCCCACCCACCCAGGTGGTATAACCCTCGGCTCCACCCCATGACACCAGATCTTAGCCTGCTGGAAGCCAGGTTTGTGCATCGAAGCCGGGGAGGTTAGGTGGGTCAGTGTGGATGAACAACATATACCACTCCTAGAAATGGAAATTACGTACCTACCGTAATTCTTGATATTCTACGACGAAGTCTCCACCACTCATTCACAATAATGGGATCTACACCAGAGGCACTAGGAGCCAGCAGGAGCAAACTTTTTTGCAGGAGGGTTGGCACCAGAGATGGAGCCACGAGGAGTGGCACCGCGTGTCTTGGCTTGTGCGGCAATGACTATCTCGGCATCGACCCTCCAACCGCCTCAGTCCACCCCCTTCCCCGAGGAGGTGCAGCGTAACTAACCTAAAAGGATAGCCTAACAAAAACTGGACACAAGATAGTCCAGAAGACCTGTATGAGAAGGGTCAAGAAAGAAGTCTTCATAGTCTAAAGATTGAGGGAGTGAAGACTAACCATAGAGGTGAGCTCGGGGGATGTGGGGGCGTGTGAATGAGTGGTGGAGACTTCATCTAAGAAGATCAAGAATTACGGTAGGTACATAATTTCCATATATTCCTGGACATAAAGTCTCCAACACTCATTCACACTAATGGGAGAGTACCGAGCTAATAATCCCCTGAGAGGGCGGCAGGAGAGACCAAGAGCTCACAAATTTAGGCCAGAAGTCCATTAAGGATGGTTCTACCAAACAAAATATGTTGTCTGGCATGGATATCCAGGGCATAGTACTTGACTAAAGTATGCACTGAGCTCCAGGTAGCAGCATTGCAAATATCTGCAATGGCCACGTTGCGGATTTCCACCAGGGATGCTGCAACTGCTCTAGTAGAGTGAGTGTACACTCTGCCCTCCAGCATAACCTGCATCGTGGAATAACAGTGGAGAAGGCATGCCACCAGCCATGCTGAAATGCATCTGATAGCGACAGGTTGACCCAGCCGGGTCTCGCTGAAAGAAACAAACAGTTGCTGAGCTTTGTGAATTTCTTTTGTTCTACCTAGATAGAAACGCAGAGCTCTTTTGATGTCCAAAGAATGAAGGGAACGCTCTCCTTCATTTTGGAAGTTCGCAAAGTAAGTAGGAAGGACCAAAGGTTGGTTCAGATGGAATTCTGAAACAACCTTAGGGAGAAACTTAGGATGGGTCCTAAGAACTACTTTGCCTTTATGAAACGCAGTATACAGAGGGTCTGTGACCAAGGCATGTATCTCAGAGACCCTGAGGGCCGAGGTAATCGTCACCAGGAAGTCCGTTTTCCAAGTGAGAAATTTCAGCTCACAGGTAGCTACAGCCTCAAAAGGCTTTAGAGTGAGCATGTCTAGTACAAGAGTAATGTCCCAGGCTGTGACTGGACGTCTGATAGGAGATCTGGTATGCAGAATTCCCTTAAGAAACCTCTTAACCACAGGTAACTGAGCCAGTGACAAGGAAAGTACTGGCTCATGATAAGATGAAATGGCACAAAGGTGAACTTTGACTGTAGAGTATTGTAGACCTGAATTTGAGAGGTCTAAAAGGTACTCTAGAACTTTATTGGGTGAGCAAGAAAAAGGATTCAAAGAGGATTTGTTGCACACCAGAGAGAAAAATCACTTCCATTTGGCTGTGTAAGTTTTTCTAGTGGCTGGCTTGCGCGCAGCCAGAAGAATATCTGAAACTCTGCAAGAGACATTGAACCTGTTCACTTCTATCTCTTCAGGAGCCAAGCGTGAAGGTGAAGCGATCTCAGATTGGGATGGACCACAGGCCCCCCGAGTCAGAAGGTTCGTCTGAAGGGGGAGCGCTTTCGGAGGGGTTTTTGACATACTGTTGAGTAGCGGAAACCATATCTGTCGAGGCCAGAATTGAGCAATGAGGATCATTTTATACCCCTAGGACTCGAACTTGAGAAGTACCCTCTGAATTAGAGGAAGAGGAGGAAAGGCGTATATAAAGCATTTTGTCCACTGCAGCCCGAACGCATCCTGACAGAAAATGCCAGGCCCTGGATTTCTGGGGCAGAAGAGAGGCAGTTTTGTGTTGAGTGGGGATGCAAAAAGGTCCAGGTCTGGAGTTCCCCACTCTGTGAATAGTCACTTAACTACGGCTGAGTCGAGAGACCATTCGTGAGGATCTGTCTCTGTTCTGCTGAGACGGTCTGCCAGTTCGTTCTGCACTCCTGGCAGGTAAACTGCCTGGATTACAGCCTTGTGCTCCAAGCACCATTCCTACACTCTCATCGCTTCCCTGCATAAAGGGTAAGAGTGAGCACTGCCCTGCTTGTTGATATAATACATCACTGCTTTGTTGTCCGTTTGAAGGAGAATGTTCTTGTGACAGAGAATGTCCTTCAAAGCTCAGACTGCATATAGGACGGCTCTCATTTCTAGGATATTTATATGAAGCTGGGACTCGTCTTGAGTCCACGTACCTTGGGTGTGGAGATCCTGACAGTGGGCTCCCCACCCCATCAGGGACGCGTCCATGGTAATGGAGATCTGGTGATCCAGGGGAGCAAATGGATACCCTTCCAGAAGGTTGCCCTTCTTGCGACCACCAGGTGAGCGACCTCTTCAGAGGTTCTGTCACCTTGATGAGAAAGGACTGAGAGTGAGTGGTTGGGGACCACTGAGTACTGAGCATCCATTGAGAGGTTCTCATGTGGAGATGAGCTAGGGGTACAGGGAACACCGAGGATGCCGTGAGACCCAGCATCCGTTGCATCGAGATAGCTCAAACCGAGCTGTTCTCCCTGATGCATCAGGCCACCGGTAGGATATCGCTCCTTCTGTCTTCTGGAAGAAAGGCCTTCACACAAGAGGTGTCCAGAAGAGTTCCTATAAAAAGGAGCTTCTAGGAGGGCTACAACTGCAATTTCTTGAGATTTAGCCGAACTCCCATGAACGTGAGAAAGTCTGAGGCCGTGGATATGGCATTGAGAGTTCCTTGCCTGGAAGGACTTGCTAGAAGCCAGTCATCCAGATACAGGAACACCTGTATTCCGATCTTTCTGAGGTGCGCTGCAAGAATTGCACACTTTGTAAAAACTTGCGGTGCGAGGATAGCCCAAAGGGCAGGACTCTGAACTGATAATGTTGGCCCAAAGCCATGAGCCTTATGTTATTTGAGATGCCTTGGGTGAATAGGAATATGCTGGTAAGCATCCTGCATGTCCAGGGAGGCTAACCAGTCATGCTGATGAAGCAAAGGTAACAGGGTTCCTAGCGATATCATTTTGAACTTCTCCTTGGGAAGAAATTTGTTCAATTTTCTGAGGTCCAAAATGGGGCGCATGCACCCAGTTTTCTTTGGAACTAGAAAGTAATGGGAGTAGAACCCTGTGTTCCGTTGATCCAGTGGAACTATTTCCACAGCCCTGTTGCTCAGAAGGCCTTGTATCTTGGAGGCGAGAAGTTCTGACTGCAGCACTGACAGCCTGGGCTGCCGTTTGGGGGGACAATCCGGAGGGGCCTCTGAGAGATTGAGGGAATACCCCTCACAGATTATTCGGAGGACCCATTTGTCCGATGTTATAGACTTCCACTGGTTGTAGAATTGAGTCAGATGACCTCCCACCACTAAAGAGGAGTACCCCTCGGGCAGCTGAGGTGGGACTTGGGCCAGAAACTCAGAAGGTGGCACTGGGTACTTTGGCTCGAAAGGACTGATGGTTATGAAACTGGTGCTTATAACACCCCCCCCCCCCAAGAAGGGGCAGGAGCAGATTGAGCCAATTTGATGGCCGATCTGGTCTTTTGTGTGGCCTCTAGAGCTTATTCTACTTGAGGACCGAAGAGATCCACACCAAAGGGCAACGCCATGACCTGTTGTTCGTGAAGCCTGAAGTGCGCAGCCAGGAATGACGGCAGGTACAAATGCCCGCTGCTGCCACTCAGGAGGCATTATCGAAAGCCTCCACAGCTGCTTTAACCTGTTGGTTGTTGGACTTGATACCCCTGGTTATAGTTTGAAGAAGCTCTGAATTAGCGTTGGATTCCAGTAGGGCTTCAACCATTTGATTGAGTGAATGCCAAAGAACACACTCATATTGAGAAAAATAGCCCTGGTAGCTGGCAATACGCATACCCAGGGTGGATGCAACAAAGACTCTCTTACCTAATGTATCTATGTTATGAGATGCTTTGTTTATAGGTTGAGCTGTAGTAGTCTGAGGAAGGACGAACTTATCATTCTCTGCCAAGACTACAATTGGGTCCGCAAAGGCTTGAGAGGTCAAAATGGGTCGATCCTTGGGAGCACCATACTTCCTACCTATGGACTTAGCCACAGAAGGAATAAGAGCAGGATTATTCCATACCATTTGAGAAAGTGTCTCAAAGGAGGGCTGTACTGGTGGAGTTAAATCCATAGGGATGTCCAGAACATGAAGGTACTGGAGCCTTAAAAGCTTCCCAGAATCGATATCCATAGTCTGGAGAGAAAGAGTGGAATTCAAATTTTTCAGCAGAGACTTAAATGACAGGTCCTCAACCACAGACTCTGCAGCAGGATTAGATCCTAATCCTTCCACATCAACACCCAGCCTAAGGTCTGGGTCAGGCTCAAAATCATCTCCTGACAGCCCAGGAGGGACTGTATGGACAGGAAAGGAATGAAAATCAGAAGGAAAATAGGAGGGAAAGGGGTTCGCAGTCGACGAGCCCTGAAGACTGGAAGACGTCACACCAAGTCCCATCGCCGAAGAAGAGCACGGCCCCGCCTAGCCCAGCACAGCGCACGGCGCCGAGGACAGTGCCGAAAAGACGCATGGCGCCGAGGGCAGCACCAACAATCCCAACGGCGCAGAGGACAGCGCCAATAGATGCATCGACACTGAGGATGGCACCAAGCAACCCATCAATGTTGACAGCACCGAAACCAACGCAGGGCCCTGAAAACCAAAATTTGAGGAAAAAGAAGAAAAAGTAGCAGGAGATAGAGGCATCGATGCGGCCCCCTGTGCCGCAGCCATGTGATGGGGGAGAACACCTGAGCACGGAGTCAACGGCACCGAAGAAGGCGCTGCACAACTAGGGAGGCCCAACCACCCTACCTGATCTCCCAAAGGGTCCAAGGGCCCCTGAGTGACCGGGCCAGGCAGCTGGACCAACCTCTGAGCCCATTGCTCCGTCAGAGCGGCCCACTGATGAAACTGCTCATCTGAAGCCCTACCAGAAGGCGGGGAAGGGCTCCGAGGTCGAAGAGTTCGGAGACAGAAACCGGTGACTCTGGAGGAGACCGGTAACTGACCCCAATGATCGACCATCAACGCGCAGACATACCAGAAGTTGACCTCAAGTGATGCCTTCTCTTTCTGGACCTACGGGTCAAAGAAGAGCTCGAGGCCAAATGGTGCCGAAAGTGCGACCGTTTTCTTTTGTGCTTCCGAGGGGACAGCCCCTCCCCCCAGGCATTGGACTGTCTGTTGTCAGACCCCCCCCTCCGGAGAGGGAGGCAGACCGGACCCAGCCCAACTGACTGAACAACTTTCATACAAAGTCTCCCTACCGTTACCTGATCCGCTCATGGTCGACTCCGTCAATGTAGGCTGAGACTTCTTTCTTATAATTATAGTAAGTGTTACTTTATTCAAGAAATACTACTAAATAAAAAAGAACTGAAAACTATGCTGCTAGTTTGAAGTTTAACTCCCAGCGGGTGAGCGACGTCATCACTGTAGCGCACTCGGCTGGAAAAAAGGAACTGAGGCGGTTGGAGGGTCAATGCCGAGATAGTCATTTCCGCTCAAGCTGAGGCTCACGGCTCCATCTCTGGCGCCGACCCTCCTGCAAAAAAGTTTGCTCCTGCTGGGTCTTAGTACCTCCTGCATAGATCCCATTAGTGTGAATGAGTGGTGGAGACTTTATGTCCAGGAAGATCTACTGTTACAGGTGAGTAACCTGTTTTTCTAGGATCGTGGATATGTTGTTCTATCCACACTTCTTGGCAGACTCCTAGCAGTTCTCTGGGAGGAAGGAGGCAAGATGCACACCCCCTATTTAGGAAAAAGGGACTGGAGAATTGAGGCTCCAAAACCAGCATCCTGGCATGACTCAAGGTCGATGTGGTAATGGAAATGAAGGTGTGTGCAGACCTCCATGTAGCAGCCCTGCAGATTTCCTGGATAGGGACGTCCCTAGAAGCAGCCACCGATACAGCAGTATGGCGGGTGGAATGAGCCTTAAGCTCTACAGGAGGTTCCCTACCCACCAACCTATAGCACATAAATGTCGAGATGCGCAGCCAAGCCCTGCAGCGCATGGCCACTGCAGCCGCTACCGAACGAGCACAGGAGTCACCAATGTCCAGAGCTGTCTGGAGTTGTTGCTTCGCCACTGCCCTACCCTGATCCTGGACCTGCCTGACCATGGTCTGGAGGTCCGCTGGGAGATGAGGGATCACCTCGTCCAGGGAGACCAAGAGGGCATGGGAGAAATGTGCCATGATAATGGACGAACTGGTCTTATAGACCAAGGGAGGAAGCTGCACAGACCTTCTTCCCGGAATGATCCAATTGCTTGGATTCCTTGTCCGGGGGGGGGGGCCTGTCCACGTCCCCTTTGTTGCCTGAGCACTGAAAGATGGAGTCAGCCACCAACCCGTCTGCAGAGGGGTGCTCCAAAAATCCTGAAAGGGACCCCACGGGGACCACATACTTGCAGGCCATGTGGGCAGAAGGCACAGGGGAAGATGCAGGACACTGCCACAGCTCCAAGGCTGGGCCCACAATGGCCTCAGCCACTGGAAAGGCCTCCATCAGAGTATCCCCTTTGTCCAGAATCTCTGTGAGGGGATACTTGGCCTGTTTCTACACAGGCTCGAGCTCCATTCCCGTAGACTCAGACATGAGCCGACAAATACCCATCAGTGAGGTAGGGCCCTCGTCGATGGAGAGACCCCCAAGTGACTTGAAGTCGACAGGACGGGAGACCATGGAGGAATCTTCAGACTCTGAGGAGTCCTCGTAAAGTGGGCAACCACCTGTGCCACTCTCTACCCGCCTTGGGCGGTCGGGAGTAAGAGTGACCAACAACTGATGGGGAAGGCCTTGGGCCGACCGAGATTCCTTGACTGGAGCCCCAGACTTCGATTGCTCGGACGGCGGCTCCACCCGGATCAGTGGAGTAGCCGGCTTCAGCTGAGTCGGCAGGGCCTTAACTGGCACCTCAGTGACAGTGGCCGTGGCCGATGTCGGTCGCTGGGGTGAAAGCCACTTAATGGTTGGGGTAGAAACCGGAATCGGTTTAGACCTGATCAGGACCAACTGCTGCCACATCAAGGCTTTGTAGTGCTGATGCAACTTGCTCTGGAGCCTCTCCTCACCCGTGGAGTATGATGACGAGGAGCGGTGCCGCTGTTTACCATGGCGTCGGGAACGAGATCGCCGATGAGGGTGAGTCTTGTCCAATGCCGAAGCTGAGGAACGAGACGAGACCTCAACCGTTGGCGGGGCCCCCATGGAAGACTGCTAGAAGAAGCTGCCATGCGATAGCACCACCTGATGGAACTCCCAAGTGTAATAACCTACTGCAAGAGACCAGGCCATAGAAGATCTACTGTTACAGGTGAGTAATCTGTTTTTCTAGGATCGTGGATATGTTCATCCACACTGATTGGCAGACTCCTAGCAGTTCTCTGGGAGAAGGGAGGCAAGGCGCACACCCCCTACTTAGGGAATTAAGACTGGAGAACTGAGGCTCCAAAACAAGCATCCTGGCATGACTCAAGGTCGATGTGGTAATGGGTAATGAAGTTGTTTGCCGGCTTCCAGGTATCAGCCCTGCAGATATCCTGGATAGGGACATCCTTAGAAGCAGCCATCGAAGCAGTGGTATGGTGGGTGGAATGAGCCCTTAGCCCTATGAGATGCTCCCTACCCACTAACCTATAACAGAGATCAATGCAAGATATAATCCATCTGCCAATCATCCGCTACGCTGCAGGTCTGCCAGGTGCAGTTTCAGCGTAGGTGACAAACAGCTGGCAAACCTCTCCCTGAACTTCAGCTATCCGCTCCTTATAATAAGAGAGCGCTCATCTCAGGTCCAGAGTATGGAGCCTGTAGTCGGCCTCTGAGGTGTAGTTTGGATAGAACACTGGCAGAGTTAACACCTGGTTAAGGTGAAACTCCGACACAACCTTCGGAAGGAACGAGAATCATGTTGCTTATATTAGGAAGGCCATCCGCCAGCGCGCCTTGTGCTCTACATCGTGTTAAAGCTTGTCTTACTAAAGAATCCAGGACTCTGCTAGCTCATAGCTTCCTATATAGCAAATTTGATTATGGTTTATTAGCTTATTCATCTACTTGTAAAAATATCTTGGACTCACTCAGGGTCATGTTCAATTCTCAGGTTCATGTTGCAGGTTCCATATCACACTCATCACTGTTCCCTCCTTCAGGTTTCTAATTGTTTAGCATTTGACTATCGGATACAGTTTAAACATTGCATATTGCTGTTCAAAATTATTTTAGGTTTCCTTCCTCTCTCTATTTCTCAACTGTTCCCAAGGTTTATCAATGGTAGTGGTACTCGGTCCCAGGATATATATTCTTTTCAGATACCTTTTTTTTTTTTATGGGTCCATTGGCCAGAGATCACTGCTGTATAGGGCCTCTAAATGTTTTAATTCCCTTCCCATTGATATTCTTCATCTTAAAACCACTGGACATTTTAAACATAAACTTTTTATGTTTTTTCATTGTTCTCAGAGATGCATTTGTGTTTTTTATGTATTTAATTGTTTTTTAATTTTTATATTGAATGAGATGTATTGTACATGTATTTTCAATGTTATTCACGTTCCTTTGTACTATGTTTTTTGTAATGCTTGTAGCCTGTGAAAATGGTCAGTTTGCTCATCAGGCTCACAAGAGTAAAAAAACCAAAAATGAAAAAAAAATGAAAAACTTCGGGTTGGGGCGCAGGACAACCTTGTCCCTGTGGAAGACCAAATAAGGAGACTCCATCGAGAGCGCCGGGAGCTCCCCAGTCCTTCTAACTGATGTGACAGCCACCAGGAAGGCGGTCTTCCACAACAGATGTGACATCTCACACCTGTGCATAGGTGCGAATGGCTTGCCCATGAGCTTTGCCAAAACCAGCAACTGATTCCACGGAGGTGGAGGTTCATGCACTGGAGGGGATATGTGATTAAGGCTTTTGAAGAAGCGCTCCGACCACCGTCTCCTGCCCCAATGTCGGATGACCGGCCCACACCCGGTAAGCAGAAATGGCTGCCAGGGGTACCCTAAGGGTCGATGACCTCAGACCCCCTTTGGAGAAAGACCAAAGGCAGTTGAGAATGTTAGCCACAGAGCAGGATAACGGGTCCAGACTCTTACCCTGACACCAAATGGAAAATCTCTTTCATTTGGAGGCATAACATTTCCTGGTCGATTCCTTACGAGATGCCTCCACCACAGTGTAGACATCCTCAGAAAGACCCAGAGCCTGGAACTCTAGCCGCTCAGGTACCAGGCTGTAAGCTGCAGGGACTGAAGGTCCAGATGGAATACCTTCCCCTGGTTCACAGATATCAGGTCCGGGCGTGTACAAAGCCGATCCGGGGACCTGCAGCTGAGGCTGAGGAGATCTGGATACCAGAACTGGCACAGCCAATCTGGGGCTACCAGGATCACCTTCACCTTGTCCCTCTTCACCTTGAGTAACACCCTGTGGATCAAGGGAAATGGAGAGAAAGCATAGAGGAGGCCTGGGGTCCAAGGCCTCGAGAAGGCATCCCGTTCCGCAGCGAGCCCTGCTGAGGGGGGCGGGCAAGGTGCAGCCTCAGCTTATTGTTTTCCCTTGAGGCAAACAGGTCCACCAACAGTTTGCCCCAGAGGGAGAACAGACTGTAAGCTACTTCTGGATGGAGAGACCACTACTGGGATGTCTGGCCTATGTGGCTGAGAGCATCTGCCAGCTGGTTCGAGACTCCTGCCACATGAATGGCTAGGAGATCTGCCTCCAGCCAACTTATGAGGGTCCAGATGCAGAGCGCCTCCTTGCACAGCAGATGGGAATGCATGCCGCCCTGTTTGTTGAGGTAGTACATGGTCGTGGTATTGTCTGTCTGGACTTGAACCACTTGACCACAGAGCTGAGGGGCGAAAGCTGACAGTGCCAGTCTGACTGTTCTGAGCTCCAACAGGTTGATATGGCATCGTGACTCCTCTGGGATCCAGAATCTATGGGCCCTGTTGTCCCCCATGTGGGCTCCCCAGCCCATGAGAGAGGTATCAGTCGTAAAGACGACTGTCGGCTCGGGACGGACAAATGGGATCTCTTCCTGCAACCATTCTGGGGCGGTCCACCACTGGAGAGCATTCCACATCTTCTGGGTTACAGTGATCAGCTGGTCGAAATGACTGTGGCGCTGAGTCCACTGGGCGGCCAGCTCCCACTGGAGGGTGCGCATGTGCCACCTGGCCCAACAGACCACTGAGGTGCACACCGCCATGTAACCCAGTAGGCACAGAAAGTCCCGGGCAGGGCGCAAATGCCCAACCAGAAATGATCGGGTAAAGGAGGAGAGGACCTCCACCCTGTCTGCCGGGAGCCGAACTCTGGCTTGACAAGAGATGAGCTCTGCCTGATGAAGCCCATCACCTGAGCAGGCATGAGTTCCGACTTGGCCTCGTTGATCAGGAGGCCAAGTTGGGAGCAGATTTGGAGAGCCAGATCCCTGGACCTCTCCACTTCCTGAAGAGAGAATCCTACCAAGAGCCAGTCATCGAGATAAGGGTAGATTCGTACTCCTTGACGCCAAAGATGGGCTGCCACCACTGCAATGCACTTGATGAAGGCCTGCAGGGCCGATGACAGGCCGAACGGCATGGTTCGGAACTCATACAGGGTCCCTTCGACCCTGAAGCAGAGGAACCGCTGATGAGAGGGACGGACTGGAATGTGAAAAAAATGCATCCTGTAGGTCCAGTGAACAGAACCACATGTTTCGCTCCAGGGATGGTATGATCTAATTCAGAGTTACCATCCGGAAGGTGCAGGACCTGAGATATTGATTCAGGTCATGGAGATTTAGGATGGGGCGCCAACTCCCCGTCCACTTGGGCACCTGGACACAAAGCATGGGTCTGTAGGAGGATCTGGCACTGGAGCTGCTGCCTCCTTGCGGAGGAGCTGAGCTATGTCGTCTCGAAGAGGCGACTGAGTGCAAGCTGAGATCCTTTCCTCCCGAGGGGCGCGGGCTCGACTGGGAGGGTACTGCTCGAACTCTAGAGGCAGTCCCTGACTGACCACTTCGAGAACCCACCTGTCTGAAGTGATATCGGACCAGGCGGAATGAAAGTGGTGAAGCCAGCCCCCCACGGGAAGACCCAAAGGTGGCGTGATGGGTGTAGGGGTGGCAACCCCCAACCCGTCACTGAGCAGGCTTAGAGGAGGAGGAGGAGGAACGTGGACCTGTGCCTCGGCCTCCTTTACGGGGCTGTTGAGGACCCTGCTTGGGCCATGGGCGCCAAGCTTGAGCCTGCTGCTGCTACTGGCCTCCTCAATAGGAGGGCTGCCTGACCGCAGGGGAAGAATGCCGAAATGGCTTCTTTCTTTTCTGCTGGTTCTTGTCCGAAGAACCTTTTGCAGAGGTAGCATCCAAGGTGGCATTGGACTGCTCAATACGCTGAATGTGACTGGCCACTTCTGGTCCGAACAAGTCGGTACCAAGGAAAGGAACATCAGCTAACTTGTGCTGGGTATCTGCCGGGAAGGAGGACAGCCTCAGCCAGGCCCTGCAGTGAGTGGCCACTGAGGCTGCTTAAGAGCAGGCACAAGAATCCCCGATGTCTAGGGCCATCTGGAGCTGCTGGTTTGCAACAGCATGGCCCTGATCACAGGCTTGCTTGACCGTGGTCTGCATGCCCGCCGGGAGATGAGGGAGGACTTTGTCTAATGACCCAAGGAGGGCATGAGAGAAGTGTGCCACAATGACAGCTGAACTGGCCTGACGAAGGCCTATGGAGGAGGCCATACAGACCTTGCGGGCAGAGTGGTCCATATTTTTGGACTCCTTGTCCGGGGGTCGATCTGTGTCGGCCGAGCTACCAGTACGTCTAAACACAGAAGCGGTCACCAGGCTCTCGGCCAAAGGATGTTCTGTGAATCCCAGCAGGGACCCCATGGGCACCGCATACTTGCGGGCCATGCAGGCAGACAGTGCAAGGCAGGAAGCTGGACACTGCCAGAGCTCAAGGGGCGGGCCAGTAATGGCTTTGGCCACTGGAAAGTTCTCTGTCGGGGTATCCCCCCTTTTCAGGATGTCCGTAAGGGGGTACTCCACCTTTTTCTGGATAGACTCCAGGGGCATTCCGGTGGATTCAGAGATCAGGTGGAGAATGCCTTGAAAGGTGGAAGGGCCCTCCTCTAAACCTGCCACAGAGGACTCATCATCCCCAGGATGGGAGTGCAGTCCCTGTGACATCTGAGTCTGAGGAGTCATGGTACAACGGCCTCCTGCCTACGTCCCCTTCGATCTGCCCGGGGCGGTCAGGGGTAACTGTGA
This sequence comes from Neoceratodus forsteri, assembly GCA_016271365.2. Classification (NCBI taxonomy): domain Eukaryota; kingdom Metazoa; phylum Chordata; order Ceratodontiformes; family Ceratodontidae; genus Neoceratodus; species Neoceratodus forsteri. Next base: position 690,934,870 of record CM028134.1, read on the forward strand.
TTCGACAGATGTCGGGGAAGCCCGGTGTCTGTACAGTCCTCTTTTGAGGGAGCCCCTCCCTGAGGCTGCTTAGGCGGTGGTTCCACCAGAATCGGTGGAGAGACCGAGATGGGCTGAGCCGCGATACAGGCTGAGGAACTTATGGCTCCGGTTCCGGATGGGTTGGCGTTGGCCCAGAAGGCGGTAGCCAAGTGATGGCCGGGGTGCACGATGGAGCCAGCTTTTGCCTGGTCAAATCAGCTGTTGCCACATAAGATACTCATAGCGTCAACGGAGTTTCCGTCGAAGCCTCTCCTCGTCCGAGGAGGATGAGGATCTTTGGCGATGCCTCTTCTTAGAGTGCTTGTGACTCTTTTTCGGTCATTCGACTGAAGGAGTTCTGGACCTCGATCGAGATTGGGCTGACCGACTCAGCTGATCGGGAGACACCGGGGTCGGTGAAAACCGAGGGTCCGCAACAGTGTCCTCGATGGTGACACCAGCGGGCTGGGTCACTTCATCTGGAAATACAAGGACCGGAGTCCTTTCTAAAGAATCATCGACCGGAGTCGGCGAAATAGGGTCGATCAAGTCGAGAGAAATCTCAACTTCATTGGCCACTTCCTCGATCTCTTGGTCAGATGGAAGATCCATGAAGCCGGCGGCCGAGGATGCGATCTCGACCGTGTTCCTGGGACTCGGACCTTTCTCGGTCCCAAGAAAGTCTCTGTTTAGACGAAGTCTTAGGGTCCTTCTCCCTCTTCCGAGGGTGGGAGGAGTGCGAGCCCAAGGGCGCCTCACCCCTGGTGGGGAGAGACTTGCACAACTCCTTGAAGGAGCCCGAAAAGGTGGAACTGAGGTTCAGAGGAACAAAAAAGCTCTGAGTAGCCGAAGTTTGAGCTGCTTCCTCCTCAAAAGCCTTCATTTGCTTCAACTGGTTGGCAGATCCCGCAGCTGTGGAAACCACCCACCTCGCCTCCTTTGATTTCATCAGCGGGTTCCTTTTTTCCGGTCTCCCCAATTTTAGGCACGACAAGCGGTCGTCCAGGATGTTGGTATGGAAGGCCAGGCAGAACGTGCAGGTGGAGGTGTTATGTCCGACACCTAGGCAGTAGACGCACGTTAGGTGGGGATCGGTGCGTGACATCTTCTGGCTGCAGGACCACCGGTGAAATTCGGGAGCAGATTTTACCTCCATGTCCGATGCACTACTATCGGAATCGACAACTCAAACGAGTTTTAAAGTAAGTTGCGGTGAAAACTGACGTTTGAAATCCAGTGCCTACAAATTTGCTGTGAAGCACGAGGGAACCTGTATCTTCCAGCGGAAAGGAAGATCTGACGTCATGGGCAGAGCAGGGGTTTATACCACCCAGGTGGGTGGGAAGAGCCAGCTTGAAGACTTCCGGCAAGATTTAAAGGGGAAAGGGACATGCCAAGAAGTGTGGATGAACAACATATCCACGTTCCTAGAAGAAAACGTTTTTGAGCCAGGTGAAAAGGTCTTGCTACTGTTACCCACTACAGAAAATAAACTGTTAATTAAGTGGCAAGGGCCTTATAAGGTTCTTAGCTGTACTAGTACAGTTAACTATGAGATTGAGACCCCTGACAGGAAAAATCCTACTAAGATATACCATGCTAACCTCCTCAAGAAATGGGTTGAAAAAACACCAAAGGCTGCTTTGCTAGTTTTACCAGAAACTGATAAAGAATATATTGATGTAGCTTATGATACATTGGAGCAAACTGTAACTACTGATGCTATAAAGGTGAATGTTTCCTTAACCTCTGAACAAACTGCAGAAATTCGTAACTTGCTAAAGACATTTTACAGTACTTTTACTACAGTGACAGGCTGAGCTAAAGATGTTGACCACATTATAGCGACAAAGAATGCTCTCCCTATTAGGCAAAAGACATACAGATTACCAGAGTGGTTAAGAGCAGACATGGTTAAGGAAATGCAAAATATGAAAGAATTGGGTATCATAGAAGAGTCGAGAAGTGCGTGGTCATTACCAATGGTGATTGTAAAAAAAGAAGGCGGTGTAAGAAAATGCCTTGATTTTAGGAAACTTAAGTGTCAGAATTTGACAGTTATCCTGTGCCCAGAATAGATGATTTGGGGGAAAGACTGGGGAGTGTCAAATATATCAGTATCCTTGATCTCACCAAGGGTTACTGGCAAATCCCCCCAGCTAAAGAATCCAGAGACAAAACTGAATTTGCCAGTCCCATAGGATTCTATCAGTTCACCACCATGCTGTTTGGTTTACATGGCGCACCCGCTACTTTCCAGCGGTGCATGGATGTAATGTTATCCCCTCACACTGGTTATTGTGGTGCACACCTGGATGATGTCGTGGTGTACAGTCCAGACTGGAAAAGTCACCTGGAACACCTATGAGCAGTTATCCAATCAATCAAAAAGGCATTTCTGACAATTAATCCTAACAAGTGTGCACTGGGCATGCAGGAAACCAGATATTTGGGCTATGTTTTGGGAACTGAAGAAGTCAAGTCAGAGGTTTCCAAGATAGAAGCTGTCACTACCAGCCTTGTCCCCAAAACCAAGAAACATGTCAGGTAATTTTTAGGGCTGGCTGGTTATTATCAGAGATTTGTTCCCAACTTTGCAGAGTTAGCTACTCCCCTCATAGAAGTCACGAAGAAAACGGTACCCAAATAATGTGAAATGGGCCACAGAGTGTGATGAAGCTTTTCGGGCCATTAAGGCTGCATTACGTTCAGCTCGTTTTAAGAAGCCCAGACTTTGAGAAACCATTTTTGTTACAAACCAATGCATCAGGTGTAGGCCTAGGTGCAGTCCTGAACCAAAATATAGGACAGAACATCCTTTTCTATACATAAGTAGGAAGTTTCATGACAGAGAAAAAAGGTACTCCACCATTGAAAAGGAATGTCGTGCAGCAAAGTGGGCAATGGAGTCCCTTAAGTTTTACCTATTAGGAGCTGACTTTGTACTTGTAACAGATCACTCCTCTCTGTTGGCCTAATCAAATGAAGGATAAAAATTCTAGAATCACATAATGGTACCCGGGCACTACAGCCATTTAAATTTAAAGTGATGAACAAATCTGGGAAAGAGAATGTCAATGATGATTTTCTGTCTAGATATGGATCAGGAATTGAGAATTCTGAAGGTTGAAAAAAGAATGTGTGAGTTGAAACTTCTCTGTTTGATATGTTGCATATGCACTGAACTATAAAGATTATAAGCTACTGCCACGTTAAAGGACAATTTAAAGAAAGTTTTGGAAACCTGTTTTTGTAAAACAGGTTCCCTGGTATGTGACAGGGTTGAATAGGGCTCTGTCCCAGTTGTTCTGGAGAAAGAGTTTAAATGCAAGGATCTGTTCTCTTCTCTCCTTTTCTGTCTCTTGTCTGTCTGGTTGTGCACATTTTCTCGAGAGACCTACGACTTGATTACCCCAATGGTCTTGCAATTCTCTGTCTCTCACTATCTCTCTACCTTCTCTTGCTGTTCTGTCTTTTCTCCCCCCTTGCACATCTGCTGGTATAAAAATATATCTGAAGGATTTTGTGGAAATGTCACTGATACTGGGATCCCTTTGTTTAAAACTGTATATAGTTATACTGTTGAAATGATTGCAAAAACATGTTTAGAGCTTAAGGGGTTAACCTGTTTGCAAACTCTCTGAGAAGCTGTAAGAAAGAGGTCAGTTCTGGGTCACAATGTTCTTTTTCACTGAGTTCACCGAGTTCTAAGGAGCAAAAAAAAGGACCATAGTCCAAAATATAGCTCCTGTAAAGACTGAATGTGTAAGCATTAATGCACAACAGAGGAGGGCTCTACTAGCGAATCAATGCCTGGTTGGGTGGGGCTGGAGCACGAGGCTGAAGGCAAAGTGCATCCAACCACCAGCCGGGCATTAATTCCTTAGTAGAGCCCGACTTTGGAGTGCATTAATGTGCTTGTAACATGGCAAGTGCAAGGCAGATATTATTAAAAATTTTCTATGACTTACAATGTAAGAAATGTGAGGAAACGCAGTATTTTTTATTAAGAAATGATGGCTCACTTTCCTCCCTTTGAAACTCTGTAATCTCAGACTGTGCTCATCCATGTTGCACAGTCCACGTACACTTATATAGTGTTCACTGTTTTTGAAACCAATCAAAACTTTCTATAACGTTGTGCTACTATATCACTGTCAAAATGTCCTTGTTTTTCTCAACGTGTTTCATGCTTTCTCTTCCGTTACTATGTGAAACTCTTTTGTTACACTACTGCCTTGTGGGGGACATGTACATTTCAATATCCAAATATATGCTGCACTCTGCTAATTTTACCTCTGCTGTTTTTTTCCCCTGAAAAATAACTTACAACACTTCTGCCGATTACACAACCAAATTGAAAAGCGCTTTCTCTTTCCTTCTCTGACTGATCACAGTCCACGCTCACTACTGGCATTCGGGCCGGCGGGTTGCTGCTGGGAAAGTTTATGCATTCTAGGAAGATGCCGGTAACAAACAGTTTAAGGCGCCACCTATAGGACACTGCTGACTGACTTAGTAAGCGTGATCACGATGGCAAGCGGGCATTACTAGGGAATTAATGCCCGCTTGCTATCAGGTCATGTGGTGTGTTTTCACCAATCGCAATACTAGATTTGACACACAGATTCTCTGCCATGTTACAAAGTAATTTAGGTTGACCCCTGTTGCAGTATGTTTGTCCAGGTTATTTTTGAATTGTTCTTTATTAGAACTACTTACTACATTAAAAAGAAGTCTATTCCATAAATTTGACGAGCGTATAGTGTAAAAATATTTTCTGCTGGTTGTTTTAAATCTACTGATTTTAATTTGTAATGGATGCCATCTCAGGCATATGCTGTCCTCTGTATAATCAATATTTAATTCTATCATAAGTTCAGGGTCATTTAGTATAGCATGTTCCCCCCTCTGTCTTCTCAATTCCAGACTGTGCAGGCCTAAGTTTTTAGTTTATCACTATAAGTTTCATTTTTTAGAGTTCATATTGTTTTGGTAAACCATCGTTGAACCCTTTCAAGTTTGTTAATTTCTTTTTTCGTATATGGTGACCATAACTGACTCCCATAGTCCATTATTGGTCTAACATAAGTAAAGTGGTAAGAGAACCTCCCTGTTTCTACTCTTGATATTTCTTTTAATGACCATAATTGTTCTGTTTGCTTTTGCTATTACTGATGTGCATTGTTCTTTAAACATGAATTTATTATCTAGAATGATTCCTAGGTCTTTTTCAGAAGTTTTTTGAAGTAGTGCTATTCCATTTACATTGTAGTGATGGTTTTTGTTGAATTTACCCATATGTATTATGCAACATTTGTCTATGTTCAACTTCATGCCCCATTTGTTTGTCCAGGAGATTTGCTGCACTTGTTGAAACTTAGGTCCTGTCCACACTACACTGATAACATCCCTCCGTAACGTTACAGGGGGTCCAAACTGTTACTGCAACGGTTTGCATTTACACCTGTAATGTTACAGGAGGCGTTCCCATAACTGTTGTCAAAACCACCTACGAGGTGGTTTCAACGATGGTTACGGAACTGGTACTGCCTCTATACCACTGCCGGCTGTAGTGTGGACACGTGCGCATGTAGCCCCACTGGTGCCCATAGTGCAGCGCGCACTGCATCGTGGGATAGGGCGCCGACCATAACAGTCGCAGGGCATCCACAATGTGGACGGGCTGTGACGGTCCCAAGCCGTTACCGGGATGGTTCGCCGGCAGTGTGGACACACTGTACCGGTTACCGTCTGTAACGGGTTGGAACCATTTCATCCTTTTGGCGGTGTAGTGTGGACAGAGCCTTACAAGAGCACTGTGTGAGAAGCATGCTGTTTTCTTAATGAGCAGGGGCTGCAAAGACTTATAAAAAACAGAGATCCAATTTGTTGCAAGAGAAACACAGAGACTGAGACTGGAAATTAAGAAGAAACCCAAATGGACTTTCTCTGTTTATACTGCCTTTGTAAATAGTTATACTGAACAATTTTATTTTTTTTATTTTACTGTTATTAATAATAATCACTTGTTGAAAATTTTACAACTGCTCTTGGTTTTCCTAAGCATCCTGACCCGTACTTCGATGACACTGCACCAGGGATGGAATGATTTGGTTCAGAGTGACCATCTGGAACTTGCATTTCCTCATGAACTGATAGAGACTGTGAAGATCCAGTATGAGGCGCCAGCCCTCCATCTGTTTGTGACCACGAAGAATATGGAGATGAAGTCATGGCTGGCCATGGCATCCAGGACAGGGGCTATGGCTCCTTTCTCTAGGAGATGAGCAATGTCCTCCCTGATGGCGGACAACGTGTCCTGTGACACCACAGACTCCCTTGGTGTATGGGCTTGGTATGGCAGAAGAGCCTTGAAAGTTGAGAGGCAATTCGCTGCCCACCAGTTCTAGCACCCATCTGTCCGAGGTAAAGGTGGACCAGATATGCCAGAAATGGCAAAGCCGACCCCCCCCTCAGGGAGCTGAAGCAAGAACTGGATGGGTGGAAGGCAGACACCTGCCCCCCGACCCATGATTGAGCAGCTTTGAAGGGGGCACTGGCACCAGCTGCTGGAGGGGCCCCGCCACCCCAGCCCCCAGGCTTCTTGGAGCCCTGGCTAGCAAACTTAGGTTTCGGTTGCCAGACCTGTGATTGCCCCAACTAGGGCTGCTGCGATGGAAAGGGCTGAACCTGAAAGGGCTTTTTCATCAGCTACTTTCCCGATGTCAGAGTTGAGGGTGGCAATGGACTTATTAATTTTTGTAAGGTGCCCATCTACCCCAGGGTCGAAAAGGTCGGTGTCCAAGAAGGGGACATCAACCAATTTGTGCTGGGTGTCAGCAAGTAAAGGTGGAAATTCACAGCCAAGCCCTGCAATGCATTGCAACTGCTGCAGTGGACCGGGTGCAGGAGTCTTTAATGTCTAAAGCTGTCTGAAGCTGTTTGGCCAGTGCTCAACCCTGGTCTCCGATCACCTTAACTGCTGATTGCAAATCTGCAAAAAGGGGAGGACAAGGTCAAGGACACCAATCAGGGCTCGACCAAAGTTGGCCATCATTAAGGTGTAACTCACCTGATGGAGACCCTGGGAGGACGCAATGTAAATTTTCTTGGCTGTGTGGTCCAGCTTCTTGAACTCCTTGTCGTGAGGTCTGTCCACATCTCTGACACTGCCGGTCTTACAGAAGATAGAATGGTCCAAGAAACCATACAGGGAGCCAGTCGGGAGCACATACTTGCAGACCACATGGGCCAAGGGTGCCGCGCAGGAGGCCAGATGCTGCCAGAGCTCCAGCGCAAGTCCCAGATTAGCCTCCACCACTGGGAAGGTGACCCCCAGGGAATCATCCTGATCCTGGATTTCCATGAGGGGGTACCTGGCCTGCTTCTGAGCTGGCTCCAAGGGGATCTTCATTGATCTGGAGATCAACCAGAGCAAAGCCCCAAGGGACACATGCCCATGTTCACTGATCAGCTCTTCAGCTGATTCACAGTCGAAGACTGGGGTCCTCGAAGATCGCATGGAGGACACGTTGTAGTCCGAATACCCCTCAGAGACTGCCTTCAGCTGCTTTTCTCCATGAATTACTCTAGACTCGTCCGAGTGGGTGATCTCGACAACAGCCAACCAAGAAGCCCGGTGGCTGGATGGGAAGGCCTTGGTAGGGGCTCCCTGGGAGGCGATTTCACATGAATTGGTGGAGAGGCTGGCACCAGACACACCAGGCGTGGCAGGACCAGGGTGTGCTGGACTGGGGGCAACCAGGGGGGCCAGGGGAAGGGGACCTACCCTGCTCAAGGACCCACTGTTGCCACATCAGCTCCTCATAGTGCCAATGCAGCCTGCAACAGAGCCTCTTCTCATCCGAAGAGGAGGAGGAAAAGGAGCGCTGGTGGCCTTCCGGGCCAAGGGTGGAGTGTGGGAACATGAGGAGTCCCTCAACTGTGATCTCAACAGATAACTGGAGTGTCTATAGCAAGGAGAAACGTCCGGAGGGGCCGTGTACAGAACATGCACTGGCTCCTGCTGAAGAACTCCAGAAGGAGGTAATGGTGGACAGTCTGACCTACTGACTGCTTCCGGCCCTCCTGGGAGAGGGACGAAAGGACCGGAGTTCTGGAGACTGAGTTGTCCTTGATCCCTTCAGACAATGGTCAACCAGGTTGAGAATGATCTCAACCACCTGGTCGGCCTGTGTCACAGCCAGCAAGCCCGATGGAGCTACCATGGAGCTAGCGGTCTGACCCTCAACCAATACCGGCTTGGCTGAAGATGAGTGCTCGATGTCCTTCGGCAGTTGAGGGAATCATGGGAATGAGAAGAGTGTGCTTGTTCTTGGTCCAACGACCAATGGCAGGATTTTTTTTGCCTTTTTCTTGTCACCAAGTGAAGGCCCCTTCCCGAGTGTCTGGAGAGACTGGCACATTTCTCTGAATGTGCCTGTGAAGACACTCAATGCTGGCTAACCGAGGCAGCATGGACACCGAGGCTGTGCGCCCGCCAGCCTGGCCGCTGCCTCTTCTATGGCCACAAGCTGGGTTGCCACACCTGCTGCCACAGACACTGCCTTACATGCATCTTTCAAGCAGACCAGGGGATCCCATTCATCTGGCTGACTGAGTAGGAGGCGAGCATAATGATCCTCAAGCAACAAAGGCAGAAGAGATTTACACAGGGCTGCAGGCCTGAGCGTCATGCTCTGCACCAAGGCAGTAAATGCATGACAAGTGTGGGTCCATCCAGGACATTTTTTTGGTTGCATCCAATGCAATGCTTGAAACCGGGACTGGATCAGGTTTCTCCTCGAGCCATGATGATAGCGGAAACCGAGAGAGAACCAAAGCGAAGACAAATGCCAATGGCGAACTTACGAATTGTTTTTGGGCCCACACCGCACACAAAGCTGCAAAGGAGGAGACTCGACTCTTCCAGCTGAAAGGAAGATCTGACATCACAGGGCGGTGCCAAGGAGTATATCACCCAGGTGGGTGGGAGGAGCTTAGCTTGAAGACATTCCGGCTGGATTTAAAGGGGAAAGGAAGACTGCTACAGTGTGGATAGTGCACCATATCCACGCTCCTAGAAAATGGAGTTAAGGTGCCCACCTACCCACTCCAAGAGAAAAAAATAAAAGGGCCCTTTCCTTATTTTTTTTGGGTTGGTAGGGGAGCCAGAGACCTCCACTACCTTTCTGTTGTTTGGTGAGGGTTGGCATCAGGATGCCCAATCCTATATTGTGTTTGTTAACAAAAAACAGCCACCTTAAAATGGCCAATGCAGAGGAGACAGACAGCAAATACTGCCATCTCCCACAGGGTGAGCTGTCAGAGGCCCTGGCTCACAGCTGAGTGGGGGATGGTGGGTAGGGGTATGAATCAATGGTAAAGATATTCAGGAAGATCAACAATTACAGAGAGTATGTAATTTTCATATCTTAAATGAATCGATATTCACCTTCGAGTCATACATATGGGTTCAAGTACCAGGTTTTCCAATTAGGAAGGAGTTGGCTCACCATGGGGGTAATGGTCACACTCAGCCCTCTGTGTGGCAATGAACACCTGAGGCAGGGACTCTTCATGGGTCTGTCGAGGCCCGAGAGCGTTCAGAGTCAAATGGCAGGTAAAATGAGCCTCTCCTTCTCATCTGACAAAGATTCCCCTCCTGCACCCTATTTACCCTTGTGAGGTACTTGCAGGTCTCTATCACATCCCCTCTCACGCTCCATGTTGAGATCTATCAGTCCTTCCTCATAGGGATTTTGATGTAACCCCTGCAACATTTTAATTGCCCTCCTCTGGACCGCCTCCACTCTATTTTATTTCTGAGATGCGGCCTCTAAAACTGGACACAATACTCCATGTGGGGTCTCGCCAGCGAGTGATACAGTGACAACACCTCCCTCTTCCTGCTGGAGATACTTCTCCCTACGCATCACAGCTTCCTACTGGCCCTACACACTGCTTTGTCACACTGCCCTGCCACTTTAAGGTCCTCATGTATGATAACCCCCAACATCCCTTGCCGGCTTAGTGAATCCATACATGATGGTTTTAAACCATGGAATACAAATGAAAAACTGACATGTATTTGGTATGAGTTTTAAAAATATCATAGCTATTTTATTTTGTATTGTCCGATACATACTTATTCAAGAAAAAGGTGGACAGAGCCTATGATAAATAATTTGCAACAAAAGACTAATATTTAGCATAATGGTTACTTAAGTGAACCAATTCTGTCTGCCATGGCATCATATGTCTTTTGGGCTTCTAAGGAATATTCCTGCAACCATAAACTATATAAAGTCCCATGTGACAGGGATCTGACCAGTGAAAGAGTCTGCACTGGCCAGACCTCACTGCATCAGTTCCACGTAACAGTCTGTCTACTTTTTCTAATTACCTAGGTCAAAGCAATGCTAATATTAATATCAGTACAGGGGGAGTGATGATTACCAGGTTTTACTAGTAGAACACCATCTTTAGTCATGATCTAGGTTCTATTGAGACTTTTCCCTTACCTCTTTTTAGAACAGTCCAGTTATTTCTTCTGTCACCGGATCCAAATCAATATCATAAAAACATGGTCTGGTCGGCAGTCCAGGCATAGTACTCATCTAGGGAAAAATGAAAAAAGCAACAAAATGAAGTGCTGTATCTACAGCAGGAAACGTGTGAAGTGATAAACACTTGAAACTATTTTTGCTAGTCTTATGCTCTCACCCAAGTTATTTTTTTAAGCCTAACACACATGCAAAAGGTAAAGTCCATTTGGTTTCACCATACATTGAACAATGTACACATAGGCTATGCACTGTGTCAAGTATGAAAGATTTCAAGCCACAATACTTCAGATAAATCACAATTTACAACATATATTGCATCATTCAAATTCCAAAAGAACTTATTGGTAACTGGGAAAAATAAAGATGTAAAATCATCTGTGTACTATAAATGGTCAGCTGCTTTGTTTTATAGTATTGTTGATGAAGTCATGTAAACTATGTGCAGTATCTTCCAATCAAATTGTTATACGTGTGGTGAAGAAACCAAATAAAACAAAAATGCTAAGATGGACTTTCAAAGGGGGCAATACAGGATCTGTCTGCCCAGATTTTAACAGCAGACTTGCACTTGCATCAATCAGAACTTAATACACCATATAATGTATGGTAGAATGTTGTTATTTTTAGAAATCTTCCTTTTTATAACGTTTTACCATCGATGTGACATCATGATGTTGTTAACCCATTGATGGCATGTCACATTGATGGGTTAACAACCGGGAACAGTCTGCACATACACGCAACTTGATCCAACGGCCTTGAAACGGTCACTGCGGTGAGAGTATGACCCAGAGTGGTGGTGACTAAAAGAACTTCAGTAAGGACCTGTTTTGTTGTTTTTTAAAACGTTACTGGTACCATACACTATAAAATATAATGTATGGTACATCGATCATCAAACAGTTTTTTAAGCCATCTCGAAGCTGCCATGGTGACATAAACACACAGTCACCCTGGCAACTTCTCGATGGTTAACAAACCGGTTAACAATCGATGACCATACATTATCCTCTGTGTTTTAGATGGTCTAAAATATCTGTGTCTGTTCGAATTTACATTAGAAAGGCAAACATTTAATTTTTAAATACAAATTGAGACGTTCTGTCATAAATCAGACACAGCAGCTGAAAATAGCATGAACTACTAGTGGACACATTTGTGAACAAAAAAGCAAGTGCAGCACACAGTTTCATCGGCGTCTGCCTATTTTGAAAACTCCGCTGTAATTGTAGCGGCTGTCTGAACAAGGTTAGGAACACTCAAGGGCAAGACACTAGTTAAATGCTTAAATGAAAGTTCTGTTCTTTTTCAGATACTCTGCTTACCATCTTTGTCTCTGGTTTTGCAGCAAACAAAACAATATGTCCAACAAACAGGCTTCTTACTTTCTCAAGTTTTAACAGGCATCTGTCTCTCTCTCTCTCTCTCTCTCTCTCTCCCCAGTTTTTTTCTTTTATTCAGCAGCAATTTGTATTTATTTTATGTTACCAGGAAAAAGCTCCACTGAGCAAAGCTTATTTACAAGGATGTTCTGGATAGGACAGACAACAAAACATTTACAGTGACTGAGAATCCGCAGAGATATAACCAAGGATACTTGTCACAAGACACATTAATGCGAATACAACTCAAGAAAATAAACTAAAAAAAAAAATCAAAGAATGAGGTACAGTGTTGCAGGAAGAAATGAAGGGTAAAAACAAATTTAAAACATGGTGAATATCATACACTATTAGAAAATAGAACCAGGAAGTTCAACAGTGCTCACAGCTGTAGGCTTCCTCTTTCAGCTTATCTGTGCTGAGGTCATCAGCACTTTGACCCCTAACTTGGCCTCCAAAGAGTTGTCTTTTGTACACCCCCTGGCACACAGCTATTTCTCTCTCGTAATGCAATAATAAAATAGTTTGCAGTCTAAAGGGACTCAATGTTCATTAAGCCCACCTCTACCCCCTTTACCAGGCCTTTTTTTTTTCATACTGCTTTTCACCCCTTGGGCGATCCCACTTCCATACTCCCCTCACCCTGCCCAGCACACACCTCCCCTGGACCTACCTGGAGCCAGTCCCAAACAGATTCACCCTGTGGTGGGCTTGAGGAGGGAGGACCCCGCCATAGCTCACCACCAGAGTCACTCCAGGTGTCCGGGTGGTAGTGTGGATCTGTGGAGGTGCGCAGAACAGTGATCCACCACTGGGTCTAGTTTTCTGCTTTTCTTCCCTGTTCCTCTGTCGCAACTGCACATCAGGATGTGTGTGTGGAGGCACGCGCATACAGCAGGATTGTGGCCCCTCAATGTGAGCCACTCAGCCTGTACTGTCATTGAGCTGCCACCCAATGGCAGTCAAGGGCTGATTCGGCTGGCCACCCCTCCTCTGGAAAGGAGAACAGTCCTTGGAATGCTCAAACCTCTCTTACTGTGCTGACCCCTGGCAACCCGTGCCCTTTCCCGAACACAGGCCACTGGCATGGCAGGAGGTAAGGCATTCAATGCCTCAGCCCTCCATGACATTGGACCGGCAACCAGGCCCTTTTTATAAGGATTTTATGTTTAATTATTTCATTCAAATCCCTTAAAGAAGCGTGCTGAACCTGCAAGTTATTTTTCCTACAGAAGCTTTCTTTGTAAATACTGGTTCCAATTCTGGTATTGTTTTATCCTTACTGAGTGTGCTTCTGATTCATACAGTGGTAGTACCATTTCAGAACTGTATGATGTAGCTTATGTCCCTTTCAGCCACTGAGTTCCATAGCAGAACATGGATGCATTATGAAAACAATGTTAGATCTCAACAAGGACATAAATTACATCACACAGTTCCAAAAGTATTCTTACCGCTTATATGTAAATCAGAAATAAGTAATAAACTTACTAAGGGGCCATTGCAGTATCAATGGCTCAGTAGGTAGCACACTCGCCTCTGAGGCTGGGAGATCAGAAGGCTGTGGGTTCAGTTCCCACATCTGGCACTTGGGTTAATATCCCAGTACTGACTCTGTAGTACAGCATGAGAGGGGTGCTACACTTCTGAGGTGCCGTCTTTCGGATGAGATGTTAAACTGAGGTCCCATCTGCCTGGATTGGTGGTAGTTCAGGTGGATGTTAAAGATCCCATGGCACTTATCGAAACGAGTAGGGGAATTTCCCCGGTGTCCTGGCCAAATTTCCTTCATTCACTAAAAATACCACCAACAGCTTAATCTGGTTCAAGGTCAGTTGGCATTCATCTGTATCCCCCTCCCCCGGGTCGTGCCTGAAAATAGGCAGAAAATTTGTCTAGTGCACTTACCCGGTCAACAAAAACCAAATAAAAAATAAATAAATAAAATTAAAGATGATGCACTAACCAAATACAGGCATTAACCAGTATTTGAAACATAGCTTTTACAGGAAAAACAAGCTGAATATAGGTTTCTGAGGTTGCTTGCAGGAATCTGGCCCTTTAACTCAAATACAAAAATTTGTATTTTTTTTTATTCAATTAAAGCTGTTGCCCAGCAACAACCAGACAGAACAGGTACAGTTTCTGCAGCGTTTTACCTTGTTAAGCTGCAAATTATTATCCAGTCTCCTTGCATCATTCTTTTAAGCTTTTCAATCTAACTCCTTTAACTGAGGCCACTGCACTGCCCAGCTGCAGACTCTTGGTTCTCCCCTAGAGCTTGCCCAGTTAAACCTTTCAGGTCACCATCTAGGGAAAGGGAAAAAAGCCCTTTATACATTTTTCTTCACTTTTTACAATGTCTATGTTGGCTTTTCCCAGCACAATCAAATAGGAGTTCAGTGGCCGAGATGGGCAGGTGTCAATGGCCTAGAGGGGATATTTAAAGGGTCAATACATTCTGTCACACTGATAAATAATCTTTAACTTTCACAGACTTTACTATTGAGGTTAAAGTGACAGTCGTTTGGGTTCACAGCATTTTTGTACTGAATCTCTTATAGCTGAGTGAAACAGTTTACATACAGTTTGTGCAGAGTACCTTAAAATAACCTCTTGATCTTCTTCGAGGGTATCTCCATACAGCTATAGTACACTTGTCAGCATCAGAACCTAGCATGAAACCTCTGCAATACAGGAAAGCACACATGGACCTGCCTATGTGCACTTTGTCGACGCACAGTGACCCCTATATAACATAAGTGGGCCCCAACCACTTATTTTTTTTCGACAGTCATATCAGCAGAAGCTGTTTCTCCATCATCGTTGTTTCAATGAAGGATTTTTTTTTCCTCTGGTAGCTACTCCTTCTTGAAATGTTGTTCACTGGTGTATGTCCTTGCAGAGTAACACGCTATCTTCTTTGAGGGTACCTCTTGCAGTAGGTACTACCTTTGGGAGCTCACCAGAGGGCGCTCTTGCAGACGGTGGCTTTCTCCAGCAGTGTGTGGTGGGGGCCGCCCACCTGTGAAGTAATCACACCTGTGCAGGTATAAAGGAAGTGGGTGGCCCCCAGTATCCTCAGTTCTATTCTCACTGTCTACCAGCTTGCAGCATGACAGCTCTCCAGACAGAAGTATATTAATGACAGTTAGAACTACCGACAGGAACAGTTCACCATTCCCCTCTATTTTTTATGTTCATGAATGTCAGAAGCGCTTTTTCATAAGTGCCTTTGCAGCAGAAAGATCTACAGAAACGACGAGCACCCGGTGTGTGTGCGGTGCTTAGGGGCCACCCACAACATTCTCGAGTGCAGCATTTGCCGAGAATTTAACCAGGCGACTCATCATCGACGACTCTAGGAGATCGAGTCATACCTGATGGAGAAGAAGATTGCCCTGCTTGAGAAGGAGAGGTCCCGATCCCACACCCCATCGCTATCCTCTCAAACGTCCCACTAGAGTGCTAAACACAAGCACCAGGACAAAACTCCCACAACAGACGGGACGCATTTCATCAACAACCTTGGAAATGGCTCATGAAGTAGTCTCCGATCTCAGCCTCAAACCACTCAACTGTGGCAACACAGACCGGAACACAGGACCACTCCCTGTCGATGGTTCAGCGCTCCTTGCAGCAGGACCACTCTGTTTCCCCATCGATGGCAGAATTCCGCCATGCAGATACTTCCCCCTTTCAGTCCTCGTCAATGACAGGACAAGGGTATGTGATTAAAGAAAAAGGATTCTCACTAACGGTGCTACCAAAGTTGCCACCACCAATGCAGATAGGGTCCTATAGAAGCCCTTACATGGACAGCAAGTGGCCATGCTATGCAACTGCAGGGACACACCTGGTTTCACAGTTTCACAGCCCCACCCAATTTCGTCCATACTGCCCTTAACTTCCCAGGCAACAGGGGCACAATCATTGGGTGCCACTGGGTCCTAACAAACTTCTGCATCTTCTGTAGATGTTGCCACTGTAGTCCAGACAGTGCTATAAGTTATGCAAGATTTGCAGCCTGGTCAGCCCTCTAGAGTGACCAGGCCTGCCGCAACTTCCTCCCCATCACCTCCACCAAAACATTTCCACCCAGAGGCGACTTACCTCCCTGACAGGAACCTCTCCAGATGACCCTCTTTCTACTCCTTGGAGGCGGAAACTTTTCATGAGTAAGAGGATGATGGTGAGGAGGACTTGATGGACGAGGATGGCTTACATCCTCCCTTGCCAAATTCTACCATATCATCCATTGATGGGGACCTGGACCACCTGACACCAGTCTTTCCCCCAGATGACCCAACATTTTTAGATATCATGACTCAAATTCAGAAGATCATGGGGTTCACAACCAAGGAACCCGACAGACAGAAACAAAACTTGGTAGAATACCTAGAATTACCGGAAGATCTATCAGTAGTGGTGCCTCCTCTGATACCGTTTTACCAAGACGCTATATGAACAGCATGGCAAAAAACGGCGGATATACCAGCAGCACCATGCAAAGCTGACTGCCTCTACCATTCCTACTTGGCAGCTACGACACAAACAGATTCCATAGTTATCGATGCTGCTCATGATAGATCGAAAAGACCTAAACACATGAGCTCATTGTCCCCTGATTAGAAATACTCTTGGAAGAGCTGCAAGTTCTACAACAAAAGAGAGCAACCCAACTGGTTCCACCCACTAAACGACGCAAAGGGTTTTAGTCCCACTTCTTTCTAATCCCCAAAAGAACAGGGGACCTCCGCCCAGTACTGGACCCAAGGCCACTGAACAAACATATCCAATACAAAAGATATCGAAAGGTGACCCTAATGACCATTCTCCCCCTCTTACACTGAGGAGACTGGCTTTGCACTCTGGACATGAAGGATGCTTACCTTCATATACTGATCCATCCGGCCCACGGAAAATACTTACGATTCAATCTGTTGGGTCATCAGTACCAGTTCAGGGCATTCCTGTTCGGTCTCTCGTCAGCACCCAGAGTTTTCACCAAATGCCTCGCGGTTGTGGCGGAGGCCCTGCGATGCAGAGGCCACTTTTTCTTTCCATACCTGGACGACTGGCTCATAAAAGCTTCGTCAAAGGAAGGCTTTGTCCACTCCCTTCAAACCACCCTCCAACTCTTCCCTTCCATGAGTTGGGCATCACAATAAACTTTCCAAAATCTCAACTCGTCCCAGCACAGAGGCTCCAATATACAGGAGCGGTATTACACACCATGACAGGAAGAGCTTACCTTCCAGAACACAGAACTCTAGTGTAGCTGTCAGCTCTTTATAGCACAACACCAGCAGTTAACAGCCAGACAACTCCTCAAGCTCCTAGGCCACATATCACCAGCCATACACACGGTGCCATTCGCCCTCCTCAGAATGAGACCCATACAATGGGCACTGAGGCAACAATGGCATCAAAACGCAGGAGGCTTAGAGGACAACATGAGAATAACCCACCGGATTACCACGGCACTGGATTGGTGGACAAATCCTGCAAATCTAACAAAAGGCATGCCCTTCCAAACACCTATTCTGGACCAAACTTTGATGACAGATGCCTCCACCACCAGTTGCAGTGCGCATCTAGACTAAGACCATCAAACACAGAGCAATTGGGACAGAAACACCTAAAGACTCCACATCAGTCTCCTTGAGTTGAGGGCGATCACGCTTGCTCTTCGCATATTCCATCCTTACCTAAAGCTAGGTCACCTCCTGGTACAGCCAGACAACGTGGCAGTAGTTCATTACATCAACAAATAAGGTGGTACAAAATCTCGCTCTCTGTGTTGGGAGGCCTCAAAACTATGGCACATAGCTATACAACAAAATATAACATTAATTTTTATTTTTATTTATCTATTCTTTTTTTTTTATTTATCAATTTGTTACCAAGTTGGGACACTGGACAAGTCCTTTTTCAGGTCTGACCCGGGACATACAACAATCAACATTAATGACAACACAATAAAATCACATTAACAATCACACTTAAACTGCTGCAGCAAAAATAACTTAAACATATTTAAAACTACCAAAAGATAAAGTCTGACAAACTGTAACAGGCAATGCATTCCAAAGGGATGGGACTATGATAGAAAAAGACCACAACCCATTCAGATTCTTATAAACTTGTAAATTCAATAAGAAACCATCAGCAGATCTCAAATTTTGGAGAGACGAACAAATTACAACCATATCAGCCAGAAGGAAATCAGGAAAAAAAAGAAGCTTATAAAGCATACAGCCTGAGAAATAAGCAACTCTTGCCCTAGGTGACAACCAGCCTAATCGTAAATACAGAGTTCAGTGATGAGTTTTGAATGAAACTAAAAGAATAAACCTACAGATATTATTATAGGCTACAGTCAAAACATTATACTCCCTAACATTTAAATTCTGAAACAAATAAACATAATCAAAATGTGGAAGCAGTGATCCAACAGCAACAGATTTTCTACTTTCTAAAGAGAAATAAGACTGGAATTTTTACAGAATGCCCAATTTTTGATTTATTCATGACGGTACATGTGCCAGGAGTACAAAACGTGTTAGCAGATCATCTCAGCAGATTTGTGCACAATCACTAATGGTCCATAAAAACATCACTATTACAAACCATATTCGAGACATGGGGCACTCTAAAAAGAGACCTGTTTGCGTCCCTGCAGAATCACAAACTGCTTCAATACTATTCCATTGTACTGGACAGGACAGGTCATTCTACAGATGCCCTATCCCAACCATGAACAGGGAGATTTTTATATGCATTTCCCCCCATGCCTCTCCTCCAAAGAGTATTGTTGAAACTACAGAGGGGTCCAGCACAGATGATTCTCATAGCCCCCCTCTGGCCCAGGCAAATCTGGTTCCCGTTACTTCAACAAATGACAAGGACGGACTCTATTCCCCTCCCCATTCTTCCAGACCTCCTGACCCAACAGAAAGGCACCATCCTCCACCCCAATCTAAAGGCACTATATCTACAAGACTGAACACTCATTCTCATCCCGAAATAAAATTTCGGACAGAGTAGCCCAGATATTGCTGGCAGCCAGAAAACAGCCCACCAGAAAATGCTACCAGGACAAATGGAAACGATTTGCCACATGGGTGGCTCAAAGATCCCTTGATCCTTTTACTTGTCCTTTATAGGACATCTTAGAATACCTCACTGATCTCTCAACAACTATTTTGGGATACTCATCCATAAATGTAACTAATCCCAGGTCGCCCCTGAAAAAGGGACTGTGAGGTTCCAGTGGGCCTACCCGGTCACCAAAATTTAAATAAATAAATAAATAATTAAGGTACATGTTTCAGCCATCTCGGCTTTCCATAACCCCATTGGTCAGAAAACTGTAGCCCAAATGGACCTTACAAAGATGTTCCTAAAAGGCATCTTACACTTAAAACCTCCTAAAAAACGTCCCATTACCCCATGGGACCTAAACTTTGTCACAGAACAGCTCATAAAGGAGCCACTCGAACCTGCAGCGAAAGCAGGAATGACCTACCTTTCGTGGAAAACATTATTCTTAGTAGCCATTACATTGGCTAGACATCTATCAGTACTCCAAGCACTTATGTGCAAGGAACCATACTTAAATTTTCATAAGGACAGGGTTTCTCTATGAACCAACCCAAAGTTTTTGACAAAAGTGGTCTCAGAATTTACTCTGAACCAGACCATAGTAGACCTACCAGTATATTTCCCCGAACTATACAAATCTAGGTGAATAACTGTTACACACCTTGGATGTCCATTATATTCTAAACAGTTACCTTTCTAGATCCCAACCTACTAGAAAATTGGACCAACTCTTCATGGCTTTCGCCACCCAGAAACTCGAGTTACTGGTCACGAAACAGACCTTGTCCCGGTGTCTGGCGAACTGCAAAACTTACTGTTATAACAAAGCACAAAAAAACATTGCCAAGAACAGTGCATGCACATTACACAAGAGCCCTCGCAACCTCAGCAGCATGCTTCAGAGACGTTTCCATTTCAGACATATGCCGTACGGCCACATGGTCCACCATTCATACTTTCACCAGGCATTACAGCCTAGATGTCTCCTCCAGGCACAGTACATCCTTTGGACGTGCAATACTACATGGCCTCCTCTCATAACAACCTCCCATCAGGGCAAGCACTGCTTGGGAATCATCCCAGAGGTAGTACCTGCCGCAAGAGATACCCTCAAAGAAGATAGTACAGTTTCGTACTTACCGTAACAGTAGATCTTTGAAGAGGATCTCTTGCAACAGGTACGTTCCCGACATCTTCCCCCCTCCTTCTCAGGGACAGCAATCTCTAATCTCGGGGGGGGGGGTACCACTAGCCTCCTTGGTTCTCCCTCGGAGCCATGCTCAGTGAGCTGGTAGCCGGTGGAGAACTGAGGATACTGGGGGCCCGCCCACTTCCTTTATACCTTCACAGGTGTGGTTACATCACAGGTGGGTGGCCCCCCCACACATTGCTGGAGAAAGCGACTGTCTGCAAGAGTGCCCTCTGGTGAGCTCCCAAAGGTAGTATCTGCTGCAAGAGACCCTCCTCAAATATCTACTGTTACAATAAGTATGAAACTGTACTTTTTTGCTACTGTCGGGTGCGGAAAGCGGATATATTGTGAAGATGCCCAGTGCCCACAAGTTGTGTGTTTGTGCTATTTAGGCCTAGCTTATGATGTTAAACACTGCAAATATGTCAGGAGTGCAACCAGACTACACGGAGACACAGGCCAAAATCTTTCGAACATTAACAAAAAAAATTCTCTGGAGCATTAACAGAAACATTTTTTTGAGCATTGACAGAAAAAAAAAGAAGCAGCTGCAGTTTTCACCAAGTTCCCAATTCTACTCCCACCTCAGCAGAAATCGTCAAAGATGAAAAAGGGTGTGACAAAGTCACTGCTCAAGTCATTACCCCCAGTCAGATGCTTTTCCTTCACTGACAGAGAGCCATTGGTCAGGCTGCTCGCTGGTGAGTCAAACTGGTTCCCCTGGCCATCAACGATCCAAATCCCTGCTCTCACGAGATGGAAAGTCCTAAGATTCATCCAGTAACCCAGAGAAACAGGTAGATTCTGCCGCTACATGGCCAGAACCCCATCCAAAAATGAGCTCATATTCGAAATCAAAGGTACCATAGTCACCTAGGTACCCTTAAAGTATGCCCAAGACTCACTATCCTGACACTGACCTGCCCGGGCAGTATTGTCCGACAGGTTCAGTAACCAGACAGTGAGCATCCCGGCAGTAGGAAACACGACAGATGTTTACAGGACTAAGGTAGTTGATGCGACGGCTTGCTACCTTACCTGTTGATGAGATTCAAATTCTGGAGGAATCGGGAGGCTGGCCGAGCTGCCTCGGTGGTGTTGAGAGCTAAGCCGCTGGCAGCTCGGCCAGGATGTTCTGGGAGGCACGGGTTATATCCCACACTGTGTCCGGTAACATTTTAAAATGTTATACCCCTGTAACTAAGTATTTGTAACTCCGAGGTCCGCTGCCCCTTGGAGTTAGTTATTTTCAATACGAGGGAAATCGTATTTTCAGGCATCTGATTGATTCAGGAGCATTGATTTCGGGCCAGTGGGGTCGGTATCCCGAGACTCAGGATACTGAGTTTATGGATACCATAGTATATCCATCACCTACTTGCACTTCCAGAACCGTATCAACGAGCTCCATCTCATCAATGCCAGAAATGCCGGTAACAATCTGCAAATATGGGGTTCACTGAAGTAAGTGATAATGTAAGGACATTTGGTGAGTCAGAAAGGAACTTGGACTATGCAATAAACTTTGTTGTAAGAGAACAAAGTGAAAATTTTAGTAATTTAACACATAGCTATCATAACAGAGGATCAATTTATTGTGAATGTAAATATCCTTTTGTCTATCAATGAAGCTAATGAGAGGGAAGTGATGGAAGAACTTCATGAGACACAGAGGGAAATATATACAGGTTACTCACCTGTAACAGGAGTTCTAGGAATGGTATATGTTGTTCATCCACACTGTCTGGCAGGTTCCTTGCTGCTTTAAATCTTGCTGGAAGGTCTTCAAGCTGGCTCCTCCCACCCACCCAGGTGGTAAAACTCTCGGCTCCGCCCCATGACACCAGATCTAGCCCGCTGGAAGCCAGGTTGTGCGTCAAAGCCGGGGAGGTCGGCTGGGTCGTGTGGATGAACAACATATAATACCATTCCTAGAACTCCTGTTACAGGTGAGTAACCTGTATTTCTAGGGACATGGATATGTTGTTCATCCACACTGTCTGGCAGACTCCTAGCAGTTCTCCGGGAGGAGGGAGGCAAGGCGCACACCCCCTACTTGGGAAATAAAGACTGGAGGACCGAGACCCCAAAACCAGCATCCCGGCGTGACTCAAGGTCGATGTGGTAGTGGGTGATGAAGGTGTGTGCTGACTTCCAGGTAGCAGCCCTGCAGATTTCCTGGATAGGGACGTCCCTGGAAGCAGCCACCAATGCAGTGGTATGGCGGGTAGAATGAGCTCTTATCCCTCTGGGAGGCTCTATGCCTGCCAACCTATAGCAGAGATCTATGGAGGAGGTGACCCACCTGCCTATCGTCCGCTTGGCTGCAGGTCTGCCAGGTGCGGCTTCAGCGTAGGTGACAAACAGCTGGCAAATCTCTCCCCAGACTTCATCCGTCCGCTCCTTATAATAAGCGAGCGCTCTTCTAGGGTCCAAAGTATGGAGCCTATATTCGGCCTCCGAGGTGTGACTGGGGTAGAACACCGGCAAAGTCAACACCTGGTTAAGGTGAAACTCCGACACCACCTTCCGAAGGAATTTCGGGTGGGGGCACAGGACAACCTTGTCAATGTGGAAGACCAGATAAGGAGACTCGATGGAAAGTGTCTGGAGCTCTCCCATCCTTCTGGCTGACGTGATAGCCACCAAGAAGGCGGTCTTCCATGACAGGTGAGAGATGTCATACCTGTGCATCAGTTCGAATGGCCTGCCCATGAGCTTAGCCAATACCAGCACTAGATCTCACGGAGGTGGAGGTTCTCGCACTGGAGGGGATATGTGATCAAGGCCTTTGGAAAAGCGCCCGACCACCTTCTCCTGCGCCGACTGCTTCCTGGCCCACGCCCGGTAAGCAGAGATGGCTGCCAGGTGCACCTTAAGGTTCACTGACCGAAGTCCTTGCTGAGAAAGGGACCACAGGTAGTCCAGAATGCTTGCCAAGGAACAGGAGGAAGGGTCCAGGCCCTTGCCCTGACATCAAATGGAGAATCTCTTCCATTTGAAGGCGTAGCATTTTCTGGTCGACTCCCTACAGGACGCCTCAACGACGTTGAGGACCTCATCGGAAAGACCCAAGGCCTGGAACTCTAGCCACTCAGGAACCAGGCCATCAGGTGCAGGGATTGAAGGTCCAGATGGAATACCTTCCCCGATTGACTGAGATCAGGTGCAGGCGGGCTGGAAGCCACCTCGGGAGCCTGGAGCTGAGACTGAGGAGATCTGGATACCAGAACTGGTGGGGCCAGTCTGGGGCTACCAGAATCACCTGCGCCTTGTCCCTCCTCACCTTGAGAAGCACCTTGTGGATCAAGGGAAATGGGGGAAAGGCGTAGAAGAGGCCCGGGGTCCACAGCCCCGAGAAGGCATCCCCCTGCAGCGAGCCCTGCTGACGGGGGTGGGCATGAAACAGTCTCAGCTTCGCATTCTCCCTGGAGGCAAACAGGTCCACCTGAGGCATGCCCCAGTGGGAGAAGAGATCTTGTACTACCTCCAGCAGGAGAGACCACTCGTGGGACACAGCTCCAATCTGGCTTAGGGCATCGGCCAGGGTGCTGGAGGCTCCTGCCACGTGAATGGCAAGGAGATCCACCTCCAGGCTGTGTACGAGTGACCAAATGCGGAGAGCTTCCCTGCACAGAGGCATGGAGCGCGTCCCGCCCTGGCAGTTTAGGTAGTACGTGGTCGTGGTACTGTCTGTCTGGACCTGAACCACTTGACCCCGTAGAAACGGAGCGAAGGCGGTGAGGCCTAGACGAACCGTTCGAAGCTCCAGCAGGTTGATATAGCATCAAGACTCCCAAGCGGACCAGAGGCCGTGCGCTCTGTGCTCCCCCAGATGGGCACCCCAACCCATCAGAGAGGCATCGGTCGACAGAGAGACCGTCGGCTCGGGCGGACAAACGGGATGCCCTCCTGCAGATGTACTGGAACCGGTCCACCACTGGAGTGCCCATCCCCCTGGGTCACTGTCACTAGCTGATCCAGCGGATCGAAGTGCTGTGACCACTGGATGGCCAGTCCCCACTGAAGGGGACGCATGTACCAGAGGGCCCAACGGACCACGCTGGTGCAGGCCGCCATGAGGCCCAGGAAGTCCTGGGCAGAGCGCAATTGCCCAACCTGAAATGACTGGGCAAAGGAGGAAAGAACCTCGGCCCTGTCCGCCGGGAGCCATGCTCTGGCTCGAAGAGAGTCGAGCTCTGCCCCGATGAAATGTATCACCTGCTTTGGCACGAGTTCCGACTTGGCCTCGTTGATGAGGAGGCCAACCTGAGAGCAAACCTGGAGGGCCAGATCTCTGGACCGCTCCACCTCCGCTCTGGAGGGGGCTGCAATCAGCCAGTCATCCAGGTAGGGGTACACCCGGACCCTCCGCATCGCAGGAATGCTGTCACCACTGCCATGCATTTGGTGAAGACCCTGGGAGCTAGGGAAAGGCCGAAGGGCATGGCCCGGAACTCGTAAAGGGATCCCTCCGCTCTGAAGCAGAGGAATCTCTGATGGAACGGACGGATTGGGACGTGAAAGAACGTGTCCTGAAGGTCCAGGGAACAGAACCACATGCCTCATTCCAAGGATGGGATTATCTGAGCCAGAGTGACCATCCTGAAGGTCCGAGACCTTAGGAACCTGTTCAGGTCGTGCATGTCGAGAATGGGGCGCCAGCTCCCCCCGTCTGTTTTGGGACCAGGAAATATCTGGACACAAACCCCAGGTCTGGAGGAGGATCCGCCACCTTCCTAATCACCTCTTTTTCGAGGAGCAGGGCAATATCGGCTCGGCGGGCTGACAGCGAGGCTGCGGACCCCGTGGCCCCCCGAGGGGCAACGGCTCGGAAGGGCGGGGCCTGCTCGAACTCCAGAGGCAGGCCCTTTCCTACCACCTCCAACACCCAGCGGTCCGTGGTGATAGCGGACCAGGCAGAAAGAAGTGGCGGAGCTGTCCCCCCATGGGGGAAACCCAGGGGGGGAGTGACGAGGCTGGGGGCGACACCCCTCAACCCATCACTGGGCAGGCTTGGAGGAGGGACCAGCCAAGGGACCTCCTGGGCCTTTACCTCCCTGCTTCCTACTGGAGGAAGCCACGGGCTTGGGTTTGGGATGCCAAGCACGAGCCTGCTGGCCCTGGTGCTGGTGCTGTTGGGCTGGACGTGCCGCAGGCGCAGAAGGGCGAAAGGACTTATGCAGCGCTGTCGGTGGCCCTTGTCCTTCTGGGTGGAAGTGACCGAGTCCAGAGTGGTATTGGACTTCTCGATCTGCTGGAGGTGACCTTCCACTCCAGGGCTAAAGAGGTCGGTCCCCAAGAAGGGGACATCCGCCAATTTGTGCTGGGTATCCGCCGTGAAGGTGGATATCCTCAGCCATGCTCTGTGGCGCATGGCTACCACGGCCGCAACCAATCTGGCACAGGAGTCTCCTATGTCCAGAGCCGTTTGGAGCTGCTGCTTAGCCACTGCCCTACCCTGGTCCCACACCTGCCGGATCATGGTCGGCAGGTCTGCCAGGAGATATGGGATCACCTCATCCAGGGACCCAATGAGGGCGTGGGAGAAGTGTGCCATCAGCACGGCCAAGCTGGCCTGGCGGAGGCCAAGGGAGGACGCAGCGTACACCTTGCGCCCGGCGTAGTCCAGCTTTTTGGACTCCTTGTCGGGGGGGCTTGTCCACGTCCCTAGTGTTCCCGGAATGCCAGAAAACGCTGTCGGTGACCAACCCCTCGGCAGAGGGGTGTCTCCAAAACCCAGGCAAAGAGCCGGTAGGGACCACATTCCTGGCCACCCTGGTCAAGGCGCAGGGCAGGAAGCAGGCCGCTGCCAAAGCTCCAAGGCTGGGCCAACAATGGCCTCAGCCACTGGAAAGGCCTCCGTGGGGAATCCCCTCAGTCCAGTATCTCCGTCAGGGGATACTTGGCCCATTTGGATACGGGCTCGAGCTGCATCCCAGTGGACTCCGAGATGAGCCGAAGCAAACCCATGAAGGACGATGGGCTTTTGTCCAACGACTGGCCCCTGAAGGACTCCAGGTCAACCGGCCTGGAGAACAGGGAGGAGTCATCGTTGGACTCGGTGGAGTCCGTGAAGAGCTGCCTGGGGCCTGAGCCACCCTCCACCTGCCGAGGAAGGTCGGGAGTGAGGGTGACCGACAACCTGTGGGGCAGGCCTTGATCCGACTGAGAGTCCTTGGTCAGTGCCCCTGATTTCGGTTGTGGAGGAGGAGGTTCCACCACAATCAGTGGGGCAGCAGGTTTTGGCCGAACAACCGGCCCAGGCTTGGGCATCTCGACTACGGCGAGGAGTTGTTTCGGCCGCTCTGGTGACAGCCACTTCATGGCCGGGGAAGGCGATGGCGTCGACTTGTTCCCAGACAGAAGTAACTGCTGCCACATCAGGTCTCGTAAGCGTCGACGCAATCTTGCGCCGAAGCCTCCTCCTTCCGAGGAGGAAGACAATGACGCGCAAGCACTTACCTCGGTGCCGAGACCGAGACCGCCAATGTCGGCGGGATCGGCTGGACCGAGAAGAGGTCCGAGACCGAGACCCTCGGTGTTTCTGAGGACGGGTCTGGGAAGGAGCGGGGGACACCCACTCTTCCCTCGGTTCAGACGCCTTAATCGGGGACTGCTGCACTGGGGGCGCAGGCAGATCCTCGGTCTCCACCGGGGGGACCGGTGAAGAAGGGTTGTCGGCCTCAGCAGTCGACAGCCCGTCCGATGGGTCGAGAAAAATCTCGACCGCGTCAACGGGTGTCTCAGCCGGCTGGCCTGACAGGGACGCCGTGAAGCCAGCGGCCTTAGCCGCAACCTCGACCGAAGTCGACAGTCGGCTGTCCAGGGAAGGAGACCTCTCCCACTTCCATGAACGCCGACGGTGGGACTTACCCTTAGAGTCCTTCTTTTTGGACCAAGAGGAATGTTCCGATGGCCCCTCTCCCTTCGTGGAAAGGGATTGGCAAAGCTCCTTGAACAAAGCTGAATACGAGGTACCCAGAGAAAGCGGGATAAATGCCGCGACCGAGGAAGAGGATGATGTAGCCTGGGCCGCCTCCTCCTCGAGGGCGATCATCTGCTAGAGTTGCTCAGCTGAGCCAGCCACCGCGGTAACCGCCCAACGGGCCTCCTTCGACTTAACCGGTGGGTAGCGCTTCTCGGGGCGCTCAAGCTGTAACCAGGCAGCGCAGTCCTCCAGGACGCTGGCCGAAAACGAACGGCATAACTCGCAGGCCTACAGGTCATGTTCTAGGCTGAGGCATTAGATGGATGTGGAGTGCGGGTCCGTCCTGGACATCTACTGCCCACAAGGGCACCACCGAAATCCAGGAGTCAATTTGTCCATCTCAGCGGCGAGGGAGAAAGATGACCGAAGTCTTGAAAATGTTAAAATGAGTTTTGGGCGAACCAAAGAATTAGGATCCAGTCTATCACGCAGAACGTTAAGGAGGGAACCTGAGCTTCCAAGCGGTAAGGAAGATCTGGCGTCATGGGGCCGAGCCGAGAGTTTTACCACCCGGGTGGGTGGGAGGAGCCAGCTTGAAGACCTTCCGGCAAGATTTAAAGTGGCTAGGAACCTGCCAGACAGTGTGGATGAACAACATATCCATGTCCCTAGAACATACATTACAGTTTGTTTGCTGTCATAGTTTGTTTTATTGTAGGAAAACTGATGGAGCCACTGGTCAAAGAAGAACTCGTGGACTACTTGGAGAGTAATAGTCTCCAGGACAGTAAGTAGCATGGATTCAGGACAGGGAGGTCTTGTCAGATTAATCTGGTAGTTTTCTTTGACTGAGTGACAAGGGAACTGGATAGAAGCCATGCTATAGATTTGCTCTACTTTGACTTCAGCAAGGCTTTCGACTCATTATCCCACAAAAGCTTCCTGAAGAAGATGAAGGATCTGGGTGTGGCTATGGTCCTAGTAAACTGGGCAGGTAACTGGCCAAAAGGGAGGCAGCAGAGGGTAGTGGTCAACAGGGTTAAAGCAGATGAGAGGGAGGTCATGAGCAGGGTTCCACATGGATCTGTCCTGGGTCCGGTCCTCTTCAAAATGTTCATCAGCAAAACTGGTGAAATAATCCAGGGCAGACTGTGTTTCTTCACAGCTGACACTAAGCTCTCTGGGAGGGAGGATAGTGATGAGGGAATAGAAGAAATGCAGAGACTTGCAAATACTGGAGGTGTAGTCAAGGGTTTGGCAGCTGAAATTCAATGCCATAAAGTGCAAGGTGATGTACCTAGGGAACCAGAACCCAAGACAAGGTACCGGATGGGAAGTGTGAGACTCAGTATCATAGCTGAGGAACGAGACCTTGGAGTTATCATCAGTGACTGATTGGAAAATAAAGGCTCATTCACCCAAACTGCCAGACAATGGAGGTTATCTACCTACTTAAGTGCCCATATGATAAGATTTATATAGGAAAAACTGAGCGGGCACTTAAGTTTAGAGTGAGCGAGCACAAATGTGAAATTCGTAGACAGGACATTTCTTCACCTTTGGCAAAGCATTTTTTGAAAGCACAACAGCAGCTGCCAAACTTAAGATTTTTGGGGGACTGAAAAAGTTGTGCCCAACTCTAAGGGAGGGGATTATAACAAGAAGCAGTTGCTCAGGAGGCTTACTATATTAACAGGTTCCAAGCAACTGATCCCAGATATGGACTAAATGATGCCATAGACTGACAACTGATATTGCAGAAATATGATGGGTTTAGCATAATTGTAAACTGAATCTCCTCTGCATGATCCCCCCTCCCCCCGCCTTGTAGATAACTGGTTTCCTCTTACTTTATTTCCCCCTGGAAATGGAACTAATTAGTATAGTCTAGGATTTATTGTACTAATAGTTTAAGTATATATTTTTGTATTAAAAGCTTAAGTTAATCTGCAGTTCTAGTTCTTATACCTGCTGATCACAACTTTTTGCATTTTTATATCTCTCCTTTCTCTTTCCCATCTCTTCTTTTGTTCCTCCACTCCTACTGTGTCTTTTTTTTCATTCCTTTAAATAATTCTATTTATTTACATCTTGAATCTGATGCAATGTAACTCATAGTGTGGGATACCTTTGGGGTTCAGAAGCCAACAGGTTTAGCCCTCATTACAGTATTTTGGCAGGAATAAACAGTAAAGAATTATGTACGTTGCCAAATACAAATCTCGATGAGAGGGAACGCTGTAGATTTACAAAGTAATATCATTTATTTTAAGAAGAGTTGCCTGCAAAACAGTTAGTGCATCCAGGACACCTAGCCTGTTTGTTTATTGTTGCTAGGTGCCGCTTCACAGTGGATCAGGCGCACCACCGAGCACTGCTTTGCGGAAGCATGCATCACGTGGTGAAGTTATGTCACGTAAGTGAGCACGCATGTACATGCCCAATTCCCATTCCCTTACTCAGTAATAAAATGGAGAGTGTCAGGCAAGCACAGTGCCTTACTGTGAAGAGATAGCGGGGGCCATGCTGCACTCAGACATTTGGTAAGTGTTTAATGTTAATTCCACATCATTATTTGCTTCTTTCACAAGCTAAAATGAAAAAAAAAAAAAAATTATTATGATTATTATGCCTTTTCTGGTCCATCCCTATATAGGCACTGACAGTTTTCAAGAAAAAAAACTAAGGTAAATACTGTTTGTCTGACATGGAGTTTCCATATATTAATGTGTAATGCTATTCAGCACCTGACATTTGAACTGAGTAAATACAGTCTGCAGTGATAATTTAAAGTGTTATTCATTCTTGTACATACTGGTCTACTTAAAGGAGATATGAAATGATTTTTACATAGTTAACTGCCATTCCATCTTCATTTCCAAGCCAATGATGTATTCTGATATGCTTTGACTGATTTTTGATAAACAAATAATCTAGCTTTTGGGTGTCCTTAGATCTACATAGAGTTCCACTCTCCTCACGAGCCTTGATTTTCATATTTTTAAGATATTCTATGACATCAATAACTCCCATTCTATGCTATTCATCTGAATGGCATGGAACAGTGTTATTAATGTTCATAAAATGTTCGGGCACAGTATGAAAAGAGAAATCAGCAACTGCTGAGGAGAGAGGGATTCAACGTTTATAAAGGTAACAAAATTAGATTATTAATTTAACAAAAAAGGCCAAAACATATCAAAATACTGGTTAGTCAATAAAAGAACAACTGGAGGGCATCTAGAGGTATAAAAACAGGTTACTCACCTGTAACAGTAGTTCTAGGAGTGGTATATGTTGTTCATCCACAACTTCTTGGCAGTGTCCCTTTCCCTTTAAATCAGCCAGGAAAAAGTCTTCAGGCTGGCTCCTCCCACCCACCCAGGTGGTATAATCCTCGGCTCCGCCCCATGACGCCAGACCTCAGCCTGCTGGAAGCCAGGTTTGTGCGTCCGCAGCCGGGGAGGTTGGGTTGGTCCATGTGGATGAACAACATATACTACTCCTAGAATTACTGTTACAGGTGAGTAACTTGTTTTCTAGGATCGTGGATATGTTGTTCATCCACACTACATGGCAGACTCCTAGCAATCCTCTGGGAGGAGGGAGGCAAGGCGCACACTCCCTACTTGGGAAACAGAGATTGGAGAACTGAGGCCCCAAAACCAGGATCCCGGCGTGACTCAAGGTCGACGTGGTAATGGGTAATGAAGGTGTTTGCTGTCCTCCAGGTAGCAGCCTGACAGATTTCCTGGAGAGGGATGTCCCTGGAAGCAGCCACCGATGCAGTGGTATGGCAGGCAGAATGAGCTCTCATCCCTTTGGGAGGCTCCTTGTCCGCCAACTCATAGCACAGACTAATGCAAGATGTAATCCAACGAGCAGTCGTCCGCTTTGCTGCAGGTCTGCCAGAAGCAGCTTCAGCGTAGGTGACAAACAGCTGGTGAGCCTCTCCCAAAATCTCCACCGTCCTCTCCTTATTAAAGGAGAGAACTCATCTCAGGTCCAAAGTATGGAGCCTGTATTCGGCCTCCGAGGTGTAATTGGGGTAGTAGACCAGCAGAGTCAACACCTGTTTAAGGTGAAACTCTGGCACCACCATCGGAAGGAATTTCGGGTGAGGATGCAGGACAACCTTGTCCCTGTGGAAGACCAGATAAGGGGAGTCCACCAAGAGTGCCTGGAGCTCCCCTGTCCTTCTGGCAGACATGACAGCCACCAGGAAGGCCATCTTCCACGACAAGTGTGACATCTCACACTTGTGCATTGGTTTGAATGGCTTGCCCATGAGCTTTGCCACTACCAGCAGTAGATCCCACAGAGGTGGAGGTTTACGCACTGGAGGGGATATGTGATCCAGGCCTTTGAAAAAACACCTGACCGCTGTGTCCTGCGCCGTCGACTGACCGACCCGCGCCCAGTAAGCAGAGATGGCTGCCAGGTGCACCCTAAAGGTTGATGACTGAAGACCACCTTTGGACAGAGACCAATGGTAGTTGAGAATGTTAGCCACTGGACAGGAAAGAGGGTCCAGGCCCTTGCCCGACACCAAATGGAAAACCTTTTCCATTTGAAGGCATAACACTTCCTGGTCGACTCCTTCCTGGATGCTTCCACTACTGTGAGGATATCCTCAGAGAGAGCCAAAACCTGGAACTCTAGCCGCTCAGGTACCAGGCTGTCAGGTGCAGGGATTGAAGGTCTGGATGGAATACCTTCCCTGATTGAGTGAGATCAGGCCCGGGCATGCTGGAAGCCGCTCCAGGGGCCTGTAGCTGAGGCTGAGGAGATCTGGGTACCAGAACTGGCGTGGCCAGTCTGGGGCTACCAGAATCACCTGCGCCTTGTCTCTCCTTACCTTGAGGAGCACCTTGTGGATCAAGGGAAATGGAGGGAAGGCACAGAAGAGGCCTGGGGTCCACAGCCTCAAGAAAGCATCCCCCTGCATTGAGGCCCCAGAGGCACGGAAGTGCAATGACGTCCCGCTCAGCATGCGCATGCTCCAGCATGCACCCGGAAGACGTCTGCCACTGCCCCAATCCCCATGCTTCTGCGTCGTGCACTGCAGTGCCCCCAGCCTCCACCAGGGGTTACCAGTGCAACGGAAGAGCCTCTAACCCACCCCAGAACTAAGAGAGCTGTCCATGGACGCTCGATCTTAGTCCTCCCCTGCCGACCCCCGACGACCCAGGCTCGTTCCCTAACCCGGGTCGCCAGTGTGGCGTCCAGCGCCTCAACCATCAGTGCCACCAGGCCGGCTTCTCTTCAGCCTTCTTGGACATTGCCAGGACCAGGTTAGGTCTACACCATGCGGCCATGGTGGTGTCCTCATAGGGACCAATGAGAGAGGGGACCACCAATGGCAGGGTCTCTGGCTGGCAGATGTAGGTAATAAGCCTGCGCCACTCAAGGTCCTGCTCTTCTGTCTCAAACCTCATGGCCTCCTCAATATGGTGCATGACTGCTGCGAAGGTGGGGTAATCCGGGGGGGAGACTTGGGAACATGCCTAGGGGCCCCTTCCCTTTCCAAGGAGCCCATGGAGGGTGTGGGCGAACCACTGATGTCCCAGTTACCCCCGTCATCTGGGTCCTGACCATCCTCATCATCAGGTAAGAGCAGGTCTGGATGACACTAATCCCCTTTATCTACAGGACGCCTGGGGGTGAGTGTGTGTGTGTGTGTGCCGTCCTAGGCAGTGGTAGTTGGCCATTGGGGGGAATTGGCTTGGATAGTCCTCAAGAAGGTCCCTGAGGAGGGGGAATCTGCTTCCACATAAAGCCCCAGATGGATGCTATTAGGTTTTGCAAATCAACTGTAACAGGTGTTGGTCCTCCGGGGGCCACGTAAGGGTACTGGCACAGGCCCAACATGTGCTGGCTAGGGGTTAACTGGTGAAGGCCTCACGGGTGCAGGCTGTGGATAGACCAGTGCAGGCCCAGCGGGCGCTGGCTGAGGGTAGACCGGCATAGGCCTGACGAGCATCAGTAGAGGATAGGCAAGTGCAGGCCTGAGAGGAGCTGGATGAGGTAAAACTGGTGTAGGCCCAAAAGGTGCTGGTTGATGCTGAGCCACTGGTGCAGCTTGAGGTAAAACGGGCGTTGGGAGTGAGAGGAGTCCGGACATGCAAAAGTGGAGGACTCTGTGCTGGGGAGATGCCAGTGTCCTGCAGCGCCTGCTCCGAGGCCGTGCCCCGGGGACGATTCCGATTCAGGAGATGCAGGGGGTGGGTGAGAGTCAGAGAAGAGCCTGGCAGCCACCAAACTCATGCCGGCTAGAGACACACCAGCCAAGCCACCATGCTGTGTGCCCGATGAAAGCAAGGGCCTAAGCAGCAGGGGTTGAGGGGCACGGTGCGAGCACCGACCCGAAAGGCCTCTGCCCGAGACAGTAAGGGAGGCAGAAGGCAGTGTTGATGGTAGCCCTGTGGAAGAGACAGCATGTGCAGCAACCAGGGTTGATCCCCCGAGGAGGAGGAAGACCCTTTAGCCATCGAACAACAGTGAGGTGACCGTGAACAGGAAGAGGAGGACCAGAGCCTCTCCCAGTCCTAGTCCTGGTGTTTGTGCTTCCCGCTGGCCTGATCCTTGGACTTCAAAGAGTGAGAGCCTGAGGACTGGGCTGGGAAGGCACAGTAGCTACCGGCCTGCAGCTCCCAGTTCATGGAGGTGACCTTCTGCTTTAGGAGAAAGTTTCCTAAGGCCCACTGGCAGCAGAACTGGTTGGCCTGGTTAAACATCTGGCAGAATTTTCAGGTTTGGATGTCATGTTTCGGGCCTAGGCCACAGACACAAGCAGAATGGCCGTCTTTCTCCAGGATTTGTTTTCTGCAGGCACACTCGGTGGAATGATCCGAGGACAAAGTTGGTTTAGAAGACATAAAAAGTAGAAAAAAACATTGAAAGATGGAAGGAACTTAGATGAGAAAATGAAGAAAAAATGCTGAAAGCATGCAAAAATGGCAGTCAAATGAAGCTGCAGCAGTTTTCAGAAATCCGACGTGCATTGGGCGATGGCAGAAAAAGAACTAAGGAGGGCATGATGGCCTCCCACTTTTATAGGGTAGGCCAACATCAGAGGCTGACGTCAATGGTGGCCAGTCCCCTCTGGTAGATTGCTAGCCAGAAAGTTTCCGTGTCTTCTTAGCGCCTGGTGGCTAAGTCCTACTGGTGTGGCCTGCTGCAAGACAAACCCTCGAAGTAAGGTCAGATTTCTGTGGCCAAATAATTCACTGAACATCAAGGCCCCCATAGTCAAAGTAGATGTGTGGGCACAACCTGGGATGCACTGCGCATATCTGGAAATGAGCCAGCTGTCAGGGGTGTGCCTATATTTAAAAGGCACAGATGCGTGGCACACCCCCGACAGCACCGATGCGCACAATACTGTGCTGCGCCTATACAGCCGAGGGGTTCCCCATGCATATGCAGCGCGGCATGATACTGAAATGTTTCAGAAGCACAAATCGGCCCCCAGCAGTGGTGCAGAATTACGCTTCTGAAACCCTGCCCTAACTAGTATGCAGACCCAGCTGCCCATTGTTAAGGGCAGGGAACCCTGGGGGTATAGCGCCCCTCCAGTCCTGATCCATATAAGACTATAAAAGTCCCGTATCCCTAGCAGTCTAGCAGATTCCCCTCCTAGCCCCAATCCGAATAAGAATAAATAATTCCCTATCTCTAGTTGATCTAGTGGTCCCCCCTCCCAAGCCCTGATCCATAAGTATAAAGTCCCAGTCCCTGGCAGTCAAGTAGCCCCCACCCTGTAGGCAGTGACCACCACTCTGTCCCCACAACCTCCAACTGGAGCCGGTGACTGGCACAGCCTTTCATACACTACCATGGCCAGCCACTCAACTGAACCGCCAGTGACAGTGTATAGTACATAGTACATGCTCACTGGTTGCCAGTAAGCGCATACTATGTACTGTACATGCTAATTGACAGTTCAGTCAGCGGCTGGCCGTGATGGTGTGAGGATAGCTGTGCCAGTCGCAGGCTCCAGTCGGGTTGGGGTGGAGCAGAGTGGTGGGTCACTGCCAAACAGGTGGGGGGGGCCAATCGACTGCCAGGGACCGGGGACTTTTTTATTCTTATACGGATTGGGGCTGGGAAAGGGAGACCCACTAGATTACCAGGGATATGGGGAATTATTTATTCTTATACAGATTGGGGCTGGGGCTGGGGTGGGGGACTGGCCCTGCACTCTACACGTAGCAGTAGCAGTGTAGATGAGCCCATAATGGGCATGCAAATGGTCCCATTGCACCATGCATGCCCAATGGGCTCATCTGCATGTTTGGACTGAATACTGCCCATGGGGGCCGCGGTGTACACTGGTGTGCACCATGCAGTACCCCTATAGATTGCCGTCAGCCCTGCACCCTGGTTAAGCTGCACAGAACATGGTGAACCCTTGCTGTGCGCCACACAACCAGTATCCAATATTAAAACAGCTTGCGCGGTCTGTTTGGATCACGCAATTTGTTTGAATATGGAGCCAGAGCTGGCCAGCCCAAGTTTTATGCGCAGTGCACCATTTTAAATGTGCATACGGCCGGCTGTGAATATGGGGCCCCAAATGTACTCACAATTTTGACAAAACAGAATTTCTTGATGTGAAATTTAAGATGGGACAGGATTACAATGTATTATGTGTCTTTACAGTACACCACTTACAGGTAACAGCCTGTTAGGTGCTGACAGTGGACAGTGTGTACCCAGGTCCCTGGTCAACAGTATCCCTTATGAGCAACTGTTCTTCAAAGGGGGTGTTCTGCTCAGGTTGCGGAAAAGTAAACAGAATGGCCCAGTCTGTGTACAGGGCAGATTTGTTGGTCCTAGAAGCTAAAACAGAGAACACCCAGACCAAAGTAAACTCTGTCACAGATTTTAATACAAAATTGCAGGAGGTCTCAAAAATTATCAAACAAAGGTAGCAAATACTAGACAGGGACCCTAAATTAAGTCCAGTTGTGGGGAAGGCATCCAGGTAGAGGTATAAATCTATCAGATTACCTCATATGTAGCCATTATATGGATTCAAACTACAGGGACAGGGCAAAATAGGAAGGGGTTTCATGCCTGTCAAAAACATAATGTTTGTAAATATGTGAACAATGGTCCTATTTTTGTTAATCCTTTGACAGGGCAAGAATCTGGAACACATCATTATATTGATGTGCACACGTTCAAAGACTGGATTCAAGAGTACATTCAGGCAATTCTGCAAGGGCAAAGACAGAATGTACTAGGGAATAATTTTCAAGATCATCGCAGGTGTATCACCAACACATTTATATTGAGAGCAATGGACCACATGCCAGTAAGAGATAGCGGGGGTCCGGCCCGGTGGCGCTGAGGGTTGAGGCCCTGGACGCCACACCCAGTGCCACGCCGGCGACCCGGGTTCGGGAACCAGCTTGGGTGCCGGGGGTTTGCAGGGGAGGGAGAGGATTGAGCATCTGGAGGACTGTTCTCCTCTCCCTGGGGAGGGTTTGGGGCTTCTCTGGTGCAGTAGAGATCCCTGCTGGAGACCGGGGGTACTACTAGTGCAGGAGCACCTTGTGGGAGGAGCGTGGCAGACGTCTATGGGGCAGCCGTGCTGACGTCTTTGCACAGCTGCGCTCCTGAGGAAGAAAAGAGAAAAACCCCGGCCCCAAGGATAGGTGAAGGCACCTCCTGTGCCTTGACCACACTGTCGGGCTCACCTTCCAGGGCTCCCCTCCCGTCTCCTGCCCGGCGCACTGAATTTCAGATAGAGTGCCAGGGCGTAAGGCGGTCCCACCTCAGGGGACTCAGAGCAGGGGGATCCGCCGGGCTAGAGCAGCCTGGATAGGTGGGCTTCAGACAGGGAGGTAGGGTCAGGGCACAGAGGTAGCTGGAGAGAGTTCCTTGGCAGTCCGGAGAATAAAAGAAAGTTGACCAAAAAAAAAAAAAAAAAAAAAGAGCGTGAGAGATAGGCTGTAGTCATTCTTGATGAAAGAAACTGAGTGCATCTATACACTGAACTTGCTCTATCCAAATTGATTTAACTAGGAGAGTGACTTCAGACATTTTTATCATCTCATGAGAGTATGAAATATATCTGCTACGCCTGAAATGAACATTAGCTGCTGTATTATACGTGCTGATGTTTTGCGATGGCATGGCAGAGGTAGTTAGGAAGAATATTGTTTTTACCATTTAGTCATGACACTGCTATCTCCTTTTTCTGGTTTTTCAAGACCTATAGGCTGTGCAAAAGGACTTAGGCACTTTACAGTAGATGTTCATTTTACATATCTGGTTGCTACAGGCCCATGTTTTTTTGTTTCTCTCCCATCTACTTTCCTTAGTGTACTTCCTTTTTAAAATAATTATTGTTTTTTTTGTCCCCCTTATTTAATGCAAGAGATCCATAGATTTGGATAACCATGAATCATGAGAACATAATTTTTCTGAAAGGAAAAACAGCTGTTTATTTATTTTAAAAGTTGGTAGCCGGGAAAGGCACACTAAGCCTAGGCTCATTTCCAGGTGCGACCCGTGGAAGGGGAAAAGGGGAGAAACAAGTACAAATACAATATGCAAAATACAAAGTCAGAAAACAGCATAATAAATACAAGAGAACTGGTATACACTGAAGATATTGCAAAAGTAGTTAACACAAAATGGTACATCATTGTAACAGTAGTGTGCAAGTAGATAAGCATAGAAGAACATGATGGCAAAATGATATTAAACTGTGATGGAAACAGTTGTACACAGGGACAATGACAGAGTACACCAGCATAAAGGATGCAGCAATTGTACAGTAGTGAGCACAGAACATTCCTACAGCAGGCGAGAGTGCACAGTGTATGAAGGACAGCGGTTTGAGGACAGAAACGGGGATGGGGTATAGGGTTAGGGAGGTAGGCAGAAACAAGAGGGTGCAGGCAGTCACCTCAGGTGAAGTTTAAAGGCAGGGAGAGAAGGGGATGGGGAAAGGGAGAGAGGGGAGCAGGTTCCAGAGGGAGGGGAGGCAATAGGAGAAAGCCACTTGGCCAGCTGAGGAGTGAGGGTGAGGGATGGAGAAGGTGTGCGAATCCCTGGACCGAAGAGAGCAGAAGAGCTGGGAGCAGGGGATAGCAGGGAGGAGAGATAGGATGAACTCAAAGCAGTATTTGGCAATGAAGGTAGCGCAGTGAGTCTGGCAACATAATGACAGTGGCGGGGGGAGGGAAGAGTAGAGGAAGAAGTGATGGATACAGAGGGGAGAGTCAGTGGCGAACCAGCAGAAGACACTGCATAGTGTATCCAGTCTGGCTTGAGAGGAGGAGGAGGGGGAAATGCCATAGATTGTATCAGCATAATCAAAGACTGGGAGCGCAATTTTAATTACTAGTTCCTATGGGACCTGTGGGGGGTGGGGGGGGCAGTCATTTTACAGAATAGGGCCCAGTTTGGGTGAAGTTTACTGTAAATGGCATCTATATGAATGGAGAAATCAAGGTTGCTGTCCAACCAAACTCCTAGGTACTTGAACACAGGGACCACCTCCATGGGAGCACTATCAAGAGTGGTGAAAACGGAGGGGGGGGGGGATGATAGCCTGACCAGTTTCTGGGAGGAGCCAAAATTTATGGTCACTGACTTTCTGGTGTTGACCTTGAGCTGGTTATCTTGGAACCAGCATAGTATGTTGTGGAAGTCCTGCTGGAGCGACCCAGTCACAGCAGAAGCCATAGGGCCAGATGCATAGGTAACTGTGTTGTCTGTGTACAAATGGATGTTTGAGGAGACATATGCAGAGGGGAGGTATTGAGAAAAATGGCATCAAGGACTGGACCTAGAATGGAGCCAAGACAGAACGCCCCCTCACCTGTACTGACTGTTGACGGCCCAAGAGGTATGATCAGAACCCATCAACAGCTTTGACTGGGATACCAGTGGAGCACAGACTGCTAAGGAGGAGTGGGTAAGACGCAGAGTCAAAAGCTTTGGCCAGATCAGTGAATACAGCTGAGGTGATGTGGTACTGATCCATCCCAGTACAGATGGAGTTAGTAATCTGCAGTAGGGAGGATATGGTAGAGTGGTGCTTTCTAAAGCCAGACTTGTAAGGTGAGAGAAAGTCAGAAGAGTGGAGGAAGTTGAACAGTCTGGAGTACCTGAGGGACTCCTGGAGATTAGCAAGGAAGTGGAGGAGGGAGATGAGCCAGTAGTTGCCAGGGGAGATGGGGGTCTCCTCCTTTATGTAGTGGAAGTACCTTAGCAACTTTCCAGGCCTGGTGGACAGCACAGAGCGAGAAGAGGAGGTACATGTTGTGAGCTAGAAGAGAGGCAATGGCTGAGGATGAGATATGTAGGAGTTTGGGGTCCAAACCATCAGGGCTGGAGTTGGAGGGGTTGAGAGAGGTGAGGGCAAGGAACATTTTGTGAAGGATGGGAGGGGAAGTGGTAGCCACTAGAAGATCATAGAGGAGCAGAGGTGGGGGAGACTGGGAAGGGGGCTACAGGGGAGGAAGTGCATGTGGTAAAGAAATTGTGAGATGGTTGCCCAACAGAGGTTAGAGACTAAAGAGATGTTCTCCAGGAGTATGGGGGAAGGATTGGGACGGGGGGTAGACTGAAGAATAACATACAAAAATATTACCCTTTCCCCATGGCTTTCTTCAATGAGGCAGCACAAAATGTTTGAGTTCCTTGATCACAGAATTCGTCCTTTAGCATACCCAGTTGCATAGTGTGCACCGCCCCTTCCCGATTAATTTTCTCCACCCCTACCCCCTTCAAAACCCCATACACTGGTACTGTTAGTCAAATGAGCTGTTGCAACTGATTATAGGTTTTGCAATACACAAACTGTGACTAAGACCTAGACAATGGACGCCAATGTCATGTCAGTTGGTGACAGACATCGTGAACTTGCAAATAACCCACCTTTCAAAGCCCAGTTTCCTCTTCTGGTTCATAGCATTAATAAAGCAGAGTCAGCAACAAGACGTACAAATTGAGTCCAAGAAAAAAAAAATAAACTCTAGAAAACAGACAAAAATAGCCTGACAACTGTAATAGCCCAAGTCACACAGAGGAGCTATGAAGGGTGTCCTATCTGCTCTGATGGAAAGAAAGATCTGAGAGCAGTTTAGGCAGAGCTAGAGGACACGTGAAGCGTGATAGGAGTCAAGCTTGAAGACTGTTCAGGTGACTGAACGTGCCCAGTGGAAACTGCCCAAGTGTGGATAAGTCAACTAAATTTAGACAGAACCAAATGTTTTAGTAGGAACAACATAATGACAAGGGTTCTGTCTTCGTAGACCCCTTCATAACCTGCAAATGCAAACAACCAGAATGATCTACTTCACAAGGAAATGCTTCTTTTATATTGCACTTACCGTTCCTACTAATGGGTACAGAAAACCAGCACCCACACTTGCTCTGATGTCACGGATGGGTAGAACAAAACCAGTGGGCACCCCTTTCTTCTCAGGGTCATGGGACAATGACAGATGAGTCTTAGCCATGCAGATGGGCAAGTTTCCAAATCCCTTGAAAAGAAAGCAAAATGGTTTTGTAAGGCAGCCAAACAACTATGAGAATATTGGTGGTACGTGCTAAGACCTGCAGAATATATATTAATTATACAGATTTCCACTGTTACTGCACTATTTTCTTCCTCCATGTATTGCCCTCCCCCTCTACCTGCTCCTCCTCTCTGTCAGTCCTGCTGCGCAAGACTTCCCCTTCTAGTGCTGCTGCTGACCATGTCAAACACCACACCAAAGTATCCCAAACCTGCAGTTCCTCTGTCTTAACCCCTGCAACAGGGTTGTTTTGGCATAGGCCCAGGTTCCCAGTCAAGGTCGCATATGGATCCAATCTGCTAAGTTAGGTGGGGGGGGGGTTGTCCAAAAGCAGTCACAGGCTTTGGGGCGGAAGGAAGAGTGAAACATAGAATCTAACAGCAGAAAAGGACTGCTTGTCCCATTCAGTCTGCCCATTCCTCCCTACCTACACTATTACCGCAGACTGTACCTGATCTACAGCTCCTTCTCTCTCCCTCTCCTGCTTCCTTTCCACTATGACTCCCTTATGCTTATCCCCTGCATTCTTGAATCCCATCACTTTCACCCTCACCACCTCCACTGGAAGACTATTCCAGGAATCCACCACTCTTTCTGTGAAAAAGTACTTCCTCACATCTCTCCTTAATCTACCCTGCCTCCAGCTTCATAGCATGTACCCTTGTTCCTGAGCACATTTTCTTCTGAAAAATACTTCCCTTCTGTACCTTAATTTACTTGTTTGGTATTTAAAGGTCTCTATCATATCCCCCTCTCCCTCCTCTGTTACAGGGTGTACATATTGAGGTCCTTTAGTCTCTCTCCTCATAGGGCTTTTGATGCAGACCCTACACAATTGTAGTTGCCCACCTCTGGACTGCCTCCACTCTGTCTAAGTCTTTTGGAGATGTGGTCTCCAGAACTGGACAGAGTACTCCAGGTGGGGTCTTACCAGCGATCTATACAGAGACACAACCACCTCCCTATTTCTTCTGGTGATACCCCTCCCTATGCATCCCAGCGTCCTACCAGCCCTCCTGGCTGCCTTGTTGCATAGCCTGGCCACCTTTAGGTCATCCAATATGATTACCCCTAGGTCTCTTTCCTGCTTGGTGGTCATCAATATCACTCCACCCATTTTGTACTCTGCCCCTGGGTTTCTGTGCCCTAAGTGCATAATTCTGCACTTTTTACACTGAAACCTAGCTGTCATACCCTTGACCATTCCTCTAGTTTTCACAGGTCTTTGCTCATTCTTTCTACTACCCCACCCCCACCCCTCTTGTCCACGGTATTGCAGATTTTGGTGTCATCCACAAATAGGCAGACCTCCCCTTCCAGCTCCTCTGCAATGTCACCTATAAAGACTTTAAGGAGGACCAGTCCCAGCACTGATCCCTGCAGCACCCCACTGGTCAGCCTCCCTTCCTCACAGTGAAAGAACAGTTACGTAAGAACTTACTGTAACAGTAGATCTTCGAGATAGGCTCTTGCAGTAGGTAATTACATATAGGACTGAAGCCGGCAGGTGTCAGGACCTCACAGAAAAATTTCTAGCTAGCAGTCTCTGGCGGGGGACCGCCCCCACGTCAGGTGACGTCAGTATAAAGGGGCGGTTCCCCATGCACGCCTTCCAGTTCTTTCCCGACAAAGGCCCAAAAAGGCGAGATGAGAGAGAAGCAGATATTTTCCTTCCTGGAAAAGGAGTTGAAAAAACTAAGGAGGATGAAGGGCGGGAAGGTATTACCTACTGAAAGAGCCTCTCTCAAAGATCTACTGTTACGGTAAGTTCTTACGTAACTGTACTATCTTACTTTGAGAGGGCTCTTGCAGTAGGTAATTACATATAGGACTGAGTCCCAAGCAGTCTGGAACAAAGAGAAGCACACGGGAGGAGAAAACTACTCATACAGAGTTCCTCTGGCTGAAGGGGACTTAAGAAAGAAGCCCCTGCAGAACGGCCAACCCGCAGCCGGCTCTACAGTGAGAGGCAATGTCCAAACTGTAGTGTTTCGTAAAGGTATGGACAGAAGTCCAAGTTGCAGCTGCGCAAATGTCAGCCCGCTGACACATTCTTGAAACAAGCAGCAGAGGCCGCGACACCCCTGGTGGAGTGACCCCTGACCTGACCTGGCAAGGTCTTGTGATACTTGTCGTAGAAGAAAGTGATACAATGAGCCAACCATTTGGACAAACATTGTTTGGAAACAGCGCTGCCCTCTCTTTTGCTGGCAAAAGAAACAAATAGTTGGTCAGTTTTTCTGAGATCCTTCGTCCTATTGGTGTAGTATCTCAGAATCCGAACAACGTCCAG
This sequence comes from Neoceratodus forsteri, assembly GCA_016271365.2. NCBI lineage: Eukaryota > Metazoa > Chordata > Ceratodontiformes > Ceratodontidae > Neoceratodus > Neoceratodus forsteri. The sequence continues at coordinate 690,977,914 of CM028134.1, forward strand.
AGTATGTAAAAGATACTCTCCGTGATTGGAGTGCTGTGTGAAAAACGCAGGCAGTTCAATGGACTGGTTCAAAGTGGATTCCGCTACCACCTAAGGGAGAAACTTAGGACTGGTGCACAGAGCCACACATTCCTTATGGAAAATCAAATATGGAATTTTGCACATCAAGGCTGGAAGCTCGGAAATTCTTCAAGCGGAAGTAATGGCCACTAGGAAGAGAGTCTTCCACGAAAGGAACTTAAGGTCTGATGAGGTTGCCGGCTCAAAGGGAGGCAGCATAAGTTTCTCGAGAATGAAATTCAAATCCCAAGGGGGAGCAGGAACTCGAATGGGAGGTCTCAGATGGAGAACCCCTCGCAGGAAGGTCTTCGTGACCTCCAGCTGAGCGAAAGTTCTGTCCCCAAAGGGAATATGATAAGCGGCAAGAGCCGCGATATGAACTTTCAAAGAGGAATGACTGAGACCCAGGTCGAAGAGAAAATGCACGTAGTTCAGTAACCACGTAACAGGACAGGAGAAAGGCTCCAGGCCTTTGGACGAAGCCCAAATGGAAAACCGCTTCCATGTCATGGCATAAGTGGAACGAGTGGACGGCTTCCTGGCTTCCACCAAGATCGGGGAAACCCCAAAGCGGGCTTGTGCTATGTCTGTAGGAGCCAAGCATGCAGCTGAAGGGACTTGAGGCTGGGATGGACCAGGGATCCCCGATCCTGGGTCAACAGTAGACGTGAAAGTGGAAGAGGAATCAGATGTTCCTCTGAGTACTGTTGCAGAAGAGAGAACCAAACTTGCCTGGGCCAGAAGGGAGCAATGAGAATCATACGGGCCCCCTCTGAGCTGAGCTTGTGAAGGGTCCTCAGAATTAATGGAACTGGAGGAAAAGCATAGATGAATCTGCCCTTCCAGTCGTGAGACAGAATGCCTCTCCAGAGTTGTCCGCACCCTGGAACGAGTAAGCAAAAGGTGGGCAGTTTTGCGTTTTGAGGGGACGCGAACAGGTCGACCTGAGGGGTTCCCCAACATAGGAAGATGTCGTCTGCTATTTCCTGATCCAATTCCCACTCGTGAGGTTGTGCCGAGGATCAGCTCAAGTGATCTGCCAACGAATTCTCTACCCCCGGGATGTGGACTGCCATGAGGTGAAAGTTGTGGAGGGTCACACATTCCCAGACCCACACCGCTTCCCGACAAAGAGGGTAGGAGCGGGTCCCCCCCATTTGTTGAGGTACCAGACTACACTCATGTTGTTGGTCTGGATGGCCAGATGACCGGGAAGCAGAAAAGGGTGCAGTGCTTGAAGAGCATACAACACTGCTCTGAGCTCGAGCACGCTGATGTGAAGCGTCTGCTCGAGATTGGACCAAGAGCCCTGGGTCCGCTGGGATCCCAAATGGACTCCCCAACCTTCGCCTGAGGCGTCCGTTGTCAGCATTTGGGAGGGAGGAGGAAGACAGAAGGGAACTCCCCAACAAAGGTTCTCCTGAACCACCCACCAGTGCAAATCCCGAACCATCGGGGTCGAGACTAACACCTTTTGGTACAGGTCGATGACCAATTGATCCCACTGAGATCGAAGAGTCCACTGAGAGATTCTCATGTGGAACCGCACATGCGGAATTGTCAGAATTGCAGCCGCCATGAGCCCCAGGAGGCGAAGGACCAACCTGGCGGGAAACAGCCTGTGGGAGGACAAGAAACTTGCCTCAGCCTGGAGGGTGGCCACCCTGTCCGGGGGCAGAATGCCATACCAGTGGTCATGTCCAGAATCGCCCCGATAAACTGGAGGCGTTGCGATGGGATCAAATGGGATTTTGTCTGGTTGATGGTACTACCCAGACTGGTAAAAACCTGCCTGGTAAGACAAAGGGAACACAGGAGTTCCTCCCTGGATGGGGCCGTCAGGAGCCAATCGTCCAGGTACGGGAAAACCTGGACTCCCTGAGTACGCAGATGGGCTGCCACCACAGACAGGCATTTGGTGAATACTCGGGGGGCCGAGGAAAGACCAAATGGGAGGGCCTTGAACTGGTGTGGTCCTCCTGGAAAGCAAACTGGAGGTATCTGCAGTGAGAAGGGTGGATAAGGATATGCAGGTAGGCGTCCAACATGTCCAGAGCACACAGCCACTGCCCAGCCAAAGGAGAGGCAGGAGACTCTGCAGGGAGAACATCCTGAACCTTTTGTACTCCACGAACCGATTCAGGGAGCTGAGGTCTAGAATGGGCCTCACGTCTCATGTCTTCTTGGGGACCAGAAAGAAATGGGAGTAGAAAACCATCCCCCGAAGAGGGTTCTATAGCCTCCTTCACCAGAAGGGAGGAGATTTCTTCCTGAACCCTGAGAAGGTGTTCTGGGGAGTAAGACGACCGGGGGGGGGGTTATGGGAGGTTTCTGAAGAAACTCGATGGTGTGGCCCTCTGCTATGAGCTGGAGGACCCAAAAGTCGGAAGTGATCCTCTCCCAGCCCGGCAGATGTAGGGAGAATCTCCCGCCTACCGGTTCCTCTGGATCAACCAGAGGCTGTGAGAGAGGAAGGGAGTCAGGAGGTGTGAGGCAGCGCCATGGCTGGAGGTCCCGCAGCCTGTTTGGGTGGGTGGAGTCTCGCAGCCGGAGGGGCCCGGCGTTTGTTGGCCCGCTTTCCTTGTGGTTTCACCTTAGGCTGTGCGTGATGGCAAAAGGAACGACGCTGCGCTTGAGGGGCTCTGTACATGGAGTCAACCTCCTTGAGAGCAGTGCCCTTCTCTTGCAGTCCGGTAATGATGTCCTTGATATCACCACCGAACAACACCGAACCTCGGAAGGGGGCATCCTGAATGGCGGATTGTACTTCCAAGGCTAAACCTGACACCCGGAGCCAGACATGTCGTCGTAGGCTCACGGCGAAAGCCAAGCTTCGTCCAGAAGCATCCACCGCATCGTCAGTAGCACACAGCATGTGCCTACTGGCCAAACGTGCAGAGCGGACCAGGTCTGCCACTTCCTGTTAAGTCTGTGACTGAGGAAGGGTGTCCAACTTGGCTTCCACCTCACTAAGGATAGCCTTCTGGTAATCCCCCATGTGAGCCACGTAGTTCAAAGCTCTAATGCCCAGAGTGCAAGAAGAATAGACCTTCTTGCCATACTGGTCCAGAAGGCAGGATTCCTTATTGGGTGGGGACGAGCTCAGGTGTTTCAGGTTAGCTGAACGGCCGTGGGCGGCGCTGATCATGACTGATTCAGCCTTGGGGTGTGACGTGAGAAAGTCAACCCCCTCGGGAGCCTGATACAGCCTATCTGCCTTCCGAGGAAGGGGGGGCTAAAGCCGACGGTTGTTTCCAGATAGTGGAAATGAGGTCGGCGTGAGGTTCGATCCAGGGTGGAACTAACGTGGGAGCGACCTCGGGCCAATCCAAATGGGCAGCTAGCTTCTGCCTCTGTGGATCCGGCTCCAGAGATTTCCCCTGATGAAGAGCCTGGATTTTTCTTAGCAACTCCGAAAACGAGGGATCCTCCAGAGGGGACTTTGGAGGAGTCCTGGGCCTGGGTTTGTCAGGAGTGCTAGGCTCGTCTGGATCGGAGCTGTCATCGGAGTCCTCCGATGAGTCCGAAGAAGAAGGAGATGAAGACCCCTCCCCACTCAGGGGAGGAACATGGCCCCTAGGGGGCCAGGTGCCACCCCCAGCCTTAGACCCCGTAGCAGTGTCTCTGGGGTTAGGGGGGAGAAGGGGTCTCTCGCCCCCGACGACAGGTATCCAGGACCGGGTCCATCGTCGGGAGGTGGCTCTCCACCTCCCTGCTGAGCTGAGCCTTAGCCTCAGCCCACCAAGAAGCCAGAGTCTCCCTCAGATCCACTGGCGACTGAGGGGGCGCTGGAGGAGGGGGAGGGGGGATATGGATACTGGGGGTATACGTAGGGCGAATATCCATAGCCCAATGGTGGGAAGCCCGGCGTCGGGTACTGAGGTACTGGATACTGCGGCGTCGGGTACTGCAGTGCCGCATACTGCATAGCCGGATAAGAAGGCATAAGATCCTGCACCAGGGGCTCTACCGGGGTAGAAGATTCTGGAAGAGGCCCTGCCGGCGGGCCAGGGACAGGTGGCCCAGCGGGCAGTGGGTCCGGCATTGGCGTTACGTCCGGTAAGGGGCCGTTGGCCTGCCACGGGGCCGGCGTCCGAGGGTCCGGCGTTAGCCATCAGGACCATGTGGGAGGAGGCCTGACGGAGGCATCTCAAGGGTCCCAGCGGTGTCCGTGGAGGCCAGAGGATCCTCAGGGTCTAGCTGGGGAGATGCAGGGGCCCCGGACAGCAGCGGCGGCGGTTGCGGAGCCAGCGGCGCCAGGATAACCAAGGTATCCGCAGATATTCGGCCATCGAAAGCGACCGGACGGGTCGGCGTGGGCGCCTGACCGATGGGATCCAGGCGGTGTCGGAGGAGCTGACCTCAGACTGATCGACCCAGCACCTACCTAAGGCCGACAGGGACGCAGGTAACGCTGATGGGTGGCTTGACGGGTCGGGCGCTGCCCCAAAGGGTCAAGCGGCTTAGTGGCCGCCCGCAGACGTCGGAGGAGCCGATGCCTGACTTACTGGACAGGCTCAAACCAGAAGGCCGCGCAGAGGTGGCCTTACTGGCAGCGGATGCCTCCTTTGTCCCGGAGGCTCCCGACTGGCCCAACTGCGAACCAGCCGGGGGGGCCGACGCCGTCTCAGGCACCACCAAGATGGCCGTCAGGGAGCGGTCCCCCAGAGGGGATGTTACCTGAAGGGCAGCGACCCCAGCCAAAGTCGCTGCAGCCGCGGATAAGGAGTCCCGTGCTTCTCCTTCTTCTTCTTCTTAAGGCCCTTGGGGGAGGTGGAAGCCTGTTGGAGCTTTTTCAGCTCCTTTTCCATGGAGGACATCATCTTCTTTAGGACGTGGGCCTCCAGGGACTGCTGTCTTCTTCTGCAGGTAGCTGCGCTGAACTTCAGGCAGTGCTGACAGGAATCCACGGGGTGGTCAGGGCCCAGGCAGATAAGACACCGAGAATGGCCATCCTTGTGCGGGAGTTGGGCACCGCACAAGTCACACTTGTTCTTGTGCTCGGACGTGGTAGGAGACGACATAAACGGCAGGTAAAAGAATCCTGACGAATATCTTAGAAAAATCGAAAAAAAAAACGACAGTATAACTACCGGCAACAAACTGACGAGCAGTGGAACTTAACTGCGAGGCACTGTCAAAAGCAAACAGTGGGAAAGAACGGGAAGGCGGGCGTGGGGGACTGCCCCTTTATACCAACGTCACCTGATGCCAGTCACCTGACGTGGGGGCGGTCCCCTGCCAGAGATTGCTAGCTAGAAATTTTTCTGTGGGGTCCTGACGCCTGCCGGCTTCAGTCCTATATGTAATTACCTACTGGGGCAAGAGCCCTCTCGAAGTAAGATCTCTGTTTACTACCATCCTATGTCGCCTATCCCCTAACCAACTTCTTATCCAGTTTATCACCTTAGGACCCACTCCTAAGCTGCCCATCTTGCTTACTCATTTCCTTTGTGGAACGGTGTCAAAAGCCTTACTAAAATCTAGGTAGGCCACGTTCACTGCCCCATTGTGATCTAAATCCTTTGTCACCCAGTCAAAGAAATCCATCAGATTTGTTTGACATGACTTCCTCCCTGTGAATCCATGCTGCCTTGGGTCTTGCAACCCACTGGATTCAAGATATTCCACAATCCTTTCCTTCATCAGTGATTCCATTAATTTCCTCCCATCGTGCCAGTTTTACTGGCCTATAATTGCCAGCCTCCTTCCTGCTACCACTTTTGTGTAGTGGGACAACATTCACAGTCCTCTGGAACCACTCTTGTTTCCAGTGAGCTGTTAAACAGAACCATCAGAGGAGCAGCTAGTCTGAGCTCCCTCAATACCCCTGGATGCACCCCATCTGGCCCCACTGCTTTGTCTACCTTCAGGTTAGCAAGTCCCTTCAGGTCTCCCTCCTCCAAAAAAAGGACTAGTCTCCACCTATCTCCCTCAAAAGCTTTTTTGTGGCCCTTCCCTTTCCTTCCTCCCTCTGTGAACTCTGAACAAAAGAATTTGTTCAGGATGTCTGCTTTTTTCTGGTCATTCTCTGCACATTACCCCCCCTCACTTACGCTGTTAACCTTATAATCCCACCCCCATCTTTCTCTTTTCACTTACATATCTAAAAAATGTTTTGTCCTCTTTCGTTACCTTCTGGGCTATACTCTGTACAGTTTGTGTCTTTGCACTCTTTACTGCTTTCCATGCTTTCCTCTGTTTCCCCTAATATACCTCCCATCGTCTTCCCTCTGTGTCTCCTTGAATGCGACCCTTTTAACCTTTATCTTTTCAGTCAACTCTTTCAAGAATCATATCGGTCTCTTTTTCCTCCTGCTTTTGACCACTTGTTTGACACAGAGGTTTGCTGCATTTACTATGCTTCCTTTTAACTTTGCCCACTGTTCCTCCACCCCACTCAGGCCATCCCCACCCCTATCAGGTCATCCCTGAGGCATTTACCCATCTTTATAAAATCTGTCCTCTTGAAGTCCAGGATCTTCACCCTTGTGCGGTTCAGTTCTGCAGCTGTCCTTATACCGAACCACACTGCACAGTGATCACTGGTCCCCAGATGGCCTCCCACCTTGATGTCTGCAATACAGTCCCTGTTAGTGATTACCAGGTCCAGTACTGCCCCATCATGAGTGGGTTCACTGACTAGTTGCCTGAGTAATGCCCCCTACTGAGAGTCCAGGATGTCCCTGCTTCTCGCTGAAGCTGCTGCTGGGAGGCTCCAATCTATATCTGGCAGGTTGATGTCCCCCATCAGCAGCACCTCCCCCTTTTCTGCCATCTTACCAGTGGCTTCCACCAGTACCTTATGTAATTCCTTCCCCTGTGCTGGAGGTCTGTAGATCACTTCAGTGCAAACAATGTCTCCATTCCTCATCTCCAGGGTGACCCACAGTACCTCTGCCCCCCCATTCCCTGTTATCTCTGTCACTTTTATACTTTTCCTCACATAAAGTACCACATCCCAGTCCTTCCTGAACAGAGTATAGCTAGGTATGGCCATGTCCCAGTCATGGTTTTCAGTACACCATGATTCAGTAATGGCCACAATATCCACGGTGGCCTCTGCCATGATGGCCTCCAGTTCCAGAATCCTACTCTTCGACTCCTAGCATTCGCACACATGGCCTTCCAGATTTTGTTTCCACTCTGGTTGTTGACCCCCTTTTTACGGCTGCATGGTGATGTCACCATGCTGATGTATTGCTATGAGTAGGGGAAAGGATTGACAGGATTGTGAGACTGGTCTTCCACCAAGCAGTTTGGTTTGGACATGATTCTTATTATTCCGCTGTTCTCTACATTTGCTACAGTGGTGTGTGTGTGTCTGCATCCCTGCCTGCAGTAGATAGCACTATTTCTAGAGCTCCTTTAATAATTGTGCCTGTTAAAAGAGCTTAAGGCAATAATTGATGTAATTCCTATTGAAACACATTCATTATTTTAAGGGCATATAAAAATAAATAGCTTTGGAACAGCCAATTTCCATAAACAATGAAAAGATAATTTTCTTTCCATGGCACTTCTTTGGTTGCACTCTGTCCTGCATTCCACTGTTTAGCATTCCAGTTTCTGCTTCAGCTCCATTCAGCATTACAGGATCTTGGGTTTAAAGAGCATGCTCCTATTATGTGCTTATAACTTTTTTATTGCTGCATATTTACCCGATTCTGTGGTACATATGTCGATTTCCTGAAAAAAGTGTCTTTAAAACAAATACTTATATTAATTACATAGTTAGTGAAGCTGTGTGCCTTTTCTAGGTGACAGTTTTTCATCGCTTCTATTCCCCCCCCCCAAGATTACCTTGCAACACATTTGAGTCTTAACCCTTGATTATCCTAGTAGTTTATCTTCAGCCTTCTTGTGTGCTTTTAAATAGATACATAGAAGCTGATATTTTATTTTAGCTGCCTGTTCTTTCATGCATTTCCATGTTTAGACCCATAAAGACATTGTGTTTTTACAGAGTTTTTTAAATTCCTCACCTCTCATTTTATTTTACTGTCCAATGTCACCCTCAACATTTACATTTTTTAATTTTATTTGATCAAGTTTCATAGCACATGAGACTAGCTAGGAGGAAGGTTCACAGCTGTAGCTGTAGCAGTCTGTATATTGAGGGCTCAACAATCCTCAAACAGTTTGCTGCCCTTCCATGCATGCAGAGGTCCTGGAAAAGCTTGTATAGGATTCTGGGTCCATTACGTCCAACCCCTCACTGTAACATAGTAATTGAATGTTGAAAGGGACTCTAGGTCCATCATGTCCAACCCCTCATTGTAACATAGTCATTTAATGTTGTAAGAGACTCTGGGTCCATCATGTCCAGCCCCTCACTGTAACATAGTAATTTAATGTTGTAAGGGACTCTAGGTCCATCATATCCAACTCTTCCCTGTAACACAGTAATTAAATGTTGTAAGGGACATTAGGTCCCTTATGTCCAACACCTCATTGTAACACAGTAATTTAATGTTGTAAGGGACTCTGGGTCCATCATGTCCAGCCCCTCACTGTAACATTGTAATTTAATGTTGTAAGGGACTCTAGGTCCATCATATCTAACTCTTCCCTGTAACATAGTAATTAAATGTTGTAAGGGACATTAGGTCCATCATGTCCAACACCTCACTGTAACATAGTAATTTAATGTTGTAAGGGACTCTGGGTCCATCATGTCCAGCCCCTCACTGTAACATAGTAATTTAATGTTGTAAGGGACTCTAGGTCCATCATATCCAACTCTTCCCTGTAACATAGTAATTAAATGCTGTAAGGGACTCTAGGTCCATCATGTCAGACTCCTCACTGTAACATAGTAATTTAAAGGGACACTGTCAGGTTCTGTGCTATTATTTTTGCACTTCGCAATTCTGGTGCCTTTTGCTCCCTATATTCATACTGAAAGCATTACTGGGTACCCAATTGCCGTACAATATGAAAAAAAACGCCGTTCTTAGTGCATCATTACATTTTTGGCAGACTGATATTCTCTCCCCACCTGCAGTGCGGCGCGTTCACAAGTGTGCATGGCGCCGGAGCGCATGTAGGCTCATTCATGACCACTTTCTTATTCTCCGAAGGTATACGAGTTTACTGTTACATATAAACCTGTAGGGTAGCCGGCAGTTAAGGTAATGAAAAGTATAATATCAAACCTGGTATAAACTACCCACAAGGCATATTTTCACAATTGGTTAGTGCATGTAATTAGAAAAAAGCTTTACATATAGGGCTAGACACTCAAAGGGGTTGCGCTAACTGCGCTCTGGGACTATATTCAAAAAAGGGAATTGCGCAGCACAATTCCAAATGTGCCGGGGTGCAAAGATAATGTATGCGGCACATCTCCAGGAGCATGCCAATGCATATGCAGCACATCCCGATATTCAACCCAGGATGTGCGGCGCATCTGCTGGCACAACCCTGAGATGTGCAGCATACCTGGGCTTAGAGTTGAGCCTGTAAGAAATGGCTCAAGTACAGGTCATTCATCAGTGGGCCATTGTATTGCAGTGCACAACACAGCAGCCGTCAGCCATGGGTGGCAACCCCGGCCCCAACACCATGCACAAGCAAACACATTAGGCCATGGTGGTCCAGTGGTACCCCCCTCCACTCCCATATCACTGATTGCCATATATTACTATAGTTAATTATCCCCTGGAAGTCTAGTGGTACCCCCCTCCCGACCCTCCAATCACCATAATAATCCAAAGTTAATATTCCTGGTGGTCCAGTGGTTCCCCCACCTGCCCATACTGCCAATACGCCGGCGAAGTGGCAATTAGTTCCCTGGTGGTCCAGTGGTAACCTCCAACCCCCCCACTCACACAGGACCACCAGCCCCCACCTCCAAGTCATTGGCAGGCAGCACACCTGCCCACATATCACTGCAGCTGCCCACCAAATAACAGCTTACAGTAGGTGCTGCAAGCTCATTGGTCCACACTGTGGACCAATGGGCTTGCAATACATACTGTAATAATTCACAACTTTGTGAATGAAGTCATTCATTCACAAAGTTGTGAATTAATACGATATGCACTAAAGCCCATTGGTCCACAGTGTGGACCAATGAGCTTGCAGCACACTTGTGAAGCTGTCATTCGGGCAGGCAGCCACGGTGGTATGCGGCGGTATGCTGCCCAAGCCGGGCGACCGGGAGGGGGAGCTGGGTGACTGGTGGCCTTGTGTATGTGGGGGGTACCACTGTACCAATTAGGGAATGTTATTTTCCAATTCGCTGGCGATTGGAGGTATGGGCAGGGTGGGGGGAACCACTGGACCACCAGGGATATTAACTTCGGATTATTACGGTAATCAGAAGGTGGGGTGGGGGGAACCACTGGACTACCAGGGATATTAACTTTGGATTATTACGGCGATCGGAGGGTCAGGCAGGGAAGGGGATACTATTAGACTACCAGGGATGTTAACCATAGTAAAATACGGCGATCGGTGCTACAGGAAGGAAGGGAAGTACCACTGGGCCACCAGGGATTTCGGTGGCACACCACTACGGGCGATGGGAGCTACGGGATGGGGGTTGGGAACATCTGGACCTACGCCCTACACTGCCAGCACCGCATGGTGTGCAGGGCACCAGGCGCATGTCGCCGGCCAGCCCTGCACAATTCATGCAAATGGGGCCATAATGACATGCAAATGGCCCCATTTGCACCTTGCATGCATTTTGGCCCCATTTGCATATTGGTGGCTGAATATCAGGATTTTGCACACAGCATATCTCTGATGCGCTGGCTCAATTCCCATTCCTGGTATTCAGCCCTGTCTTGGGGGATGCACCTGCGCATTCTACTTGCGCAGTGCGCATTACTTGATGTATTCAGAAGAGATGTGCCATGGCTCATCTCTTTTGAATATATCTCTTAGTTGCTGCAGCGCAACTCAGTTGCACTGCGCACCCACTTACGCCATTGCCAGGTGCACATTTGCATATCAGGCCCATAAACTACAATATCGGAACATAAATTTAAACAGAAGTCCATTTTGTGGATTTTGGGGTGAAGCACTGAGGACATAAAATGTACAGGTATTCATTTATAAATCCCTTCTTTTGAGAGACATTTTCTTTAGGACTGTGGAACCAATGAACTCTGCAGTACAATGATTCCAAATGTCAGGCATCTATTCTAACACACCATGTAAAAAGCAGGGCATTATTATATCAGATTGTCAGGCATAATGGATCTATATCTTGGGGGGGGGGCTCACTATAGCCCAGGTGTAAATGATTACTATGAACTTGTGCACTTTCTGTAATATTTCTATAGACAATCTTTATTTCCAGTATATGAAGAGGGCCGACTTTGCAACAGAAGTGTTTCTTTATTGTATTATAACTAATTGAGCATCTGATAGAATAATATCCTGCTTTTTATTGTTTCTTAAAAGACATGCCTAATATCTGTATTTCGTATTGCAGAGTTCACTGGATCCAGTGCTAGAGAAAATGTCTCTCAAAAAAGGAATATATGTGACTGAACACCCGAACATTTTATATTCTCTCTGCTTCACCCCAACATGTTAAAATGGACTTCTATATAAATTTATATTTCCTGATATTGTGGTCTATATGCAAAGCTTTTTTAAATAATTACATATACTAACCAACTGCTGAAAATATGCCTTGTGGGTAGTTAATACCAGGTTTGATGTTATACTTTTCATTACCTTTATTACCAGTTTTAACTTTATGAGCCTCCTCATATCCTGAGGATGTGTCACATTAATAACAGACTGCCAATGTCTCTTTCATATAAGACACTGTGTGCCATATTACATGTAATATAACACATTTTAAGTAGAACCTTTAACAACAAAACACCGTACTAATTCATATCATGAACATTCGCTAAAATCATTTTGCAGTTGTAGTGACTCTGACTACAGCTAGTTTACTTTTGCCCTCCCTCCTTCCCCATTCTCTTATTAATGTTCCTGGTCCCGCCCCATATATTAACCACCCTGCTTCTTTTATTTATTTGCATCCTAGGGGATTCCTCTCTGCTCAGGTTCTGCTTACTCTCTACTTTAGTCTGTCGGGGGGGTACAGATTTCTGCCTTCTTGATTCCTTCAGTCACCCCCCACCCCACCCCCAGTTAGGTTAAACTGTTCAACGAACAACATTTAAACTGTCCATTGAGGACTGCGATTCCCCTCTCAGATGGATGCAGGCCATCACCCCTGTATAGACCCTTATCCTCCCAGGTGGGTCCCCAGTCCCTAATGTAGCTGGAACCCTTCCTATCTGCACTATTTCTTCAGCCAAGAGTTGAAACTCCTAGTGTGGAGATCCCTCTCCTTTCCCCGTTGTAGACAGGCAGCACCTCAGCAAAAGCCACTTAGCAAGCTACCTGTCTTAGACCACTCCCCAGCTACCTAAACTCCCCCTGTGCTATCCTAGCTCCATCCTTAGCAATGGCACTAGTCCCCAGGTGGCCAGTACCAGATCCCCTGGTGAAGTGGTCAGCATCATGAATGTGGGCAGGTTATCCATTCTTTAGACCCTTCCACCATCATGGCTCTAGTCTGCCCATGACATCACTCCTGTGAGCAAGGGGGAGAGAAGATGTCACATGGTGGCCCATAGTATTAATGCAGTCCCAACAACTGCTAAAGAGACACTGTGCAAGTGGGAATGATTGCTCCCTACCCCTGGGGTCAGAGCACAATGCCTTTGCATCATTTCTTAGACTCCACTGGCCTGAAGCAGAGAAAGTTGAGTCGAGAATTGAACCCAGGTCTCCTAGATGGTAGTGTGAAGAACTACCAACTGGCACCACTGGACTGCATCTGTATTATTGCAATTTAAGATGTAATCATGATTGTTAAATTTAAAACAGACTTTACGAATATAGTGACAAACCTTTCCTTTAAAACTACAGTACTCCCTCGCTATTACAAGCACACTTTTATCACGTAATGAATAATAAGGCGAGGAGAGAGACACGAGAGCAGGACTCAAAAACTGAGCTAAGTGTTAAAAAACAGTGGAGTGGGGGAGAGGGGTTCAACAGCAAGAGTTGCAAGCGGGGATTAACCATAAAGAGCCAGAACAGTACACACAGTCTACAGGCTGTACTTTGGCTTTCTCGGGTGTGGAGAGAAGGAGACGGAGCGCAACTCCTTCTCCAGAACAGCAGTCACTTCTGTTCTCGAACTTTGCACTTGTAGTAGGTAAAAAGTGATCTGAGTGCTAAGAAACAGTGGAGTGGGGGTTAAACTGCAAGAGTTGCAAGCAGAGGGTTATAAAGCTAGAGCGGAGAGTCGCAGGTGCAGTTTCAATTAAAAAAAATGTTGGCAAGGAAGGGGTTAAGAAAAAAGAATGTGTGTTGTTGGGTGGGGGCGGGGAGGGGTCATTGAGCCAATGGAAAGCACAGGGAGACTGCAACTTGAAATGAGAGAGCCACAGTCAGTTAAGCTCAGAGCAGCAAATAGGTGTATTTATTATTTTTATTTTATTTACATAAAGTAACAGAATGTAGTGCAAGAAACACAGACTGCATGAAAATAAAAGATGAGATACCTCACTGACAGACGGTGCAGACACTACAGTAGCTGAATTCTAACATCCCTCCATGTAACGAAGAGGGAGCTATAATGAACAGAGGTTATGGCCCCCCTTCCATTCATTATAGTGAGGGGCAACTGTATTAGGGTGTGTGTGTGTTTAATCTGAAGCAGCTGTCAAAAGGCCCAAACACAAGTGTATTAGACCAAATGCCTAATACCAGTCCCTATTTGGCTGTATTTATTCCCCCCAAACAAAAAAAAAACAGGTTACTCACCTGTAACAGTAGTTCTAGTAGTGGTATATGTTGTTCATCCACACTTGTTGGCATGTCCGTTCCCTTTAAGAGTCTTGCCGGGTCGGCTGGGACGGAGAAGGATAGAGCGCCCGATGGCAGCTCTCCTTCTCCAGGCAGGGGGGTAACTGCAGGTTCCCGCTGCAATGTCGCCACCTGGGGGAACCTGGGTAGATGGCGCAGTAGGTGGAGCAGCAGCCAGCAGACTGGGTGACAGTCGGCAGAGGGGTGGAGCAGGGGGTACGTCTCAGCGTGCCTCTAGCTCATAACCCCTCATTGCACTTGACATTGGTGGGGAATCAGGAAAATACCTCGCTCCCTCCTAGCGAAGATGCCTCCATTGGACATCTCCGGGGCTTGTCGGACAGATGTACACATACAGAGTGTTGGTTTGGAGAGAGGTAAGCGCCTGGGATACCCTCTCAACCCCTACCTGGGGGGTATACTGGGGAGTCTTCAGGGGAGTGTGTGTGGACGAGGTGCTCTAGGGGCAGATCATGACGGGGTCTGGGGGGTCCACAGAGGATATCGGAGAGAGTGGAGGGAGGAGGCATATAAGGAGTATAAACACAAACGATCTCCGGTTCGTTTGGGTACCAGAAAGAAGTGGGAGTAAAATCCCGTTTGACGTTCTGGAAGGGGCACTAGTATGATGGCCTGTTTGGCCAAAAGGGCCTTCAATTTCTCTTGAAGGACAGGTACATGATTTGGAGGATACTGACTCATCCAAGGGGGGGAAGGGGACAGGGCAGAGGTGAACTCCAGAGTGTGTCCCTTCTGAATGATCTGAAGTACCCATTTGTCTGAAGTGATCATGTTCCAGGCCTCCAGATGGAGGGCAAAATAACCCTCTACAGCCTCAGAGGCCTGGGCGAGGAAGCGAGGGGAAAGCCCTAATAGGCCACTGGGTACTGGGTTGCGCGGCCGCTCCTGAGGGACGGGCCCGGGAGCCACGGGTGGCAGAGGTGTTGCCCCTCGAGGACTGAGCATGACCCCAAAAGCCACCTCTGTTAGCGGTCTTATATTATACTGGGATGGCAGTATAGCCTAGAGGTTAGAGTAATGGGCTATGAACGAGCTTGGTACATCCAGCAGACCAGACCTGGGTTTGATTCTCACAACCTTCACTTGCATACTGTGTGACTCTGAGCAAGTCACTTAACTGCCCAGTGCTCCTAGGTTGCCCCTGAAAACAGGCACTTGTGCCTAGTGGGCCATACCCAGTTACCAAAGACTAAAATAAAAAAAATGTACATTTTCCACCTTTTTTGGAATAGGAAGAATGAGTACGGTAGGTGGTCTGTTGAGTACGGTACATGCCATGTACCATACGAAGGGTTCTGCCTGATGATTGTAGGTCATCTAATAGCATTTGAGTACCTGGCCTGAACTATTTGGACCCACTGAAGGGTGCACTAGCTACTTTACGTTGTATGTCAGGTGCAAAACCTGAAACACGAAACCCGGCATGGCAATGCAAAGAAACACCAGTAGCTGAGAGTCGGGCTGAGGTATCTATGGCATCATATCCTGACCTGAGTAAGTGGTGGGAGATAGAGTTGCTAGTTGACACTGTTGCCAATAACATTTCTTTTTCCTGTGAAGGAGGACGTTTATTGATAAGTTTGATGGCAGCAGCCCCCAGGGTACGCTGGTATTTAACCATATGTCCCATACAGTTTAATATTCAGGTATTCATACCTGAGGCAAACATCTTTTTCCCAGGCAGTCAATTCTTCAGGGTTCTTTATCAGGTGGTAAGGAACTCATGTGTTTGGGTCTTTTAGTACGATCATGAGCGGCAGTAATGACCACTGAATCCGTTTCTGGGATGGTGGACAGAAGGGGTGATCCACGGTAGCTTGATATAAGTGGTCTGCTTTTCGGGGGACAGCTGTAATAGCTGAAGGCTAATGCCAGGCAGCTAGCATGGCATTCTGGTAGGTCGAAATCAGTGGGGGCACCATCAAGACCGGCTCCTCTGGCAGCTCAAGATATTCTGCCATATCCTTACATTGTTTGTCATGTTCTGTAGTAGAGAATCCCATGACCTTTAGCATTTGAAACATCATCTCATTTAAGGTCGGGTCATCTTGGAGGGAAGCTGCGGAGGTGACTGGCAGATCCTCATCTTGGGAAGAGATTTCCAAGTAGGGGGACTCCGGATTTGGGAAATCCAGATCTTGGAACTCTTCTTCCTCTATGTTACCAGGGAGATCCACCGATAGTTCAGGTTCATCTGACAAATAATCTTCCATATTAGGAGGAGGAGGAGACCAGGGTGGCAGTATATCCCTGTCACCATGAAATCTTTTAGACGGAGGAGAATAAGACCTGAGCTGATCATCTAACTGTCCTGGGTCAGAGGGCTGGGAGTAGCGCATGGCATGAAAGACGTGCTTTATCACCTTGGTGATGTCCTGTTCTTGAGAAGGGGGGTGAGTAGCGGGGCAGGATGAGAAACAATTGGGGTGATAGAGGGGATGGGATGGGCAATATAAGCAGGTCTGGCCCCTGGTTAGTATGAACCAGGGTCTCTGTCTCTATCTGCTTGCCCTCTGTAAGAAGCTACCTATGAAGGGCGTATGGGCATTAAGTAACGCAAAAGCCATGGGTTTGCCTTGAGGAATGCGGGATCTTGTCTGATGAGCCTGTAGAGTTGTTTTCACTGATATTGTCAGATGCCATTGACAGGAGAGAAGACTCCGTCGACAGAGCAGCCGTGTATTTGGCTGAATTTAAAACGCTGGAAAGCATCGTCGACGAGAGGGTAAAAGCTCTCGTCGACGGAACAGGCATAGCCTGTACAGCATTTAAAGCACTTGAAAGTGCCGTCGACAAGACAGTATGAGCCCCCATCGATGAAGAAGCTGTAGGATGACACTCCGTTGACAGAGGGGCACCAGAAACAGTTGCTGTCGATGGCCAACGTGGCAGGGAGTGAGAGAAGGGTTTTTCCCGCTCCTCCTTCTTCTGCCGAGAATGAGAACCAGAGCTGGGGGAGCCCCTGGTATGAGCCCCCTGGTTCTCTAACAGAGACATTTTCTGTTCCATTAAAAGATGCTGTATTTCTAGTGACTGTCGTCAACGGGCTGCTTGTTTTAAACTCCTGACAGGAGCTGCAGGAATTGATGTCGTTTGTGTGTCCCAGACACCTTACACAAGTTGTGTGGTTGTCAAAGCGGTATATCTTCTTACCGCAGTGGCAGCAACGAAATAGAGCTTGTTTATTCGAAGAATCTTTAGACATTCGCTTTAGTAATCCAACTCTTGTCGATGACTGCTACACAGAAGTTGAACTAGCTGCTGTGCAAGCTGAAGACGGTGGGAAAATGAACTAAGGATACCAGGGAACGCCCACACATATAGGAAGCAGGAAGATGATGTCATGTGTGGGCGATCCCTGGTACAAAACTGCTAGAAGAGCTGCCGTATCATAGCGACGGCAGACCTCTGCTGGACACTCCCAGAAGTAATGACCTACTGCAAGAGACCACTCTGTGGAATATCTACTGTTACAGGTGAGTAATATGTTTTTCTAGGATCATGGATATCTTGTTCTATTCACACTTGTTGGCAGACTCCTAGCAGTTTTCTGGGAGAAGGGAGGCAAGGCACACACACCCTACTTAGGGAACAGAGATTGGAGAACTGAGGCCCCAAAACCAGCATCCCCGGCATGACTCTAGGTTGATGTGGTAGTGGGTAATGAAGGTGTTTGCTGACTTCCAGGTAGCAGCCCTGCAGATTTCCTGGCTAGGTATGTCCCTGGAAGAAGCCACCAACGCAGCAGTATGGCGAGTGGAGTGAGCTCTCATCCCTACGAGAGGCTCCTTGCCCGCCAACCTATAACAGAGATCAATGCATGTTGTAATCCATCTGCCAATCATCCGCTAGGCTGCAGGTCTGCCAGGTGCAGCTTCAGCATAGGTGACAAACAGCTGGCAAACCTCTCCCTGAACTTCAGCTGTCTGCTCCTTATAATAAGAGAGCGCGCTCATCTC
This sequence comes from Neoceratodus forsteri, assembly GCA_016271365.2. NCBI lineage: Eukaryota > Metazoa > Chordata > Ceratodontiformes > Ceratodontidae > Neoceratodus > Neoceratodus forsteri. Next base: position 690,995,811 of record CM028134.1, read on the forward strand.
AGGTCCAAAGTATGGAGCCTGTACTCGGCCTCCGAGGTGTACTTAGGGTAGGCAGTACACTGGCAGAGTCAACACCTGGTTAAGGTGAAACTCTGACACCATCTTCGGAAGGAATTTCGGGTGTGGGCGCAGGACAACCTTGTCCCTGTGGAAGACCAGGTAAGGAGACTCAACAGAGAGCACCTGTAGCTCCCCAGTCCTTCTGGCTGACATGATAGCCACCAAGAAGGAGGTCTTCTACGACAGGTGTGACATCTCACACCTGTGCATCAGTTCAAATGGCTTGCCTATGAGCTTTGCCAGTGCAGGCCGCCATGTACCCCAGAAGGTGCAGGAAGTCCTGGGCAAGGCGCAAGTGCCCAACCAGAAATGATTGGGCAAAGGAGGAGAGAACCTCCTCCCTGTCTGTCGGGAGCCTGGCTCTGGGTCAGCAAGAGTTGAGCTCTGCCCCAGTGAAGCAGATCACCTGTGAAGGTACGAGTTCTGACTTGGTCTTGTTGACCAGGAGACCAAGATTGATGCAGATCTGGAGGGCCAGATCCCTGGACTTCACTTCCTGTCTAAAGGAACCCGCTATGAGCCAGCTGTTGAGATGGGGTACATCCTGACCCCTCGATGCCGAAGAAGGGCTGAGACAACTGCAATGCATTTGGTGAAGATCTGGGGGGCCGACAACAGGCCGAACAGCATGGCTCGGAACTCAAAGAGGGCTCTCTCTGCTCGAAAGCGAAGGAACCTTTGGTGAGATGGCTGGATCAGGACGTGAAAGAACGCATCCTGGAGATCCAGAGAGTAAAACCACATGTTCTACTTGAGAGATGGTATGATCTGCGATAGAGTTACCATCCTGAATGTGCAGGACCTGAGAAAATGGTTCAGGTCATGCAGATCTAGAATGAGGTGCCAGCCCCCTGTTTGTTTTGGGACCAGGAAGTACCTGGAAACGAATCCTCGGTTGATCGGGTTGGGGTCCATGTCTCTGGCCATCACCTCCTTGCGGAGGAGCTGGGCAATGTCATCTCGGACAGCTGAATGAGTGTGTACAAACACCATTTCCTCCCATGGGGCACGGGCTCGGCTTGGTGGGTACTGCTCGAATTACAGAGACAGTCCCTGGCCAACCACTTGTAAAACCCACCTGTCCATTGTGACAGCGGACCAGGTGGAAAGGAAGTGGCAGTGCTGACCCCCTACGGGAGGACCCAGAGCTGGTGTGACGGGTATGGAGGTGACCACCCCCACCCCATCACTGGGCAGGCTTGGAGGAAGAGGAAGAGGGTCCAGCTTGGGGACCACCTGAGCCCCGTCCTCCGGGTTTACTGGCTGCCGGGGGCCCGGACTTAGGCCGAGGGCGCCAAGGTTGAGCCTGCTGCTGATGCTGCCCCGACTGAAAATGGGGCTGCTTGGCCGCAGGGGTAGAAGGCTGAAAAGGTTTTCTCTTCTGCTTTTTGGAACCCTGGGATTCCTTCTGAGCAGAGGTCATAGAGTCCAAGGTGGCATTGGACTTTTCTATGCATTGGAGGTGACCATCCACACCTGGGCCGAAAAGGTCGGTACCCAGGAAAGGGATGTCTGTTAGCTTGTGCTGGGTGTCCCCTGTGAAGGTGGAGACCCGCAACCATGCCCTGTGGTGCATGGCAACCATGGCCGCCACTGAAGGGGTGCAGGAGTCCCCGAGGTCCAGGGTCGTCTGGAGCTGCTGTTTCGGAACCGCCCGACCCTGGTCACGGACCTGCTTGACCGTGGTCTGGAGGTCTGCGGGGAGGTGAGGCAGAACCTCATTGAGAGAGCCCAGGAGGGCATGAAAAAAGTGCGCCATGATGATGGCCAAGCTTGCCTGACGAACGCCCAGTGAAGAGGCGGCACAGACTTTCCGGGCTGACTGGTCCAATTTTTTTGACTCTTTGTCCAGGGGTCTATTGGTGTCTCCCGAATTACCCGTGCACCTGAACACAGACTCAGTCACCAGTCCCTCAGCTGAGGGGTGCTCTGTGAATCCCAAAAGGGACCCAATGGGCACCGCATAATTGCGGGCCATTCAGGCTGAAAGGGCATGGTAGGAGGCAGGGTGCTGTCACAGCTCCAAGGCTGGACCACCAATGGTCTCAGCCACTGAGAAGGCCTCTTTCAGTGAATCCCCTCATTTGAGGATGTCAGTGAGGGGGTATTCGGCCCATTTCTGAATGGGTTCTAAGGGCATCCCCGTGGATTCGGAGATGAGGCGGAGGATGCCCATGAAGGAAGAAGGGCCTTCCTCTGTCGAAAGACTCCAGATAGATTCCTTGTCCAAGGGGCGAGAATGTAGGTCAGAGTCCTCGGACTCAAAGGAGTCTGGATAGATCGGCCTGCCACCAGAGTCGCCCTGCACCCACCTAGGGTGGTCAGGTGTGAGGGTGATGGATAGCCTATGTGGGAGGCCCGGAATGGACCGAGACTCTTTAGAAGGAGCCCCCGAAGGAGGCTGCTTAGGTGGCAGCTCCAGCACAATCAGTGGAGAGGCCAGTTTTGGCCAAGCCGGAATGGTCTTGACTGACTCCACAGGTGGAGGAATGGTACAGACTGGCTCCTGAGGAGTAGACGTTGGCCTACAGGGAAACAGCCAAGTAATGGCTGGGGTAGAAGCCATAGTCGACTTCAGGCCAGACATAATCAGCTGCTGCCACATTAAATCCTTGTAGCGTTGACAGAGTTTCCGTCGAAGCCTCTCCTCATGCGAGGAGGATGAGGACAAGTGGCAGCGGCACCACTTCTTAGAGTGCTTGTGCGCCTTCTTCGGCCTGTCAGTCGAAGGTGTCCAAGACCTCGACTTGGACCATCGAGGTCGTTCGGAAGGAGTCAGGGAGAACACCGGCTCTTCCTGGTCAGGGATCTGTACCATGGGAGGATTCTCAGCGGGCTGGGTCTCCTCCTCAGTGGCAGGCAGGACCGGAGTCCTGAATAAGGAGTTGTTGGCCTCATCAAGCAACGACGGGTCAACTGAGTCGAGAATAATCTCAACTGGATCATCGTGCCACGTCTTAGCTGGCTGGCCTGATGGGCGTACCGTGAAGCCAGTGGCCGAGGCAGCAACCCTGACTGAAATCGAGACAGATGATTCCTGGGACCGAGATCTCTTCTGGTTCCATGAGCGTCGTTGGTGAGATGAAGTTTCCTTCTGGTCCTTGTCCTTCTTACGGGACCGAGAGACGTGCATGCCCGAGGGCCCCTCTCCCTTGGTAGGGAAGGACTGGCACAAAACCTGAAAGGAACCCGAGAAGGTGGAGCCCAGATTGAGTGGGACGAAGATGGACATAGAAGAGGACTGATCCATGGCCCAAGCCACCTCCTCTCCGAGGTCTTCATCTGTTCGAGCTGCTTGGTGGACCCCGCAGCTGCGGAGACTGCCCAATGGGCTTACTTGGATTTGACCGGTGGATTCCATTTTTCCAGTCTGCCCAATTGCAGTCATGCGAAACGATCGTCCAAAACGTTTGGATGAAAAGCGCGACACATTTCGCATGCCTGGGTGTCATGGCCGAGACCCAGGCAATAAACGCACAAGGTATGCGGGTCGGTGCGAAACATCTTTTGCGAGCACAGGCAGCGGCGGAAACTGGGCCAGGACTTGTCCTCCCTCACGGTCGCGACTGCAAAGCAATTAGGAGAAACTCTAATGAGTCGGAGTTTGGATAAATCCATAGATTTGTGTGTCAAGGCCTACAGTAACACATGAGCGATAAGGAGGGAACCTGAATCTTCCAGCGGAAAGGAAGATCTGGTGTCAAGGGGTGGAGCTGAGGCATACACCACCCAGATGGGTGGGAGGAGCCAGCTTTTAGACCTTCTGGCAAGAATCTTAAAGGGAAAGGACATGCCAACAAGTGTGGATAGAACAACATATCCACGATCCTAGAAAGTATATTTCAGCCTGGTCGGGAAGGCCCTTCTAAAACCTATCATGGCCATCACTGTGCTCGGGAGTGCATAAACTACACCATGGGCCAGAAAAAATTCAGCTACTTTTTCTACACCTAGCAAGCCTTCCCAGCAACCCTTGGTGAGTGCCATCCATCCCTCTATTCTTGGCTGAAATCAGCTGGGGGGGTACGGGACTGATGTGAATAGGGGCTGGTAAGGGGAAAGTCTCCTGTTACTGAGGATAAAGGTCTAAAAGACAAAGGTACTGTCCCTTAACTATTGTTTTAATACTGATATTCCTTCTACAATCCCATTTGTGCAGTCATCTGAGTATGTACAAAGTCCTTGGCAAGCCCACTAGCTTGAGCTTCAGCTCCTAATCTCAATGTTGCCCCCTCGCCCCTCCATGCATCACATCTGCTTTACAGAAACCACAGGAAACATGAGGCCATGCCAGCAGCTAACTAATGAGGGCTAGTAACATGGGGAGGTCTTGCAACTGTAAAAAGAATACCAAAAGTAAAATAATAGTTATAGGTGAGTAACAGTCTTATGACTACCTGGATTCCTTCTACATAGTCACAATTGTGTAGACTACTAACAGTACCCGTGCTGGAGGGGACTAAGCCCTCAACTCAACTAAAGAGAGACTTCAGGGCAGAGGATATATATGTATATATCTATCTGTCTAGAGAGAGAGAGTCATCTCCATCCCCAGGTGCTAGTCCTGCAACTCTTACTGACTGGGATGTTCCTGGAGGCAGCAACAGAAGCAGGCATATGCCAGGTAAAGTGGTCAAGCAAGACAAAAGATAGCAACATTCAATTCAAGAAATGATCGTTCAAGCAATGGCCTACTCGGCAGCAAGACTGCTTTGGAACTGTGCAATGTGGGCTACAAACAACTGAGAAGTGATATCCCTGATGTCCAGCTGATGTAGTCTTTCCTAGCACGTGGCTTGGGAAAATACACTGACAACTCCATGGATTTGTTCAGATGGTAATCAGAAACCGTTCTGGGAAGGAATTATCTGTTGGTAGGCAGAAGAAACTTGTCCTTGTGGAAAAGCATATAAGTCACGTGAATCGAGAGCTTGTAACTCACCAACTCGTATAGCTGATGTGTGAAAAGCCACTTTCCAAGACAAGAGACCAAGACAACATGTGGCTAAAGGCTCAGTGGTTTCTCCATAAGCCTGGATGTAACCAGGTTCAGATGCACCTTCAAAGAAGTGATGCAGAGGCCTGTGGTGGACAGAGCCCAAAGGTAGTACAGAACTCAAGGGGCACTCCATCTGACACCACATGAGAACCTCTTCCACTTACAAAGCATAGGTCAGATGAATGGAGGACTTGCCTCCAACACTGTGAGGACCTCCTCCTCCAAGAGGCGGAGGGATGCAAAGTCTAGCCTATCAGGAACCAGGCCATCAGCTACATGGACATCAGGGCTGTGTGTTGAATCCTAACCTAGGACTGAGTAGAAAGGTCCAGCCCAAGTAGGAGCTTGATAGGATGTTCAGTGCTAAAGTAAAGAAGGCCCTGATACCAGAACTGGTGAGACCGTGCCAGAACTATGAGAATTATCTAAGCCCCTTTCATGCTGTGCCTTCAGTAAGACATGGCGCCTCAGACAAAAGGGCAGGAAAGCATACAGGAATTTTCAGGTCCACTTCAGGGCAAATGCCTCATCCCAAGCTATGCTCCAAACTGGACAAAGGGTAGACGAGTGGTAGTTTGTGGTTCTCCCAGGATGCAAACAGCTTGATGTGGTGGATCTCCAGTGTCAAAACACATCACATACAACTTTCTGGCATAGAGACCACTTGTGGGACATATTCCCCAGGCGACAGGCTGCTCGCCAACTGGCTGTCCACACCAGCAAGATGGGTGGCAAACAACAGGTTGCTGAGACTGGATGCCAGTGACTTCATCTCAAAAGCTTCCTCACACAGTCTGTAGGAATGGGCTCCCCCTGCTTGTTCACATAGAACATGGCCATGGTGTCATCCATGTAAATCCAGATTGGATTACTGAAAACTGCTTAGGAGAATGTTTGCAGACCCAAATGGATGGTTCTCAACTCAAGCACACTGGTGTGCAGCTGCTGCTCTTATTACGTCCACAGGCTATGTGCCTGCAAGTCCCCAGATACACTCCCCAACCCAGGAGGGAGGCATTCATGGTGACTAGTGTCTGGTTTGGCTTAACAGAAGGTATTTCTTCTGACAGGTGCTCATGAGCCAGCCAGCAAGAGATAGCCCTAGTCATGGGACAAGCTCTGGGAACTGGCTGGAACACAGGTGCTGAAATCTGGTATCACTGTGCTTTGAGCTTCCTCTGGAGGCAATGCATCCGATGTCAGACCCATTGGATGACAAAGGTTATGGATGCCATCAGGCCAAAAAGATGGAGGAAATCTCAAGCTGGGTGCCTGTCTCTTAGATGAGCATGCTCCATCAGTTCCAGAGCCCACTGAGGTGGTAGCCAAGCTCAGGCTTCCCTGGTGTCTGGCTGCACCCTGATAAACTCCACACATTATGACGGGGACAGCTGCAACTTCCCCAGGTTCAGGATGAACCCCAGACTACAGAAGGACTCAATGGTCACTTGGGAGTGTTTTGCGTCTCAGAGCAACCAGCCTCGAATCAGCAAATCATTCAGATAGGGAACATAGGTCACCCTTGGTGTAATGGTAGGGGGAGGAGGACTGAAAGCCCTTAAAGATGCTCTCCTCCTCTCGGGAGGGAGGGCAGCAGGCTCCACTGTGCTACTGCCCATTAGGTGATGCATGTGGGAGTGCAGTCGGAGCAGCTTGTGGGGTGTTCGGATACTGGCTGGTGCTGTGCTCAGCTATGCATATGTACTGGACATGGTGCCCTCATTGCTGTGGTCTGAGAAGTAAGGGTGCAAACAAGTGGGAATTCTCCAAAACATATAGGATGACACACGGTGCTTACAGGCCCTGCCCTCCTGACTGATCACTCCACCTCCTGCACTAGATGGTCAGAGAAGGCAGTTTAACAAACCCCTCCTTGAAGAAACCACCACCATGCTGGAGCCGCAGTGTGAGGTTGTGAGTAAGCACCAGAGATGGAATGGGACAGGGTTTGGAGTCAAGGCAGAAGGGGTGGCATCATTGACAGGATAGAAAATTAAAAAAAAAAAAAAAAACAGGGAATGTGGATCCCCTTCCAATGAAGATAAGATGCCACTACTGCCAAAACCTTGGGAAAGACTCTTGGTGCTGACCCTTACCCTTGCTCTTACCAGATCTAATGTGCTGATTCAAAGGCTTACAAAGCTGGCACTAACAATGCACCAATGACTTGGGCAGCATGGACTGGCATAGATGGCAAGTCTCTTTCCTGTGCAGTGGGCCTAAGACATACAGGCAGATGCTGGGAAGATCTTTTCGTGACGTATTCTAGTTGCAGCGACTGCATTGCTTGAAGCTGGGTGTTCGGTCTGCCATGTCCTCGGAATCCTAAATCATGCAGTACAGTCCCAGCAGAGATTTCAAGAGAATGTTTGCCATGGCAAGGCAGGATGGAGCTCTAACTGGGTGAGGTAGCAGAAGGACATAAAACGATAAACTCTGTAAAAGTGGTGAAAGAAACTTTGAAAATGTAAGCCTTGGGGCAGTTACCAAGGGACAACTTCACATTTCCAGTGTAAGGATTAAGGAGTGAGGGCAGGAGATGGAAGGGATGAACTGAAGCTCTAGCCACCTGGCTTATGAGGATGTTGTGCTTGTTCAGGTGACTGCACAGATGTAGAAGGACTCCAGGTAGTTAGAGTAGAGGATTTCACTGCTGTACATGCCCAGAAAATCAGTCTGAAGTCTATTTTCATGACATTGCCTCCCATTTCAAAACTTGCATAAATCTCTGGACAGATTATTTTCTAATGCATCACCGGTTCATTGAAACTCCTTCCTGCTGCCATCAGAGCCATCGCTCAAGACAGCCACTTCATGGACTGAAGAAAGAAAGTGGCTCAACACAGCTTACTCTGACCAAATTATTTAGTGCCCTTGTGGTGAAGCACTATGGTCTTCTGCTTGATTTCAACACTGTGTTTAAAGACTTAGAATTTATCATATTTACTCAATTATTTTATTGTCTATGCTGTATCTGAGAAGGGTGCTTAATAAAATAAATAAATAAAAAAACCTTGTTTCTGACATGTCTGAATTGCTACAAACTGAAGCCCCTTCTCATTACCCCTTCTTCTCATGCCTGTCATTATTTTGTCTCAGTACTCCCAACTTCCAGCTTGTCACCCCAAACCCATAGAAACAAAGAATTTGTTGGCAGAAAAGGACCACTTGGCTCACCCAGTCTGCCCGATGGTCCCTGCCTAGTCTGCCTCTGGCAACCCTCCCTCTTCCCTACCTATTTATTAGTTATTTCCCTATGTCTATCCCACACATTGCTTGAAGACCCCTGTTTTTGCCTCCACCACTTCCACTGGCAATCTGTTCCAGGTGCCATCACTCTTTCAGTGTGGCAGTACTTCCTCAAAACCTTCTTAACCCCCCTTCCCACTTCATCGCATGTCCTCTGGTCCTGGTGCTCTTTCTTGTTTAAAGACACTCCCCTCCTGTACCCTGTTCATCCCTCGTGAGGTAGCTGTAAGTCTCTATCATGTCCCCTCTTACTCTCCCCTCTTTTCCAGGGTGTAAACGTTGACATCCATCAGTCTCTCCCTGTAGGGCTTTTGATGCAACCCCTGCATCTTTTTAGTTGCCCTCCTCTGGACTGCCTCCACCATGTCTATGTCCTTTCTGATGTGAGGCCTCCAGAACTGGACATGATACTGCAGGTGGCGTCTCATAAGCGAGCGATACAGTGGCAACATGGCCTCCCGCTGGAGATACCGCTCCTTATGCATCCCATCATCACACTGGCCCTACTCACTGCTTTGTCACACTGCCCTGCCACTTTGAGGTCATTAGATATGATAAACACAAGGTCCTCTTTCTGTTAGTGACTGTCAGTGCCCCCCATTCTATACTCGACTACTGGGTTCCTATGCCCTAGGTGCATAATTTTGTACTTTTTGACACTGGAAACCCAGCTGCCATTCTTTTGACCAGTCCTCAAGATTCACAAGGTCCCTATGCATTCTCTCCACCCCCTCCAGAGTGTCAACCCTATTACAGATTGTGGCGCTTCTTGCCATCCTGTTTAGTTGCCTTTTTAACAATCTTCTTTGAACCTGTCTTGGGTGCTGCTGGCTTGGGGGGGGGGGTCAGGTATTCTTAGTAATCTTCATGGACAAACTGCAAGTGAAAATCGCAGTTACCTTAAACAGACTCTTCAGGGGTTTCCGCTCTGATCGCTTGTAGCTCAAAGTCTTCACTGCATGACAACATGAAAGTGAAAAACAGAATCACTGTGCGATCCAAGTGCAAGCGGAAATAATTACCCAAACATGTTGCTTGCTGCCTAAGTGCTGGTTCTTGGAGAGTAGAGCCAGGCTTTGCAAAAGACCAATCAAAAGAAGCTGAATGCTGCTAAGAGCTGAACTATGTAGCTGACACTGTCATCATACACTGAAGACTTGGGGGCCTCAAGGGGGTCAGGGTAGGGTGCTCCATTGATTCTATTTAAACAATTACAGGACTTAGCTCATTGCTTACAGGGAGTGGGGAGGGGAGGTGTACTGCGACAAAATATTTAATGGCAGGGGAGGGAGGGAGGTGGGAGGAAAGGAAGATGGCACTTTAGCTCACAGCTGTTACGCTTGTAACCCCCCTACAAATGGGGGTTCCCAAAAAGTCTTCCTTGAGCTTGCCTAAATGCTCACTGCCAGGCTGGTGTCCTGCGTTTTAGCAGTTTAAATGTGATTACCAGAGCTTGTATAGCCTCTGTGTACTGTCTCTTTAAGAGCTGCCTAATTGCAGCTTAAGTAATCTGAGAGGGAGCTCTGTTGAAAGATGTAACTATTTACTGAAAATCATTTAGAGTGATAATGATAATGTAGTTTGTCTAACCTGCTTTCTTTGTAGCAAGAACTGTTTTGTTTGTCTCCACTATCTTGGTCCTGGACTGCAAATTGGACCAAACAGAACTGGTAGGACCTAAAATGTAGCCGGACTACAGGAGCTGTCTGAATTCAAAATCTATAGGAACTTTAGTTTGGAGCTTTTTTGTGCCTTTTTTGCAACTGAAGGGGGAGCTCTTGCTTTGTCTGACAGCCAAATCAGCCAACCAAATCTTTTGGATCTTGGGGAAGTCCCGGGCTGCTGGCAGTTTTCAGTTAGAACTAAGCTGGAAGCTGAGCAAGAAGAAGCTGAAGTGTTTCTGAGCAGCAATCCTGAGTGGATTCACATGGGAGAACTCTGAAAAGGCTAAGTTTTTGGCCTGCATGCTTGTGTGCTGCTCCTGAGAGGGAGCGAAGAGAATTATTTTGGACTAAATCCAAGTTTGTGTGACTAAAGTAAGCTACTGAAGTGGGCCAGGCTCAACCTGAAGAAGACCGAATATTTTTGCTGAATGCTATCGGCCTGTCAGGAGTTCCAGCTACCCCTAAGCTCCCGGTATGTGCAGAGGCTTTGCGATTGTGCCCAGGGAGCGCTTTGCCTGGTACGGTAGAATTCTCGTACATGTAAATGTCCTATGAGCTGCTAGTGGGTTGTGAGTTAGTTCCCCACTGTGTGAACTGTGTTCTGCTTGCTGGAAGCGCTTATCCAGCCCAAAACGGACTGCTTCCGAACTTGTCTCCATGAGGTCTGGGCTTTGCCAGACTGGCCCAGCCAGACTACCCATTGCACAGAGAAGCCAACGACGAGAGACCTGCCTGGGGATCAGCCCCCTGCTCCACGCTTGAACAGGAACAACGCCTCTGCGACTTGTGTGGGCCCTGCTTCTCCTGGCATTCCAGATCAACCATCTGCAGTCTCAATTTTCGTCCAGCCTGTGTCCAGTCTTGGGTATCGTGAGTAAATACCAGGGTAGCTCCCTACAACAACAGCTTAATCTGAGTGTGTCATCTGATTGTCTTGTTGTTTCGTTTCCTTTACGAACTGAGCCCTCTGGCTCCGGATTACAAATATTGTGTACTGTGCATGTTGTGTTTCCATCACAGGGCCCCAACCAGCTGCAACCCCGGGCAACTGTCCTGGCTAGCCCATCTCTTCTCTACCTGGGTACCTAGAGGTGGACTGTGTTGGGGGGGGGGGGGACTCAAAGCACATGAGATACTAAGTGAGATACTAACAACAACAAAAATGGAAAGGGACCTGGGGGTAGTCATATCAGATGACCTAAAGGTGGGCAAGCAATGTGAGAGGGCAGCAAGGAGGGCTGGGGGGATACTGGGATGCATAGGGAGAGGCATCACCAGTAGAAAACAGGAAGTTATTATCCCTCTGTACAGACAGTTGGTGAGACCCCATCTGGAGTACTGCATGCAGTTCTGGAGACCCAATCTCCGCAAAGATATAGACAGGATGGAGGCTGTCCAGGGGAGGGCAACTAAAATGGTGCAGGGTCTGCACCGGAAGACATATGAAGAGAGACTTAAGGAGCTGAATATGTATAGCCTTGAGGATTTGAGGGAGAGGGGGGGGGACATGATAGAAACTTTCAAGTACCTCAAGGGAATCAAAAAAGTCCAAGAGGGTAGCATCTTTCAAAAAAAGAGGTGTGCAAGAATAAGGGGGCACAATTTGAAGATAGAAGGGGGGCAGCTCAGAGGTAATTTAAGGAAGTATTTTTTCACAGAGAGGGTTGTGGATGCATGGAACGGCCTTCTGGAGGAGGTTGTGGAGTCAAAAACAGTGGTGGAATTCAAGCATGCATGGGACCGTCATAAGGCAATTCTAGGGGGTTGGGGTAGGAAGAAGTAGGCTGCTGGTTAACTAGGATCTGCAGCTTATCCATTAGGTAGGGAAATGGGCAGACTGGGTGAGCCAAGCGGTCCTTATCTGCCGTCAAAATCTATGTTTCTATGTTTCATAACTGCTTGATTAATATAACCTTTAAGCTAATTAACCTGATTTTGCCCCTCCCTTGTTCAAGTCCCCTGAATAAATCAGATCTAACTTTTTCTGCACGTAATCTGACTGTGGTTCCAGTTTGTGCTCAAAGTACTGTACTGTTGCTATTTGCTACGCTTAACCTTGTTTTACAGGGGGTCCCCAGGGTCGAGCCAGAGGAACCAGCCCTGCCGGTAAGTGCAAACAGTGTGGGTACTTGTGTGGTGTACCGGGGTATTGTGAAAGTGATTATTGTACAGTGTTCAGGCCATTAGAGGGGAAAGAGGAGGGTTACAGTGTCTCAGAGGGCTGTACCCAGGTTAGCTTGACCACTACCAACCCTGACCTCCGGGTGGAGGCACCCGTTTTAGAACTCAGGCCCCTTAACCTGCTACTAGCCAAGCAGGCAGGGGTAGTAGCCCTTGGGTAGCGCCACCTAGGGGTTACACACTTATTGGGCATCAGGTCCCAAGTAATAGGTGGGGCTGGGCAGACTAGATAGGCCAGTGGGCCTTTTTCTGCCATCACGTTCTATGTTTCTAAGTAACCGGCTGGAAAAGGTGTGTGGGGGAGAGTGGCGGCATTAAGTGGTAGTCAGAGACTTTGTTCTAAAGGACGGGGCAGGCATAATTTTAAAGCTTTGTTTTGCAGCATGTCTACTAAGCACAGTTTTAATCCTGGTATCTGACAATCATTTGTCCATAACAAATTTTATTTATTTACAATTTTTGGCCAGGTGATGGCATTTGCACATCCCTAATGACTAGAAAGGCAGACCCTGCTAATCCCTAATAATCTGTAAATTATCATTTTTATTCTGAATAAGAAAATAATAGATTCATATCTATGCAGTCATCTCCGACGCATTGAATAACTTTTTCAACACTTTCTGTAGTAGTTTGTCCGAGCTCCCTTAATGGGTGCTAGTGCTGAGGACATTTTAACAATCTGCATGCAGTCTGACAAGCCCCCATAACCCAACATATAGCCAACAAGGTACAAAGTAAATTAGATTAACAAAAGCTGAAACACTGAACGAAAGACATGCCAGAGATTTAGGTATGAATTCAGCTCATGCTGGATTAACTAATACAATAATTATTTTTAGGGCCTTTCTTGAGAGAGGGCATCCAAATGAGTTTTAACATGCCAAAATATGTATGGTAGTCCCATCATATGGACTATTGTATACTATATAATATTAGATATTATGGGCAGGATATTTAATGGGAGGCACTATACTCTGAGTATTGAAGTTGTTCAAGCAAAGGACATTGTTAGTTTTTAAAAGGCTGCTGGATATCTACATGTTGAAGGTATCAGAGAGGTCCACTGAGTAGTGAGGGAATGGGCAAGAAGGGCCTCCAGGTCTATTCCTGTTCCTTACCAACCTTAGTAAATGTGGTGAAAAGACTTGTGCTGCATTTTCACCTGCATCCGACCCAGCAGCTGTTATATTCAGTCAGAGAGCAGACAGGCACTATCCGATTGAATATCAAACCCATATCGGCGCAGCGCTAAGTGAAACTATGCTACCGCGAAATGCACCTGAGCTGTATCCCGCCCACAGGGAATAGCGCTATATTCAACCACAACATGTAAATGAACCCACTGGGCATGCAAGGTGCTAAGAGGCCATTTGCGTGATGTGCTGCAGCCCATTAGTGATTGTCCTGTGTGTGCTGCATGACATCCTTGGTGTCTAGTGGCACCCCCAGTCCCAAACACCCATCCCTTGTATGTACTACAGATCCCTAGTGTCCAATGCTGCCCCCCCACCCCCCGAACTCCTGTCCCATGTACACATTATATATCCCTGCTGTCCTAGAGTGGCACTTACCCCGAACACCTGTGTACAACAAGACAGAATGCCCTGGTGCCCAGCCGGTACACCCGGCCCCTTCCCCCAAATGCCCATTGACATACAAATGGTAAACACTGGTGGTCTAGCGTCCCCCCACCTGCACCTTCTCCCAGAACACCACCCATCCATTCCCCTCCTTACCAGGGTGTCTGGGGATGTGGTTGGAAACCTGATATGATGACTGGCACAGCCCTCTTCTCACTTCCACGGCTGGACATCTTGTGAACATACAGTGAATGGCCACACTCACTGTCAGCTCACTCAGCGGCTGATTAAGGAGGTGATAAGAGGGCTGTACCAGTCGCTGTACTGAGATTCCAATCACATCTCCAGACACCCTGGTAAGTGGGAGAGTAGGATGGCTGGTTTTCTGAGAGCAGAAGAGAAGGCGGTGGGGGGGGAGCTGGACTGCCAATGTTTACCACTTGTATATTGCAGAGCATTTGGGGGGGGTACCACTGGACACTAGGGCATTCTGTCTCATTGTACACGAGTGTTCAGAGGTGGAGTGCCACTACACACCAGAGCTAAGTAATGTGTATCCAAGAAGCGTGTTCGAGGAGGGGGGGTGCCGCCAGACACCAGTGATATTTCCAGTACAAGGGATGGGTGTTGGGGGGTGCCACTGAGCATCAGGGATATGTAGTATCATACATGGGACAGGGGTTGGGGTACCCCTACACACCACAGATATGTAATGCATACACGAGATGGGTGTTTGGGGGGGGTGCAACTAGACACCAGGGTATTTTCAATACATGGGTTGGGTGTTGGGGGGGGGGCTGAGGGGTGCCACTGAGCATCAGGGATATGTAGTACATACTTGGGATGGGTGTTCAGGGCTGGGAGGGTGCTGCTAGACACCAGGGATATTATATAGTACCTGGGCCAGGTGTTCGTGGTGGGGGAAGGTGCCGGTAGCCAGTGATATTTTACAGTACATGGGCTGGGTGTTCGGTGGTGGAGGGTGCCACTAGACACCAGAGATTGCAACCTCGCTGGCATGATGGGCGATTGGGAGTGGGCAGCTGTACCCATCAGTGGGATGAGGACGTGGACTTACCACCTGGTTTAGAGGTAGTTTTCGACGACGGTAAATAATGTCACTTTGGGGGCCCTTTACCACCACTGTAAACCTCTGAACATGCCACTGCAGGAGGGGACACCCCTCATTTGCTTGGGTGCAGTGTTATATTAGCACTTGGGTGCTAATGGGTTTAGGGCATGCTACCTGGACCTCTGAATATGGTTCCCCCACCACCTCAAGTCACAAACCTGGGTAGCCCTGGAGAAAACCCTGTCAGCGGCGGTGCTAATGTTTGAATATCTGGCCCTGTATTTTTAAATACCCTCTTGTAGCCATCATTCTAAAACCCACTGTTCTAACATGTTTTAGCTGTTCAAATAAGAATTGTTTTCTGTTTATTTAAAAAAAAAAATGCAACCATGTGCACCTTAGAACCATATCCTCTACTGGTTGTAACTTTCTGTTCCAGTATTTCCTGAACATTCTATGAAGTCACTTCCCACTGCTATCCATTCATTGGTTAACATCGCGGAACTGTGTAAAACACCACCACACTGTGTAATGTAGGTCCACAAAAAAAGACATGCAACACTGTAGAATGTCCAGAAAACCTAGAAAGACTGTGAACACTGAAGAGTCTAAATCCAAAGCACGCTGTAACAAGATAACACAACCAAAGCATATTAAAAGATTCAATAGGACTGAGAACAACGAATCATTTAATGCATTTAAAATGATTTCCTATCATCTTTAAGTCAAGGTTGCCTGCACTACTGACAAGCTATATATTTTCATAGATACATAGACAGTGTTGGCAGACAAGGGCCTACGGCCCACAGTCTGCCCATTTGAGCGTGTAAGTTCACTTTATGTTTTCCTAGACGTCTGTTGCTCCTTACCCCTGACCTCCAGAATTCCTTTATGTCTATCCCATGCATTCTTAAATCCTGTGATTGTTTCAGCCCCCACCACTTCCTCTGGCAGGGTGTTCCACTTGTCCACCACCCGTTCTGTGAAGAACTTCTTCCTCATGTTTCCTCTGAATCGTCCTCCTTCCAACTTCATCCCATGCCCTCTAGTCCTGAAACATCTTTTTCGCTTAAAAATAGTGTATTCCTGCACCTTATTCCTCCCTGTAAGATACTTGTATGTCTCTATCATATCCCCTCTCTCCCTCCTGTCCTCCAGGGAGCACATATTCAAGTCCTTCAATTTGGACGTAGACCCAAATCACTTACCTGTCTAGTGTAAACTTCAACTTTGTGTTGGGCCTCTGGAAGGAGCTCCACATCATCGGCACCATATATTTTTTGAGCAATAGTTCTAATCTTATCCACAATAGGAAGCTGGAAAATAAGCCATAACTCGGTTAAGTAAAAATCAAAAGGACTGCTTGTAAGTATTGCATAAGTTTTCCAACCATATTTACAAAAATGATTTCAGACAACTTAAACATGCCCTGCCTTTGCTTAAAATTTCCTTTCAAACATTATTTTCAGTGCTCTTTAAAGCCCTGCTGTCAAATACAGTGCAGGGGCTACCGTGTTTCTGTTCGCATGAGAGAAGACAGGTTAAGTTTTAGTACCTACCAGCCTACCCAGCCCTCTTATCAGCAAACTTCAATATGTACAAAATGCCTCAGCTCTCTCCTTGTACAGAAAAGTAAGTAGTATTTATTTATGTGTGATTTCAGACCTGGAAATGGTATCCCATTACTGCCGTAACATACAATGGCTTCTTGTCCCACAGTACATACAACTGGGCACAATACATTCAGTATCTGTTTTGGGGAAGCTTCATCACCCCAGCTTGCACCAAGATTTGTACATCCAACCTGCCTTGGCTCTGGGAATGAAGCTTGACAGTATGTGTATTGTTTGGAGAGATGCATAAAAACGAAACCGTTTGCATATGTCTTCTCTCCTACCATAGTGTTAGGATCCCATACAATGTTGTCTCATCAACGTGCCTCTCTGGTACGCTCATTCGTAGTGCTCTAAATAGACAATGCATTTATAATATGCAGCTAGCCTTCTAAACAACATATCCCTCCATGGTCAGACAGGCCCCTGCCTACCTTACAGACCCGATTGCCCCTTATGTGCTAAAACAAACACTTCACTTTGCCTGCAGTAACCTTTCCATACCACTGCACATCTGGTAACATTTGGTGATTGAGCTTTCTTAAGCACTGCACCAGGCATAATGAATGCCCACGACACAGAATGTGTTCTTCTGACCTAGTTACACATTACAAGACCTTCTTAAAACCCTATCTTTTCTCCATTTCTTATGACTGCAGAGTTTAGCTCTTTATTGCAGTGTACTATACCTTACACATATGTACTTTAAATGTGTGTACCTATTCCAACCTCTGAGAGATATATTTTTCAAAAATGATGTATTAAGTATGCATTTATATTATGTATTTTGACAGAATTTTCTCTGGAACAGATCATTTATTTTTTTGTTTGTTTTTGGTTACCGGGTAGGTACACTAGACATAGAAAGTGCCTATTTTCAGGCACGACCAGGAAGAGTACTAGGCAAGTACAGTCATACATTTTGAGAGGGCAAGATAAACAGGATACTCACCTGTAACAGTAGTTCTAGGAGTGGTATATGTTGTTCATCCACACTTGTTGGCATATCCTTTCCCTTTAAGAACCTTACCAGAAGGTCTTTAAGCTGGTTCCTCCCACCCGCCCGGGTGGTATATCTCTTGGCTCCGCCCCTTGATGCCAAATCTTGCCTGGTGGAAGCAAAGGTTGTGCACTGAAGCCAGGAAGGTCAGATGGGTCCGTGTGGATGAACAACACATACCACTCCTAGAACTACTGTTACAGGCGATTAACCTGTTTTTCTAGGATCGTTGATATGTTGTTTTATCCACACTTGTTGGCAGACTCCTAGCAATTCTCCAGGAGGAGGGAGGCAAGGCGCACACCCCCTGCTTAGGGAAACAGAGACTGGAGAACTGAGGCCCTGTGACAGAAATGGGAAGGAAAGAGTTAATGGTTTGGATTCTGTAGGTGCCTTATTATGTTGCTTGCACGCATGTGCAAGAAACATAGTGCCATCATCCAAGTTTTCGGAGGTGTGGCATCCCTCTTCCAATTCAGTCAGTGTGTTTGCAGGCGCAGCCGCAGTTCTCCAATGCCTGCTGGAGCTGTCTATGACAGCTCCAAAATGCAGTGCCGTACAGTTGAAAGGGGGAGCTACGCTTCAGTGAGCAGCGATAAGATATCGCCTGCTCATGCGCGCTCCCCACACACACACACACATTCACCATACCTCAACAACCCCATTTTTTGCCTCAAAACATGTTCTAGGTCTCTCCTAAATGCGGTATATTGAACCACATAATCTAATGCCAGGCCAGCCATTAGCGTTACTCATTCAGGAAAAGCTTTTTACACACTCACTGTAACAGCCTTTTGAGCTGATATGTCTATTATCCTTAAAAAATAAAGACAGGAAAACCAGAACTTAGGGCGCTTCCCCCAAAACGGGGCTGCCGTTGGTCACGGCTCCCAACCAGACACGCAGCAGCTTTCCACCGCTGCTATTAATAAAAACAATCAGCGAGCCACGTTTTCCTAGCGCACCACCGAGAAGAATCGCGCCCCAGTTCAGGGATCTTGGTACCAACGCGGCATGGCCCAGTCAACACATGCAACCTGTTGCACAATACAGTCCGCGCCACTAACCCCCACGGAGCCAGGCACCTGCCTCCCATGGCAGCATCCCTGTAGGGGACAGCAGTCAGACTCATCCTTGATTGGCTGTCACCCGTGAAACTTTTGTCTCCCCCCATTCAATCAGATGCCAGTGTGGTAATGATGAGGGCGCAGGACCGGTCAGGACGGCCAGGGTGGGTGGGCTCATGGTGACTGTTCCTGGGCTCGGGATCAGACGGTGACATATACCCCATCTGTTGGAGTGCTTTAGGCATTACAGTGGTGGTGTGCTCCCAAGGATCCTGTTTATGTAACCTAGCAGATCAGGAATAAAAAAATATATATTATTCTCAATAATAATGATGGGGACAGGGATTGACCCAAAATGCAAACCCTCGATTGCAGCTTCCCTAACACAGATGCAAAGCAGCGCTCATGTCCCCATTCTTGCATTAAAATTTGTACTTCTCTGTCAAGCTACCCTGCCCCGGGACTTCACTTGGTGAAAACCGGACCTCTGGACCACATTGCTAAAATCTGGACTAGCTGGACCAGACGCAAGTTGCGCTAATATTGCTGGCCCGGCCACTCGGGACGGACTGAACAGTCCGAAGGGTGGCGTGTCGGTTTTCACCGATACCCCTGTCGCCATGTAAGGGTTCATCTGTGCCTTGTTTTATCTGCACACAGGTGCTTCTTTTTTTGCAAAACAGCTTGCATGACTCGCCAGTGAGCTGCTGTCCTGTATGCAGTCGGATGTATACTGTATGTTTTGCATGCATTTTTTTTCCTGCAGTGGTGCATACTAGTTGTTGCCAAAGTTGGGATATATAGTTCCTGATGCAGAATATTTAGACGAGTTAGATGTGTTACCTTATACTGTTTTCCTGAGCCAGACTATATACAGGAATTTCTTTGTAAGGTAGTGAGAAATATTAGCCATATTGCAACTCTTATGAGTTAATATAATGGTGGAAACTAATTATTTGACCCCGTGCTAGTCAGTTGACCTCCCAGTGAACCACCAACACTGTTTGAAGCAATTAGCTGCTTTTACTATTTACTACAAATATTAATAACTAGATTTAATTTAATTTAAAAGTTGTGAGACTTTGCCATACTCATTTCAAAAAGTGCCTCTGGGCTAAAACTAAAACAATTCAGTCATGAAAAAATGCATACTGTGCATACAATTAATCGTATTTATGTTCCCGTTGCCTATTATCAACACCTCAGGTAGATTTTACCAAGCTCATTGATGATAATACAAATTGCAGCTATTTGTTTTTGTTATTTTAAAACATTATTTTAAAATAATTATGCACACACCATTGATCAACAGGTCTGCTACTGTTGGAGCGGACCACTATTTCAGGCTGGTCATCGCTGAATTCCATAACATTCGCACTGGGCTCAAAGGCATATGGCATTATTTCAGAACGGAACATGACCGCACTGTTATACTCCTTATCAACAGAGGACATTACTAAAGCAAATATAAACCGGAGTAATTAACAGATTAAGTCCCTGCAAAGGGCTGAGGTGAGAGAGACTATTTCTAATCATTGTAAATGTTCACTGCCCCGTTTGCCTGTCTGCGGTCTCGATGAGAACTGTGGATCACCGAGTACGACCTTTTATATTTCTGAAAATGTTAGCAGATGGTGTTAAAAACATAAATTAGCATAACTTTCTTGCATTAAACACATGACAATGCAAAACACGATATGAGGGGCTCTGAATTTGTAACTGTGAATCGCAGGGCAGGGACCTGTCTGAATCAGCGCTGATCAGTGTGGCTCTGCATACGACGAAGCCAGTTCTGTGGTAACTGAATTTCAAATAATTATTTATTTGCATCTGAATACAATCTAGAAGATACATAGATACAAAGACAGTGTCGGCAGAAAAGGGCCTATGGCCCACCCAGTCTGCCCATTTCAGCTTTTAAGTTCAGTTTATGTTTTCCTAGAAGTCTTTTGCCCCTTACCCCTAACCTCCAGAATTTCTTTATGTCTATCCCATGCATTCTTAAATCCTGTGATTGTTTCAGCCCCCACCACTTCCTCTGGCAGGGTGTTTCACTTGTCCACCACCCGTTCTGTGAAGAAATTCTTCCTCACGTTTCCTCTGACTCGTCCTCCCTCCAACTTCATCCCATGCCCTCTAGTCCTGGAACATCTTTTTCGCTTAAAAATAGTGTATTCCTGCACCCTGTTCCTCCCTGTAAGATACTTGTATGTCTCTATCATATCCCCTCTCTCCCTCCTCTCCTCCACGGAGTACATGTTCAGTTCCTTCAACCTGTCCTCATAGGACTTGTGATGCAATCCATGCACCATCTTTGTTGCCCTCCTCTGAACCTTCTCTACCCTGTCTATGTCCTTACGTAGGTAAGGTCTCCAGAACTGTACACTGTACTCCAGGTGGGGCCTCACTAGTGTCTTGTATAGTGGAATTATGACCTCCCTTTTCCTGCTGGTGACGCCCCTGCCTATGCATCCCAGCATCCTATTTGCTTTACCTGCTGCCTTGTCACACTGTTTCCCTACCTTGAGATCATCAGAGATGATAACCCCAAGATCCCTTTCCTGCTTGGTGCATGCTATATCCTCACCCCTCAACTGATATAGTGTGCCAGGGTTTTTGTGGCCCATATGCATTATCTTGCACTTCTCTGCTATCTCCCTTCGCAGTTCTCTTAATATCCTTGAGTGTATGCCATCTGGTTCCATCACTTTGTCCACCTTCAATTTACTGAGCTCCTGTAAGACTCTGTTGCCTTTGAATGGACTATTGTCCACCTCTTCACCCCCTTGGCAACTGCTGTACTGCTGTGGCCCTTGCCCCTCCCACTCTTCTGTGAATACTGAACGGAAAGACACAATGCATGTCTTAGGAGGAAGGCATGGAACTATCACTTCCAAATACCTAAACAGCACATACAAGCAAGCAACATTCAGCATTGACAAATGCTTGTTTTTTTAGAAGTTTGAAAAAAAATACACTCAGGCTAAAATCCTCTGTCCAGCTGCATCCAGCTTGTGGAATTCCTAGCTGCTCGATAAGAGCTGGGTCATAAATCTCGAGTGGACATCTCCATACACACAGACCTGTAGACATGTACACAGGGCAGTTTGAATGGATTGTATCATTCAAATATAAACTTAAGGTGAAAAGGGAATATAACTGGTCACTGATAGGTCTTCACTCTTATTGGGACAATTAAATACATACATGTTAGTTGGTTGGTGCATTCAAAGAGAGAGAATAGGAATGACCTATTCTCCAGAGAATATATAACCTTCTGAAAGAGAGAGAAGGCTCTCTCTTGCTTTGGGGAAGCTGGAAGGGGAAATATAAGTTTGGAGCATACCTTGTAGCTATGTTCATGGGAGCTGGCAGTTAGAACAGGATCCAGTGTCTCTTGTAAGGACAGGGAAGGGTAAGTTTAGTGATAGCATATTTCAGTAATAGCCTTCTTCTTTTGCCATCTTTTATTTAAAAACATTTATTTACTTTTCCTGTATGAGTGTAATTCTCTTGTGTTGTAAATATACATCCTGTAAATGATCAGTGCACTTTCTGTTAATTAAAGAGCTATTTATTTGCTCAACAGTTGTGACTGTGATGTAATTTTTCTAAGGTAGTATTTGGTTTCCACTGGCTGAGGTAAACTGTGTAGCACCTGCCACCCGAGAGACACACACTACCAGACTGTAACTTGTGCAACTGCACATTTAATTATTCAAGTTTGTACACTTGAAAGAGGTGCCGGAAGGAAAGTCCGACTGGTGGCAGCGAATACCCGAGGACAGACACCTCTCTAAAAGCTGTTTCAGCCCAGAGGGAGAGGTGGGTTGTCACAGGCCCCAAAACCAGTATCCCGGCGTGACTATAGGTCAATGTGGTAGTGGGTAATGATGGTGTTTGCTAACTTCCAGGTAGCAGCCCTGCAGATTTCCTGGATAGGGATGTCCCTGGAAGCTGCCACCGACGCAGTGGTATGGCAGGTGGAACGTGCCCTTGGCCCTACAGGAGGCTCCCGACCTGCCAGGCTACAGCAGAGATCAATGCATGATGTAATATATCTGCCAATCGTCTGCTTCGCTGACAGTCTGCCAGGTGCGGCTTCAGCGTAGGTGACAAACAGCTGGCAAACCTCTGTCCGAACTTCAGCCATCCGCTCCTTATAATAAGAGAGCATCCATCTCAGGTCCAAGGTATGGAGCCTGTACTCGGCCTCTGAGGTGTAATTAAGGCAGTACACCAGCAGAGTCAACACCTGGTTGAGGTGCAACTCCGACACCACATTCAGAAGGAATTTCGGGAGGGGCGCAGGACAACTTTGTCCCTGCAGAAGACCAGGTAAGGAGATTCGAGAGAGAGTGTCTGTAGCTCCCCAGTCCTTCTCGCTGATGTGATAGCCACCCAGAGGGCGGTCTTCCACGACATATGTGACATCTCACACCTGTGCATTGGTTCAAATAGCTTGCACATGAGCTTTGCCAATACCAGCTGCAGATCCCACAGTGGTGGTGGTTCATGCACTGGAAGGGAAATGTGGTTGAGGCCCTTAAAGAAGCACCAGACCACCTTCTCCTGGGCCACTGACTGCTGACTGGCTGCGCCTGATAAGCAGAGACGGCCAGGTGCACCTTAAGGGTCGTAGACCGAAGACCTCCTTTGGAGAGAGAGATCAAAGGTAGTCGAGGATTCTAGCCACCGTACAGGACAAAGGGTCCAGGCCCTTGCCCTGACACCAAATAGAGAATCTCTTCCATTTGAAGGCATATCACCTCCTGGTCGACTCCTTCCTAGATGCCTCAACTATGGTGAGTACATCTTTGGAGAGACCCAAAGCCTGGAACTCTAGCCACTCAGGAACCAGGCTATCAGGTGAAGGGACTGAAGGTCTGGATGGAATACCTTCCCCATATTGATCGAAAGCAGATCCGGGCATGCTGGAAGACACCTCAGGGGCTTGGTGCTGAGTCTGAGGAGATCTGGATACCAGAACTGAGAAGGCCAGTCTGGGGCTACCAGGATCACCTGTGCCTTGTCCCTCCTGACCTTGAGGAGTACCTTGTGAACCAAGGTAAGTGGAGAGAAGGCACAGAAGAGGCCTGGGGTCCATGGCCTCAAGGAGGCAACCCCCTGCAGTGAGCCCTGCTGAGGGGGGTGGGCATGAAACAGCCTCAGCTTTGTGTTCTCCTTGGAGGTGAACAGGTCCACCTGAGGTTTGTCCCAATGGAAGAACAGTCTGTGAACTACTTCTGGATGGAGAGACCACTCGTGGGACATTTCGCCCACATGGCTGAGGGCATCCGCCAACTGATTGGAGGTCCCTGCCACATGGATGGCTTAGAGATCTTCCTCCAGTTGGCTCATGAGGGTCCAGATGCGGAGCGCTTCCCTGCACAGAGACCGGGAGTGTGTGCGACCCTGCTTGATGAGACAGCACATGATCGTGGTATTGTCCATCTGGACCTGCACCACTTGACTCCGAAGAAACAGAGCAAATGCAGTCAGTGCCAGACACACTGCTCAGAGCTCTAGCAGGTTAATAGGACATCGGGATTCCTCGGGGGTCCAGAGCCCATGGACTCTGTGATTCTCTGTGTGGGCACCCTAGCCCACGAGAGAAGCGTCGGTCATCAGAATGACTGACGGCTTGGGACGGACAAATGGGATACCTTTCTGCAGATGTTCTAGGATGCTCCGCCATTGGAGAGTGTCCCAAATCTTCTGGGTCACAGTGATCAGCTAGTCCAAGTGATCGTGTCGCTGAGTCCACTGGTGGCCAGTTACTATTGGAAGTGGCGCATATGCCACCAGGCCAATTGGACCATAGCGGTGCAGGCCGCCATGTACCCCAGTAGGCGCATGAAGTCCTGCGCAGCGTGCAAGTGCCCAACCAGAAATGATCGGGCAAAGGAGGAGAGAACCTCCACCCTTTCCGTCAGGAGCCTGGCTCTGGCTCGGCAAGAGTCAAGCTCTGCCTCGTTGAAGCAGATCATCTGCAAAGGTACAAGTTTTGACTTGGTCTCACTGACCCGGATGACCAAGTTCGATACAAGTCTGGAGAGCCAGATCCCTGGAGTTCTCCACCTCCTGTATGGAGAGACCCGCTATGAGCCAGTCGTTGAGTCCCCCCAATGCCAAAGGTGGGCTGCCACCACTGCAATACATTTGTTGAAGACCCAAAGGGCCGATAACAGGCCGAATGGCATGGCTTGGAACTCAAAGAGGGCTCCCTCTGCTCGGAAGCAGAGGAACCTTCGGTGAGACGGATGGATCGGGACGTGAAAAAACACATCCTGAAGATCCAGTGAGCAGAACCACATGTTCTTCTTGAGAGATGGTATGATCTGAGACAGAGTTACCATCCTGAATGGGTGAGATCTGAAAAACTGGTTCAGGTCATGTAGATCTAGAATGGGGCTCCAGCACCCCCATCTGGTTCGGGACCAGGAAGTACCTGAAAACGAACCCTGGGTTGACAGTGGAATCCATGCCACTGCCTCCTTGCGGAAGAGTTGGGCGATGTTTGAGATGATTGCAAAAAGCTATTGGGCACTTAAGGGGTTAACTGGAGATGCAATTTTTAAGTCTTCTGCAGAAGCTGTAAACAAGAGCTTAGTTGTAGACCACAATGTACTGTTATGCTGCATCTGTATGAAACTGACAAGAACACTGGAACATTGGAAATTTACAAGAACATTCTGTTAGAAGCATGCTATTTTCTTAACAAGCTCCTGGACAGACTTATAAAAACAGAGTTGCAATTGCTTGCAAAAGAGAGACACACAGAGACGGAAGAAAAACTCAGATGGATCTTCTCTGTTTATTCTGCCTTTGTAAATAGTTATACTGAACAGTTTTATTTTTTTATTTCATTGTTATTCATCAAAAAACTCTTATTGTGAATTTTACAACCACTCCTGGTTTTCCTGTGCCTCAACGACAAATGGTATCAGCCTATGCGGGATTTACGCCGTGTATACTCTAAGCCAGGAGTTGTGTGCGTGGGTACTGGACCTAATACCAGGGAAGCATAGAGAAAGGTGGAGGCGACCCTCAGCTCTTGCTCTCATTTGGATTAACCAGCCGTTTTTATTGTTGTCCTGCTCCTTTTGGACTCAAAGGACTACTTTGGACTATATGGACTTTGCTGTATGATGTATCTGAATTCGGGGACTTTATTTATGAAGTGAGTCCTTTTTGATTCTGTTTTGTATGGAATAAAGCTTGTCTTTTCATATATATGAACTTTTCTGGCTGGCAAAATTCTTTTGGTGCACAAACACTGTTTGATGTTTTAGAGCAGATGCAGGTTCTCTGTTCGCTGTCTTATGTTTTTGTTTAACCTAGCACTGCTCGCTCATTTGTGCAGTCCTTCCCTTCCTCTTGTTGCTTTGCTATTGTTACCCACAACAGAAAATAAATTTAATGAAGTGGCAAGGGCCTTATAGAGTGCTTAGACGTACTGGCACCGTTAACTACGAGATTGAGACACCTGACAAAAAAAGCCTACTAAGATATACCATGCTAACCTCCTCAAGAAATGGGTTGAAAAAACACCAAAAGCTGCTTTGCTAGTTTTACCAGAAACTGATAAAGAAGATATTGATGTCACTTATGACAGACTGGAACAAACTGTAACTGCTGATGCTATAAAGGTGAATGTTTCCTTAACCTCTGAACAAACTGCGGAAATTTGTAATGTGCTAAAGACATTTAACAGTACTTTTACCACAGTACCAGGCTGAGCAAAAGTGGTCGAGCATGTAATAGTGACAAGGAATGCTTGCCCTATTAGGCAAAAGACATACAGTCTACCAGAGCAGTTAACAGCCAACGTGGTTAAGGAAATACAAAAAATGAAAGAACTGGGTATCACAGAAAAGTCAAGGAATGCTTGGTCATCTCCAATGGTAATTGTAAACATAAAAGAAGGGGTTGTTAGAATCTGCCTTGATTTTAGGAAACTTAAGTGTCAGAATGTGACAGTTATCTTATGCCCAGAACAGATGATTTGGTGGACAGACTGGGGAGTTACTGGCAAATCCCTTTAGCTAAAGAATCCAGAGACAAAACTGCATTTTCCACTCCTGTTGGATTCTGTCAGTTCACCACCACACCTTTTGGTTTACATGGTGCGCCAGCTACATTCCAGCGGTACATGGATGTAATTTTATCACCTCATACTGGTTATTGTGCTCCATACCTGGATGATGTCGTGGTGTACAGTCCAGACTGGAAAAGCCACCTGGAACTCCAATGAGCAGTTATCCAAGCTATCAAAAATGTAGGTCTGACTATTAATACTACCAAATGTGCATTGGGCATGCAGGAGACCAAATATTTGGGCTATGTGTTGGGAAATGGAGAAGTTAAGCCAGACATTTATAAAACAGAAGCTGTAGCTAACAGCCCTGTCCCTAAAACAAAGAAACATGTCAGGTCATTTTTAGGGCTGGCTGGTTATTATTGGAGCTTTGTTCCCAACTGTGCTGAGTTAGCTACTCCCCTCACTGAACGCACGAAAAAACGGTACCCAAATAATATGAAATGGACCCCAGAGTGTGATGAAGCTTTTCAAGCCATTAAAACAACATTATGTTCAGCCCCTGTTTTAAGAAGCCCAGACTTGAGAAACCATTTTTGTTACAAACAGATGCATCACAGGTAGCCTTAGATGCAGTCCTGAGTCAAAATATAGATGGGATGGAACATCCTATTCTGTACATAAATAGGAAGTTCCACGAAAGAGAGAAAATGTACTCCACCATTGAAAAGGAATGTTTAGCAGCAAAGTGGGCCATGGAGTCTCCTTAAGTTTTATTTGCTAGGAACTGACATTGTACTTATAACAGATCAAAATCCTCTCTGTTGGCTTAACCAAATGAAAGATAAAAATTTCAGAGTCACTAGGTTGTACCTGGCACTACAGCCATTTAAATTCAATGTGATACACAGATCTGGTAAAGAGAATAGCAATGCTGACTTTCTGTCAAGATGTGGATAAGGAATTGAGGATTCTGAAGGTTGAAAAACAAATGTACGAGTTTAAACTTTACTATAGTGTATAGTGGAGTGTTGTTCTGTATAGAATTTCATCCCTTTCAAAATGCTGTTCTACCACAGTTCCAAGGTCATGGAATGTTATTTTACCCTACTGTGGTAGAACAGCATTCTAGAACCTCCAGAAACTGCATGAGTATGTTTCATTTTGAAAGCAAAAGAACTCACAAAACACATATTTCACACAGTACTATACACTATAAAAAATACAGGATGAGCAACTCTGTGCACAACCAGTGTGTTTTGGCACTTCGGGGTTCTGATTCCTATGGACCTCTAGGGTCAAGGGAATCCGAACCCCTCTGTGGCAGAACACACTGGTTCTGCATACTTGCCCATCCAGTATTCTCTATGTTTGCTGTACTGGTATAGAAAAAAGGATACAGCACATATGCTTAATTTCTGAAAGTTAGAAGTTAATGTTAGTAGAGAATTAATAGAAGGTTTTGGAAACCTGTTTGATAAAACAGGTTCTCTCTTAAGGAGGGAGGTGTATGCGACATGGTTGAATAGGAGCCTCTCCCAGTTGTTATGGAGAGTTTGAATGCAGGGATCTGTTCTGTTCTTTCCTTTCCTGTCTCTTGTCTGTCTGGTTGTGCAACCAAATTTTCCTGTGAGACCCAAGATTTGATGAACCCGACAGTCTCACAATTATTTGCCTCTCACCGTCTCTCAACCTTCACTTGCTGCTGATATTGGGATCCCTTTGTTTATAAATTACATAGTGTTACTGTTGAAATGTATATCATTATAGTTTGAGATGACTGCAAAAAGCTATTGGGAACTTAAGGGGTTAACCTGAGATGCAATTTTAAGCCTTCTGCAGAAGCTGTAAACAAGAGCTTAGTTCTGGATCACAATGTACTGTTATGCTGCACCTGCATGAAACTGACAAGAACATTGGAAATTTACAAGAACATTTTGTGAAAAGCATGCTATTTTCTTAATGAGCTCCTGGACAGACTTATAAAATCAGAGCTGCAATTGCTTGCAAGGGACACACTCACAAAGATTGAAGGAAAACTCAGATGGATCTTCCCTGTTTATTCTGCCTTTGTAAATAGTTATACTGAACAATTTTATTTTTTTATTCATAATAAAACTCTTGTTGTGAATTTTACAACTGCTCCTGGTTTTTCTTATGCTTCCTGATCTGTGCCTTGATGACACTGACCACTTCCAGAACCCACCAGTCCATTGTAACAGTGGACCAGGTGGAAAGGAAGTGGCGGAGCTGGCCCCCCATGGAAGGACCCAGAGCTGGTTTGATGGGTATGGGGTTGGCAATCCTCATCCCATCACTGTGCAGGCTTGGAGGTGGAGGATCCAGTTTGGAGACCACTGGGACCCTTTCCTCCGGGTTTACGGGACACCGGGGGCCCTGACTTGGGCCAAGGGCACCAAGGTTGAGCCTGCTGCTGTTGCTGCCCCGATTGGAAATGGGGCTGCTTGGCCACAGGGGCAGAAGGCTGAAAAGGCTTTCTTTTCTGCTTTTTGGAACCCTTGGATTCCTTCTGAGCAGAAGTCACAGAGTCCAAGGTGGCACTGGACTTCTCTATGAGCTGGAGGTGACCATCCATTCCTGGACCGAAGAGGTCGGTACTCAGGAAGGGGACATCCATCAACTTGCGCTGAGTGTCTGCCATGAAGATGAAGACCCTTAGCCAAGCCCTGCGGTGCATGGCAACCACAGCCACCACCGAGCAGGCGCAGAAGTCCCCGATGTCCAGAGCCGCCTTAAGTTGCTAATGCCACGTCACTAGCCCTGGTCACAGACCTGCTTGACCATGGTCGGGAGGTCTGTGGGGCGTGGGAAAAATGCCCCATGATGACGGCCAAGCTTGCCTGACAAAGAACACACAGAGAAGCAGCATAAGACTTTCCGGGCTGAATGGTCCAGTTTCTTGGATTCTTTGTTCGGTGGTCTATCAGTGTCTCCCGAATTTCCCGAGTGCCTGAACACAGATTCAGTCACCAACATCTTGGCCGAGGGGTGCTCTGTGAATCCCGAAAGGGAACCGATGGGGACCGTGTACTTGGGGGCCATTCAGGCTGAGGGCGCAGGGCAGGAGGCAGGGTGCTGCCACAGCTCCAACGCCAGCCCAACAATGGCCTCAGCCACTGGGAAGGCCTCTGTCAGAGAATCCCCTCATTTGAGAATATCCGTGACGGGGTATTCGACCCATTTCTGAATGGGCTCCAAGGGCATCCATGTGGATTCAGAGATGAGACAGAGGATACCCATGAAGGAAGTGGGGCCCTCCTCCATTGAAAGACTCCCTACGGATTTGTCGTCCAAAGGATGAGAAAGCAGGTCAGAGTCCTTGGACTCCAGATAGATTGGCCGACCACCAGAGTCGCTTTCCACCCACCTAGGATGGTTGGGAGTGAGGGTGACAGACAGCCTGTGCGTAAGACCCGTAACAGGCCTAGACCCCTTGGCAGGAGCCCCGGAGGTGGGCTGTTTCAGTGGCAATTCCACCTGAATTGGTGGACAGGCTGGTTTCGGCTGAACCGGGAGGGTCTTGATCAACTCCGCAGGTGGAAGGACAGTGTGGACCAGTTCCTGAGGAGTCGGTCTGGAGGGCGACAGCCAAGTAATGGCTGGAGAAGAAGCTGGGTCGACTTCTGGCTGGATATAATCAGCTGCTGCCACATCAAATCCTCATAACGTCGACACAGCCTGCGTTGAAGCCTCTCCTCTTCTTTTCTGAGGAAGACGAGGAAAAATGGTGGTGGTGCCGCTTTTTCGAGCGCTTATGCACCTTTATCGGCATGTTGGTCAAAGGAGTCCGAGATATTGACTTAGACCATTGGGGAGACCAATGGGGTCATTCAGAAGGAGCCAGGGAAAACTGTGGCTCTTCCAGGTCAGGGACCGGGACCATGAGGAGGTTCCTCAGTGGGTCCAGGCTGGACCAATGTCCTGAATAAGGAGTTGTCGAGCTTATCCAGTGACGACGGGGGCGATAATTATTTTAACCAGATCGTCGTCCTGTGTCTTGGCCAGCTGGCCTGATGGGGGTACCATGAAGCCAGCGGCAGAGGACGCAACCTCGAGTAAAGTTGAGACAGCAGATTCCTGGGACTGATATCTCTCATGATCCCAAGAACGTCGTCAGCGAGACAAATCTTCTTTATTCTCCTTTTCATGGGACTGAGAAACGTGCGCACCTGAGGGACCCTCTCCTTTGGTAGGGAGAGAGAGACGGACACATCTTCTTAAAGGATCCTGAGAAGGTGGAGCCCAGATTGAGCGGAACAAAACCATGAGGGAAGAGGACCGATCAGTGGCCTGTGCCACATCCTCTTCGAAGGCCTTCATCTGCTCCAGCTGCTCAGCAGACTCTGCAGCCATGGAGACCGCCCAACGGGCTTCCTTGGATTTGACCATCGGGTTCCGTTTTTCCGGTCTGCCTGGTGCAATCATGCTAGTCAATTGTCCAGAATGTTGGGATGGAAAGCGCGACACATTACGCATACCTGGATGTCGTGATTGTGACCCAGGCAATAGGCACACGAGGCATGCGGGTCGGTCCGAGACATCTTTTGCCCGCATGGGCAGTGGCGGAAACCGGGCGAGGACTTGTCCTCCATCACGGTCGAGATCACAAAACGATTAGAAAAAACTTGTACGAGTTTTAGCTTTGGTAAATCCAGAGATTTATTTGCCAGGGCCTACAGTAATGCATGAGTGATAAGGAGGGAACCTGAATCTTCCAGTGGAAAGGAAGATCTGGCGTCAAGGGGCAGAGCCGAGAGATACACCACCCGGTTGGGTGGGAAGAACCAGCTTAAAGACCTTCCAACAAGATTCTTAAAGGGAAAGGACATGCCAACAAATGTGGATAGAACAACATATCCACGATTCTAGAAACACTGTTTACAATAAAACATGAACAATAAGCAGGAAACACAAAACACTGAAAACATCAGCGATGTACAAGACATCATAGGGAATAGCTTGTCACAGCAGCAATGTACAATTGGCAGAAAATAGTAAATACATAGTCACTGAGGAAGAGTGAGGCATACAGCCCTCATCTCCAGGACCTTGATGTGCAGGGTGGTGTTCATGCACAGACCAAGACCCCTGAATGGGAATCTAGTCCTGAACTGCACCCCAGCCCAACAAGCTGGCATCAGCTGTCAGGATAAGCTCTGGCGGGATTTTCCAAGGGGGATCCTTTGCTTAGGTTCTCTAAGATCGCCACCAATTCAGTGACTGTTGAAGGGGTGGGGAAATTGGAATCATGGCCTGATAGTCCTCCAAAGTCAGGCCCCAGGCTGCCAGCAACTCGGACCGATAGTCCTCCGCGGTCGTGTCCCAGGCTGCCAGCAATTCAGTCAAAAGGGGCTGCATGTGTAAGTGAGTCCATGGAATTAGTTCTATTGCTGCCATTATGAGACCCAGAATCTGCAGCAGACTGTGACCTGAAGACGATGACTGGCTCCTCAACCACTGAACTTCTCGTATCAAGGTCCCCTTCCTGGCTGCCGAGAGGAAGCTCTTTCACTCATCCGTCCTGAACACTGCTCCCAGGTGCTCCAGGGTCTAAGATGGGTAGAGAGAGCTGTTCTCCAGACTGAGTATCTAACCATGGGACTCCAAAAACTCCAGAGTCCTGGTCACTAATTCTATTGCCAGTGTGGCAGAGGGCGTTCAAATGAGCAAATCGTCCAGGAAAGGGTAGACATGTCCCTCCTGCTGACATTGTCTTTGTCAGTGACAGTGGCTCAGTAGGTAGCACACTCACCTCTGAGGCCGGGAGATCAGCGGGCTGTGGGTTCAGTTCCCACATCTGGCACTTGGGTTAATATCCCAGTACTGACACTGTAGTGCAGCATGAGAGGGGTACTGCACTTCTGAGGTGCCGTCTTTCGGATGAGACGTTAAACCGAGGTCCCATCTGCCTGGATTGGTGGTAGTTCAGGTGGATGTTAAAGATCCCATGGCACTTATCGAAAAGAGTAGGAAAATTTCCCAGGTGTCCTGGCCAAATTTCCCTCATTCACTAAAAATACCACCAACAGCTTAATCTGGTTCAAGGTCAGTTGGCATTCATCTGTATCCTCCTCCCCCAGGTCGTGCCTGAAAATAGGCAGGATTTGTCTAGTGCACTTACCCGGTCAACAAAAACTAAATAAATAAATAAAAATTGTGCTACCAGGCCTATGAGCACCTTTGAGAACACTCTGGGCACTATTGCAAGACAGAAGGGAAGTGCCCTGTGCTGGAAGTGTTGCCCCAGGACTGTGAACCTGGGGAACCTCTGTTGAGACTGCCGAATGAGAATGTAGAGATATGCATCCCTCAGATCTATGGATGCTAAATGATTCCCCAGCTGGACAGCCCACATGATTGACCTACCTATTGACTCCATCGTGAATGACCTGTGGTGAACAAACTTGTTTAGGTGTTTTAGGTCCAGAACAGGTCTGAAACCCCCTGACTTTTGGGGAACCACAAAACAAACTGAGTAGAATCCCTGACACTGTTTGTCAGGAGGCACTGGAACAATCACCCCGATCAGTTTGAGGTGATCTAATGTTTAAGACATTGCTCGTCTCTTCACTGGATCCTTTGATGCAGGGATGATAGAAAACATCCCTTTGAGGGAATGGTTGTAAGCTCTATTGCATAGCCTAATGCCAGATTCTCCAGGACCCAAGCACCTGATGTCATCTGGGCCCATCTTGCGAAAAAATTCTGAAGTCTTCCATCAAGGGGGGGGGAGAAAAGATGGGCCTGTGTGCCCTCATTGTGTCTGCCACCTCTTCTCCTTGGACCTCCTTTACATTTTTAGGCAAAGGCTCCTCTGCCACTATTGCCCTTGAACCCAGAGTAGAATCCTTTACTCCTCTGGTTTCCGAAGTTCCAAAAGGGATGAAAACCTCCTTGATACTGCCTCTGATGGCTGCCTCCTTGGCCTTTTGCTGTTGTTTTGATACTGGAAGATGTCCCTTTTTATCCTGGATATCTTTCAAAATATCATCCAGGCTTGAGTCAAATAACAAGCCTCCCACATAGGCTGAATTAAATAGCTTGGCCTTCAACACCTGGTCCATGACCCAATGCTGTAGCCATATACCTCGCATGATATACACAATGTGATAACAGAGCAAGCTGACGTCCATATGTTCTCCACCGTGGCATCCCCTAGAAACGTGGCAGCCATGGTTATCATCTGTAAAATGCCCCCTCAGAATCCAGGGGAATGAAACTACTGTGTTGTAACCTACAAGTTTAGTGCACTGGTGACAATACAAGATGCATAGGAGGTGCAGAGGTTTGCTCCGGTGGAGGTGAAGGCTCCTCTGCACAAAGCATCCACTCACTTATCACGCGTATCTGCTAGGGCCAGAGATCCCTCAACTGGAAAAGTCATGTGCCTTACAGAACTATGACCAGCCTTATCAGCTAAGGGTGGAGTTTCCCACTTGTAAATATTTCCTTCCATAAAAGGAAAACATGATATATTGGGTTTTGGCAGATATTTTATCTGGTCCGTGCTTGGCCACTCTTTTTCAATAATCTGATCACAGCGAATAAAGTTTGGAAAACACTTCGAAGTGGAGGACGACGCAGACAGGATAGGATTCACATCTAAGGCCTCCACAGTTTGTACCTCCTTCAGCTGCAATATCCTACAAGCCTCAGTTATAAGAAAAGACAAAGATTTTGTATCAAGCAGGGGAGGAACTGGAATCCTCCTCTTAGGCTCTGTTAACTCCTTTCCTCATCCTCATCCTCATCAGAAGGGTCATTATCATCAAGTAACACTTTTGGATCAGGATTTTCCCCAAGATCCGTAGTATTTTCCTCTTGACCCTCTGCATGGTTAAGGTAAGGGTCTGTCTGCAGATCTATGTTAGCAGACTTGTAC
This sequence comes from Neoceratodus forsteri, assembly GCA_016271365.2. Lineage (NCBI taxonomy): Eukaryota > Metazoa > Chordata > Ceratodontiformes > Ceratodontidae > Neoceratodus > Neoceratodus forsteri. Next base: position 691,030,240 of record CM028134.1, read on the forward strand.
TGTTCTGGTGCACCTGGACATGCCTGTGTGGGCCCCCCCCTTTGACCTGAAGGGCCCGGCTTGGGGTCAGGTGTGTCAAAATGGATGTCCTGTGGAACATCAGGGCTCAACAGCTCACCTAAGACCAACAACAAAGATTTACGCAATCCTACTTTGCCACTGCCAACCGGAAAACCATGTGCACCCACCCCCAGCTCGGGGTTCTGATGGGGGGGGGGGAGACTGTGAGAGACATATTAGCTTGACTAACACAATGGGGCAATAGGAATCAAGCAGAGGGGGGGCCACATTTCCCTTCTGCAGGGCTCACATCTTTTAAAAACTAGAGGTCTCAGATTAGCCATGGTGCTAATGGCTCTAAAGTAGAAAAAACAGCCCAGAGCACACCCAAAGTTATTGTCTGTTTTTTTTTTGTTTGTTTAAATAACTCTGTTCTGATCCCCTCCCCCTGCTGTGGTGGAAAGTCGCAAAGAAAAATGAACAGACAGCTGAAAACTGATGACTAGCTGAAAGATAGGGCAAAAACAAGCACAAACTATCACACAATAGCATTCCTACCAACCTACAGAAAAGACAGGCTGCAGTAGGAGCAATTGCGACCAGAAGAAAACAGGAGCCAAGCTGGGGAACACTGCCGCTGCGTCTGGTGCTTAAAAAAAAAACATTGATGAGCTCATGCATGCACATAATGTCACAACGCTACATGTGACATCACCACGATGGGTACACGCCCAAGCTAAGAGGCACAAAATCGGATAGTGCTGGGGCACGGGATAGCCACCTGGCTTGCAAAGGAGTGTGAGCCTAACTGACAGGCTCTCAGAAATGGTAAGAGTCCATGTGGCTCAGCAGAGCCATTAGAAATAAAACCAGCAACCAAAAAGGAAGAGCTAAAGATAAAAAAAACCCTAATGAGCCTGACAGAAGAACCCCAGGCTCAGGCAAGCAGGCACATACAACACGCAGAAACCAATAAAAGAAGACCAGAGGCAGTTTTAAGCACCAATGGCACATACAATGCAAAATAACAGCCCTCTAACAGTCTGGGGGACACGACTCAAAACAGATGCAAGGGAGAAAAAAAGGAAAACAATTAGTCAACCCAACTACTAGACCCTAACAATCACCTCCAAAATGAAAAGGTGCTTACCTGAGGCACCAGAAAGAAAAAGGAATTGGAGATGTGATAAAACAACAAAATAAACACCTTTAAAATAATGTGACATAATGCGGCCCCCAATCCAAGCACAGACAGGCAGTGGAAATGGGGCAAAAGACCGGTTAGCCAATTTAAACGCCACAGCTTAACAGGCACACTTTTAAATTTAGGGGTGCTCCCTGCCACCAGGTAGCCCCAACCTGCTCAGCAGAATCACAGCCCTAAGGATTAAACACCAATAAAAGAAAATTTTTCTTCAGAGAACTCTTGGGAAAAATCTTTCATGCTGCTTCCCCTTCAATGGCACAGCAAAGACTGGAGAGCCATTGCTATTTGGAATAGTCATGTGCCCAGGGTTCTATGCTGCTGCTATTGCTTTAGGCTGTACCATTATCCCTACTAGGGGTACATATTACTCATATGTACTAACTACCCATTGACAACGTGGATCATTCAACTCATAAAAGTCATATTATTGGTACAGGAAATATACTAGACTTGGTATTTGTGTCATCAAAAATTAAACCCACTGAGATTGAGGTGGGTCAACTGATGCTGATGCTTGGAGACTATAATTCTATAACTGGTAGTTTTGAACTGATGAATAGTGATATAAGAAAGACTACATTGGAAACAAATGTGCAAAAAAGAGATCCTTTAAAAATTACACAAGGGAAAGAAAATTGGTTACTCACCTGTAACATTAGTTCTAAGAGTGATATATGTTGTCCATCCACACTTGTTGGCATGTCCTTTACCTTTAAGAATCTGGCCAGAAGGTCTTCAAGCTGGCTCCTCCCACCCACCTGGGTGGTATATCCCTCGACTCCACCCCATGACACCAGATCTTTGCCTGCTTGAAGCTCAGGCTGTGCGTCGAAGCCAGGGAGGTCGGGTGGGTTTGTGTGGATGAACAACATATACCACTCCTAGAACTACTGTTACAGGTGAGTAACCCATTTTTCTAGGATTCTGGGTATGTTGTTCTATCCACACATGTTGGCAGACTCCTATCAGTTCTCCAGGAGGAGGGAGGCAAGGCGCACACCCCCTCTGAAATACTTACAGCATCCTGGTGTGACTCAAGGCCGATGTGGTAGTGGGTAATGAAGGTGTGTGCTAACTTCCAGGTAGCAGCCCTGTAGATTTCCTGGATAGGGATGTCCCTGGAAGCAGCCAATGATGCAGCAGTATGGTGGGTAGAATGAGCTCTTATCCCTCTGGGAGGCTTCTTGCCCACCAACCTATAGCAGAGATCAATGCAGGATGTAATCCATCTGCCAATCATCGGCTTTGCTGCAGGTCTGCCAGGTATGGCTTCAGTGTAGATGACAAGCAGCTGGCGAACCTCTCCCCGAACTTCAGCTGTCCGCTCCTTATAGTAAGAGAGCGCTCATCTCAGGTCCAAAGTATGGAGCCTGTACTCAGCCTCCGAGGTGTAACTGGGGTAGTACACCGGCAGAGTCAACACCTAGTTAAGGTGAAAGTCTGATGCAGGACAACCTTGTTCCTGTGGAAGACCAGGTAAAGAGACTCCACCGAGAGTGCCTGGAGTTCCCCAGTTCTTCTGGCTGACGTGACAGCCACCAGGAAGGCAGTCTTCCACGACAAATGTGACAGCTCACACTTGTGCACTGGTTTAAATGGCTTGCCCATGAGCTTTGCCAGTACCAGCAGTAGATCCCACGGAGGTGGAGATATACGCACCGGAGGGGATATGTGGTCTAGGCCTTTAAAGAAATGCCAGACTTCCTTCTCCTGTGCCATCGTCTGCTGATGGATCACGCCCAGTAAGCAGAGATGTCTCCCAGGTGCACCTTAAGAGTCATAGACTGAAGACCCCCCCCCCGGACAAAGACCAAAGGTAGTCTAGGATACTAGCTACTGGAAAGGTTAAAGGATCCAGGACCGTTACCCTGACACCAAATGGAAAATCTTTTCCATTTGAAGGCATAGCACCTAATGGTCGACTCCTTCCTGGATGCTTCCACTACTGTGAGTACATCCTCAGAGAGGCCCAGAGCCTGGAAATCTAGCAACTCAGGAACCAGGCTGTCAGGTGCTTGGACTGAAGGTCCAGATGGAATACCTTCCCCTGATTAACAGATAACAGGTCTGGGTATACTGGAAAATGCCACAGAGACCTGGACCTGAGGCTGAGGAGATCTGGATACCAGAACTGGTGGGGCCAGTCTGGAGCTACCTGGATCAACTGTGCCTTGTCCCTCCTGACCTTGAGGATCACCTTGTGAACCAAGGGAAGTGCAGGGAAGACACAGGAGAGGCCTGGGGTCCACAGCCTCGAGAAGGCATCCCCCTGCAGCTAGCCCTGCTGAGATGGGCAGGCATGAACAGCCTCAGCTTGGTGTTCCCCCCGGAGGCAAACAGATCCACCTGAGGTTTACTAAAAATGACCTATTTCATAATCGCAATAAGACACTCCAGGGATATGTTATGGTGGGCTAACAGCCCTTCTCGGGTGATAGAAACCCTCGGCTACACCTTGTGCTTCAACCCACCCTCAGGTGGGCCATTATCCTACCATAATACATGCCCTGTCATGCCTTATTGCTTAATTCATGCCTATAGTTGATTATGGAGCCCACAATTATGAACTACAAAATAAATAAACTATATAAAAAAAAGGCACATTTGTACCAAAATGTGGTCCCTTTACACATTATTGTAACATGTACGCCAGTCTAGGGTGGAATGATTTTGAGACCAATAAAAATAGGAAATGGATTTGCATGGTATATAAAATTACTTATCAAGGCACTCCTGAATACTTAATGGATAAACGTCAGCTAAAGGGCCACGAATATGGGCTTAGAACAAGTAAGGTAAATAAGTTTGTAAATCCCAAAATAAATAATAAATATGGCAATATGACCTTTCCCTCCCTGACCTACAAAGTCTAGAACTGTATGAACCGTAAGAACAAGGAACTGACCAAAGTCCCAAAACTCTTTATTTAACAAACAAAAAAAGAACCATGGAAGGGATGTCAGTGTATCGCTATGGGGGACACTAGCGAAAAAACGTAAATTAGGAGCCCCCTCCACCTCTCTACCCACTGTACTGGGAGTACCCCCCCCCCCCCATCTCTAGATTAATCAAATTTATAGTATATTCTTGTGGCTTAAAACTAAAGATATGGGATTGTTTAGATAACTGAATGGTAGCTAAACAGTAAATCTATATCTGTTGTTATATTTTGTACGTCTTAATGTGTTTCTACAATTAAGTGAGAAGTAACTGTATAACAGGGCCATCTTGAAAACAGGCCCTTTGGTCCTAATGATGTCGAATGCCAAATTCCTGTATAAAAATAAAGATTTTACTACTTTACTACTTGCACGATGGAAACATACACTGTACCATCCTAGGGGCAGTGTTTTTTTTTTTTTGTATCTCTGCTGAAGACAGATGATATTGAAGCAAGCCTTGCCAGATGGCATCAGACAGGGTTTGAAATGTAAGCAGAATAGGAGGAACTAAACTGACTAGCATAGTATGAACATTTAGTCACGGCAGATGGAGATGTTTATCTTGATCAATGGCTGTAGGCTCAAAATTAACTGCGATGCTGAGACACAGCAGTAGGGCCTGGATCTGAAGAGTCCATGCTAAGAAAGTCATCATTGCTGCCTCCAGAGAACATGAGGTCAGGGTCAGACTTGTCCCCCCCTATATCCTCCCCAGAGGAAGGTGCGTAAAGAGGGGTGGATCTCAGGCCTTCTAACCCAGAAACACAGCCCAGCAACACAGACACCACCAGCCCCAAGGGCGAAGGGCTGGTGCCAGGGGCAGCAGCAGAACAAGAACTGAATCCGATGTCAGGAGATTTCCGACACCGATGGTCAGGCCCCAAAGGGCCCAAATCCTATGCTGGAACCAGACACAGTGCCATAGACCCAGCCGGCACTAAAGTGAAGGCAATGGTACCCGCCCAGTCCCACCAAGTGACACAAGGTGGAAGTGCGACCAGTGGGACAGGAGTCAGTGACACGATCACCAGTAAAGGCCAAAGGGCTGTTGCCAGAACCAAACAATCTACCTGGCTTGAGGGCCCAGTCCTTGGCTCCAGTTCCTCCAACCCTGAAGGGTCAGTGAACCGCTCTGCTGGCAGACACACATGAGCCCGACGTTGCACCCCCTTCCCTGCTCCAAACAGGTGCCCAAGAGTGGAACTGCCCATTCTCACTTATAGACAGAGAGGGAGTATGGGCCTGAGACCTCGATATCCTAGTAGCAGATGCCCCCAGCATGGGTGTCGGCAGGCATACTCAATGTACTCTGTTGAGTACAGTAAAATCAGGAAAATCCAGGGGCAACATGAGCCTCAATCCAGGGCAACAAACAGAAACAGAGCCTAATGTACTTGAACTGTTTTTCTCCTCCTTGGATGCTTTAGTGTGAATCTGTGAATGATCTTTGAAAGATTTGTGGGTGCTAAACTTAGTGACCTGTGTGACACTTGGACAGCTGGTTCTGTTCACTGTATCATTTTTTGTAATATAAAAATGGGTTATGAACTGTCTCTCATGAGAAATGCTGAAACACCATGTGAGATCACACACACACACAGGTTTTAGATACAAGGTGTTACCTAGAAGATACCTAACTGCCATGATAGATCATAAACTTTTATAACGGTTTGAGGAAGAAGAGCAGGTTATGACATTTTAGTGCGAAGTCATAAAAGATGCTTTGATGTCCTGGAAAAGGGGAAACTGCTCCTAAAATCAAAGAAACTCATTTTGAAGAAAATAAGTTGTGCGGAGGATTACAGAATTTTATATTTTAAAAAGACATCCTGTTTTTGTATAGATATATATGTTTTATACATTCTGACAGAGGAGGAGCTAGGTGACCTCGTACAAAGGGGTTGGCCAAGACAGTTTTTTTAAACAATATTCTGTTTTTACTTCAGACACACTTTTATCTAGACTCTGACAAAGAAACATCTTTGAGCACTTTAAGCAGGTATTTAGCGAGAGAGAGAGAGACAAATCTAAGTACTGTAATAGGAATTGTACTGTTAAAACCTTGTTCTTTTAATAGATTTGTATGTCTTGTGATATTATAGTTCTGTATTTTATGTTTTACATATTTTTGTATCTATTTTAGTAAAACTAATGTTAGACCCTACTTGGTCTGTCTTTGATTTCTTTTCTTTTACAAGTGTAGTATACATGGTTAAAGCAGACACTGTACATAAGCTTGAATGGTGATACCAAACTGGAAAAAGGTAAGCGTTTTAAATCTGAGGTCTTTTATTACAGATTTTAAGGGTTCATTTCTGTACACCTGGTAAGGTGCCCATAAGCAAAGATATCTGGCCCCCCAAAGACAGAATTATCTGCGCCTGTATATTGGATACGCTAACAAGAGGTTCACAGTTTGAATCCCTCCAAGACTTGAGACCAAAGGTTGTTTCAAACCCCCAAAACAGACAGGAGGGTTAGCCTGTTTCTGTTAACTGTTAACAAGACTGCGCTCGGAGGTTGGCACTTTGGGAGTAGAGGGCTGACCTGCCGAGTGGGTTTGTGACAACCTGTTCAAGTATGTATGCACTAATGCTGGTGTGAATGGAGTTCTGTAAGGCTGGCTACCTTGGTGTAGTACAGAAGCTTATCATAATGTATTCTAAAAATTGTAACTAAAAGCCAGCCAACTTCTGTCTGAATGGTGGTGTCTGTAAATGTGAATCCATTAGAATCATTGGCTTACTACATACTGATGACAGAAATTGAGATAGGGCAATGTTTGTGTGGTGGGGCAGCATTTTTTTGTTTGTGTTGGGGGGAGGGCAACAGTTCTGTCAGCTCTCAAGTACAAGTTTAAAATTCCTGGCTATAGCTCTGGCAAAGGCCTCCAGCTCTGAAAAACCGAAGGTCTCGTGGCAGATCTCCCAGAGGAGGACCTCGAGTGGTACCGTTTCTTCCCCTTCTGAAGGGAAGATGAAGAACTTGAGTCCAAGTGACTGTGAGAACCCAATCAGAATTGGGAATGGGCCCGCACTTTTGTACTTTCAGTACTGCTGTCCTTCCTCCTGGGCACAGGACCGCCCATGGTTGTAACTCTTCCATGACAGGGAAGGTGGACTGGATACAGCTCTACTACTGAAGGAGCGTCCCTGAAAAGGCTCTTTACCATCATCCTCCATGGTCACTGACTGTAGACTCAGTAGGACTATGAGAAAACTGACAAATATTTTTGTAAATTCACTAAACTGACACAAAAATAAACTCTAGCATGAAACACTAAAAGCAAGAAGAAATGAATGCTGTTGTTGTATACTTGTGAATTTTCTGACTCCCGGTGGGCAAACGACATTGTCACTGATGTGCGCTCGACAGTGAGAAAAAAGTAACTGAGGTGGTTGAGGGCTGGTGCCAAGGTAAGCAGGTACTGCAAGCCAGTCTTGCGGTGCTGTGCATACATGCAGCGTGCCTCAGCACCAGCCCTCTGCAGGGTCCTAGCATCTCCAACAAAGACCAATTAGTGCGAATCAACAGTGAAGACCGATTCCTGGAAGATTTAGTGCTGAAATTTGGGTATCATAGATTTCTTGGCCCTGCACTTTCGCAGTCAGAGATAGGTGTGCACATCTTACACCTGCAGCTGCAGAAACGCAGGCTCCTATATCCAGAAGTGTGTGTATGTCTCACAGTATGCATCAATACCTGTCGCCACAGAAGCAGTGGCCCCATAGTGCCTGCACTTCTGCAGACAAAGTAACTCTTGTAATTTGGGTATTGTGGATTTGTATCTGTAGCTGCAGGGGCCTGTGCTTTGAGTACTGTGGATTTCTATCTGCAGACAGAAATGAGTGTCTCTGTTTTGCAGTGTGCATGCCAAAGATACAAATCCACAAAAGTAGCACATTGTCCAGTTCCGTGGCAGCGGACGAAGGGATTCACCTGGCATGCTGGTGACCTGGGTTCACTCCCGAGCCTGGGATGACAAGAGCAGAGGCTGGCAGGGAGGGCTCCAGAGCATCCTTTGGACGCTTTCCTCTTAGGGGGAGGGTCAAGAAAACACCGCCCTTTGGTGGCTCCTGGTGACCAGCATCGTTATCACTTTTTGCGGCGTGGGTGACCACACGTCGTATGCGTGGTCATGCCAGGACACTGTGGCATGTGTTCCAGGGGTTGGGGCAACCAGAACATGGAAAATACCATTCAGTCGCCCGGATGATGGCAGCCTGCTCTCCTGGCACTGTGAAGCCAGGGATTGCCCCGTGCTGCACCCTCACTACCCCTCCAGCGTGGATGGTGAAAGGTGCCAGCAGGCACTGAAGTCTCCCCTTCTGGTTCCCCTGCCACAGGGGGCCTCCCCAGGTGAAGGAAGATGCCAGGTCAACTGGAGGAGTGGCTAGATGAGAGGCAGTTGACGGTGGTCGGGAAGAAGCAGTTCACGATGTAGCTTGGTCGCCTGAAGGAGTGGGCAGCTGAGCTGGATGAAGGGGGGGCATAAAGCGCATTACACACACAAAAAAGTAGCACATCAGTGTTACTGCATTTGTGTCATCTGGAAACAGCTGTATGTTGTCTGTCTTACCTGATGACAGTTTGTTTGCTTGTGTAGTCTTGTCCTTTTGCTGCTTGGAGGAGATGAAGGGTGGGAGTTAGGGTTGGAAATCCTAATGCCACCTTTCCCTTCTTCTGATACATTAAGTGGAATCCTAAATAGTGCATCAAAGTATAGTTATGTGAGCACTTACTGTAACAGCAGATCTTCGAGAGGATCTCTTGTAGCAAAACATCACTGGTAGGACTAAGCCATCAGGCGACAGGATCACACAGAAATCTTTCTAGCTAGCAGTCTACCAGAGGGGGCCACCCACCTATGATGTCAGCGGCTGATGTCAGCCAATCTTATATAAGATGGGTGGCCCCCACACCCTCCTCAGTTCTCCTGCTGGAGACCATAAAAACAGGTTACTCACCTGCAACAGTAGTTCTAGGAGTGGTATATGCTGTTCATCCACACTGTTTGGCATGTCCCTTTCCCCTTTAAATCTTCAAGCTGGCTCCTCTCACCCACCCGGGTGGCATACACCTCGGCTCCACCCCATGACGCCAGATCTTAGCCGGCTGGAAGCCAGGTTGTGTGCATCCACAGCCAGGGAGGTCGGGTGGGTCCGTGTGGATGAACAACATATACCACTGCTAGATTTACTGTTACAGGTGAGTAACCTGTTTTTCTAGAATCGTGAATAAGTTGTTCATCCACACTGTTTGGCAAACTCCTAGCAGTTCTCCGGGAGGAGGGAGGCAAGGTGCACACCCCCTATTTAGGGAACAAATTTTGAGAACTGAGGCCTCAAAACCAGCATCTCGGCATGACTCAAGGTCGATGTGGTAGTGGGTGATGAAGGTGTTTGCTGACTTCCAGGTAGCAGCCCGACAGATCTCCTGGATAGGGATGTCCCTGGAAGCAGCCACTGATGCAGCAGTACGGCGGGTAGAGTGAGCTCTTATCCCTCTGGGAGACTCCTTGCCGGCCAACTCATAGCACAGACCTATGCATGACATAATCCATCTTGTTATGGTCAGTTTGGCTGCAGGTCTGCCAGAAGCAGCTTCAGCGCAGATGACAAACAGCTGGCGAACCTCTCCACAAATTTCCGCCATCCTCTCCTTATAATAGGAGAGAACATGTCTCAGGTCCAAAGTATGGAGCCTGTACTCTGCCTCCGAGGTGTAATTAGGGTAGTATACTGGCAGAGTCAACACCTGGTTAAGGTGAAACTCTGACACCACCTTTGGAAGGAATTTTGGGTGGGGGCACAGGACGACTTTGTCCCTGTGGAAGACTAGATAAAGGGAGTCCACCGGAAGTGCCTGGAGCTCCCCTGTCCTTCTGGCAGACGTGATAGCCACCAGGAAGGCCATCTTCCACGACAAGTGTGACAGCTCCCACTTGTGCATTGGTTCAAAGGGCTTGCCCATGAGCTTTGTCAATACCAGCAGTAGAGCCTACAGAGGTGGAGGTTCACACACCAGAGGGGATATGTGATCCAGGCCTTTGAAAAAGCACCTGAACACCGTCTCCTGCACCAATGTCATCTGATCGGCTCATGCCCGGTAAGCAGAAATAGCTGCCAGGTTCACCCTAAGGGTTGATGACTGTAGACCCCCTTTGGAGAGAGACCAAAGGTAGTCGACAATGTTAGCCACATAACAGGATAACAGGGGTCCAGACCCTTACCCTAACACCAAATGGAAAATCTTTTCCATTTGAAAGCATAACATTTCTTGATCAATTCTTTTCTAGATGCCTCCACCACGGTGTAGACATCTTCGGAAAGACCCTAAGCCTGGAACTCTAGCCGCTCAGGTACCAGGCTGTGAGGTGCAGAAATCGAAGGTCCAGATGGAAGACCTTCCCCTGATTCAGAGATATCAGGTCTGGGTGTGTACAAAGCTGCTCCGGGGGCCTGCAGCTGAGGCTGAGGAGATCTGGATACCAGAACTGGCGCAGCCAGTCTGGGGCTACCAGAATCATCTTCGCCTTTTCCCTCCTCACCTTGAGTAACACCGTGTGGATCAAGGGAAATGGAGGGAAGGCGTAGAGGAGGCCTGGGGTCCATGGCCTCGAGAACGCATCCCCCTGCAGCGTGCCCTGCTGAGGGAGGTGGGCACAAAACAGCCTCAGCTTGGTGTTGTCCCTGGAGGCAAACAGGTCCACCACCGGTTTGCCCCAATAGGAGAACAGGCTGTAAGCTACCTCTTGATGGAAAGACCACTCGTGGGATGTCTGGCCTACGCAGCTGAGAGCATCCGCCAGCTGGTTCAAGGCTCCTGCCACATGGATGGCGAGGAGATCCACCTCCAACCAGCCTACGAGGGTCTAGATGTGGAGTGCCTCCTTACATTGCAGATGGGAGTGCGTGCTGCCCTGCTTGCTGAGGTAGTACATAGTTGTGGTATTGTCCGTCTGGACTTGAACCACTTGGCCCTGGAGCTGAGGAGCGAGAGCTGACAGTGCCAGTTTGACTGCTCTGAGCTCCAACAGGTTGATGTGACATCGGGACTCCTCGGCGGTCCAGAGCCTGTGGGCCCTGTTGTCCCCCACGTGGGCTCCCCAGCCCATGAGAGAGGCATCGGTCATAAAAATAACTGTCGGCTTGGGGCAGACAAACAGGATCCCTTTCTGCAACTGGTCTGGGGTGGTCCACCATTGGAGAGCATCCCACATCTTCTGGGTTACAGTGATCAGCTTGTCGAAATGACCATGACACTGAGTCTACTGGGCAGCCAGCTCCCATTGGAGGGAGCGCATGTGCAACCAGGCCCAATGGACCACTGAGGTGTATGCCGCCATGTAACCCAGAAAGTGCAGAAGGTCCTGGGCAGGGTGTAAGTGCCCAACCAGAAATGATCAGGCAAAGGAGGAAAGAACCTCCGCCCTGTCTGCTGGGAGCCAAGCTCTTGCTTGACAAGAGTCGAGCTCTGCCCCGATGAAACCCATCACCTGAGAAGGCACAAGTTCCGACTTGGCCTCGCTGATCAGGAGGCCATGCTGGAAGCAGGTTTGGAGGGCCATATTCCTGGACCTCTCCACCTCCTGTTGGGTGGAACCTGCAAGGAGCCAATCATTGAGGTAGGGGTAAATTCTGACACCGCAACGCCGGAGATGGGCCGCCACTGCAATGCATCCATTGGTGAAGACCCAAGGGGCCAATGACAGGCCGAATGGCAAGGCTCGGAACTTGTACAGGATCCTTTCGACCCTGAAGTGGAGGAACTTCTGATGGGACGGATGGATTGGGATAAGAAAGAACGTGTCCTGCAGATCCAGTGAACAGAACCACATGTTTCGCTCCAAGGATGGTATGATCTGGGACAGGTTGACCATCAGAAAGGTGCGTGACCTGAGGTATTGATTCAGGTCGTGGAGATCTAGAATGGGGCGCTAGCCCCCCCATCCGCTTGGGCACCAGGAAGTACCTGGAGACAAAGCCTGGGTCTGCAGATGGATCCGCCACAAGAGCTACTGCCTCCTTGAGGAGGAGCTGAGCAATGTCGTCTTGAAGAGCCGACTGGGTGCATATGGAAATCCATTCTTCCTGAGGGGCGTGGGCTCATCTGGGAGGGTACTGCTCGAATTCTAGAGGCAGTCACTGACCGACCACTTCGAGAACCCACCCATCCGTAGTGATAGTGGACCAGGTGGAAAGGAAGTGGCGGAGCCCCCCACGGGAAGACGCAGAGCTGGTGTGACGGGAATAGGGGTGGCAACCCCATCCCATTACTGAGCATGAGGGAGGCAACCTGTATCTTCTAGCGGAAAGGAAGATCTGGTGTCATGAGGCGGAGATGAGGTATATACCACCTGGGTGGGTGGGAGGAGCCAGCTTGAAGACTTCTGCCAAGATTTAAAGGAGAAAGGGACATGCCACACAGTGTGGATGAACAACATATCCACGATCCTAGAAGCAGGATTCCAGAGTGGGGGAACCGAGGAGAACTCTGAGGTAACTCAACAGCTAAGAAAAGTAAAGGCAGAAGGCTCATTCCTAAGGAAGGGGGCAAGAGAGAGACAGGAGAAGGGGAAGGAGGGAGGGGAAAGCAGGGCCTTCTGCAAGAGATCCTCTTGAAGATCTACTGTTATGATAAGTTCTTATGTAACTGTACTATCTTACTTTGAGGGTATCTCTTGCAGCATGCTATCACTGGTAAGACTGAGTTCCAAGCAGTACTGGCAGAACAGACAGATAGTCCGGGCAGCAGGCAAAGGAAAAAAAAAATAGCTTAAGAAAGGATGCCTTGGAGAATAGCTACGCTGAAGTTGGCCCTACGCTTAGAGGCAATGTCCAGACTGTAATGTTTGGTAAAAGTGTGGACAGTGCTCCAGGTAGCAGCAGCGCAGATGTCAGTGGCTGACACATTACAGAAACAAGCCACCTATGTGGCCAATCCTCTAGTGGAATGGCCTTTAACCCCTCCAAGAAGTTCCTTGACATACTTCTGGTAACAATAAACAATGCCATTTGCTAACTACTTAGACAAACGCTGTTTGGACACTGGGACGCCCTCTTTCCCAGGGACGAATGAAACAAACAACTTACTGGACTTGTGCAAGTCCATAGTCCGGTGTGTACAGTACCTCAGGATTCCATACATATCCAAGGTATGGAGCAATGCCTTCCCTTGATTGGAATACTCCGTAAAATAAACAGGCAGGTGGATGGATTGCTTCGAAGTAAACTCCGACATCACCTTAGGAAGAAACTTAGGATTTGTATGCAAAGATACCGTCTTTGTGAAAAACTAAATAAGGCTCCTTACACATGAGGGTCTAAAGCTCAGAAATCCTTCCAGCAGAAGTAATGGCAACTAAAAATAATGCTTTCCATGACAGAAAGTGTAGCTTGCAAGACATGGACTGTTCAAAGAAGGCAGCGTGAGTTTTTCCAACACAAAACTGAGGTCCCAAGGCAGGACAAGGTCATATATTGGGGACTTCAAATGAAGCATGCCTCACAGGAAAGTGCGAGACACATCCAGTTGAGCCACTAAACGGCCATCTTCAGGTACATGGTATGCAGAAAGATGTACCTTAAAGGAGAAGCACTGGCATGTTTGAAGCCCCTAACTGCTGCACAAATTGGCTTCACTCCACAGATCCCCCTCATGCAGGCACCCTATAAAATTAAGGGTTTAGTTACCTGAACGATCGTAAAAATGAGTTAAGCCCCTGGTGGAGCCGGCATTTTCAAACATGGCGCTCCTCACCTGGTCGCGATCGCACTAGTAATAACATGAGATGATGACGCTCCACTGCCCCTTCCTTACTGTTACCCTTATGTACGGAAATATTCTCTGTATCTTGGATGCCCGAGATACGGAGATTATTATATTTCCATACAGAAGGGCAATAATAAGGAAGGGGCAGTGGAACGTCATCTCATTATTACTAGTGCGATCGCGACTGGGTGAGGAGTGCCATGTCTGAAAATGTTGGATGCACCGCGGGCTTAACTCATTTTTACGAGTGTTCTGGTAACTAAAGCCTTAATTTTATATGGTGCCTGCAGGGGGGATTTGTGGCATGAAGCCCAGATCTGTGCAGCGATCGAAGCTTCAAACATGCCAGTACTTCTCCTTTAATAGAGGAGTACCAGAGGCCCGAGTCCGAGAGGGACAGAAGGTACTCCAGAACCTGATCCAAGGTGAAGGGATCTAAATGGTTTAATGCAGTCCAAACAGCAAAATGCTTCCATTTCATAAGTGGCCCTGGTGGAAGTTTTTTTGTCAGCCACCAGGACATCGGCCATTCTAGAAGAATGTCAGTGTCAGTGGCTCAGTAGGTAGCACACTCGCCTCTGAGGCCGGGAGATCAGAGGGCTGTGGGTTCAGTTCCCACATCTGGCACTTGGGTTAATATCCCAGTACTGACACTGTAGTGCAGCATGAGAGGGGTGCTGCACTTCTGAGGTGCCGTCTTTCGGATGAGACGTTAAACCGAGGTCCCATCTGCCTGGATTGGTGGTAGTTCGGTGGATGTTAAAGATCCCATGGCACTTATCGAAAAGAGCAGGGGAATTTCCCCGGTGTCCTGGCCAAATTTCCCTCATTCACTAGAAATACCACCAACAGCTTAATCTGGTTCAAGGTCAGTTGGCATTCATCTGTATCCCCTTCCCCCGGGTCGTGCCTGAAAATAGGCAGGATTTGTCTAGTGCACTTACCCGGTCAACAAAAACTAAAGAAAGAAAGAAGAAGCCCCAAATCTGGCGATGGCTATGTCCTCAGGAGCCATGCATGAAGATGGAGAGACTTGAGGTCTGGATGGACCAGAGTGCCTGGTTCCTGGGAGAGCAAGCCTGTGCACAGGGGCAGCGGAGGTTCCACTGCCAGTTGCTGCAGCAAGGGGAACCAGATCAAATGAGGCCAGAAGGGGTGATGAGGATCATTGTAGCCCCCTCCATCTGGAGTTTGATCAGAACTCACTGAAGGAATGGGAAAGGAGTGAAGGCATACAGAAACTTCCCTGTCCAGGAGAGGGACATGCATCTCGCCAGAAAACTCCAGGCCCTGGATCTACCAAGTAGAAAAGCGACAGTTTTGCATTGTGTGGGGATGCAAAAAGGTCCAACTTGGGTCAATCCATCTGTCAGAGATCTTCCACCACCGAGGTCTGAAGTTCCCACTCGTGGGCACTTGACCATGAGCGACTCAGGCTGTCCGCTAGGACGTTTTGGTTGCCAGGAACATGAACGGTCAAGAGCTCCAGGTCATGCTCGATAGTCCAGTATCAGACTCTCACTGCCTCCCTGCACAGGGGATAGGAATAATTCCTCCCC
Source organism: Neoceratodus forsteri (assembly GCA_016271365.2). NCBI lineage: Eukaryota > Metazoa > Chordata > Ceratodontiformes > Ceratodontidae > Neoceratodus > Neoceratodus forsteri. The sequence goes on from CM028134.1 coordinate 691,045,722, forward strand.
CCCCCATACTTGTTTACGTAATAAACTACGCACATGTTGTCCATCTGGACTAAGAGTGGATCTGGGAAGTGCAGAGTCTGGAAGACCTGTAGGGCATACAGAACTGCTTGCATCTCCAGGATGTTGATAAGGAGCTCCCTCTCAATCTTGGACCATGTCCCCTGAGCTTAGTGGGTCCCCATGTGGGCTCCCAACTGAGGTTGGAGGTATCCATCGTAAAGATTTGCTGAGGGGGGAGGTATAGAGAAAGGAACTCCCCAAAACAGGTTGCTGGGCTCCAGCCACCATAACAGAACCTTCTTGACTGGACCTGACACCAGCACTGGTTGCTCCATGGCACCCATATGCTGGTCCCACTGGATCCGTAGCAGCCATTGAGGGATTTACATGTGCAGCCTGGCAGGGGAACTGTCGTAACTGACCATGGCCATAAGGCCTAAAAGCCTCTAGAAGACCCTTGCCTGCATGTGACGACTGGAGTAAAGGAGACAGGTGTGGTCCATTAGGCGTTCAGCTCTGTCTGGGGGTAAGAAGGCCTTCCCCTGGGTGGTGCCCAGCACTACCACTATGTACAGAAGGCATTGGCGGGGGGTCAAGAAAGACTTTGGGAGGTTGATAGTAATGCCCAAAGCTTGGAACAGGCGGCAGGTGTGAGAAACAGTTTGCAGGAGCCAGTTCCTGGAAGGGACTGCTAGCAGCCAATCATCCAAATAGGGGAAAATGTAAAATCCCAGCCACCTCAAGGCAGCTGCCACCACAGCCAGGCATTTGGTGAAGACCCTGGGGGCCGATCACAAGCCAAAGGGCAGAGCCCTGAACTGGTAGTGCGCTCCCTGGAAGTGGAAGTGAAGGAAGCGGAGGTGGGAGGCAAAGACCGTGATATCCAGAGAGGCATCCTGCATATCCAGGGAACAGAGCCAGTCCCCCTCATGAAGCAAGGGTACCAAATCCTAAAGGGTGACTATCCGGAACTGTTTGTACTCTATAAGCAGGTTCAGCTGGCTGAGGTCCAGGATGGGCCGAAGGTCTCCCATCTGTTTGTAGACTAGGAAGAAATGGGAGTAGAATCCCCTTCCCTGCTCACTCTGAGGGACTGGTTCTATGGCCTTTTTTCGCAGTAAGGCCTGGATTTCCTCCCGGATAAGAGGGACATGGCCAGAAGGATATGAGGAGTGCCGGGGGGTTCTGCAGGCCACTCTAGGAACTCAACAGTGTGTCCATGCTCGATGAGCTGCAGCACCCAGTTGTCTGTGGTGATTGCCCTCCACCTGCCCAGGTGCAGGTAGAAGTGACCCCCTACAACTGCCTCCTAAAGAACGAACAGAGGGGGGTCTTGCAAGGAGTCAGGAGGGGGAGCAGCCACTGCTGGGGCTACTGCGGTGCCTCTAGCACTACGGGAGGCAGTGGCCAAGGGAGTGGGGAGAGCCGCCCCTGCCATGCATTTGCCCTGGGGGTTGGGGAAGGGCAGGCCAGTCTGCAGGAGGAGCAACGAAAAGGAGTCTGCTGCTTTGACCTTGACTGGGTACAGTACATAGAATGGAAGGATTTGAGAGCACAGCCTGAAGTTTGGAGAGGATATCCAGGACATCTCCCCAAAAAGCTTGAACCCCCTAGCCAGCCCGGTGGCACTGGTCGCTACACCTCACACTACACCAGTGACCCGGTTTTGGGACCGAGCCCGGGTCGCCGGGTGTCAGCAGGGGCGAGAGAGGATCGAGCATCCGGAGGACTGCTCTCCTCTCTCCGGAAGGGAGGGTTTGTCGGCCCACTTGCTGACTGCCCACTGGCGACAGCACGAGTCAGGAGGCACGACTGGCTGCTCTTGCATCAGTAAAGAGGTGGGGCGGAGAAAATAGTGAAAGGCCGCAGACTCCTAAGGATGGTTCTGCTGCATGCCGAGGCTGTCCTCGGTTTTTAGATTGGGTCTTTGGCAGGGAGAGAAGCCAGCACCCTCCTCCCTGGCCCTGTCACAGGGGCAAGTTGCGGGAGAATTTCTGGGGTCGGCAGGTGCAGGAGCATGTGGGACCGGAGAGTGAGTCCCTTCGTAAGGAGGGCCATAGCCACCTGTCAGGGCTCCAGGCAGAAAAACACAAAAAAAAAAAAAAGCTTGAACCCCTTGAAGGGTGCATCCATTATGCTGGACTGGACATCTTGAGGGAAGCCAGAGACCCGAAGCCAGGAGTGGCACCTCATACAGATGCTGATGGCCGCAGCCTTGCACGCAGCATCTACTGCATCATAGGCAGCCCGGAGGATGTGGATACAGACATCCGAGCCCATCTTGAGAGACTGGAGGGTCTGCAGCTTGGAGGGGTCATCCAGCATGACTAGGACATCCTCCCAAGCCTGATCCCAGAGAAAATTCTTGTACTGAAACATATGGGCCAGATAACTGATGGCCCAGATGGCCAGAGTGGCAGAAGCAAAGGCCCACTTGCCCATCTGGTCCAGCTGGCGGGACTCTGTCTGGAGGAAGGGAGATGAGGTGCTTTGGCCATTTGGTGCAGTCCTGGGCCGCACCGATAATGACTTAATCCGTCTTGGGCTGTTCCCCAAAGTATGGCTTTCCAACTGGGGTGTGGTAAAGTCTCTCAGCCTATTTGGATACTGCCAGTACTGTATAGGGACGATTCTAAGCAGCCCAGGTAACATTCTCATAGAACTCAGAGAAGTCGATCATGGGTGGGACCATCACCAGGGAGGCATCTGGCTGGTGTAACTAGAGAGCAAGCCGACACCACTCCGGGTCCTGCTCCTCAGCCTCCCACCCCATGGTAGCCTGAATGTGTCGCATGATGGCAATAAACATGGGGTCATTCGGGGGAGGGTTAGGAACATTGCTAGGGCCTCCTCCCCATCTGAGGAGTCTTGCCCCAAGGAAGAGGACTCACTGCTGAAACTCTGGTCAGCATCGTCCGCATGGCTGTCCCCGTTCGCTTTGGGCCAATGACTGTCTGAACACCCGGCCGACCTGGTGTCAGGCCTATCCCGTATGTGAGGAGTGCTAGGGCCTGGCTGAACAGGGGCTTGAAAGATAGGTCCCAAGGGAGGTCTGGGGAGGGGGGGTTGGAGTCTCAGCCCTCAGAGCCAGGACATGCATCTGCATGAAGGACCAGAAAGCAGAAATCAGCCCATGATAATCCACAGGGGTTGGCGCTGGTCTCACAGGCATCGAAGAGGGGACTGGCGATGGTCCCACAGGTGCTGGGTAAGGGTAGCCTGGTGCAGGTCCCGCAGGCATCCGATAGGGGTACACGGGTGCTGGACCAGTAGGACCCGGCGCTGGGTACCCAAGTGTTGGACCTGCGGACGTAAGTTGCAGTAGGATGGGCGGCAGACCCACCAGAGAAGGAGGTGGGAGAATAGGCGATGGGCGCACTGGCTATGGAAGTGGGGCTGGCAACGGACTCGCAGGCTGCTGCAGAGGGAGAACAGGTGGAGGTCCTCTGGGTGCCAGCAGAGGTGCCAGAGGGGGGCCCCACGTGCCGGCAATGGGGAGGCAGACGATGGAGTAGAAGGCAAACCACCAGGTGATGGCTAAGAAGAAACAAGACTCTGGGAAGCACCAGTGTCCTGCGGCATCTGCCCCTGTGCAGGAGGGGCAGAATCGGCAGCAGTCCCAGAACAGGACAACAGTGGAGGTGGCATAGGTTTTGGGGGTGGGAGACAGGAGGCTGGCACCCATAGCACCCACGCCAGCTGAAGAGGCTCAGGCCAAGCAACCTGACTGACAGCTTGCTGGGAACAAGGGTTGGAACAGCAAGGGTGGGGGGAGCAGGCTACAGGTACCCTGCCCCGAAGAGCTGTGACCCATGAGGGAGACCTGAGGCGGGGGTGGGGCACGGTAGCCCCTGTGGAGATTGGGCATGCAGGGACCATGCAGGTCGACCCCAAGGAGGAGGACTGCTTCGCGGCTGAACAATCCTTCTTATGTGGGGACCGCGTGAGGGAGGCAGAACGGTATCAGGCTCAGTCCTTGTCCCTATGCTCATGCTTCACAGAAGATTTATCCCAGGACTTTGATGAAGAAGAGCCTGTGGGCCGGGGAAGTAGAGGAACTCCTGGCCTGCAGCTCTTGTTCCACTTAGGCAACCTTCTGCTTAAGGAGGTGAGTCTTCAGGATCTTCTGGCAACATCTGCGGGTGGCCAGGTTGAACTTCTGGTAGGTCTTGCAGGCCTGGGCACAAGACGCATGCAGGCCAATGGCCATCCTTGTCAGGGATCTGTTTGCTGCAGACACACTTCGTGGAGCAGTCAGAAAAAGAGGAAGGTTGTGAAGACACAAACTGTACAGTAAAAACACCAAAAATTCAATGTTAGACTAGAGAAAATAATAGGGCGTGGTTAAATGCAGGCAAAAACTGGTGGAAGGCGTGGGGGCTTCCCACCTTATATAGGATTGGCTGACATCAGCTACTGACGTCGAAGGTGGGTGGCTCCCTCTGGTAGACTGCTAGCTAGAAAGGCTTCTGTGTGGTCCTGGTTCCTGATGGCTTAGTCCTATTGGTGAGGACCTGCTGCAAGAGATACTCTCTAAGTAAGATCGCAATTTTTTTTTGTGTGTGTGTGTATAAATATGTGACGGCTTTTTCTATGGGGACAGGGGCCCAACACATACCATAAAATCTGATGTTACATTCAATCTGGGCTGCAAAATAGTAACTCAAATTTTACTAAAACTGAAAAGATGGAGAGGTCAGACTAGTAAGCATAAGGTTGAGAGAGAGAAAATACGTTTGCCTGTAAACAGTAAGGATATTCCTTGCAATCTGAGCACTTCTGTGTATCTAAAACTTCAGAAAAAGGGAGTAGTCTTATCAACAGGCTGAGTGGGCATACTATTCTATCTAAAACTGCAGCTACATTTGCATCAGTAGACACCTAGTGCATACGTAAGATTCATTTCAAACATAAACCCAAATGGGAGCTGCAAAACTTGGTAATTAAAAACTAAGCACTGAAAAAGCACGGCTGGACAATCTTACACGTGAAGTGTAGTGATAATAATAGGTAGTGGAGATAAATCTTAAAAATAGTTTTCTGTTTTTTGTTCACTTATTCAGTTGACGAAAGGTTCGGCAGCACATACTAATAATTATGCCTACTGGCATCTCTCCTCCATATACTTCCACAATAATCTGTTGCCATGCATTTTTCATGAAGGCAAGTAGCTATATTCCTCATTAACATGTGTAGTCAGGATAGTGTGAAAGCTTTGGGAAATGCCAGCAGTCATATGAATTGGTGTATGCTACTAAACTAACTTGCTGACGTGTGGCCCTGAACATAGTATAGGTACTGCAAGATTTTATCCTTCCTTGCATATTAGGACATTTGAAAAGCTGAGGGTCAGATATTCAAAACGTTGGCATGTGCAATCTGGTTGCTCCTGCAAATTTCAAAACATCTTTGACAAAATAATGTATAACTCTTGTAAATTACTGGTGTCGCATAGAATTTAATTCAGCGAGTTTTCTGCCCCCAAAAACCCTGCTCTTGCCAATGTATTGAAAATCTAGCCCAGTCTTTGGTCTAGCAGCGTTGCTGAAACTGCCATGAATGCAAACTGTGTAATAAGAAAAGGTGACTTTTTTTAAAATACTGTTTCAGTGACTTGGCTTTTAAACTAACTGCATCAGTATATCGGCTGCTTGGTTAAGGAATGGACTCAGGGAGCTGGATTGTTTGCTGCCCAGGCTGGGAGTACTGCTGCTTGCTGCACACACCAGATCAGGGAAGGCAACATCAGGGGGCCAGGGAGCCTGCTCTTTCGTGACACCGGGGAGCAGAGCATGCACACGCTGTGCCATGCATTGCCAATGAAGGCCGTAGCCGGCATCAGTAGAGTTAAGTTTAAGGGTGAAAAAACGTCTCTGCTTTCTATACAAGGCCACCGGCCAACTCAGGCCCCACATCATGGAGCCCTCCGCGAAAAGGGGACAGTGAAAAGCCTCTAGGGCTCTCTTACTTGACATCAGTTAGGTAGGAACAGGCAGGCACAGTGGGCCTTTTTCTGCTGACAAAGTGTTTGTTTCTATGGCTCCCCTCCCCTGGATCCCACCAATTGGGGGCACCCTGTGAGACTGCATCACCAGAGAGGTTAGTGGCAGTTAGGGCCGGTTGGGTACCACTGGTGGAATGTTTAGTAACCAACTTGACCTCTATTTGTATTCTCGTGCAACTAAGTTGCTTTTCATAAATATTTACTATTCTAACGCCACACTGTTATGGATCACCCCGCCTGAAATTCCAACAGAAGAAAAACATTTCAAAAATGTAGAAGTCATTTTTAGTAGCCAAAACACATTTCTTTCTAAAGATACAAAAATAAAATCTCCAGGCTTCCAGTATTTGGACCATTGGGGCAGAATTTTCAAAGCTGGAGCAAAGCGCAGGGCAAAGTCTCCTACTGGTGAGCAATGTAGCCTGTCATGCGCAGAGTTCAACAGGAAGAAGTTTCTCGTGATTCTTCATTGCCCTCTCTCAATGTAAAATGGAGACAACTTTTCTTGTTACCAATGTTGAAGGCCTACCAGAACAATCTAAATGACTGTGTAAATGTTACTTAATCTACGGTTATGCAAGTAGCCAAAATACTTTTCAATGTCATGAAGCCAGTAATTAAAATGAGAAAAAAGTTGAGTCTTTTAAACCCAAATAGGTAATCTTACTGCTTTGTGATTCTATTTATTTTATTTATTTAGTTTTTGATAACCAGGTAAGTATACTAGACACAAAAGTGGCTATTTTCAGGCATGACCTAGGAGATTACAACATCAACAGGAAAAAACAGCGATGATACAGTACAATATAAGAGTACAACATATTAGGGACACAATTAAAATGGATAGCAATTTGAGGTGACGGGAGAAACATTCCGATGTACTCCATATCAGAAATGAAAGTAAGCGCATATTATACTATAGCATTTAAGGATATAGTAAAAATGGTTAACGGTTAGAACAACTGGTATAACCAGGAGACAATACAGACATTTCACATATCGAAGCACAACAAAGGTAAGTGCACATATAACAGTTGATTATCTGTAACCCCTAGATGGCGCTATCCCAGGGGCTACTACTCCTGCCTGATTTGCCACTAACAGGTTGAGGGGCCTGGATCCGATGGCGGGTGCCTCCACCCAGAGGTCAGGGTTTGCAATAGTTAAACTAACTTGGTCACAGCCCTCTGGGACACTGCAACCCCCCTTTCTTCCCACTAGCGGCCCACACAATATATCAGAATTACCTTCACAGTATACACTTACCCCCAGGGCTGGTTCAGGCACTGGGACCTCCTGTAAAATAAGATACAGTGCAACAATCACAGTACAATACTTTAACATAGACAAATACCTCAGGCACTATAACTTTGCTGAAACAAGCAGCTCTGATTTATTTAGGGGGAATATAACAAGGACAGGGGGGAAATCAGGTTAATTAGCTTATCACTTTACTCATCTACCTATGGCTCTGTGCACAGGCCTATCCCTACCAGTTACTATCCCTGGGTACCCAAGCCCTAGTGGCTAGTCCAAACCGTGGCAGCTGGTAGGGGCCCTTTCCCACAGAGAAAAGAAGAATTAGTTTAAACAGTCAGCAGTACAGTGATTCCATTTGGATTCAATGTGGCAATTCAACAGGGAGCGACCCTGAATTAGTACTCACGACCTCCAAACAAGATAGGGTCCTTCAATGTCAGCAGGGCTACTCTTGAGCTCCACGAGACTCCTCACACATTTATATGGCAAACTGCAACAGGCAAAGTCCTTTAATGGCAGCAGGATTCACTTGAGCTAACCAAGCCTCCTCACACATTTATATGGTAAAACAGTACTATACCAGGCAGGCTGCTTCTCTATCCCGATCGCAATTACTGCACAATACCCGGGAGAACACACAGCAGATTCAGTTCCTGACAGACCGAGGTGCAATTCAGCAATTTCTCCAGTCTTCTACAGGGTGAGCCTGGTTTCTACTCTTCAGATATCCTTTGATTCTCTTCACAGGACGATTCAGTCCTAACAAGCAGTTACACAAGCTGCAGACGGAACTCGGACCTTACACATGTTTCCCGACTAAAACTGTGCACTGAAGGAGCACAGAGTTCCTTTCCCCTTCACTGCCAGAGCTAAAACTGAAACTCCAACAGACAAAACCGGGCACTTCTTTTGAGTTCCTCCCAGTTCTTGATTGGATTGGCTGTCACTCACAATAGACTGCTCCTGTTGGTCCAAAAAGGCGCCGAAGTCTAAATTACATCTCCCAGAGTCACTGCCCATACAATCCTCTTGTGGCTGGCTCAGATTATGAGTCCAAGTTCTGATTTGTCCAAGGCACCATTTTAGAGCTAGCTTACCCACACTTATTGGTCCAGTTCAGCAGTTCAAAACCAGAATGGGGAACTAGGCAGACACAGTTCTGACTGCAAAGAAAGCAGGTTAGACAAACTGTAATTTCATTATTACCTAAATGATTTCTGGCAAACAGTTACATCTTTCAGATAGGTTCCCTTTGCACTCTAGTGACTGCAAAATGGAGTGAATTGGCAGCAGCTCGAGTGGTACTCAAACAGAGAAGCACACAGTCCCCCCATACAAACTAATTATGTCTGCAAGCAGACAGCTCTTAAAGAGACAGTACCAGAGGCTCTAAAAACACTCACTGATAAATGGCTTAAATGCCAAACACCATTCAGGCTTGGAGCATTCAAGCAAGCTCCTGGAAGTCTTTTGGGAACCCCCATTTGCAGGGGGGTTACATATCAATCTAGGGATCAACTCTATTCTACAAAACTGGCTATAACATAAAGAATATGACAGCAAACAGGGAGCAAGTAGGTAGGAAGGACTGAGGTAGTAAGAATTTGCAGGGAGAAGCGGGGGGAAGGAGATGTGTAAGAGGTGGGGTAGGAAAGGGGTAGTAAGACAAGTAGAAACTATGAGGTATAAGTACTGGAGAAGGACACCGAGACAGTAATAGCGTAGGGAGTCAGGAATCTAGGGTGGCTTAAAACAACTGCACTGTGTACTCTCAATAAGCAGAGAGTGATGCCTCTTTTTAAGTGAGGCATGGCTAGGTGACTGGTGCATTTCAAGGGGCGGAGAGTTCCAGTAACTGGGGGCCATGTAGGAAAAATCTGTTTTCCCTTTGGAAGTGTTACATTTGGGAATGTGGAGTAAGGAAAGATCAGCAGAACGGAGACCATAGGAGGTGGTCTGTGGAGTGAGTTCAGCGGCGAGACAGCAAGGCATACTGGACCTCAGGATTCCGTCCAGAAGGGCCCCAAGAGCAAGGAGCCGATGGACCATAGAAACATAGAAGTTGACGGCAGATAAGGACCGCAAGGCCCATCCAGTCTGCCCATTTCTTTTTCTACCTTATAAATGTGCCATCGGCCTTTGCTCTGTCAGTGGCCTATCTATTCATACTCATTTGTATTGCTCCCTTATGCCTATCCCATGCCTGTTTGAAGCCCTGCACTGTATTCATAGCCACCACTTCCTGAGGTAGCCCGTTCCATGCATCCACCACCTTTCTGTGAAAAGAATTTCTCCACATTCCCCTTAATCGGCCTCCCTCTAATCTCATGCTGTGTCCTCTTGTCCTATTTTTCTTATATTTAAACATGTTAGACTCTTTCACTTTGTTAATGCCCTTAAGGTATTTGAATGTTTCGATCATATCACCTCTCTCCCTCCTTTGCTAAAGGGTATACATATTGAGCTCCGTTAATCTGTCCTCATATGTCTTCTGATACAGTCCCTGCACCATTTTGGTTGCCCTTCTCTGGGCTGCCTCAATTTGGTCACTGTCCTTGTGAATGTGTGGCCTCCAGTACTGCATGCGGTACTCCAGATGGGGCCTAACCAGTGTCTTGTAAAAGAGGGATTATTACCTCCCTCCTCCGACTTGTGATACCCCTACTAATGCACCCTAACATCCCCCTAGCCTTACCTACTGCTTTAGAGGTCTGCTTGGATGATTTCAGGCCATCGGTGATGATGATGCCCAAGTCTCTTTCTTCCTTTGTGACTGCCAGCAACTCCCCTCCCAGCCTATAGGTGGCTTCAGGGTTTTTCTTCCCTATGTGCATGATCTTGCACTTCTTTGCATTAAATCCCAGTTGCCACTCTTCTGACCATTTTGCTAGTTTATCCAGATCTCTTCTTATTCTGCTCGCCCCATCTGGATCATCTACTCTGTTGCAGATCTTGGTGTCATCTGCAAACAGACAACAAGCCTTACCCTCTAGTCCATCTGCAATGTCACTAATGAAGATATTGAAGAGGACTGGCCCCAGGACTGATCCCTGAGGTACCCCACTTGTGACTTGCATCTCTTCTGACTGTATACTATTTACCACCACTCTCTGTTTTCTGCCCGTTAACCAGTTTGCCACCCAGTTGACCAACTTCTGGACCTTAGGAGAGGGCCTATTAAGGTCTGCATAGAGTAGGCAGTGATATTTTAACTTAGGGGATGCAGAGGCATAACAACATTTATTATTATAGGTTATGTCCCATTTGTGTGGGGAGGTTTTAGATGCACTGTTGTAGAATGAAGTGCAGTGTGCAAGGGATGGGAGAAGAATTCCTCTGGCAATGGCCAACCTCGTGGAAGGGGTGAGAACGTGGCTAGTTCTCACTTGTTTTTTCCACTGTCTAAATGGTAATACATGTAGTAAAAGGGAGACCTTAATGTCTCCAATTTTTAGTGTTTAAATGTATTTATCCCACTTTGGTGTAAAATGGTTGGTACTATGTGTTATATATGTGTGGAGACAGATAGAGGGCTACGGTACCCAATCAGGGTGCTAAAGCACAAGCAGACTCGATAGACCAATAGGCCTACTCTGCTGGTGTCTAGTATGTTAGTATATATAGATTAGAAAATGGGTAAAGGAAAACTCTCATCCTGATTGTCTGAAACAACCTGGCACTCAGGCTGTTATTTCTTAACGCCTGGTTCAAAACAAGTGCCAATTCGGTGTGCCCTATCACTAAGGATATTCTTGGGCACCCTCAATTGTGACATTGAGCTCCCGCCATTTTTCCCCTCGCTTAGTGAATGACCAGCACCACTGTACAAAAATGCCATTAACTCACTGCTTTATACTGCCTTCTGAGCTGCCTCTGTTCCTCATCGCCTCAGGAAAAAAAAAAAATCATGTTGTGAAAGCGTAATTGTTTTTAGCTCGCTCGACCTCCCTGAAAGTGAAAGCTCATGACCTTACTTCCGTGTCCCACTCGCATTACAACTGCATCATCACCACTGCACTACAGTAAATGAAGTTTGTGCACCCCTCCGAGAAAATTTTTTTTTTAAACCTTACTTTGGTTTCATAGTGCCAGCTCGCTCAACCTCCGTAAAAGTACAGCTCCCAAACTTCCTTCTAGATCATGCAAGGTCACGCACCTGCCCAGCCTACTTCCAGCCAAAACAAAGTCGCGCATGATGAGCACAGATCTAAATTACTTTTTTTCCTGTCTTTTTCGATGCTTACTACAGAAAAAAATAGCAACACACAGCTGAAGGTAAAAAATAATTTTCATCTTCTACAGGAGGAGGGTCGCACTGGACAGGCTAGCTCACTTACCTGTGGGGGGGGGGCACAAGTAAATAGAACAGCACAGAAACTGAGGGACTTTACAAAACATTTTTTTTTCTACACTTTCTATAAGTTTACAAAGACATTTTCTCTGATAATTTATTATTCACTTAAAAATTACACACATGACCATTTTCTAAGTGTAATAATACCCTCCAGGGTGGGCGTTATGGGATATAACGGACCTTCCAGGGGCTAGAAGGCCCTCTGTCTGCGGCGTCAGGCCTCATTAAGCCCCTGGACAGTCCATTATATCCCAATAATGCCCACCCTGTCGGGTATTACTACTTACATAAAGTATGGGGTGGTGTGTGTGTAACAAGTTTACACACACCTGAGGTGTTAGATGCTACATAAAACCTGAGATGGAAGCTTGAAGGGTTTGTGAAAGCATCTAACACAGAGTGTGTGTGTAAACTTCGAGTTTAAACACACACCACCACATATTTTATTTTATATAATTGTTGGCTCACATTTTTTCACCTCAGCAATTATATAAAATAAGGCGCTTTGGTTTAGCGGCGGTCCGATCGGGTTTCTTGGGGTCCACAGTTGGACGCGCCGCTTCAAAGAAAATAAGTTTCCCTTTTTTAGCCAGGTGATTATTTTGTCATTTTAAAATGACTTACTGCCGAGTCAAAGTGGCGGTGAAGCATGTAGCAGTAAGTCCTGGTGGCGGTAAGCCCTGGCATCGGCCATGAGAGAGGGGACAGCATCGGTTGGTGCATGCACAGAGGAGGGGAAACCAGGTGTGTGTTTGCTGTTATAAACACTCCTTTACAACGGCAAATTACACCACGGATTTCCTTAGGGAAAAAAATGAAGCCAGTTATTATAAATGCTTTATAGTCTAATGGTATTCTAATATCAGATACTATTTTTTAATGTTGCAATGACTATGATAAGTTGAACAATAAAAATCTGAAACCTGAAAAAGCATGCAGAGTGGGATAATGGAACAGGTGCAGAGCCAAGTTTGCCCATGCAAAGTCTGTTCCATTATACCCCCACAGGAGCGCAGGGCAATGAAGGAGCAAAGTGCATCCAAAGCCCCCTGCTGGCCAAGGAAGGAGGGACAGCCAGCTGAAAGGCATAGGTAGGCCTCACCGTCACAAAAGCAAACAAGCGTTTGCACAGGACAAAGCTGTTTGCTCCTGGGACACACAAACCCATAATGGAGCCATGATATGCAATGACTACTTTGCCCACAGATGGGGCATAGAAGATATCTGCTTATCGGTATACCCTCATTACACTAGGAAGAGCAACTGTTTGCTCCTCCAAACTGATGCTTGCTGAGTCCTCCCCACTGCAGCCTGTGGTAGACGGTGGTGCTGGTCCAATAAAGGATACAGCACACAGCACAGGAGTCCCCCATCATACTTTTCTACCACATGTAACACAAATTAGGTACAACACGTAAATATCAGGGTACAAGGAGGGACACGTCTTAGAAAACTGGTACCATCTGCTGAAAAAGCTGTTACAGTATGTAGTATAGTTATAAAAGCATGCAGAACTACACTAAAACACTAGATAGATAATTTTATTTCTATAGCGCCCCTCTCCAGGGACTTGGAATGCTTTACAATACAGTTTAAAAAACACAGTAAAACATTGACAATATACATAATCCAGTACGGAGCAAACAGCAAAATACAAAGAAAAATTATTTATCATATAACACAGTAATTAAAAACCACCAAATGCCTGGTGAAATAAAAAGGTTTTTAATCCCTTTTTAAAGTATTGCACTGAGGGTGCCTCCTGAAGTTGTTGAGGAAAAGAGTTCAAAAGGGTGGGTGTGGCCACTGAAAAAGCTTGATCGCCAGAGTTCTGCAATCTCACCCTAGGAACACTGAGGAGGCAACCCTTGGCAGAATGGAGAGTCCAGGACATGCAGTGGGGCACGAGGAGATCTTGCAGGTAGACTGGTTCCGACCATGTAGGGTCTTACAGGTCAGTAATCTGACCCTGAAGATAATCCTCCACCTGATTGGCAGCTAGTGCAGTTCGCGAAGGATGGGTGTGATATGATCATACCTTCAAGCGCTCGACAATAATCGAGCTGCCACATTCTGCACCAGCTGCAGTTGCTGGAGGTTACCTCCAGAAAGCCCCGGTAGAGGGCACTGCAGTAGTCCAGACTAGACATGACAAAAGCATGCACCAGTGAGGTCAGGTCCACAGGTGGTAGAAGGTGTTGGATCCAGGTGACATTCCTCAGATGATAAAATCCACTTTTAATGACAGCCAACACCTGAGCATCAAATGTTAGGCCATCGTCAAGAATTACGCTCAGATCCTTGACCTGCTCGGATGGGGCCAGAGGTACCCCCAAGAACAAGACTGGCTTCCACCATGTCCCATACCCACCACAATGGCCCCGATCTACCACCAACACCTCAGTCTTGTCTGGGTTGAGCTTTAACCAGTTATCAGACATCCAAGCCTGGATTTCAGCCAGACAGTTATTAAGCATTGAATCTGCCATCTGGCTATCTGGTGCACAGGACAGGTATAGCTGGGTATAATCAGCATAGCAGTGAAAACCCAGTCTATACCGCCTGATGATGTCCCCCAATGGCAGCATGCATACTGTGAACAGGGGCGACAAGACCAACCCCTGCAGTACTCTACAGGTCAGAGGCCTCGGGCTAGATGAGGCAAGCCCCATCACCACCACCCTCTGCACCCTGTCAGGTATGACCTGAACCACTAGATGTCTGTACCAGATAGGCCACACCAAAACTGCAGCCGGTCGAGCAGCACCTCATGGTCCACCATATCGAATGCCACTTTGAGATCCAGGAGAATCAAGATGGTACGTTCTCTCCTGTCTCTTGCAAGCAGAAGGTCATTCAGCACCTTCACCAAGGCAGTCTCCATGCTATGTCTGGCCATAAACCTAGACTGAAAAACCCTCATATGTGGAGAAGGAGGTAAGCCCGCCCCTCAAGCTGAATGGCCACCACCTTTTCTATAACAAGAATAGGAGGTTAGAGACTGGTCTGTAGTTGCCAAGGCAGTCCAGGTCCAACGTGGACTTCTTTAATAGGGGTCTAACCAAGGCCACTTTTATAGCCAATGGGAAGATCCCATTCCTCAAGGAACTCTGGACAATCTCAGCAACCACAGGTCCAATCAGGTCCAAACATCCAACCGAAAGTCGGGTTGGACCTGGGTCAAGATCACAATGTGATGGCCACAGCCTCAAGACAACCTCCACCACCTCCCTCCACCCCAACTGGGTCAAACTCAGCCCACACCAGAGGAGTGCTCTGGCACGTCACAGAGTGAGCCCCACAATCCCCATGAGAGACACCAGAGGAGACCTCAGACCTGATGGAGGACACCTTGTCGGCAAAGAACAAAGCAAACTCATCACATCTTGTACTAGAACCTGCTCCTCCCACACAGAGACAGGTCAGATGCAACAGCCCATCAACCATGCGGAAGAGCTCAGCCAGTCTATTCCTTGCCGGAGCAATCTCCCTCAACAGAAAAGAAGCCTTCTTATGGGAGACTGTGTCCTGATGGTCCTTGTAATGGGACTTCAGGACCAACTTGTCCTCTAACAGGCCAGAGCCTCTTCAATGTTTCTCTAACCTCCAACCCCTAATCTTCAACTGTCGCAGTTCCTCATCAAACCAAGGAAATCTCCAACAGGAAGATAGGGGATGGACACAGACGGATGCGATAGAGTCAAAGGACGTGGTGACATCCATATTATATGCTGCCACTGCCTCCTCTGCCCCATCACACATGTAGCCCTCACCCCCGGATAGGTCTAGCACCGCCAATAGTCCCACTGGGGATAATCCCCATAAAGGGTGGTAGCTGACCATCTTCACAGAGGCAGGGACTCCTGGGGGGGTTATTAGCCTGAACCTCATGATACTATGATCCAACCACACAATCGGATCTATTCCCAGGTCAAAAACCTCAAGACTGATCAAAAATACCAAGTACAGTGTGTGGCCGTGTGAGTGGGTCACTGAGGTGACATTTTGCATCAGGCCCAGTGCCCTCATGCTCTTAAGGAGATCACATCCAAATGGCAAGAGCCCATTGTCTATCCAAAGCATTGAAGTCCCCAGAATTAATCAACTGGGGGACTCCAACAATAAGCCGCCGACAAGCTCGTCAATCTCCTTCAAAAATTCACCCCCTGAACCTGGGGGGCGATACATTAGGAGGACCCTGTATCCCCCGCCAGGTCCCTCCACGCAGCCACACACTCAAACAACCTGGTACAACCTATAGGTAGCATTGTGAGGGCCAGGCTAGATTTAAAACAAAGAGCCCCGTCTTTGCAATCCTGTCTCCTGTCTTGCGGTGTGTATCACAGTACCCAGGTGGCACAGCTGCCTCCAAAATGGGAGCTGCATTTTCATCCAACCAGGTCTCTGTGATGCAAGCCAGGGCACCTGAGGCAATCAAATCCACCATTATGGCAGTCTTGTTCCTCAATGACCTGGCACTGCATAACATAACCCGAGAAGAATGAGGGGAGACTGCTGGATCAGCTAGCTGCCCATTGTTCTCGATGGAGCCCTTGGATATGGGCACCAGACAGGAAGAACCCCTTTCCAGCACCCATTTCACCCCAGGGCATCTCCTCGGTCTTACCACCTGAATCCTGGACTCCGTGGCAGTCACTCGGGTTGACCCTCCACCAGACCTCCTTTTGAGAGCAATCCCCATTGCCCAGCATATCCTATAGATCTTGAAAGGAAGTGGCAGGAGCTCAAAGGGTCTTAGTCTCCAGAGGAGGGCTGCCGAGTAGCTGCACCTTTCTAAACACTGCCCCAGGCATATATTAAATAAAACCCAAAACTTACACTCCAGTTCAATCCATCCGTCCTCAAAAGCCAAACATGAAGATGTAGGGTCTTCAGGCTAGGGTGCAGGAGGGATCCCTGACACTGAGTCAAGAGGTCCGGTCTGACTGGCAACGGAACGGGTTCCAATACTGACAGTTGTTGGAGTAGAGGGTACCATGATTGACGAGGCCACACTGGCACCATGAGAATCATGGTGGCTGGTTCTATTTGTAGTTTTAATAGAGTCTGTTGCAAGAGAGGTATGAGGGGGGGGAAGGCATATAAGTAGAGTCCTGTCCAAGGTTGGGACAGGGCATCTATAGACTGTCCCTTCCTGTTCTGGATAATGGAGAAGTAATTGGGGGAGCTGGTGATTGACTGGGGAGGCACACAGATCCAGCTGTGGAGTTCCCCACAGGTTGAAGATTTCCTGGAGTACTTCTTTGTGAAGTGTCCATTCATGAGAGGACTGGTGACTTAGCTGGTCGGCTAACTGATTGCACCGTCCCAGGAGGTGGACAGCCATTAGTGTTAGTTGTTGTCTGATGGCTTCTTGCCAGACTGCAAGGGTCTCCATGCAGAGAGTGTGCGATTTTGTGCCCCCTTGCTTGCTGAGGTAAAAACACCACTGCAGTGTTGTCTGATTGAATCAGTAATGGTCCTGGCTTCATGTAGGGCTGGAATGCCTGAAGGGCTAGACAGACTGCTTTCATCCCTAGGAGACTGATATGAGGGTGATGGGAAGAAGCGGTCCACAGGCCTTGTGTCTGATAAGGACCTAAGTGTGCACCCCATCCTTCTAGGGAAGCATCCATGGTTAATGTCTGTGTTGGAGAGAGGGACCAGAAAGGCATTTCTTGACACAAATTGGTTTTGTTTGTCCACCATGTTAGGGCTGACTTCAGAGAGGAAGTGACCCTGATTTTGTCTTCGAACTGTCCTGTTCTTTGGGACCATTGATTCTGAAGGTTCACTGGACAAGTCTCATGTGAAGGTGGGCAAATGCCACCATCTAGATGGCAGTGGACATGTGACCCAGGAGGCTCAGCATTTATCTGGCCGTGATTATTTTCTGAGTCTGTAGGCATGAAGCCAGAGACAAAAGAGTATCCTGGCGAGCAGATGGGAGGTAGGCTCTGGCTGTAAATGTATCTAAAACAGCTCCAATGTATTGGAGAGACTGTGTCGGGCTTGGACTGGACTTTGGCCAGTTGACAGTTATCCCTAGGTTGTTGAACATGTTCAGGGTAGTGGCTAGGGAGACAAGCAGAGTTTCTCTGGAGTCTGCTTTGATTAGCCAATCATCTAAGTATGGAAAGTAAGTGCTCTTTTTTCTGTAAAGCTGCTGCCACCACCGCTAGGCATTTGGTGAACACTCTTTGGCCGAAGAGAGGCCGAAAGGGAGTGCTCGAAACTGATAGTTTGACCCAGAAGGTGGAAGCGCAGATATTTGTGATGGGCAGGATGAATGGGGATATGTAAGTAGGCATCTTTCATATCCAGGGCACAAAGCCAGTCTCCTTGTTTTAGGATAGGCATGATGGCATTAGAGTTGTCATGCGAAAACGTTTAAACTGAATGCACTGATTCAGATATCTCAGGTCCAGAACTGGTCTGAGATCTCTGGTTTGTTTGGATACCAGAAAGAAGTGGGAGTAAAATGCTGTTTGATGTTCTGAAAGGGGCACTGGTAAGATGGCCTGTTTGGCCAAAAGGGCCCTCAATTCCTCTTGAAGGGTAGGCACATGATCTGGAGGATACTGAATCTTTCGAGGAGGGGAAGGGGCGGGGCGGTGGTGAACTCCAGAGTGTGTCCCTTCTGAATGATCTGAAGTATCCATTTGTCCGAAGCGATCATTTTCCAGGCCTCCAGATGGAGGGCAAAATTACCCCTTACAGCCTAAGAGGCCTGGTCGAGGAGGCGAGGGGAAAGCCCTAGTGGGTCACTGGGTACTGGACTGCCTGGCCCCTCCTGAGGGACGGGCCTGGGAGCCATGGGTGGCGGAGGTGTTGCCCCATGTGAAATGGGCATGACATCGAAAGCCACCTCTGTTAGTGGCCTTATATTTACCGTCTCTTTTGGAAGAGAAGGAATATTGAGTAAGGTAGGTTGTCTGTGGAGTATGGTACATGCCGTGTACTGTACGCAGGGTTCTGCCCGATGCCTGTAAGTCATCTAATAGTGTTTGAGTACCTGGCCTGAACGGTTTGGACCCATTGAAGGGTGCATAGCTACTTTATGTTATATGTCAGGTGCAAAACCTGAAACACAAAGCCAAGCATGGCGATGCAAAAAAACACAAGTAGCTGAGAGTCGGGCTGAGGTAGCTATGGTATCATATCCTGACCTGAGTAAGTGGCGGGAGACAGAGTTACTAGTTGACACTGTTGCCAATAACTTTTCTTTTTCCTGTGAAGGAGGGAGTTTACTGATGAGTTCTATGGAAGAAACCCCAAGGGTACGTTGGTATTTAACCATATGTCCCATATAATTTAAGATTGAAATATTCATGGTACCTAAGGCAAACACCTTTTTCCCCAGGTAGTCAGTTCTTCAGGATTCTTTATCAGGTGGTAAGAAACTCATGTGTTTGGGTCTTTTAGTATGATAATGAGCGGCAGTAATGACCACCGACTCCACTTCTGGGATGGTGAACAGAAAAGGGTGATCCAGGGGAGCTTAATGTAAGCGATCTGCTTTACGGGGGACAGCTGTAATAGCTGAAGACTGATGCCAGGCAGCTAGTATGGCATTCTGGTAGGTCAGAATCAGTGGGGGCACCACTAAGGCCAGCTCCTCTGGCAGTTCAAGATATTCTGCCATATCTTTACGTTGTTTGTCATGTTCTGTAGTAGAGAATCCCATGACCTTTTGTATTTGAACCATCATTTCATTAAAGGTCGGACCATCTGGGGGGAATCTGCAGAGGGTATAGTCAGGTCCTCATCCAGAGAAGAGATTTCTGAGTAGGGGGATTCCGGATTCATGAAATCCAGATCTTGGAACTCTTCTTCCTCTATGTCACTGGGGAGATTCACCAGTAGGTCATGTTCATCTGACAAATAGTCTTCCATATTTGGAGGAGGAGACCAGGGTGGTAATATATATCCCTGTCACTGTGAAATTGTTTAGGCAGAGGAGCTTGAGACCTTAGAGGATCATCTAGCACTCCTGGGTCAGAGGCTGGGAGTAGCGCATGGCCTGCAAGACGTGCTTTACTACCTTGGTGATGTCCCGTTCTTAGAAGGAGGGGTGAGTAGTGGGGCAGGGTGAGAAACAACTGGGGTGATAGAGGGGATGGGATGGCCAGTATGAGCTGGTCTTGCCCCTGGGTAGTAAGAACCAGGGTCCCGGTCTCTGTCCGCTTGCCCCCTTTTAGAGGCTACCTGTGAGGGTGGAGGGGCATTAAGTAAGGCAAAAGCCATATGTTTGCTTTGAGGAATCTGGGCTCTTGTCAGTGAGCCCATAGAATTGTTTTCACTGAGAATGTCAGATGTCGGTGATAGGAGAGAAGCCCCCGTCAACGGAGCAGCCATGTATTTGGCTGCATTTAAGAAACTGGAAAGTGTCGTCGATGAGAGGGTATAAGCCCCTGTCAATGGAGTAGGCAGAGCCTGCACAGCATTTAAAATGCTGGAAAGCGCAGTCGACAAGAGGGTATGAGCCCCCGTCGACGAAGAAGCTGTAAGATAACACTCCATTGACGGAGGAGCACCAGAAACGGTGGTCATCGACGGGTGACATGGCAGGAAGGGGGAGAAGGGTTTTTCCCTCTCCTTTTTCTGCCGAGGACGAGAACCAGAGCTGGGGAAGCCCTTGGTACAAGTCCTCTGGTTCTCTAACAGAGACATTTTCTGCTCCATTAAATGATGTTGAATTTCCAGCAACTGTTGTTGATGGGTTGCTTGGTTAAACTCCTGACAGGAGTTGCAGGAATTGGTGTTGTGTGTGGGTACCAGACACCTTACACAAACAGTGTGGTTGTCAAAGCGGTGAATCTTCCTACCACAGAGGCAGGAATGAGCTTGTTTGTTTGAAGAATCTTTAGACATTTGCTTTCAAAATCCAATTATCGCTGATGACTCCTACACAGAAGTTGAACTAGCTGCTGTGCGAGCTGAAGATGGTGGGAAAATGAACTGATGATACCAGGGACTGCCCACACTTATACAGGAAGCAGGAAGATGATGTCATGTGTGGCCGGTCCCTGGTACAAAACTGCTAGAAGAGCTGCCGTGTCACAGCGACCTTTGCTGGAAACTCCCAAAAGTAAAGACCTACTGCAAGAGACCACTACGTGGAAAATCTACAGTTACAGGTAAGTAACCCTCTCTTCTAGAGACACGGGTATGGTGCACTTATTCACACTTTAGCAGACTCCTAGCAGTTCTCCAGAAGCAGGGAGCAAAGCACACACCCCTACTCAGGGAACAGGGAGCGGAGAACTGAGGCCCCAAAACCAACATCCCGGCGTGTCTCAAGATCGATGTGGTAATGGGAGATGAAGGTGTGTGCTGACTTCCAGGTAGCAGTCCCACAAGGCAGCGGTATGTCTGATGGAATGAGCCCTTAGTCCAACAGGAGGCTCCCTACCAGCCAACCTACAGCAGAGGTCAATGCAGCAGACAATCCACCTGCCAACCATACGCTTAGCTGCAGGTCTGCCAGGTGTGGCTTCAGCAAAGGAGACAAAGAGCAGGTGAAACTCTGCCCGAACTCCAGCCATGCACTCCCTGTATTAATTGAGCACTCACCTCAGGTCAAACGTGTGGAGCCTGTGCTCAGCCTCCAAGGTTAGACTGGTTAAGTACACTGGGAGGTTAATCACCTCGTTAAGGTGAGACTCAAACAATCTTCGGGAGGAACTTCAGGTTGGGGCGGAGGACAACCTTGTCCCTGCGGAACACCAAGTAAGGAGACTCCACCGAGAGCACCAGGAGCTCACTGATCCTTCTGGCAGAGGTGACTGCCGCCAAGAAGGCAGTCTTCCATGACAGGTAAGTGATGTCACACCAGTGCATCGGTTCAAATGGCTTGCCCCGAGCACTGCCAGTACCAGCAACAGGTCCCAAGGTGGTGGTTCACGCACCAGTGGGGACAGGTGGGCAAGGCCTTTAAAGAGGCGCCCAGCCACCTTTTTCTGTGCCACGCTCCAGCTCATGCTCAGTATGCTGAAATGGCTGACAGGTGCACCTTGAGGGTCATCGACTGCAGACCCAACTGGGAGAGGGACCACATGTAATTCAGGATGCTAGCCATGTGGCAGGCCAGGGGATCTAGCTCCTTGCCCTGGCACCAAATGGAAAAATGCTTCCATTTGGAGGCATAGCACTGGCAAGTCAACTCTTTCCTAGAGGCCTAAACATCATGGAGGACCTAGTCGGACAGACCCAAAGCCTGGAACTCTAGCCGCACAGGAACCAGGCTGCTAGTTGCAGGAATTGAAGGTCCAGGTGTAAAACCTTCCCCTGATGGCAAGAGAGCAGGTCTGGGTGCAGAGGCAAGTGCCATGGAGGTCTGCTGCTGAGGCTGAGGAGATCTGAGCATCAGAACTGGCATGGCCAGTCCGGGGCCACCAAGATCATTCCCACCTTGTCCTTCCACACCTTGACCAACACCTTGTGGATCAGGGGAAGGGAGGGAAGGTGTACAAGAGGCCCAGGGTCCAGATCCTCACAAAAGCATCCCCCATCAGTGTTCTGCGCTATAAGGGTGGCAGGAACAGAACAGCCTTAGCTTTGTGTTCTCCCAGGAGGAGAACAGGTCGAGCAGGGGAGTGCCCAATGGGAGAACAGATGGTTCACCACCTCCTGGTGAAGAGACCACTTGTGAGATGTCTCATCTACTCGGAGAAGGACATTTCACCAGCTGGATGGAGGCTCCAGCCACATGAATCACCACGGCTTCCTAACACAACCGGAGGGAATGCATTCCACCCTGCCTGTTGAGGTAGTACATGGTCGCGGTGTTGTCTGTCTGGACCTACATGACCTGACCCCAAACAGATGAAGCGAAGACCATCAGAGCGAGATGCATCGCATGGAGCTCCAGCAGATTGATGTGGTACTGGAACTCCTTGGGGGTCCAGAGCCCGTGGTCTCTGTGGTCCCCCATGTGTACACCCCATCCCACCAGAGATGTGTTGGTCGTCATAGCTACCGTCCACTCTGGGTGGGTGAACAGGACTCCTTCTCACAGCTGCTCTGAGATATGCCACCACTGGATGGCATCCCACATCAGCTGTGTCACCATGACTGGCTGGTCCAGGTGACTAATGTGCTGAGACCAGTGGTGAGCCAGCTCCCACTGCAGGGGAAGCATCCGCCAGCAGGCCCACCAACCACACTGGTGCAGGATGCCATGTACCCCAGAGGCCAGAGGAAGTCCCAGGTAGAGCGTGAGTGCCCAACCTGAAATGATCGGGCAAAGGAGATAAGATCCATGCCCAGTCCCCTGGGAGTCATGGCCTTGGCCTGAAGGGAGTTGAGCTCTGCTCCAATGAAGTAATGACCTGCGAGGGGTGAAGTTCCGACTTGGCTGGGTTGATGAGAAGACCAAGGGCCGAGCAAGCCTGGGGGGGTCAGATCCCTAGACTGCTCCACGTCCTCCCGGGATGAACTGGCAACCAGACAGTTGTCCAGGTAAGGGTACACCCAGACTCCTCATCGTTGAAAGAATGCTATCACCACTGTAATGCATTTGGTGAAGACCCTGGGGGCTAAGAAGAGGTCCAACAGCATCACTCAGAATGCATAAAGCACTCTGTCTGCACAGAACCAAAGGAACTGTCAGTGGGACAGATGAACTGGGATGTGGAAGAAGATATCCTGGAGATGAAGAGAGCAGAGCCACATGCTCTGCTCCAGGGATGGTATGATCTGCTTCAGAGTGACCATCCGGAACTTGTGCTTCCTCAAGAACTGATCGAGATTGTTAAGATCTAGTATGGGGCGCCAGCCCTCCGTCTGTTTGGAGACCAGGAAATACCTGGACACGAAGCCTTGACTGGCCCTGGTGTCCAGCACATAGGACACAGCTCCTTTCTGAAGCAGCTGAGCGATGTCCTCCTGATGGGCGGACAGCATGTCTGGAGACACCAAGGCCTCCCATGGAGCACAGGCACGGTAGGGCGGGAAAGTCTTGAAGTGTAGAGTCAGACTCCAGCCCAACATGTTGAGCACCCATTTATCTGATGTGATGACAGACCAGACGTGCCAGAAATGTGAAGCAGACCCCCCACGAGAACCCAAAGCAGATGTGTCCTTGGATTTGACCGATGGGTCCCGATCGTCCAGACAACCTAGGAGCAGGCGAGAATGATGATCCTCCAAAGTGGGCAGGTGGAAAGTGTGGCAAATTCTGCAGGCCTAGGGATCATGTACATGGCCCTGGCAGTAAACACACATGGTGTACAGATCCATCTGGGACATCTTCTGTCCACAAGCACATTTCCAGAATCCTGGAGCAGACTTTGCGTTGTCCATGTCGATGGCAAGAAGAAAAGTCTGAAGACAAAGTTTTTATTGAAAATCTGAAGAAATAAAGCAAATGGCCTCTTCAGCGTAAGAGCAGTAAGGAGGGAACTTTCTTCCAGCAGAAAGGAAGATCTGACGTCATGGGGTGGTGCCAAGGGAGTTACACAGAAAGATTAAGAATTACGGTAGGTACGTAATTTTCATATCTTATCTTTGTCAATCTTCACCATTCATCACATTTGGTTGAGTGCCGAGCCTCCCCGAAGGGGGCCCTAGAACCTAAAGGACTAAGTCCCTTAGCACACAGTGGGGGAAAAACACTGAGGGGGAGAACCTTTATGGGCCTGGTGAGGCCCGAGACTGGAGACAGTGAGGCAGGGACCCCCAAGGGGGCAGCAGGCTGTCCCGACAGACGCCGCCTCACCCTACGGGAGAAAAGGTGGGTTCTCTAGTAGGCGGAGGAAATCACCCTACTCTGGGCCAAGGGTGACAACCGGGAAAGACGTAGCCATGCCGTCCGCCTACTGCAGATCGCTGTCCCTACGACCCTGGAAGTTACCTCGTTGGTGTCGTAAGATGCCCTCACTTGGTGCCTTGCTATCTCCAGGCCACGTGCACAGAATGCAATGGCTTATCTGGTTACCTTCGAATCAGGCAAAGAGGCTTGGAGTTGACCTAGCCTGGACCACAAGAACCTATCATAGGAAGCATAGTGGGCCTGATGAACTGAAATTGAAAGTAGCAACTGTGCCAAGTAGAAGGTCCTCCTCCCCCAGAAGTCAAAATCTGCAGAATCTTGATCTGGGGGCTGGTCACGGTGGATGGCGTGAAGCACATCGGGAGTGTCCAGTTGTGTCAGTCCTGACTGAGGATGAGGCGTACGACCTGGAGACTCTGGGGGGGCACAATACCTCTGGCTCAGATCCCTAGGGGCTGGGACTCCAGAAAAGGGCCTTTGCCAGAACCGCAATGACTCCTCCTGGAAAGGAGCAGACCAGGCGGGCACAACAATGGTGGCCGCACTGAAATCGCCTAGGAAGGCACGCGTTGAATGCTCCGGATTGTGCTGAGTGGGTGGGTTGACACGTAGGTCTTCAATCATCCTCACAAGGAAATGCTGATACTCAGTGAGATCAGCAGCAGGGGAGATGTGGATGGAGGGCTCCTCTCCCCCAGAAGAGGAGGATGAGGAAGCAGAAGACTTCAGAGATACAGAGGTTGGCTGCTCAGGGGGAGGGTGGAACACCCACTCATCCATGGCCCTGACATAAGTAAGGAAGTGAGCAGCTGTACCTCTGAATTATTCCCAGGAGAGAGGTTCTGTAGGACCATGAATGCCTGTGAGAGAAAAAGATGGCGACAGAGGAATGGGGGCTAAGTCCATAGCAGAAGGGGACCATCCTCTGTCCAGGCAAGAGAGCGCACCAGAAGCCTCGAGGGAAGGAGGAACTCTGGAAAGCCCAACAGCTGACAGCTGATCAACCACGCTGGAACTGCCTAGGCCATGCCCTGAAGAATCCCCCCTGTGAGGTGACCGTGCAAACTCAGAAGGACGGTCCCTTCCCTCCAAAGACCAGGGCCCTCTTGAGGAGACTAAGAAGGAAGGGTGGGGTCCGTGCTGCGACTCCTCCCCAAACCCGGGTGGGTCCCAGAAAAGGGTCACCGCATTGAACCCTGACCCCTCAGAGTCTGAAAGAGCCCTCCTCCTCACAAACACCAGCCTAAGCAGCTGACAACCCTGGTCAGCCCCCGAGGGGACCACCCAGGGCGTAGCACCGTCCTCCTCCCGAGGGCGCTTTGGTCAGCCCTATAGTTGGCCGATCAAGGCACACCACATGAGGGGGCAACCCAACTGAGGGGGCAGAAAGCCCTCCAAGCCCAGGCTGCAGGGCAATAGTGGCCTGAACCACCGCCTGCTGGTCAGCACCCCCTGACCCCAGACTCGTGGGCTACCACCCGCTACTCAGAGGGAGGCTAGTTCCGGTCAGCCAAAGTAACCACCAGGGTGTCCACATGGGCTGCCAACTCCAAAGAGTTGGACAGCTGGTCCGAACCAGACTCGGAGTCCACCTCCAAAGAGGTAGAGACCGAAGTCGGGTGCCAGACCGTACGCGGACACCTGCTCCTGTCTGGACCGAGAGAGGCACCTGTCTGGGTATCCACACCAGAGCCAGCACCGAATTCCCCCACAGCACTGCGAATGGTGCCCGAAGAGACGGCGCCAAGAGTAGCAGCAGAACTAGAGTCGATGTCTGCCACGTCACCGTCCCACCCCACGGCGTCGCGAATGGCACCGGAGTCAAGGATGGCGCCAACAGCAACACTGACAGCTCCCTCAGCACTGTGAGCCACACCGAAAGCAACACCTCCCATGGCACCATGTCCTCGCCCAGTGCCATGAGCGGCGCAGGAGCCAGACACAGCGCAATCCCCAGTTCCCGGCGCCAAGATGAGAAACAGTTGAAGACAGTGCCGTAGAACTTCCCACAGTGTCGCCAGTGCTATTGGCACTGCGAACGGCATCGACAGCAGAGACGGCGCCGAGCAGTGGTTCGGCGTCAACCATGGCGCCATCAGGACCCACAGCACCGCAAATAGCACTGAGGCCCAAAACGGAACTGGATAGCATCGAGGACGGTGCTGACCCAGGCTTTACAGCCCAAGGAAACAACACCGGGGGAGCCTTCACCCCTGAAGGGGCAATTGCCAGAGCGGTGCCTCCCGCCCGCTCCCCAGGGGAAACGGACTGGGTCTCCTGCACCACGGTGACGTTACAAGAAGTGGAAGCCCCCCCTTCATACAGAACCAGGCGGGGACCTGGAGGAAAGGCCGAGAGACCGCGGCTTGGCCAGACGAGTGCGTGCCTGTCCCCAGAAGTCGGCAGAGCTCATTCAACTTTCCACGTGCACTGTTCCAGGACACGACAGTCCATAGAGAAACAGGCATTGCATGAATCCATGTCGTGAAGTGGGCCAAGGCACGTAAGACAACAATCATGCTGGTCGGTAACGGAGTACTTGCGGCCGCACGGGCACCGACACATAGGAGGTCGCCCCACTTTCAGCGACTTTCTGCCCTCCGACCTAGACATGATCGGCAGAAAAACAATGCAAAAAACAGACTCAGCATCACTGAAAATAATAAAGGAACAGTCTTACCAAACAGTAGCGTTGAGTAGGGCGAAATGGAACTGGCAGGTAGAACTCAGCGTTGAAGGATACGAAGACTAGGCCAGACGGAGTTGCTTGGAGCTCCTCACAAGGTGCAACCTCTAAGGTGGGAGACGAAGAACTGGTGGGAGGGCGGGGTCAACACCTAATGGCCATCCCACAAGCGTCATGCTGTGCGTCGGCTTTGAGGGTGGCGCTGTCGATGCATCGACTCCGTCCATCCAAAAAAAATAAATAAAAGAGCTCCCGCGGGGTCATGACCTCCGGCCACATACCCAAATGTGATGAATGGTGAAGACTTGACACAGGTAAGATCTTCAGTTCCGTGCTGGCTACCAGCTCGCAGAGCATGGCTCTGAGGGAGAACCGAGGAGATTAGTGGTGCCCTCTCTGTGTGAGTGGTATATACAAAATTGCTCTCTCCGAGAAGGTGGGCGGGTACGTAACTGCTGCAAGAGATCCTCTTGATGATCTACTGTTATGGTAAGTACAAAACTGTACTATCTTCCTCGAGGGTATCTCTTCCAGCAGGTACTACTTTTGGGATGATTCCCAAGCAGTCTTTGTAAGGATGGAAGGTTGTTATGAAAGGAGCCCTTGTAGGACGGCATGGCCAAAAGAGGTCCGGTGCCAAGAGTCAACGCCTATACTGTAATGTTTTGTAAATATATGAATAGTGGACCAGGTAGCCGCATCACATATGTCTGAGACAGATACTCCTCGGAAGATGGCGGCTGAGGTGGAGAGGGCTCTAGTACAGTGGGCATGTATATTGACCGGTAGTGGTTTGTGTGCTTAAGCATAACAGTACATGATGCAATGTGCCAGCCAGTTTGACAGTGTTTGCTTAGTTACTGGTAATAACTCTTTTTGGGTGGGGGGCAAAGGCCACAAAGAGCTGGTCTTACCTTCTAGTGGGTTTGGATCTAGTAATATAAATCTTTACAATATGGTGTACGTCCAAGGTATGCAGTAATTGTTCTCTGGTACTGGTATGGTTGGGGGAAAAGACTGGCAGATTTATCAACTGGTTTAAAGTAAATTCTTAGACCACTTTTGGGAGAAAGTCCTGATTGGTAAGCAGTGGGTCCCTGTCTTTATGAAAAATCAGTAAGGTTCATCACACATAAGAGCCTGCAGTTCTGAAATGCAGTGAGCTGAGGTGCTGGCTACCAGGAATAATGTTTTCCATGATAGGTAGTGCATATCTGAGGATTCAGCTGGTTAGAATGGCTCTGTGGTAAGCTGTTCAATTATAAAGTTGAGGTGCCAAGGTGGGACTGGTCTGCAGATAGGAGGTTACATATGCAGAATCCCTTTCAGAAACATTCTTGTGAGGTCCATCTGTGCTATTGTTCCATTCCCGATTGGATCGTGGAAGGCGGCGATGGCTGCCACATGAAGCTTGACAGAACAGTATCCCAGATTTTGTGTAGACAATTCGGTGAGGTACTCTAGCATCTCTGGAAGGGGGCATGAAAAGGGGTCGACTGACTCTTTTGGCGGCCCAGTGGGTGAAGCGTTTCCACTTATCTTGATAACACTTCCTTGTGGAAGGGTTTTTTTGCTGCCAGTAGGACTTGGGCCACTGTTTCAGAAAGCATTATGTCTCCTTATGAAGATGTGTTTAGGAGCCAGGCATGTAGGTGTAGTGATCATAGGTTGGGGTGGAGAATGGCACCTTGCTGTTGGGTCAGCAGGTCTGGTGACAGAGATAGGGGGAATGGGATTCCCTGATTGCTAATTGTTGTAGCAAGGGAAACCATATTTGTCTGGGCCAGAAGGGTGCAATCACAATCATTGTCACTGGTTCTCTTTGCAGCTTGAGCAGGACTCTTTGGAGAAGTGGGACCGGGGGGGAGGCGTATAAGAATTTCCCCATCCACACAAAGGGCAGATCACTTACATATGACCCCTCTCAACTGGAACAATGGAACAAAATTGAGGTAACCTGTGGTTTATCGGACAGGCAAAGAGGCCACCTCCGGGGTGCCCCATTGTTGGAATATGCTTTGTAGAAGAGATGACTTGATGGTCCATTCATGGCCTTGTGAGTACCTGCTTAGGTGGTCTGCTAGGACATTTTGTACACCTGGTACATGAACTGCTATAAGGGTTAGGTTTTGATGAATGGCGATGTGCCAGACCTGGGATGCCTCACGACACAGAAAATTGGGATCTGGTACCCACTTGCCTGTTGATGAAACAGACCACCACTGTGTTGTCTTGACTGTAAGAGACCTGGTGATAGGTATGGTTGAAACGTTTTGAGTGAGACTGTTATTGCTCTCATTTCTAAGGTGCTGATATGCGTTTTTGATGTGGCTGTGTCCCATTTGCCTTGGGTTGGACATTGCTGATCCAGATGGGCACCCCAACCTGAGGGTGATGCATCTGTGGTCAAGGTTTGGATGGGTAGTGGCATTTGGAAGGGCATTCCTTTGTCCAGACTGGATTTGTCCACCCACCATTTCAGCGCTTTGCTTATTGCGGGGCTGACCCGGATCTGGTCCTCTAATGTGAATGTATGTTGGTGCCACTGTTGTCTGAAGGCCCACTGGATCAGCCTCAGGTGGAACCAAGCATGAGGAATGGTAGAAATGACTGCGGCCATATGGCCCAAGATTTTTAGAAGTTGTCTTGTGACAACAGGGACTGAGCTGCACTCATTCGCGAAAGATATAAGGGTTTGACATCTGTTGTCTGGCAGGAAAGCTTTCCCTGCTGTCATGTCCAGAATGGCCCCAATATATTGGAGTCTTTGTGATGGGTCTATCTGGGACTTGGGTAGATTCACTGTTATGCCCAACTGTTCGAAGAGCTGCAAGGTCGCAATCAGGGGACTGGATCAGGTCTTCTCTGGTGGAGACTTTCATCAGCCAGTCATCTAGATGGGAAAGACAAAGTAGCATCTCCTTTTTAGGGCAGTAGCCACCACCACTAGGCATTTTGTGAATATCTTGGGTGCTGATGAGAGGCCAAATGGCAGTGCCCTGAACTGATAGTGTTCTCCCAACAGTCTGAAACGCAGGTACTTGCGATGTGCTGGGTGAATCAGAATATGAAGGTACGCATCCTTCATATCCTGAGCACAAAGCCAGACCCCTTGGTGTAACAGGGGGAAGATGGTGGTTAATGTTACCATACGAAAACATTTTTATTGGATACATTTGTCTAGGTTGTGTAAGTTCAGTACCGGACGCAAATCCCCTGTCTTTTTTGGAATTAGGAAAAAGTGGGAGTAGAAACCCTGATCTTGTTGTGCTGTGGGAACAGGTTGGATTGCCTTTTTCAGCTTTAGTGCTTGCAACTCTTCCAATAGGATGGGGATGTGGTTATCTGGGTAGGAGATGTGTGGTGGTGGTGTGCTGATGGGCACTCTGTCAGCTCAAATGTGTGACCTGACCGTATAATTAGTAACACCCACTCGTACGCCTTTATTGTTGTCCAGGCCACTAGATGGTGTGAAAATCGACCTCCCACAGCCTCCATGGCCCGCCGAGGAGAGCTGGGGTCAAGTCAGTTTGATATGGCGGAGCCACCCCTGTAGTGGGTGTGGAACAACCACCATGAGAGGCCACAGAGGTAGGTCTGCTTGATGACTGAGACTGTTGCTTACCTCTGTAGAACTGTCTGCCTGTACCTCTTTGGTGTCCTGTTCAACAAAATTGGTAAGGCTGCGAATATCTTTGTTGTCCTGAGGTCTGGGAAGTATGGTACATACCATACAACGACTCTAGAGTACGGCCAGAGACTTGCAGGTCATCTAAAATGGTTTGTGTGGTTGAACCAAATAGTTTTTCCTGATTGAAAGGCACATTTAGTATCTTTTGCTGGACGTCCGGGGTGAAGCCCGAAACTCTGAGCCATCTCAGATTGATGTCTATGGCAGAGGATCTGGTTGACGTATCTGCCATATCATAGGCTGCCCTCAGCAAGTGGCATTAGAGACTGGTGCCAGTGTTAAAAGTGTCCAATGGTTTATTCTTTTCTTCGGACTGAGGTAGTTTGTTTGCTAACTCAGCCACAGCTGCCCAAAGGGTTTTCTGATATGCTAACTTATGGCCCATTTAATTTATGGCCCTTATATTGAGTGTAGCCCCTTGATAAACTTTCTTCCCCATGTGGTCCGGACGTCTGGACTCCTTATTAGGAGGTAGGAAGCTAAGATGTTTGGGCTTTTTGGTCCTATCATGGGCTGCGTTGATCACCACTAAATCTGCTTGTGGTGTTACCGCAAAATATGAATGGTTAAATGGTGCTTGGTAAAGGCAGTCGGCCTTTCTAGGTGCCGCAGGAACATCTGCAGGTTTGTTCCAGGTGGTCAATATTGCATCTTGCTAAGAATGAATTAGCGGTGGGACTATTATGGCTGGGTATTCTGGGAGTTTCAGGTAGTTCTCTAAGTTTTGTCGCTGTCTGTCTGGTTCCATTGTGGTAAAACCCATTGCCTTCTGGATTTGAGCCATAATTTCTAAGAAGGTTGAGTTGTCGGGGGGCGAGACTGTCGTAAGGCTGTCATGGTCCACTTCAAGGGAGGATATAGTGGAATTAGTAGACAGGGGTCTCAATCTGTCCTACAGACTCCTCTTCTAAGGACTGGTAAGATGGAGAATGTGATGGGTCTCCTATGGGGACACAGGTGGCCTTTGGACAAAAACATTTGAGTGGAGGAGAAGGGGATGAGGAAGGTGTTGGTCTGGCTGCTTTTATTTGCTGTGAGGGCTGTAGGCCCTGCATGACTTGCAGCGTGATCTGTACGTCTGTGGACACATCCATAGAAGGAGTAGTGGCCATGTGTTGCGGAGGTGTACCCTGAGGTGGAGGCACTGTGACCTGAGAACTAAGGGGTATAATGGAGGAGATGGGGCGTGGCTGTGGGAGCAGCTGGGCCACTGGCAGGGATTGGCCCAATCCTCTGGCATCCATATACGGTCCTCTGTGTGTTGTCACTTGGGTAGGTGGTGGCAATTTTTGGTAAGACAGTAAGGGAGAATCCCTTCTCCTTGATAACATAACCCTGCCCCATCGACAGTATCGTTGAGGGAGACTGAAAGGGTGAGGTGTCCGAGTGGTGGAATGAAGGCGTCGACAGTGAGGCAGAACAATCCTTTCCTGAGGAGTGCTGTGCTGTCGACGAACAGCTTAGAGCTGTAGATGTGACTGGTGAAGTCACTACAGCTAGGGCAACACTGAGTGTCTTCGACGAGAGGACTGGCAGAGGCATCATCGGCGAGGGTTTAGTTCTTTCGGTAGAAGTTTTTGAAACCACTGTTGATGGCCCACAGGACAACGCCGTCAACGAGTGGGACCTCTTGCTGTCAGAAAATGCTTTTTTTTGTCTCCATGCTTATGTTTAGAGCTATGTTTTGAGGTCTAGAAACTTTGAGAAGATGAAGATGAAGCATGGGGGAAAGACCCCTTCTTGAGAAGAGCAAGTTTCTGCTCCATGAGATAAGACTCGATCTCTTGGAGTCTCCGTCGACGAGTTGCCTGGTTGAAATCTCTGCAGATGGAGCAGTCGAGGATGTTGTGGACGGCCCCCAAACACCATATGCAAACTGGATACTTGTCGTAACAGCATATTTTTCTGCCACAAGGGTACTTTCTAAATAGTGATTCCAATTTTTTTTAGACATTCGGAAAAAGAAGTGTTAAAAGGCAACGGCAAGCCATTCAGTGTGTTCCTTTCACTCGTCGATGTCGCCAAGGCACTGAAGCTGGACAGCTGGCGTGCTGCGAGCTGGCAGATGGTGGGATTAAAACTGAGAATACTGGGGGCTGTCCACTTCTTTTATACCTGCAAGGAGTGATGACATCACGAGTGGGTGGCCCCCACTATGCACTGCTGGAGAAAGTGACAGTCTGGAAGAGCACCCTCTGGTGGGCTTCCAAAAGTAGTAGTACCTGCTGCAAGAGATATTCCAGAGGAAGACCTTGAGTTTCAGGCACCAGGCCTGGTACTGCTCTTTCTGGGACTGCTGCCAGGAAAGGCAACCCCCTCCTCTTCCCCTGGATTCATTAATGTCTGAGATGTCTGTGAAAGAGTACTTGGCCCTTTTCTGGAGAGTACAGCACATCCAACCTAAATGCCAAATGTTTTTGAGCTGGACTCGTGCTCTTCTTCAAGGCACGGTGGTGGTAACACCACCCTTAAGAATGGAGAAGCAGTTGCTGGAAGCATCTGGCTTGCATAGACCAGCAAGGGCATCACTGACAGCTGCCAGGTGACCGAAGTTCCAGTGGGTAGAATCCTGTGCCACCCAGCAATGACGCACTGTTGCCAGAGGAGCTCCTCATAGCACCAGTGCATCTTCCGGTGGTGCCTCTCTTCACCTGAGGATGAGGAGATCGAAAAGCATCAATGACGACGCCTCCAGGTCGATTGGGATCGAGAACAGGAACAAGGACAGCCTTCCAGATGGTCATGGTTGATTCCATGCCTCGCCACATTCAGCAAGAGAGGCTCTGAATGCTGAACCACCAGTGGAGGTGGCTCTCGAAGTGATCCAGTCAGGACACTGACTGGGCCCCGTCCTCCTGCATGAGGACTAGGAGCGCCGGGGTTTGGGAGATCAAATCCTTGATCTTGTCTGACAGTTGATCAACAGACTTAAGGAAAATCTCCATGGCCTGCTCAACCCGGGGTCTGAGGTCAATATACCTGATGGTGATACTAAGGAGCTGTCGACATTGCCCTTAACAAAGGAAGTCTCCACCACTGAGAGGTCGGGGGAGTTGAGGGAGCAAAAGGATCATGATCCCACAATCAGTGCTGATGGCTCTTGTGGTAGGAAGAAATAGGCTGTTGGTTAACTAAGATCTGCAGCTTATCCAGTAAGTAGGGAAATGGGCAGACTAGGTGGGCCAAGCGGTCCTTATCTTCTGTCAAAGTCTATATTTCTATGTTTGTGCTTCTTGCCATGGTGGGCAGGGCTCTCCCCCAAGGTCTGGAGAGCCATGCACATTTTCTGGAATTCCTCCGAGAATGACACTCAGATGCTGGCCCCATCCAGAAGCAGTGCCAAGACTAAGTAGGTACCTACCACAGCAGCCACTGCTTCCTCCTCAAAGACAGCAAGCTGCAATACTGACCCGGCAGAGGCCTGCTTGCAGCCTCTTCGAATGCCACGCCGAAGGCTGGCCGAGGGTGAGCCGATGTGTCCTGTCTTCCAATGAGTCAGGAAGCATCGAAAGGCAAAGGCCGTACCTGGCCATGTTGTGCTGCCTGCCCAGGCAGTACAGGCATGTGCTATGCAGGTCAGTGACCAATATCTTCTGCCAGCACCGCACACAAAACTTAAATCCCGGCTTCTGTGGCTCCATCATCGATCATGAGGGGGAGTCAAATGACCAAGAAGTTTGCTGAATATTTTGAAAAAACGAGGTTGCCAATGGTGCAATACCCAAAGCAGGAGATACTAGGGAGGTGACCTGTTCTTCCAGCAGAAAGAAAGATCTGACATCACAGGGTGAAGTCGGGGGGATATATTGCCCCAGTGGTGGGAGAAGCTTAGCTTAAAGATGTCCGACTGAAAGCCTGTTGCAGTGGAACTGCCAAAGTGTGGATAGTGAATTGTATCCATGCATCTAGAAGTTGTGTATTTCAGTGCTGGGATTCAAATAATAACTAATACTGTATACAGAATGTGTTTGGTGGGGGGTGGCTGAGGATTACTGAAGCAGAAGGAGGGGCCAGCAGATACCAAGGATACTTATTTATGAAAGATTCGGGTGAGGGTGGACCACTGGATGCCAGGGATATTTATTTACATGAGATTCAGGGATCTGGTGGGGGGCACTACACAGCAGGGATGTTTTATACACTGTTTTGTGGATTGAGTGAGGGAAGGGAGACCACGAAACATCAAGAATATGTTTTATACAATGTTTTGAGAATCAGCTGAGGGGACCAGTAGATGCAGGGATATGTTTTACACAATGTTTCAGGGATCAGGTGGGGGAAAGGGGACCGCTAGACATCAGGGATATGTTTTATACAATGCTTTAGGGTCAGGCAGGGTGACAGAACCAGCAGATGCCTGAAATATGTTTTACACAATGTTTCAGTGATCAGGTGAGGGAAGGGGGGCTTCTAGACATCAGGGATACATTTTATACAGTGTTTTAGGGTCGGGTTGAGGGTTAGGGAACCACTAGATGCCTGAAATATGTTTTACACAGTGTTTCAGAATCAGGTGAAGGAGGGGGGACCACTAGACAACAGGGTGAAAGCTGACATAGTGTTTGGGGGATCAGATGAGGGATGGGGACCACTGGATGCCAGGGAAGCTTTTTCTACTGGGGGGTAATGGAGCACAAGCACCCTCCACAAATCCCCGTGGGGAGTGGTCTCCGGTGATGGTGACTGAGACTTTGTGCTTCTTTAAAAGGTACTTTTCCCTCGTGGTAAGCAGTATTGATCCGGCAGGCTACTAGCACAAGCAAAACTCTTCCATCATCCTGGTGTGCACATGGTGAAGAGATGCCATTTCATCACCATGTATGCCAGGGGTGCCCCCACACTGCAGCACAAACAACTCTGCATCAGTGCACAGTGAGGCTTCCTTTATAGATAATGTAGTGGGAACATAGATATACCCAATTGTGCATGTGCAAATAATGTCTGCACTGGGCCAAAGGCATCCATCATTCTGCCTGTGGTCTCATGACTATCAGTCTGCTGATATTTCCTTTGCGTCATCAAGCTAACACAGCAGTGAATGCAGTTCCTGTTATCTGGTGGTCAGCTCTCATTAGTTCTGTAAAGCAAGAGACGACAAGTGAAGACGGTTGCCTAAACATTCCTCTACCATGACTGCCTGGCTGGAGAAGGGGCCCTGATGTGCAGACAGTGGGAAGAAAGAGCCTGATTGAAAAACAAACATCTGTATATATGTTAAATAAAACCGTTTTTACCTCCACTTTGTATAGCAACTGGAAGTTACTTGGTGCCTGTGATGCATTCTGTACTGCCTGGGCCAGCGCAACAGCTCCTTTTCCTCCCTCAGCCCAGTGAGTACACTTCACAGCATCAAAGGCTCCGACTTCTTTGGCAAAACGGCAAACCAACATCAGTTCAGCTTCTGTGTCTGTTCTGCATGGAGAGACAACAAAAAATGTGGACAAAATCAAATGTATTCTTCATTTTTTCACTGTGAATTAATCTCTGAAAAACATCAGTTAGCTCCCAATGTATTTTGGAAGACATGCATCTGACTAACGCTAATAAAAAGCACAAATCAATTATTTATAAATTGGGGTCTGCCAAGGTGCTAATGGGCATTAAATTACATGGGGACATAAATACTGAATCTCCTTCAGCTGAAAGTCAGTCGAATCCCCACAGTAAATTGAACAATTTTAACAGAACAGCAAGCAAAACTGAAAAATGTATCAAATAGTTCAGTTAGGGTATGACTGCACCTCAGACTAAGCAGTGCCCCAGTCAAAAAAGATGCAAATATAACCCTTAGGTAGTGCTATCCCAAGGGCTACTACCCCTGCCTGCTTGGCTAGTAGCAGGTTAAGGGGCCTGAGTTCTGAAACGGGTGCCTCCACCCGGAGGTCAGGGTTGGCAGTGGTCAAGCTAACCTGGGCACAGCCATCTGGGACACTGTAAACCCCAGCTTTCCCCTCTAGTGGCCTGAACACTGTACAATAATCACTTTCACAATACCCCTGGTACACCACACAAGTACCCACACTGTTTGCACTTACCACCAGGGCTGGTTCCTCTGGCTCAACCCTGGGGACCCCTGTAAAACAAGGTTAAGCACAGCAAATAGCAACAGTACAGTACTTTGAGCACAAACTGGAACCACAGTCAGATTACATGCAGAAAAAGTTAAATCTGATTTATTCAGGGGACTTGAACAAGGGAGGGGCAAAATCAGGTTAATTAGCTTAAAGGTTATATCAATCAAGCAGTTATGCATGCGCTTTGAGTCCCCCCACACAGTCCACCTCTGGGTATCCAGATAGCGAAGAGATGGGCTAGCCAGGACAGTTGCCCGGGGTTGCAGCTGGTTGGGGTCCTGTGATGGAAAACACAACATGCAGAGTACACAATATTTGTAATCCGGAGCCTGAGGGCTCAGTTCATAAAGGAAACGAAACAACAAGACAATCAGATGACACACTCAGATTAAGCTGTTGTTGTAGGGAGCTACCCTGGTATTTACTCACAATACCCAAGACTGGACACAGGCTGGACGAAAATTGAGACTGCAGGTGGTTGATCTGGAATGCCAGGAGAAGCAGGGCCCACACAAGTCGCAGAGGCGTCGTTCCTGTTCAAGCATGGAGCAGGGGGCTGATGCCCAGGCAGGTCTCTCGTCGATGGCTTCTCTGTGCACTGGGTAGTCTGGCTGGGCCAGTCTGGCAAGCCCAGAACGCATGGAGACATGTTTGGAAGCAGTCCGTTTTGGGTTGGATACAGCTTCCAGCAAGCAGAACACAGTTCATACAGTGGGGAACTAACTCACAACCCACTAGCAGCTCATAGCACATTTACATGTACGGGAATTCTACTGTACCGGGCAAAGTGCTCCCTGGGCACAATCGCAAAGTCTCTGCACACACCGAGAGCTTAGGGGTAGCTGGAACTCCTGACAGGCCGATCGCATTCGGCAAAAAATATCCTGTCTTCTCCAGGTTGAGCCTGGCCCACTTCAGTAGCTTACTTTAGCCACACAAACTTGGATTTAGTCCAAAATAATTCTCTTCTCTCTTCTCTCTTTCTCAGGAGCAGCAGGCAGACATGGAGGCCAAACTCTCAGCCTTATCATAGTTCTCTCATGCGAATCCACTCAGGATTACTCTCAGAGTCACTTCAGCTCCTTCTTGCTCAGCTTCCAGCTTAGTTCTAACTGAAAACTGCCAGCAGCCCGGGACTTCCCCAAGATCCAAAAGATTTGGTTGGCTGATTTGGCTGTCAGTCAAAGCAAGAGCTCCCCCTTCAGTTGTAAAAAAGGCGCAAAAAAACTCCAAACTAAAGTTCCTACAGATTTTGAATTCAGACAGCTCCTGCAGTCCAGCTACATTTTAAGTCCCACCAGTACTATTTGGTCCAATTTGCAGTCCAGGACTAAGATAGTGGAGACAAACAAAACAGTTCTTGCTAAAAAGAAAGCAGGTTAGACAAACTGCATTATCATTATCACTCTAAATGATTTTCAGTAAATAGTTACATCTTTCAAAAGATCTCCCTCTCAGATTACTTAAGCTGCAATTAGGCAGCTCTTAAAGAGACAGTACACAGAGGCTATACAAGCTCTGGTAATCACATTTAAACTGCTAAAATGCAGGACACCAGCCTGGCAGTGAGCATTTAGGCAAGCTCAAGGAAGACTTTTTGGGAACCCCCATTTGTGGGGGGAGGGTTACACCCTTCCCTGCCTGGGAAAACATGATGTCCGCGTCAAGTCTGTACCATCATAACATTGAAAATGCAACATATACAATATATTTATACCATTAGCATGCTATACAAGTACTATCTGATTCATCAATTGGCATAACTTGTCACTTTACTATACATTTCAATGTACTCCACTATATCATTTCCATTCTGACAACACATTATGCATATTTCACACAGGTAAATTGAACATTACTATACAGAATCATGTAATAACTTCTTTTACTCTAAACAGTGCAAGAGGGAGACCTTCTCTATCAGCTATCTTGGGGCTAGATGGGGCAGGGGCACCATGGTGAGAGGGCAGGACAAGTAACCTGGAATGGGCTATCAAGCTCAATTTGGGCAGTGAGCTCTGAGAGACAAACACCTTTGTGGACTACATTGAGAGGCAGATCCACTGGCCTCCCAGGGGAATCGTAACTGAAGTGCACCACTGGCTTGACAGCTCGGCCAGTCTTTCTGGGGTGAACAACTACAGTCTCTGTACTTTCAGCAATGGTCTTGGAGCTTTCATCACTTGTGAAGGGTGCCTCTGCATGAAGGGAAATGTCCAAGCTGGGAGCACTGTCAGCCCCTTGCTCTGTAGTCTCTGTTTCTACAACATTGGCTCATTTTGAAGACACTCTGGCACTGAAGGAGGGTTTTCAGCACTCTCATAGTGTTCCTCAAGTTCTGGCATGTCACCAGAAAGACTCATACCATCAGCCTCTCCTTCGGGCAAATCATACAGTTCCACTATACACAAAGACTCAGCATCCTCAGACGTGATACTTTGTACTTCACCTTCAGGGAGCATTGGCTCCAAGGATGATGCCGGGGCGTTAGGCAGTCCAGAAGGCCCAGCTTCATCCCCATAATTTAACATAGGATTTCCACGAAACAACTGACTCAGTTCATATGAGGGGTAATAGGCATTATCACACTCACTGTCATCAGAGTTAGACTGGCAGTCACTATCATTCTGGGCCTGCTGCGGGGGAGCTCTCTCGGTCTTTAATAGCTGTCTAAAAGAAATCCAGATATGGATGAATTCTAGCTGGCTGAGGTTGAACTCTGATAAGACTGAGGTACTGGTTGTGGACCCGGGTCGACAGATAGTGGGGTTGGGTGATGGTGCGTCTTCCGGAATTTTTCTTGGAGGCATTTCCCTCCCGACCTCTGAACAGGTGCGGAACCTGGGGGTAGTTCTTGACGATGGGCTGACACTGCACTCGCAGGTGTCAGCAGTCGTCAAGACTTCCTTTTATCATCTTAGGAACATCGCCAGGATTCGGCATCTTGTTCCGT
This sequence comes from Neoceratodus forsteri, assembly GCA_016271365.2. Lineage (NCBI taxonomy): Eukaryota > Metazoa > Chordata > Ceratodontiformes > Ceratodontidae > Neoceratodus > Neoceratodus forsteri. The sequence continues at coordinate 691,085,519 of CM028134.1, forward strand.
CTGCCAACGATAGTCCATGCCTTCGTGTCCTCACGCCTGGATTATTGCAACTCCCTTTCCCTAGGGCTTTCTGGGGTTGAAATCCGTCGCCTGCAGCTAGTGCAGAACACTGCAGCCCGGCTTTTGACTGGTTCTGGTAGGTCCTGTCACATTACTCTGGTGCTGTGCGAACTGCACTGGCTGCCAATTCGGTGGCGGATCACCTTTAAAGTCGGATTGCTGACTTTCAAAGCCCTACACGATCTGGGACCAGTCTATCTGAAAGAACTTCTGGTTCCCTATCGCCCTAATCAATGATTCCGCTCGGCCAACGAGGGGTTGCTAGAGGTTCCAAGGGTGAATTTGAAATCTTCGGGAGCTCGGGCTTTTGCGTATGTGGCCCCTACCCTTTGGAATTCTCCACCCCGTCGGTTGCAGGAGTGCACTTCTGTGGAGGCCTTTAAGAGAGGTTTGAAGACTTTTTTATGGAAAACTGCATTTTTAGAATACTGACTGTAAAAATTGTTTTGATAAAGTTGTATTTTTTAATGATTTGTATTGTTTTCATCTGTATATATGTACGGCACCTTGGCAATTGAAAGGCGCCCTATAAATAAAATTATTATTATTATTAAGTCTTAAATTGGCAACCACGGGGGCAGGCTGACTCTGTTTCTTTCTTGCAGCAGCACGAGTCACTGGTCCAGGGGAATTAATCTCGGCGGGTTCAGCCTCAATCATAACCGGACCAATAGGTAGCAAGTGGTTACGATGCATGGTCTTGACAGCTTTGGAGTTATTCTCTGGGCACACTTTGTACACTGGCAAATCATCCAACTTTCCAACTATGACATGGGGAAGATGGTGCCATCGATCAGCAATTTTGTGTTTACCATGCAATCCTAAATTTCGCAACACACGGTCTCCAGGCCTAAGCTCTTGAGCCTTTACTTTTCTATCATGTCTCTCTTTATTGGCTAGATTTCTTTTGGTGGCCACTTTCAGGGCCAGTTGATAGGCATGGTTCAATTTAGCTTTCAGTTTTTGTACATATTGCAGGTAATCTTCGGCTCAGACCCCATCGGGAGAAACCCCAAAACAGACATCAACAGCCAGTCGGGCCTCTCTCCCGAACATGAGGTGGTAGGGAGAGAATCCGGTAGCACCATTCTTCATGCAATTGTATGCATGTACCAAGGTGCTAATCTGCTGGCTCCATTTATGCTTATCTTTTGGGTGGAGGGTGCCTAGCATGTCTAGCATGGTGCGGTTAAAGAGTTCTGGTTGAGGATCCCCCTGCGGGTGATAAGAGGTGGTTCTTGACTTTCACACCCCCCATAGAGAGAGCATTTCTTTGATTAGCCAACTCAAAGTCCCGCCCTGATCAGAGTGAATTCGCTGAGGGCACCATAGTGGACAAAGAAACTTTCCACTAGCACCTTGGCCATGGTAGATGCTTTTTGATCTTTGGTGGGAAAAGCTTGAGCATACCGTGTGAAATGGTCCGTAACCATTAACACATTGTCAATGTTTCACTGATCAGGCTCTAAACTCAAGAAGTCTATGCAGACTAGTTCCATTGGGGTGCTGCTAGTAATGTTGACAAGTGGGGCAGCCCTCTAAGGCAGGGTGTTTCTCTGCAGGCAGCGACTACAAGTCCTTACATGGTGCTCAAAATCGGCCCCCATCTTGGGCCAGTAGAATCGAGATCATACTAGGTCAAGAGTCCGGTCCATACCAAGGTGGCCCATATGATTGTGGAGGGACCTCAGTACCAAATCTTTGAAGGCTGTGGACAGGACCAATTGTTGCTTGTCTATTTGGCCACAGTCTCTCTCTATACAACAACTGATTAAGCAGCTTCAACCTGGGGCCTTCTTTAAACAACAAAGCAGTTCGCAGATCAGAGGAACGCAATTTGGACACATCCTTTCCTGCACGAAGGGTGTCAAGTGCTGCCTGAATCATAGGATCTCGAGATTGAGCCCACTGAATGCTGTCATTGTCAAACTGAGGTAGTGCACTAATATCTAGAGCAGAAAAGTGGCTATACGCAGCCGGTATGCAGGTGTCAGAGGGACCAAAGCAATCTGCCAAGCAGTCCACTGTGTCCATAGACATCTGTTCATTTCTATCAAACTTTTGGCACAATGCTCTGATGTCAGGTTCAGACAGCCTGACCCAATTGCTCTTGAAAATGGGCCTCCGGGATAGGGCGTCAGCATCAATATGATTCAGGCCCAGTCTGTATTCGACAGCATAATCATATGTTGACAATGCAGAAAGCCACCGGTGCCCCGTGGCGTCTAACTTAGCTGAAGTCTGTACATAGGTCAATGGGTTATTGTCAGTCCTCACCAATATTTTTGCCCCACAGAGGTAATCATGAAACTGGTCGACAAAGGCCCATTTTAAACGCAAGGAACTCCAACTTGTGCACAGGGTAGTTTCGCTCTGACAGGGTCAAGCTCCTACTGGCGAATGCCACTGGTCTCAAACCATCCTCATGGTCTTGCTACAGTACAGCTCCTAGACCCTGCAGACTGGCGTCAGTATGCAGCACACAGGGTTTGGTGGGATCAGCATAAGCGAGGATGGGGGCATGGGTGAGCTGGTATATGACTTTGTGGAAAGCTGCTTCACAGTCAGGCATCCAACAGGACCCGAAAAGTTCACCTGGGTGGAAATATGCTTTGTCTGGTTCTTTGACGACCCCTTTTTTGTATTTTCGATTGGTAGGAGGGTAACCCTGGGTAAGATTCAAGAGTGGCCCGAATCACTTTAGAATAGTCCTTTATGAACTGGCTGTAGTAGCCACAGAATCCCAGGAAACATTGTAGTTCTTTCAAATTGTGGGGCTGGGGCCAAGTAGTCAAGGCTTCAACTTTACTAGGATCAGTCTCTATCCCCTCTGTAGACACTATGTGCCCCACATACTTCACAGAGGTTTGGAAAAACTGGCACTTGTCCATGGACAGCTTGAGGCCGAAATCTTCCAGTCAGTCTAGTACCTTGAACAATCGACTCTCATGTTCCTCTAGGGAGCTCCCAAACACAATGACATCATCCAAACACACCAGGCATTCCAGCAAATTCATGCCTCCCACTGCTCATTCCATCAGTCGCTGGAAGGTGGCTGGGGCGCCCGATATCCCCTGTGGCATTCTCAGGAATTCATAGAACCCCAAAGAACAGATGAAGGCTGTCTTCTCACGGTCCTCCAGAGCCATCGGAATCTGGTAATATCCACTGCGAAGATCCAACACCGAGAACCATTTGCTCCCATTCAAACAATCCAGAGCATCTTGTATACGGGGCATGGTGTATTGCTCAGGGATGGTTTGCCTGTTGAGGGTCCAATAATCTACACACGTTTGTACTGTTCCATTCTTCTTACGCACAACCACAATGGGAGAAGCATATGGGCTCCTGGATTCTTGTATCACACCAGCAGCGAGCATTTCCTGCAAGTGTCTTCTCACATCGTCTATGTCTGCCGGGGCTAGGCGTCGAAACCTTTCTCGAAATGGCCGTTCATCGTGCAGGCATATGTGATGCTCCGCACCCTGGACACATCCCATGTCCCATTCCTTCAACGAGAACACTAGATCTCTCTGGGCAAGTTTCTGGCTAATTCTAGTCTTCCATTCAGCTGGCAATGGGGAGTCACCAAAATCAAACAAGTCGGGAGTCACTCTATCTGTCTTGCCAGGGTGCTTGTTGCTGGGTAACACTGCAGTGTCTGCGCAGTGTACCGTAGCTAGGGTGCATCCTCTGTTCACCCGGGCCTCCCGATCTGACACATTATCAATCTGGACCATCACTCGTCGTGCATAGGCATGAGCATGAGCTGGCAAGATTCTGGACTTAACCAATAATCCTTCCAGCAATTTTCCATCGCCTGGTGCGTCCAACATCAGTATTTTGTTCTTGACATCTTTGCGGAGATGGACCTCCCCTTGAATGGTACACTGGGCATTAGGGGCCAGTACCATTGAATCGGGATCCTTCTTCCACACGACCCATACCGGTTCATCCTGGTCCACTCCCTTGGGGTTCTGTTGCAAATCATAGGCCCTCTTGATCAGAGCGGGAATTCTTAGGGCCCTCCCAGTCCGTCGCCCTTGTTTCTCGTGACAGAGTTGTGCCAGTCTCCCAAACATATGGGCGTTGGTCCTAATTAACAGGGGAACCCCATCATACAGTTCAGTAGGGGGACACACTAAGGTCAGTGTCTCGACTTGCTCCTCTACACCAGTTACAGCTGCAGGAAATGACAACCAGAGGCGGACATATCCTAGGTAAGGATAAGACTTGTTGCTCAGCCCCCACACATGTAGGCCTTCCAGGGATTGTAAGGGCACAGCATATAAGTGTTTGTCATACCAGTCCTTAAATACAGTGGTCACTTGAGACCCACTGTCTAGCACAGCCCGAGTAGGAATACCATTCACAGCCACGGTAGTCTCCATTGAAGGGCCCATTATTTTGGACCAGTCTGGAGGGACAGCAGCAGGGGCCTGGACAGACGATTTAGCCACATAGGGATTTGAGTTACTACTTCTTGAACCCTCACTGCGGTCATTTTGGGCACTCCTTGACCACTGATTCGTCCTCCAAGCGCGCTTCTTGAAGTCTATATACAACTTTATCTAGGTCTTTTGTGGACCTGCATTCTCTCCATGTGCCCATCCTTCCCACAATTATGGCAAAATATGTTTTCTGGGATTTGGGGTGGCCAAGGCATCACACTGGGAGCTGGGGCCGTGGTACTACCAACCGAGAACCTTGGTGCCATCTCTGTCTGCTGTGTGGTGAGCATTTGGAGACATCTCTTCAATTCTCTTACTTTCATAGTCAAGACATCGAGTTTCGATCTGCTGTCAGCAGGAGATGCCTGGGTGGACACCACCACCCCCATAGCAGATGCAGTTGGATAAGGGTAGGTGCCTGTACTTGCAAGAGTGGCCTTCATAAAGAAACTGTTTTTTGTTTCCCTGAACTGCCTCAGCAGTTCGTCCCATGGTAGCACACCCTCATTGGTCCCCACTTCGGAAGGGCCTTCCGATGCCGTGATCACTTGGGCTGCGCTCACCCTAGAATTACAATCCCCCTCTTCATCTTCAGCCTCCTGGAGTTCTTTTATCAAGTCACAATAGTCCGGTGGGTTACCCCTTCTATCTGGTAGCCTTAATTGAAGGAGTTGCAATTTAGAATGCTTTGCATGTTGCAGTATGTGCCCCAACCTCACATGATTTAAGTCACTGGTGGCTACCGCACCTTTTCGGTAAGCCTTCTGCAGCGCTCTTTCCAGACGAGTAACATATGCAGACAAACTTTCCCCTGGCCATTGTTTTGTACCTTGAAATTTCCACATCAAGTTCTCCCCTGACTCAGTGCTCCCAAAATTGCCTTTGAGTGCAGATAGGTACTTCTGGGCAGATGCATCAGGGTTTGTGGACCTCAGAAATGTAATGGCCTCTAGGATGGGACCCCTCGAACTTTCTATGATCCTTTTCTGTTTCTCAGCCTCCACACACTGCCATTCCAGTACCAAAGGGGCAACACAATCTATCCGGGTCTCCCAATCATCCTCCTCTTGAGGGGTGGGGAGAGTGCCGGAGAAGATTCTCAACCTTCGGTAAGAGTCATGACTAATGGCAGGTACAGACATAGGAGCCAATATTGGCATGGGCACAGAAGGAGGGGCAATAATGGGTGCTGGAGTGGGAGGGGGTGTTGGGGGAGGAACACCCCCAGGTGGCAGGAATAGTTTCTTTAAGTCCTTCACCATTTTCCCTTCCTCTAGCAACAACTTAGCAAATTTCTCCTCAAAAGTCTCAGACAGTGGGGGGCTCATTCTCCCTGGGGTCTTTACTGTTTTTAGTTATCACTCTCCAGGCAGTGAGGGCTCCTTCGGGGGTGATAGTCCTTGGCACTCTGGAACTGTCTACTGGGTCCTTACACTCTACTAACACCATGAAACTTTGGGCGAGCAGATTAGCCTGTCGCCCCACCACCACAGGGTTTTGTAAACATTCAATCTTGGAAAGTACTCCCTTTACAGTGTCCTTATTGGTACCCAGGGGAATATCCAGGATAAGTTAGCATTTTGGGGGTCGATCTCCTGCCCAGTACACCACCTCACCAACTGGTGTACAGCCACTTCTGTTGGGGTAGCCATTTATTTTTAACAGCAATTCGCAAATTTGGCCACTAGAAGACACTAAATCCCAGCGGTGAGCCTCCAAAATGTAACCCCTAGGTGGCGCTATCCCAAGGGTTACTACCCCTGCCTGCTTGGCTAGTAGCAGGTTAAGGGGCCTGAGTTCTGAAACGGGTGCCTCCACCCAGAGGTCAGGGTTGGTAGTGGTCAAGCTGACCTGGGCACAGCCCTCCAGGACACTGTAACCCCCAGCTTTCCCCTCTAGTGGCCTGAACACTGTACAATAATCACTTTCACAATACCCCTGGTACACCACACAAGTACCCACATTGTTTGCACTTACCACCAGGGCCGGTTCCTCTGGCTCGACCCTGGGGACCCCCTATAAAACAAGGTTAAGCACAGCAAATAGCAACAGTACAGTACTTTGAGCACAAACTGGAACCACAGTCAGATTACATGCAGAAAAGTTAGATCTGATTTATTCAGGGACTTAAACAAGGGAGGGGCAAAATCAGGTTAATTAGCTTAAAGGTTATATCAATCAAGCAGTTATGCATGTGCTTTGAGTCCGCACACAGTCCACCTCTGGGTACCCAGGTGAGAAGAAGTGGGCTAGCCAGGACAGTTGCCCGGGGTTGCAGCTGGTTGGGGCCCTGTGATGGAAAACACAACATGCAGAGTACACAATATTTGTAATCCGGAGCCTGAGGGCTCAGTTCGTAAAGGAAATGAAACAACAAGACAATCAGATGACACACTCAGATTAAGCTGTTGTTGTAGGGAGCTACCCTGGTATTTACTCACAATACCCAAGACTGGACACAGGCTGGATGAAAATCGAGACTGCAGGTGGTTGATCTGGAATGCCAGGAGAAGCAGGGCCCACACAAGGCACAGAGGCGTCGTTCCTGTTCAGGCATGGAGCAGGGGGCTGATACCCAGGCAGGTCTCTCATCGATGGCTTCTCTGTGCACTGGGTAGTTTGGCTGGGCCAGTCTGGCAAAACCCAGACCGCATGGAGACAAGTTCGGAAGCAGTCCGTTTTGGGCTGGATACAGCTTCCAGCAAGCAGAACACAGTTCACACAGTGGGGAACTAACTCACAACCCACTAGCAGCTCATAGCACATTTACATGTACGGGAATTCTACTGTACCAGGCAAAGTGCTCCCCAGGCACAATCACAAAGTCTCTGCACACACCGGGAGCTTAGGGGTAGCTGGAACTCCTGACAGGCCGATCGCATTCAGCAAAAATATTCGGTCTTCTTCAGGTTGAGCCTGGCTCACTTCAGTAGCTTACTTTAGTCGCACAAACTTGGATTTAGTCCAAAATAATTATCTTCTCTCCCTCTCAGGAGCAGCAGGCAGACATGGAGGCCAAACCCTCAGCCTTTCCATAGTTCTCCCATGCGAATCCACTCAGGATTGCTCTCAGAATCACTTTGTCTCCTTCTTGCTCAGCTTCCAGCTTAGTTCTAACTGAAAACTGCCAGCAGCCCGGGACTTCCCCAAGATCTAAAAGATTTGGTTGGCTGATCTGGCTGTCAGTCAAAGCAAGAGCTCCCCCTTCAGTTGCAAAAGAGGCACAAAAAAACTCCAAACTAAAGTTCCTACAGATTTTGAATTCAGACAGCTCCTGCAGACCGGCTACATTTTAGATCCCACCGGTACTGTTCAGTCCAATTTGCAGTCCAGGACCGAGATAGTGGAGACAAACAAAACAGTCCTTGCTAAAAAGAAAGCAGGTTAGACAAACTGCATTATCATTATCACTCTAAATGATTTTCAGTAAATAGTTACATCTTTCAACATAGCTCCCTCTCAGATTACTTAAACTGCAATTAGGAAGCTCTTAAAGAGACAGTACACAGAGGCTATACAAGCTCTGGTAATCACATTTAAACTGCTAAAACGCAGGACACCAGCCTGGCAGTGAGCATTTAGGCAAGCTCAAGGAAGACTTTTTGGGAATCCCCATTTGTAGGGAGGTTACACAAAGTACTAGTCCCCCCTTCTACTAAAATTTATCAAAACATGATTTTGTGCCATCAGCTGACAAGGATTTTAGTACACATAAACTTACATGGATCTTTAATTCAAAGGATGGACATACATATTTTAGGTTTTCAGCGAGCCTTGGACTTTGACTCATACAGTCCCTCTTAACTGGTTATCTACAGGTTGGCCTCTCACATTAGCATTGTGTGAATGTGTGCATGTGTTTTTGTGTGTGTGTGTTGCGGGGGGAGAAGTGTGGCACATTGAATTTTTAATATGGGTATTTGAGGTGGGTGGTTATGTGGGTATACTGGATGTGAATATTGAGGTAAACTTATGTTCAGGTACATGAGATTATGGTGTCATAGTGGCTAGGACTCTGGGCTCATATTATAGTGGATATTTACTTCCTTCTGCTAGTTCTGTAGTTTGAGTATACACTGTCATGTTTTTACATTCTGTACATATTAGGAAGCATTGTCTCATTTACTTGGGGGTTCATGACAGGTATAATTTTGGGTAACTATTGTAGTGATTGGTGCAACTGATGGTGTATAAGGATTCATGTACATATATTTCCTTTTAAGTAGTTACTTTCCCGGGGTGGGGGGGGGATTTAATTCCTAGTAATTTTTGTTTAGATTCCTTAGACTGTTTCTGTAAATGTATTATTTCGATTATACACTGACAATTTATTGAAATCTGTACACATCAAACTGTATAGTCTCAATTTTTTGGGGGTCCTTGACTAGTACGTCTTTGTATCTGGCACTTACACTCAGTAGCGGCTCTAGCCACAAATGGTTACCAGGGCACAGCTGGGGCACAACAGATGGCAGTGTAACCCCTAGATGGCGCTATCCCAGGGGCTACTACCCCTGCCTGATTTGCCACTAACAGGTTGAGGGGCCTGGATCCAATGGCGGGTGCCTCCACCCAGAGATCAGGGTTTGCAATAGTTAAACTAACTTGGTCACAGCCCTCTGGGACACTGCAACCCCCCTTTCTTCCCACTAGTGGCCCACACAATATATCAGAATTACCTTCACAGTATACACTTACCCCCAGGTCTGGTTCCGGCACTGGGACCTCCTGTGAAATGAGATACAGTGCAACAATCACAGTACAGTACTTTAACATAGACAAATACCTCAGGCAGTATAACTTTGCTGAAACAAGCAGCTCTGATTTATTTAGGGGATATAACAAGGACAGGGGAAATCAGGTTAATTAGCTTATCACTCTAATAATCTACTTATGGCTCTGTGCACAGGCCTATCCCTATCAGTTACTGTCCCTGGGTACCCAAGCCTAGTGGCTAGTCCAAACCGTGGCAGCTGGTAGGGGCCCTTTCACACCAGAGAAAAGGAGAATTAAACAGTCAGCAGTACAGTAATTCCATTTGGATTTAATGTGGCAATTCAACAGGGAGCGACCCTGAATTAGTACTCACGACCTCCAAATAAGATAGGGTCCTTCAATGTCAGCAGGGCTCACTTGAGGTACACAAACCTCTTCACACATCCATATAAAAGAAAGCACTATACCAGGCAGGCTGCATCTGTATCCCGATCGCAATTACTGCACAATACCGGGAGAACACACAGCAGATTCAGTTCTGACAGACCGAGTGCAATTTTCAGCAATTCCTCCAGTCTTCTACAGGGTGAGCCTGGTTTCTACTCTTCAGAGATCCTTTGATTCTTTTCACAGGACCGGATTCAGTCCTAACAAGCTGTTACACAAGCTGCAGCCGGAACTCTGGGCCTTACACACGTTTTTGACTAAAACTGCACACTGAAAAAGCACAGGGCTCCTTCCTTCTTCACTGCCAAAGCTCAACTGAAACTCCAACCGACAAAACCGGGCACTTCCTTTGAGTTCCTCCCAGTTCTTGACTGGATTGGCTGTCACTCACAATAGACTGCTGCTGTTGGTCCAAAAGGTGCTGAAGTCTAAACTACATCTCCCAGAGTCACTGCTCATACAATCCTCTTGTGGCTGGCTCAGATTATGAGTCCAAGTTCTGATTCATCTCAAGGCACCATTTTAGAGCTAGCTTACCCCACACTGATTGGTCCAGTTCAGCAGTTCAAAACTAGAATGGGAACTAGCAGACACAGTTCTGACTGCAAAGAAAGCAGGTTAGACAAACTGTAATTTCATTATTACTCTAAATAATTTCTGGCAAACAGTTACATCTTTCAGATAGGTTCCTTTGCACTCCTAGTGACTGCAAAATGAAGTGAATTGGCAGCAGCTCGAGTGGTACTCAGAGAAGCACACAGTCCCCCATACAAACTAATTATGTCTGCAAGCAGACAGCTCTTAAAGAGACAGTACCAGAGGCTCTAAAACACTCACTGATAAATGGCTTAAATGCCAAACACCATTCAGGCTTGGAGCATTCAAGCAAGCTCCTGGAAGTCTTTTGGGAACCCCCATTTGTAGGGGGGTTACACCCTTCCTGGCCTGGGAAAGCTTGACGTCCGCGTCAAGCAAGTACCCCCATAAGTTTCAACTGCAACCATATACATTTGCATTAGGCTCGCACATGTAATCATTAGTCAATATATCATTTTACCAAGAACACATTTCTGAAACATTGCAGTACGTCCTCTTTACACAGTATTACATACACATTGTACCATAACTCAAGTTATTACCTCTTGTACATGAAACCTGAAGAGAGGGCCCTTCCTATCAGTTACCTTGGGGCTGGATGGGGCAAGGCACCATATAGAGGGCAACACAAGTAACTTGGAGTTAGCACTGATGCTCAGTTTGGGCAATGAGCTCGGGACACATACACTCCTTTATGGACAACACTGAGAGGCAATCCACAGGCCTCCCAAGTGAATCATAACTGAGGTGCACCACAGGCTTTACAGCTCGACCAGTCTTTCTAGGGGGAACTGTTATAGTCTCTGCACTCTGAGCCTCATTTTCAGCATTGTCCTCACTTGTCAGGGGAGTCTCCATGGGGGTAGAGAGGCTAGAACTTGGGGCACTTTCAGCTCCAGGAGTTACAGTTTCTGAGTCCACAACATTTGGCTCGCATGGAGAGCTTTCGGACACTGGCAGTGGACTGTCAGGGCACTCAAAATACTCTTCTTGTTCGGTGTATCACCAGTCTGCCCCAATCTATCATTTCTCCTGAAAGCTCAAACAGTTCAACCATGCACAATGATTCCATTTCATCTGATCTGATGCTTTGCACTTCACTTTCTGGGAGCATTGGCTCCAGGGATGAAGCTGGGGGCTTAGACAGTCCAGAAGGCCCAGCTTCATCTCCAGTATTGACTACAGGGGATTGCCCGAAACAATTGACTCAATTCGTAAGAAGGATAGTATTCAAAGTCACTCTCACTTTCTTCCGATATGGACTGACAGTCATGCTCAACTGGGACTTGTGGAGGAACACTTTAACTTTGCTTCTGTAGGTGCAGACTTTCTTGATCTTTTCTTAGCAGCAGCTCTAGTCACTGGTCCAGAGGGCATCTTCTAGGGCTCAGACTCAATTAAGATTTGTCCAATGGGCAGTAAATGATTTCTATGCATTGTTTTTACATCTTTTGAATTATTCTCAGGCCTTACTTTGTACACTGGCAGATCATCTAGTTTGCCCACTACAATGTGAGGAGATGGTGCCATCTGTCAGCAATCTTGTGCTTGCCATGCAGTCCCAGATTTCTTAGCAATACCCGATCTCCCTCCTGGAGTTCCTGTGCTTTCACCTTTTTATCATACCTTTCTTTGTTGGCCAGATTTCTTTTGGCAGCCATGGTTTGAGCCAGTTGGTACGCATGAGTTAGCTGGGCCTTTAACTTTTGCACATACTTTAAATAGTTGTCAGCTTGAACCCCATCAGGAGAGACCCCAAAACACACATCTACTGGTAGTTGAGCTTCTCTTCCAAACATCAGGCGGTAGGGGGAGAATCCAGTGGCATCACTTTTGGTGCAGTTATAAGCATGTACCAGGGTGCTAATTTGTTGGCTCCATCTAGGCTTGTCCTTTGGGTGCAGGGTGCCTAGCATATCTGCAAGTGCGGTTGAAACGTTCAGGCTGTGGGTCCCCTGGGGTGGTAAGGAGTGGTTCTGGACTTCGCACCCCACAGAGAAAGCATCTCTTTGATCAGACGACTCTCAAAGTCTCTCCTTGATCAGAATGGATTCTTTGTGGAGCCCCATAGTGAACAAAAGTTTTCTACAAGTACTTTGGCTACAGTGGATGCTTTCTGGTCTTTGGTGGGGAAAGCTTGGGCATATCTCGTGAAATGGTCAGTGACCACCAGCACATTACTGATATTTCTTTGATCTGACTCCAAACTCAGAAAATCAATACAGACCAGCTCCATGGGTGCACTGGTGGTGATGTTAACAAGGGGCAGCCCTCTGGAGCAAAGCTTTCCTCTGTAGCTTAGCGACTACAAGTTCGAATGTGTTGCTCCACATCAGCCCCCATCTTAGGCCAATAGAATCTGGATCTCACCAAGTCAAGTGTTCTGTCTATACCAAGGTGCCCCATGTGGTTGTGCAAGGACCTCAGTACTGAGTCTCGAAGGCAGTGGGCAGCACTAGTTGTTGTTTGTCTACTTGTCCCCTCTGTCTACTGTTTCTCTGTATAACAGTTTATTGATCAGTTTCAACTTAGGACCTTCTTTGTATAACAGTGCAGTTCTCAAATCAGTGGGCGTAATTTGACACATCTTTTCCTGCATAGAGGGCTTCTAAAGCTGCTTTGATCATGGGATCGCGAGTTGAGCCGCTTGAATACTGTCATTGTCCAGCTGAGGCAGTGCACCAATGTCTATTGCAGAAAAGTGGCAATAAGCAGCAGGTATGCAATTCTCAGAGGCTCCCAAGCAATCCACCATGCAGTCCACTGCGTCCGTGGACATTGTTCCTCCCTGTCAAACTTCCGGCAGAGTGCGAATGTCAGGTTCTGCCAATCGGACCCAATCATTCTGGGGAACAGGCCTCCGGAGAGAGCATCAGCATCTATGTGGTTCAGACCTGCTCGGTATTCGAGAGCATAGTCATATGTAGATAATGCAGAAAGCCACCTATGGCCAGTGGCATCCAACAGCTGAGGTCTGCACATAGGTCAAAGGATTATTGTCAGTTTTACTAGTATTTTAGCCCCATACAAGTACTCATGGAATTGGTCAACAATAGCCCACTTCAAAGCTAGGAACTCTAACTTATGTACAGGATAGTTCTTTTCGGATGGGGTCAGGCTTCTACTGGCAAAGGCCACTGGTCTCAGGCCATTCTCGTGCTCTTGGTACAACACAGCCCCAACCCTTGCAAGCTAGCATCAGTGTGCAGGACGTAGGTTTTCTTGGATCGGCATAGGCCAGCACTGGAGCATGGGTAAGTTGATATATGATCTCATGAAAAGCAGTCTCACAATCAGGAGTCCAGCGGGCCCCAAATACTTCACTCGGATGAAAATACACTCTTTCAGTCTTGAGGGACGCTGACTTTGGTATTTTTTGTGGGTTGGGGATACCCTTGAGTAAGGTTAAGTAAAGGCGGATCACTCTTGAATAGTCCTTGATGAGCGCGATAATAACCACAGAATCCCAGGAATCTTTGCAGTTCTTTTAGATTTTGGGCTGTGGCCAGGTGGTCAAGGCCTCAACTTTACTTGGGTCGGTCTCTATTCCTCGGTGGATACTATGTGTCCCACATACTTTACTGATGTTTGAAAAGAATTGACACTTATCAATGGACAGTTTAAGGCCAAAGTCCTCCAGTCGGTCCAATACCTTAAATAATCTGCTCTCATGTTCCTCCAGTGAGCTGCCAAACACAATAACATCATCTAGGTATACCAGGCACTCTAGTAAGTTCATGTCCCCACTGCACGCTCCATCAATCGTTGAAAAGTGGCTGGGGCACCTGAAATCCTTGAGGCATCCTCATGAATTCATAGAAGCCAAGCGGACAGAAAAGGCCGTCTTCTCACGGTCCTCTGGGGCCATCGGATCTGGTAGTACCCACTGCGGAGATCCAGCACAGAGAACCACTTGCTCCGCTTAGGCAGTCCAAAGCATCCTGAATGCGGGCATTGTGTACTGATCAGGGATAGTCCGCCGGTTTAAGGTGCGATAATCCACACACATCCTTACTGTTCCATTCTTTTCCTCACTACCACAATGGGAAGCATAAGGGCTTCTGGATTCTTGTATTACACCAGCTAACATCTCTTGCAGATGCCGTCTCACATCATCTATGTCAGCAGGTGCCAGGCGTCGAGACCTCTCACGAAATGGTCTTTAGTCATGCAGCGGATATTGTGCTCAGCTCCTTGCACGCATCCTACATCCCATTCCTTTAAAGAAAACACCTGGTCTCTCTGGGCAAGCTTCTCACTGATCCTCACTTTCCATTCAGCTGGCAGCGGGGAGTCGCGAAATCAAACAAGTCAGGCGTTACTCTGTCATTCTTCCTTGAACTCTTGCTGCTGGGTAGCACTGCAGTGTCTGCACAATGCACATTAGCCAGGATGCAACCTCTGTTTTACCGAATGTCTCTTTCAGACACATTATGAACTTGGACCATTACCCTTCTGGCATAAGCATGGGCTCTAGCGGGCAAAATACTAGGCTTGACCAGCAGTCCCTCTGGCAATTTTCCATCGCCTGGTGCATCCAACATTAATATTTTATTCTTAACATCCTTTCTGATCACGGACCTCTCCTGTAAGGTACACTGGGCATTTGGCGCCAGGATCAGAGACTCAGGATCCTTCTTCCATACAATTCCGACCGGTTCCTCTGGTTCTGTTTTTCAGCATCTCTCTGTGCCTCATAGGCCTTCTTAATTAAAGCGGAACTCTTAAAGCTCTACTAGTCTTTGACCCCTGTTTTCATAACACAACTGTGCCAGCCTTCCGAACATATGAGCATTTGTTCCAATCAACAAAGGACACCATCATACAGTCCAGTGGGGGACACACTAAGGCTAGGGTCTCTACTTGTTCGGCCACTCCAGCCACGGAGGTGGGGAAAGACAGCCAATTCGGATATACCGGAATAGGGTAGGCCTTCTCACTTAACCCCATACATGCAGTCCTTCTAATGGTTGTAAGGGTATGTCTGACAAATGCTTCTGATACCAATCCTGGAACATAATTGTCACTTGGGAGCCACTGTCTAATACAGCTCTTGTAGACACTCCATTCACCTTTACAGTGGTCTCCATGGAGGGACCCACTATTCTGGACCAGTCTGGAGAGGCGTGTAGTGGGGGCCTGGGCAACTGACCTTGCCACAAAGGACGTGAATTAGCATTTTTGGTGCCCTCACTGGGATCATGTCGTGCACCTCTTAACCACTGATTTCTTCTCCAGCTCTCCTTGTAGCCTATATGCAACTTTGTCAGTGTCTTTTGGGGACTGGCATTCCCTTTTCATGTGCCCATCTTTCCCACAATTATAGCAAAACATACTTTCTGGAGTTTGAGCTGGCCGGCGCCACACTGGGAGCCAGGGCGGGGTATTACTAACTGGAAACCTGGGTGCCATCTCTGTCTGCGGCGTGATAAGCATTTGGAGACATCTCGTCAGTTTCTCCACTTCCATGGTCAAGGAATTGAGTTTGGAGCTGTTATCAGCAGGAGATACATGGGTGGGTACCCCCACCCCATAGCAGATGCAGTCGGATATAGGTCAGGGCCCGTACTTGCAGGCGTGGCCTTCATAAAGGACTGTTTTTGAATTCCGGATCTCTCTCAACAGTTCCCCCATTGTGGCATATCTTTTCCTTGTCAGAGCACTCATTGACTGTCAACCTCTGCCCCTGAACTTCACTTGATGGGTCACCCTCAGTCACTCGGGTCGCCACAGCTGTTGGTGCAGGTACCTCCCGAGTGCGCCTTTTCTCAACTCCTCAATTTCTCTCATTAACTCATCATAGGAGGTGGGGATTCCAGTCGATTTGCCAGGCGTAACTGAAGCAACAGCAGTTCTGAGAAGGGGCAGACTTAAGGATTCTGTCCAGTCTGGTTCGGTCCAGTTCAATCGCTGGCAAACTACCCTTTCTGAGGCATTCTTGCAACAATTTTCCAGCCGAGAGACATACACAGACAACAACTCCCCTTGGTACTGTTGTGCATTTCTTACTCTCCACCATAGGTCCTCATCAGAATCTGGGCTCCCATACACATTCTCCAAGGCCTCAAGATAGGCCTGTGCAGTCGCTTCAGGGTTACTGGCCCGTTTGCTACGGATGGTAGCCAGGGCAGGACCTCGGAGGCTCTCACTAACCCTCTTTCGCTTTTCGCCTTCCGAGCATTGCCATTCTAGCACTTGGGGGGCAACATAGTCTATCCAGGTCTCCCAGTCATCCTCCCCTTGGGGGGTGGGGAGGGTGCCAGAGAAGATCCTCAACCCGGTAAGAGTCGTGACTAATGGCAGGTGCAGAAATAGGGTCTGCATTGGTTCAGCCACCATTACGGGCACTGGAGCAGGAGAGGGTGTTGGGGAGGAACACCCCCAGGTGGCAAGAATAGTTTCTTCAAGTCCTCCACAGTTTCCCCTCTCCCAGCAACCATTCAGCAAATTTCTCCTCAAAGTTTCAGATAGTGGTGAGGCTGATTCCCCGGTCTTTACTGTCCTAGTTATCACTCTCCAAGCAGTGAGGGCTCCCTCTGGGGTAATGGTCTGTGGCACTTTGGAGCTATCTATGGGATCCTTAAACTCTACTAGGGCCAGGAAAGTGTGGGTGAGCAGATTAGCATGCCGACCCACCACCACAGGGTTTGTAAACCTTCCACCTTGGAAAGTACTCCTGCACAGTGTCCGTATTGATACCCAGGGGATGTCCAGGATAAGCATAGCATTTTGGGGGTCGATCTCCTCCCCAGTACACCACTCCACCAGCCGGTGCACAGCCACTTCTGTCGGGGTACCCATTTTTTTCTTAACAGTGGTTAGTAAATATGGCCACTAGAGGACACACAATCCCAGCGGTGAGCCTCCAAGATGTAACCCCTAGATGGCGCTATCCCAGGGGCTACTACCCCTGCCTGATTTGCCACTAACAGGTTGAGGGGCCTGGATCCAATGGCGGGTGCCTCCACCCAGAGATCAGGGTTGCAATAGTTAAACTAACTTGGTCACAGCCCTCTGGGACACTGCAACCCCTTTCTTCCCACTAGTGGCCCACACAATATATCAAATTACCTTCACAGTATACACTTACCCCCAGGTCTGGTTCCGGCACTGGGACCTCCTGTGAAATGAGATACAGTGCAACAATCACAGTACAGTACTTTAACATAGACAAATACCTCAGGCAGTATAACTTTGCTGAAACAAGCAGCTCTGATTTGTTGGGGATATAACAAGGACGAGGAAATCAGGTTAATTAGCTTATCACTCTAATAATCTACCTATGGCTCTGTGCACAGGCCTATCCCTATCAGTTACTGTCCCTGGGTACCCAAGCCCTAGTGGCTAGTCCAAACCGTGGCAGCTGGTAGGGGCCCTTTCACACAGAGAAAGGAGAATTAAACAGTCAGCAGTACAGTAATTCCATTTGGATTTAATGTGGCAATTCAACAGGGCGACCCTGAATTAGTACTCACGACCTCCAAATAAGATAGGGTCCTTCAATGTCAGCAGGGCTCACTTGAGGTACACAAACCTCTTCACACATCCATATAAAGAAAGCACTATACCAGGCAGGCTGCATCTGTATCGATCGCAATTACTGCACAATACCGGGAGAACACACAGCAGATTCAGTTCCTGACAGACCGAGTGCAATTTTCAGCAATTCCTCCAGTCTTCTACAGGGTGAGCCTGGTTTCTACTCTTCAGAGATCCTTTGATTCTTTTCACAGGACGGATTCAGTCCTAACAAGCTGTTACACAAGCTGCAGACCGGAACTCTGGGCCTTACACACGTTTTTTGACTAAAACTGCACACTGAAAAAGCACAGGGCTCCTTCCTTCTTCACTGCCAAAGCTCAACTGAAACTCCAACCGACAAAACCGGGCACTTCCTTTGAGTTCCTCCCAGTTCTTGACTGGATTGGCTGTCACTCACAATAGACTGCTGCTGTTGGTCCAAAAAGGTGCTGAAGTCTAAACTACATCTCCCAGAGTCACTGCTCATACAATCCTCTTGTGGCTGGCTCAGATTATGAGTCCAAGTTCTGATTCGTCCAAGGCACCATTTTAGAGCTAGCTTACCCCACACTGATTGGTCCAGTTCAGCAGTTCAAAACTAGAATGGGGAACTAGCAGACACAGTTCTGACTGCAAAGAAAGCAGGTTAGACAAACCGTAATTTCATTATTACTCTAAATAATTTCTGGCAAACAGTTACATCTTTCAGATAGGTTCCCTTTGCACTCTAGTGACTGCAAAATGAAGTGAATTGGCAGCAGCTCGAGTGGTACTCAGAGAAGCACACAGTCCCCCATACAAACTAATTATGTCTGCAAGCAGACAGCTCTTAAAGACAGTACCAGAGGCTCTAAAACACTCACTGATAAATGGCTTAAATGCCAAACACCATTCAGGCTTGGAGCATTCAAGCAAGCTCCTGGAAGTCTTTTGGGAACCCCCATTTGCAGGGGGGTTACAGCAGCCAGGGCACTTATATATTATTACTATGGGGGAAATTCTGCACCATATGGGGCACCAACTGGGGCACAGCATTTTTTTACCAAGGCACGTGCCCTGGCAGGCCCTGGTGTAGAGCCGCCCACGCTTACACTGACAATTGATATTATGTATAAAATCTTGTTGCAACACTGAAGGCCTTAAGGTTTCTGGAACATAATAGCTGGTTGACATTGTGTTGTGAATATACTGTATCTCCAGCTAGTTGCACATTCATCAGTGTGATACACTTACTCACTTTGGGTAAACATCACTTTAATCCTTCTATATGCCATGTAAAGATAATTTCTGTTGTAATTTTTGGGGCTTATTTTTTAGTTGCTAATATGTTACATTTTAGCATCCAATTGTTTTATCCAGGGTCATTTTCTTGTCATTGGCCATATTCTCAAACTAACAGAGTTCTGAGTAGAGTTAAAGCTGGCTTCTACTGGGGTGCTCTTACCTCACTCTTAAAGCATGTGTCTTTGGGAGTTTTGTTTTCACTTGAAATATAATTTAGTGAGTAGAGAATCATAGTGTTTTGCTATTCATTAGACTGATACATGGTATAATATATGTGGGTTGAACTCTCTGCCTGCTGTTATCTCTGGACAACCTTTGACCTTAAAGTTTGGTTCTGCTGAAAGTACACTTAAGATATTCAAGCTCTTTGACATTCCTTTAATTATGTTTTGAATGCCTGTTTTAAACCAATGAGAATTATTTATGTTTTTTACTGCATGTTCTAAGTGTTAATAATATGGGATTTTCTAAATAACTGTCTTTAAGCTTCCGAAGAAGGGCTTGTTGGTCCGAAAGCTAAAGCTATTTGTTCTTTTTGTAACATCCTTGTTGGTCCAATAAAAGGTATCAAACCATTTGTTCTAGATTTGTTCTTACTAGGACCAATACAGCATTAAATAGTTTGTTTGTCAAGGATTTTAGTAGTGACTCAATGTACTGCAATGTAGTATTGGCGTCGTTTACATGAGCGAGGAGGAAAGTAACCTCCTGTTGGATAAGACAGGAAGAGGGGTGTCCCTCAGTCGGGCATGGTGGTCAAGTCAGGTGTATGGCAACTGATACAGTCATTATTCTGAAAGTAGAGGCAGGTGTAGCCAGGGCTGCCTGCACCTCATGTTTAGCTGGATTCATCCCATATTTCACAACATGAAGAACTTTCTCATTTTGTTGGTTTGATACCAAACTCAACAACTCCAGGCCGTCAAAATGCAAGGAATAGGATTACTTGGTCATGCACACCATGTTGTTGAAACACATGCCTAGTTATGCCGTCATGTACTGATTTTGCCCATCATTTCCAACCATTAAGATTCCTTCCCCAAAGAGCGAAAGAGGGAACCAGAAGGTACTTCGACTTTCTTATGAGCTGTGGAGGTTACCACACCTTAAGGTGAGGAATGCACCATTCAAAAACAAACATTAACACAATGGGAGAGATCCACTCTTGTAATCATTTTTTTTTTGGGGGTGGGGGCAGCGGGAGAGAGAGAGGGACCTCCTTGGCCAGGTTAAGAATAGGATGAAAAGTGTATCTTTAAGTGAGGAAATAAACAGTTCACACTATAAGAGCCTTCTCTCTGCTCTTCTTGCAGGGAAATCGTTAACAACATAAATGATCTTTATTTTGTTTATTCTTTGGTAACCAGGTAAGGGCCACTAGGCACAAGTGCCTTTTTTCAGGGGCGACCTGGGAGCTTTGGGCTGGTTAAGTGACTTGCTCCCAGTCACACGGTATACAAGTGGAGATTGTGGGAATCAAACCCATGTTTGCTGGATGTACCAAGCTCATTCACAGCTCATTACTCTAACTACTAGGCTATACTGCCAGCCAATGCTGAAAATAATTGCAGAAACACTCTTTACCTAATTATCTGGTGGAGCTAGACACTAAGGTCTTTCATTCTGGTGATTACGTAAATGTTCCTGATGTTGCTCTGATACTCACAGATTGTGACCTGGCTTCCAAATTGGGTTAGGCATGGGAAGGGGCTAAGGTGAAAGTTGGACAACAGGGTATAACACCCCCGCATGGGTTGGGGTACCGTGGCTGCACATTTAAATGTCCCCCTGAAGTGGAAAGGCTTAAAAGTCTGGTGCATTGGGTGATGGGAAAGATCCACCTATTTTGAGACTTGTCAGAAGCTAGAGGTGCACATGCTCACCACCTTGAGACTGCTTAAGAATTTGAGGGCTTTGCCCCATACACTCTTAGGTGAGTTATGCTGGCAATCAGAATATAAGCTAGAATCACTGGAGGCACAAACAGAGATGTTCTGGGAAGGATGAAATTGGACCACTGGGTAACATATATTTTTTTTTTATTTAGTTTTTGTTTACCAGGTAGGTGCACTAGCCATAGCAATGACTATTTTCAGGCATGATCCAGGAGGGTACAGAGCAACAACAGGAAACAAATTACAGTACATAGTCGACAATAGCAGAACATATGAACAATGTCAGCAGGTGAAAAACAACAAAACAAGGTAAAATACATAACAGTGTGAAAGTCTGTAGTGGAGTTCTGAGCACCCACTCCAGGTAATTAATAGGGATCTCCTCAGATTGTGTCCCATACCCACCTTTATCGGGATCTGGGATCAGGAAATGTTGGAAGGACTGTCCTTGACCCCTTGATTTTCCTGCAGGTAACATTCTGTCACAGTACGGGACGTCGCATCGGGAGGCAGGCCAGACTGCAACAGTTGCCACTAGGCAGCGTGCTATTATCAGGGAGGGCTGTCATGGAGCTTGCTTACTTTGCAGCATGTTGCCCCATGCAGCTGAGGCCACTGGAAGGCTTCGCCTATGCCACGGAAGGAGGAACAAGGGAGAAAACTTGGGGAAAAACCCATGATGGTCTAAATGATGGCCTGAGATCCAAGAACTCCCTTTGTTCCTAGTGTCAGCCAATACTGGATCCTACTCCAAATTATGGACTGCCTTAGGTGGGAGGTTGGCCCTTCCTCTGGAGCCCCTGCCACAGGGGAGAAACAAGGAGAATGTTGAGTGGACAAGGAACCGGGGAGCACAAGGGTCACTGAGCCTGAACAGGGTATATCCCTGTGAACAAAATGTTCCTCACTGACCATAATAAATTCTGCCTAAAGTTCAGCCCTTAACATGGTGTCATCCATGTAACTACTGCAAGTCAGAACCCCCTAATTTGCAGACCCCACATGGTAGGTCTGCCTTCTGAAACTTCATTTGTTTCCTTATAGAGCTTTATTCTCCCTGGCCATGTTTGTCAGAGATATACCCTGTTCCTACAGGTCACACACCTGCTGAATCAAGTTTTCCGTTTTACTACTTGCAGGGCCAAGCCAGGAGGAATGGCGAGTCACAGGCCTAAACTTTAATTTGAAGAAACAACCAAAAAGGTAAGTCTTTTTTTTTAGCGAAAAACACAGCTGAAGCCACAGTAAGTCCTATTAAGATACACTGTGTGGATGATATCCTTACTACATAACGACATTCCAATCTGCTGAAGTGAAAGATTTTTTATGTATTGTCCGTTTACGTACACGGTTTGAAATTACCCCCTTCCTTCTGAAACAGAGGTAATAATACAACTGATTGTACATAAAAAAAAAACAAAACTTTTGCTTCAACAGATTGGAATGTCTTAATGAAATAAGGATATCATGTACACAGTGCATCTTAATAGGACTTACTGTGGCTTCAGCTGTGTTTTTCACTAAAAAATAATCCCCCCAATGATATGGGGTGAATTAATGGAGACCTTTCTGCCTATGATGTATAACATCTAGACAGGTAAAACAGCTTTCTGTTTTTCATACTTCTTGGTGTTTTCTTCATTGTAGGTACTCCATGACATCACGATGTTACAATGAATAAGGAATTGGACATGATGTATGTAACTATTTGATGCACTTGTTGTGGGAGTAGAAAACACATTTTTTTACATTTGTATACACTATAATGTTTTTTGATGCTG
This sequence comes from Neoceratodus forsteri, assembly GCA_016271365.2. Classification (NCBI taxonomy): domain Eukaryota; kingdom Metazoa; phylum Chordata; order Ceratodontiformes; family Ceratodontidae; genus Neoceratodus; species Neoceratodus forsteri. Next base: position 691,108,271 of record CM028134.1, read on the forward strand.
ATTTAAAGATACGCTAGTTTTACTTGTATGCATGCTTGAATTTGGTATAATGCATTCCTATTGGTGCATGAGACATACTAGTTAATGTTTCCCTGTAAAAAGAGTCACCTGTCCACTAATCTCTGTTTATTTTTAATTTTTATTTATTTCGTTTTTGTTTACTGAGTAGGTGCGCTAGCCACAGAAATTACTATTTTCAGGCACGACCCGAGATTTAGGGCATTTTGGGCAACTGGCACATGGATGGCTAATAGTTCTAGACTGTGATCTACAGCCTGGTGCCAGACCCTCATTGCTTCCCGGCACAGAGGGTAGGAATGGTCCTCTTACTTGCTGATATAATAGATGGCACTGAGATTGTCTGACTGCACCAGAAGAGGACGCAGAGAGAGGTGATTCTGGAAGGCATATAGATCTGCCCTCATTTCTAGGATGGTAATGTGGAGGTGAGTCTCCCAGTGAGACCAGAGGCCCTGGGTCAGATAATGGCCTAATTGGGCTCCCCAACCTAAATCTTAAGCATCTGTGGTGAGGAGTGGTGATAAGAAAGGGGACCCCCCTTTAAAAGATTGGCCGGGTCCATCCACCAGTGAAGCACTTTGCATACTGGTGAGGAGACAAGGACCAGCTGATCTAGATCATCTGAATGCTGATCCCCCTGAACCCTGAGGGTCCACTGTGGGATCCTCATGTGCAACTGGACCAGAGAGACTGTCTCAATGGCTATGCCCATTAGGCCTAGTAGCCTGAGGAATGTCCTGATTGGGACATGCAAACTCTGAGTCACCTCCCGGGCCTGGGTGATAAGGTGGTCCGACCTGTCTTGAAGGAGGAAAGCATTGCCTTGAGTAGAGTCCAGGACTGCCCCTATGTACTGCAGTCACTGAGATGGGGTCAGCACAGACCTGGACCAGTTGACAGAGACAAGCTTCCTGGACTGGGCTTTCAGTAACCAGTCATCCAAGTATACAAACACATAGAGGTCTCCGTGCTGGAAGGCTGCTGCAACAGCTGCTAAGCACTTGGTAAATACCCGTGGCACAGAGGATCAGCCAAAGGGCAGTACCCTGAGAACTGGTAATTCTCCCCTTGGAACAGGAATCACAGGTATTATCTGTTGGGGGCAAACCATGAAATGCAGATAGGCATCCTGCATATCGAGGGAGCATAGCCAGTCACCCTGCTTGAGCAGAGGAAGAAGGCCATGAACAGTGACCATCCGGAACTTTTTGTACTGTATAAAAAGGTTCAGCTCCTTGAGATACAGAATGGGCCTCAAGTCCCCTGTTCTTTAGGGAACCAGGAAGAACCTGGAGTAGAACCCATTTCTTTGCCACCTGGGCACTGGTTCTATAGCCCGCTTGTGTAGCAAGGTAAGGACCTTCTCCCAGAGCACCTCTGTGTGGTCTGGAGGATAAAAGCTGGGGATTGGCAGAACATCTGGAGGCTGCTCTGGAAGTTCTAGAGCATGGCCCTTGTTCAATTATCTGCAGGATCCAAGCATCTGTTGTGATGGTTCTCCATTGGGACAGATGGAGGGAGAACCGCCCTCCGACCACCATCGCCTGGCTTGGAAGAAGAGGAGGGGTCTGTCAAGGAGTCAGGCTGAAGCTGAACCAGTGGCTGGGGCCACACCTCCTCCTCCTCTGGATTGCTTGGGAGAGGAACCAGAGGTAGAGGAGGGGCCAGGCGAGGCAGAGCTGGCTCAACATTTGCCCTGAAGCTTGTTTCCGGAACCAGACTTCTGAAAGACCTTATGAAAGGAGGGTCATGGTCTACTCCTGGGCTGAGTATGGTAAAGGGAGTGGATAGACCAAATAGCCCTGACAGATGCCTGCAGGTCACTGACAATATCCTACATGTCTGGCCCAAAGAGTTTGTGACCCACAAAAGGGGCATTCAACACCTTTTGTTGGACGTAGCTACAAAGCCAGAGACTCTAAACCAGGAGTGTCTTCTGAGGCAAATGCCGGAGGCAGCTTCCCTGGCTATAGTATCAGCAACATCATAGGTGGCTCTGAGGAGATGCTTACTGACATCTTCCGAGGCTTGGAGCACTTTGAGAAGCTCTTGTCTCTGGGAACCCTCAGGGAGTTCTAGCGTTTTCCTGTGCACTAAAGGCTTTATTTATGTTTGTCCATTATTACAGAGAGTCTGCTGACTGTTGAACTTGTTGCACAGTATAAAAGAAGAGTATTTGGTAGACCGAAATATGTTTCTGGTAATAAAATAAAAAATATTTTTTTGTAAAATAACAGTGAATTTAAAGATTTCAGCACAATGAAACAAGTTAAAAATAAAATAAAAATTATTTTCTGGCAAAACAGATTATAAATACCCCGTGAACAAGCTCTGAGGAGTGAAACGTAGGGGGCTGATAAAACAATAAAAAGAAGTGGAACATCAATACACTGGTCAAGTTTTATTGTTGAAAAGGATGTTGAGAACTCCCTGCATTTATCTAATTTCGTTGAAGTGATTGGACACCTTCAAGGGAGTTACAGATGAAATTAAAAGTCACCATTTCCTGAATTGTATTCATTGTATTCTGGTACTTAATCAGATGAGCCAAGTAATTGGCAATCCTAAGGCCTAGAGTGGCAGAAGCAAAAGTCCTCTTACCACAGAGGTCTGGCCTCATAGATTCCTGGTCAGGGGACAAGGAACTAATGTGGTCAGGGGCTAAGTTCTGACCTTAGCGGCCTTAATAACCACTGAGTCGGTTTCCGACTGAGCAGCATAAAAGGGCAGCCCCTGAGGTGCCTGGTAGAGCTGGTCAGCCTTTCCTTCTGGGCATGGCTGGTATCATGCTGGGCCTGTGCCAAGCCATAGTGGCAGCATCCTTCAGTGCTGGCTGCAGAGGAGGAATAACTTTGGGTGGAGACTCTGGGATCTCCAAAAAGTCCACCAGATTCCTCCTCGTCTCCTCCTCTTCCTCAGTCTAAAACCCCATAGTGAAGGAGAGCTGCTTCATATTGTTAAAGAAAGAGGGGTCCTCGGAGGGGGACCTGGGGGTGTGTTCAACTGAGTCCTCACTCCCGGAGGAGACAGTGGACCCATCAGAGGATTCCACATCAATGTCTTCCTCTTCATCCTCTTCCTCAGGGAGGATGAGGTCAGGGTGATATTCCTTCTTGAGTCAGCCTGCTCTGAAGCAGGGACCAACGGACAGAGTACCGATGGCTCTTTGGAAGGCGCAGGGCAAACAGGTCGCACTGGCATCGATGTCAAAGCAGCACCCGACAGCGCAGGCAACAACGTCCCACGCATCAAACAAACTGCTGTATGAGAGACACGGTAATGTAGGACAGAATACTGTTAAGGTTGACAGTGGGAAAAGGAAGCATTGTCTGCACAGGTGTTGATGAAGGGGGCACGCAGCCCAGCTCTGACAATGAACTGTTAGCAATAGTGGAAGCGGTTGAGCCCAGTGCCAATGAACCTTGAGTTTTGAGCGGTCTCAACGGCGGGGCTGGGACAGACAACCCAGAGGCCAATGGCCCCACCACAGCCCTATAATAGCTGGGAGAAGATTCCTCTGTGGGGAGCCTGACAAGAGCAGAGGCCTGCATGGAGTGAGGCACCGACACCGAAGCGCTCAACAGGGTGATCCTGGGAGAAGAGGAGGAGGAGGAGGAATCCAACGGGGACCGAGATTGCTGACAGGGGGACCAGTCCTTAGGCTGGTCCTTGTCCCGCTGACGATGTCTCCCCGAAGATTTGTCCCGGGCCTTGGTGGCCTGAAAGCCTAAAGAAGATGCTCATGATTGGGGGGGGGGGCGTGGAGGACCCCTGCTCTCTGCTGTCTGCCTTTTGCTCCATGAGGAACTTCTGCTGGGATTTCTTGTGTCAGCGCCGGGTGGTGAGGTTGAACTTCAGACAGGACTCACAGGCAAGAATATTGTGGCTAGGTACAAGACAGTAGACATAGAGTTCTTGTTTGTCAGTTGAAGGAATCTTCTTTCCACAGCAGCAGAGATGGAAGAGAGCCAACGAGGGAATAGTTCTCAACATACCAAAGGACAAAAGAATCACTTTAAAGTGATTCAAAGGTAAGTATTAACAAAAAGGTAAGTAGTTTTGTCAGTCAAACTGAGAGACGAAGCTTCCGCAAGTCCGTGCACAAATGGTCGACAGCGGGAAAGAACTGAGGCAGGAACAGGGCCATCTGCGCTTATATAGGTGTGTGTGACATCACAGCCTGATGTTGGCATGGGAGGCCCCTAACAGACTGCTGCAGAAAAAGCTTCTGTGGGATCCTGACACCTGACAGCTAAGTTCTATAGGTGTGACCTGATAACAGAGATATCCCCGAAGATCTACTGATACAGAAGAAACAAGCCACAAACACTCTGAAATAAAAAAAAAAACATGTAGAGCTGGTGAAGCATTAGCATTTCAGGCAGAATAAGCCTTCATCTTCAGCCTGGGAATACATAGTGGAGCTCTGACTGAACAACTCATTTCGTGAGCGCCACTGATTGGTAGCTGTATTTTACGGCTCCTTCAGTGATTGGACTGTGGGATTTGCCTTGAATTCTTTGGCGCTTTTCAGTCTCCTACATAGCTTTTTATCGGAGGCTCAGCTACTGAATTGAAGAGCTGTAGTAGTGTAATTTTGTGGTCTAAATTTGTCCCACACCACCCGTCCCGGCCCCAGCCCCAGCCTCTATTAAATACACTCTAAGCCCCGCCCTTCTACCTCTCTGCTGGCTCCATTGGCTAATGGTAGTTGGCAAACCCACTTTCTGGACTTCAGATTTCTGACTCTCCTCTTCTAAATTTGATATCTTGATATCTGGAGACTCCAGTATTCTCGTTTCTTGCCACTTCTGCGGGTTGTACTTATTTTTTCCCAAATTGCTGCATCACGTCTTTTTTTTGTTTTGTTTTTTCCTTTTCTACACAAAAGCAGTAGCTTCTTGCTAGGGGTGGATAAATCTATATTGCCCTATTACTGAGTGACAGTGTTACATTACAAGGGGCTACCATGTGGGGAAGTCTGGGGCTAATCTTTCTGTTCCTTCTCTCATTTGTGCCATTTGTCAGACACCAACCTCCTGAACCTTATCCATGCAGTGATTTTGACCCCACATCGTTATGCCAACTGTCCTGCAACTATCCTCATATCTACTTATGTGCCCCTAAGTTCACACAATTACAGCACCTATTTCGGCCTACTCCTTCTGGTGGGACTCGCACTGAACCACCCTGCAACCTACTCCCCTGGCCTACCGCAGCTCTGATCCCCGTCTGCACTTTGCAGTCAGGGTGTTAATTTTCACTGCTCTAGGATACCAGAAGTCTACATGTGGGTCCCTGCCTCAAATAGCTGCCCCGCCGCATGAACGTATGAGGGCAAGGGGATATAAGTTAACCACTGCAGCTCTAAGGAAGCTGTTGCTTCTACTACTGCTATGCTCAGGGAATGTAGAACTTAACCCTGGTCCACCAGAAACCATTGCCTCACCCTTGGACCTAGCTAGGCTCAAGAGTTTGAGTTTCCTGCATGTTAATGTATGTAGCCTGTTAAAAAAGTTCACCATGATCCAGACATGGGTGAATCACACAGCACCAGATGTGCTAGTGGTCACTGAGACCTGGCTTAGACCAGCTACATCTGATATGGAAATTAATATCCCAAATTACTTGTGGTTTAGAACTGATAGGCAGACTAGAGGTGGAGGGGTGGCTATCTACATTAAGGATAAATTCAAAGTATCTAGTATTGATTTGGCTACTGTTCCGAATGAATATGAATGCCTGTCTCTTAAGGTTGCTATCTCGCATATTATTACGCTCTGTGTTATAGGGTGTTATAGACCTCCGTCCGCAGGTTTTCAATTACTGACACACCTTAGCAATGTTCTGGGAAAAGAACTAACAGAAACAATTATCCTAGGGGACTTGAACTTAGATTGGCTTTCCAAGGCTTCTATACCTCTTATATCATTTAGCGATGCACACGGGCTAACACAACTTACTTGTGAATCAACGCAACCAAATAAAAAGAAGCCCAATAACAGCACCCTGTTGGATGTTATCCCAGTTAGTAAGCCACATCTTTTCTTCCACGCCGGAACATTCTTCACTGATGTCAGTGATCACTGTTTTATTGCCGGTGTAAGATCAATCAACAAACCGCTATCCTCAGAAAAATTCTCGGTTAAGAGATCTAGACGGAACTTCGACCTACTTGCTTATGCTGATGAGCTTAAATATTCCTTGCTTTGGCAGGATTTTTACTTGGCGAATTCAGTACAAATGGCTTATGACATCTTCAATGAGATAATCTCAGGGGCTTTGAATAAACATGCCCCCTTAGTAAAAGTGCGTGTAAGAAATAAAGTTTGTCGCTGGTTCATCCCGGAACTTAAATCAGCCTTGTCTGAGAGAGAGATAGGCTTTGGGAAAGAGCACGTAGAACCAAGACCTCCTTGGACTGCTGCCAGTTTTGGAGGACTAGGAACGCACGCGCCAAAAAGGTTAGAGATGCAAAAGTCACTTTCTATCGCTCTGAATTGGACTCTGCCACAAAAAGCTCATCAAATTTTTGGAAAACTATCAAAGATCTATCCGGCCATATAACTGGAAGCTCACTCCCATCTAAGATTATCTCTGGAAGTGATACTATCAGTGACAGGATGGAGATTTGGGACTCTTTCAACAAACACTTTGCGACTGCAGGTTTAGCTTTTGACAACTCATCTGCAAACCTGTTACGCTCTCAACTTGACACACAATTTGATGAACCCAGTACTGCTAGCTCAAAATTCTCACTGCAACCTGCTTCATTGAAAGAAGTCGAAGACCTCCTACTACAGATTGATGTTAAGAAAAGCGCTGGTGCTGACTCACTAGACTCATATTTCCTAAAGATTGCCTACCACGTTCTGGCTGTGCCTATAATGCATCTATTCAACCTATCTCTAGCCCAGGGGACCCTCCCATCCATATGGAAAACAGCACACATTATACCCCTATTTAAATCAGGGAACCCTAGTGATTTTAACAATTACAGACCGATCTTCCTTCTTCCTGTATTGGCAAAATTATTGGAAAAAATTGTAAGCATGCAGCTGAGAACATATCTAGAAACCATGAATCTCCTAAACCCGACTCAGTCTGGCTTCAGAGCTAATCACAGTACTATTATGGCACTTGCCAAAGTGACCAATGATTGGCAGAGAGAACTGGATAATAAAAATGTTATCTGTGTTGTGTTTTTGGACCTAAGCAAGGCATTCGACACTGTCGATCATATTCTGCTCCTCTCAGAACTATGGTCCACAGGCTTGGATACAAACTCACTGCGGTGGTTTAGCGGCCACCTCTCCAACCGCCTGCAGCAGATTAAGGCTGGAGGTGACCTTTCACCTCTCTTAACTCTTCCAAGAGGTGTGCCACAGGGATCTATCCTTGGTCCCCTTTTATTTGCAATATATATCAATAATGTAGATAACAGTATAAACAAGGCCAACATTCATCTATTTGCAGATGACACAGTGCTATATCTAAACCATCCAACACCAGAAGCTGCTTGCATTGACCTTCAAACTGAATTCAACCTGTTACAGAACCAGCTTCTTCAAAAAAAGCTTTTACTCGACACAAAAAAACCCAAAGCAATGCTATTTTCTCCTTTTAGCCACACAATAAACTCAGCCACCACTGGATCAGTCCCTCAGATCACTACAGTTTTTTGGAGAAAACTTGAAATTCATCACGAAATTTAAGTATTTGAGAGTTTGGCTGGATAATAAACTCTCATTCACTGATTACATCAAGGACTTGCTAAAAAAATTACGTCAGAGGCTAGGTGTGTTCTTCAGGATTATTCACTTCAGTACGAAAGAGGCAAAGCTGTGGATGGTTCAAGCAATGTTCCTCTCGATGGTAGACTATGCGGACTTCCTTTATAGTCACTCCCCTACTTCGTATCTTGCAAAATTGGACACGCTTTACCATATAGCCTTGAGGTTCATAACGGGACTTCCCCGCTACCACGCACCATTGCTCCTTATATGCAGCTGTGGGGTGGACTTCCCTTCAGCTTAGGAGGAATAGAAATGCTGTTCTATGGACCTTCAGATCTATCTCTAAAAAACTCCAGCAATATATTAATGACTGTCTTCCACTAAGCATAGCAGGCAACTATGCATTGAGAAGTCATTCATTTATATCATTAATTGTACCCAAAGTTAAATTACGATTTGGCAGAGCGTCCATAGGCTTTGCACTACCCTCTCTTTGGAACAAAATGCAGAAAACAATGAAACTGAGCACCCCTGTGAGCCTTACTACCTTCAAGAATCTATATTCTCACTGTGTAAGGGAGCCGTGCAATTGTTTCCCACATCCTTAGTTCAGGCTCAACGACCATGGTTATATTGCAGATTGTCTGGCTCTAATTTCATTGCCTAGGTCTTCTGATTTCTTCTCACTCTCCTTACAGTGCTGATCCTCTTTCCTTCTGTTTCTCCTTTCTCCTCTTTCTTTCCTCTTCTTCATTACTGATTATCTCTTGCATACCTACTGTCTACTCCCTGCTATCCACTTCTTCATATGTCTAGGTATTTTACCCGCTGACTCCCATTTCTTGTTGGAGGTCCTCCGAACCCACTGGTTGAGTCGTGCCCACTTCCCTTTTTCTCTCCCTCTCCCTATGTCTTACTCTGCTCCCCCTTTCCCCTTTACCTTACTCTCCCCAATCTTTGGCCTCCCCCCACCTCCCATCACCTGTTGTTCTTCATGGCACACCCTCCCCATCCTGAATTGCCCGGCTGTTACGATTTTTGTGCAAAGTACTGTATAAAACCCTGCCTGCTGTTGTTAACTTTTGCCCCGCTTCCCTTCTCACTCTTTTTATTTTTTATGTACACATGCATCTACATCCTTGCAGAGTTGTTATGTACTGCATAATGATCACTTATGTATTGCTACAGCATCTTGAAATTGATTTTATTTTTGTATTCCATTGTATTGACTGTATACATAAATATCTATTGTTTCTATTGTAACTTTGACTTGTTCTAACCAGGTCCATCTCACAAATGAGCCTTGCTCAATGATGGTCACCTGGTTAAATAAAGATTTTGATTGACTGATCGATTGATTGAAAAGTATGGAAGCTGGTAGGAGCAGGGACTTGGGAGTTCCAGGTAAGACCACGTGATGGGTCAGAACCACAAGATATTCTGAGCTCCACACCAGAGTTGTCAAGTTTTCCAAAATGTGAAATTGCTACTGAATTTACCTAAAAGAAAGATAATTTAAATGCCTGATTCTCTCCCATTGCTTCCTGCACAGTTGATAATATCATGATAACTGATGCAACTCAAGCAGTGTTGGCCCCAGTCTAGTACTGATCTGCAGTCAGATGGAATGAAATATTCACTGCAATCTCCTTGATATTACAGAGGGAGTTCACTAGGGGCGGGGCAGCTGCCAGGCCATCCACATGTGCTAATGAGGTGCTCTTATTGTTGTATAAACTCAGTAAAATACAATTTATTGCAGGCTAGTGGAAAAGGCATTTTGTCTATGAAGAAGACTGGTTTTGGTGAGTTTAGCTAGTGTGCAACCATGGACAAATGGTTCTACATCTCAGGATTTCTTTTCAAGCCCAGATCAGGCTGTAAGGAGACGAGAAAGAACAGCAAAACACCCAGCCCCAAGGAAACTGAAGTATGAGGCAGCAAATGAGCACAATTTTTTTTTTTCCTTCAACCTTCTTTTCCCTCTGGTCACGGTCTGGGGGGCCTCTCTACGGCATCCTGCCTGTTCCTGCCCTGCCTGAGGTCCACCTACCTGTGCCTCTTCTCTCCCTCCTCCTCTGTCCACGATCGGCACCCCCGGCTTAACCCCTCCGGGGTAGGGCCGCCCCTCCTCTTTGGGCGCACTTTTAGACAGACTCTGACGTGGGAGAGGACCCGGGTGGAGGAACCTGGAAGGTCAGGCAGGATGGACTCGGCCTTGGGGCAGGTGCCGTCGCCTACCCCTCAGACCGGGCTTTTCCTTGTTCTGGAGATCCTTCCCCCCTCCCATGTGTGTGCACGTCCACGATGTAAGGTATACATGGCAACCCCTACCTGCATCTGGGCACGTGGATTACGTGCAGCACAGCATCTTACAGCGCCCCCGATCTCCACCAGGAGCCGCTGGCACGCCAGGCAATCCCCAACCTCCCGAAGAGGAGAGCAGCCAGTCAGGTGCTCAATCCACTCCTGCCCCTGCTGACCCCCGGCGCCTGAGCTCTTTTCCGAACCCGGGTTGCCGGCGCAGCGCGAAGTGTGGCATCCAGCGCCTCAACCCTCAGTGCCACCGGGCCGGCATGTAGATGAGCAAATTTATTGAACAGCTGAACAATACCTTTGATATTTTTTGTAGGAAGCTTCAGGTAGTTGAACAGAAAGTGGAGTCCCGGGGGTCTGAGGTTATAGAAGCATGGCCACCTTAATAGGCTGAGCATTGGTTGCAACAGCTAATTTGGTGAAGGAGAATTCATTGTTAAAACATCTGTTGAATGCAGAAAACCAGCTCTGTGAGAATAATGTGCAGATTAATGGACTGCTGGAAGAGCCTGAGGGAGCCATGGCTGTGGAGACAGTATGCTGTGGTAAGAGTAAGTTAAAATGAGCGAGTCAATATGAGTGAGTAGTTAATGGCGAGTGCAAATTGAGCAACATGGACTAAACGATGATTGTGAATAATAGCCATGTTGTGGAAGGGTTGAGCAAGGTAGGGACTGAAGCACTGACATATGTAGGCAGGAAATTGTGAGGGCAGAATCGAGCCGGCAGCATGGCGTAGCGGGTAGGAGCACTTCTGGTGTGTGCGGCAGCCCTGGGTTTGGGACGGGCTGTGGGATTTTTATTTCTTTTTCTGGTTGGAGTGTATTTTCTTTCTCCATTGTCAAACTCCCCCTCAGAGTTATTTAATTATTGGGAGATGTGGGGGACATAGCCCCCTGCATAAAAAGTAATTTGAAATCACCCCCATATATACAGTGAGAGCCGGTTGGTGTTTCTGTCAGGTGCTATTGTGTTGATCGCAGTTATGCTTTTCGGCGATTTGTAGCTGCCGTTGTGCTGATCACTGTAATTCTTTAGATGTTTTCACATGGAACCGTAGCATCAATGCTAGTCTGGTTGGGAGAAGCACTGGATCTTGGCAAGTATTAGGGAAATTACATATTCGAGCACCTGGCCTGTACCAGTTAACACTGGAAAGCAAGAGCTAATTCTCCTCAGACTACTTTTGTGTATGGGCACAGTGCGACAGTGTTATTTGATTTTACAAGCAGCATACTGAGTAAGGGAGGTAGATGTTCGATGGGGAGAAAGTGCAAATCTACCTAGATCTGTGCTTCACCACGAGGAAAAAACAGATAAGCTTCCTGGTGTCAAGGAGTTGATTGATTTAAGCATTCTGTTTAACTGTGTTTTTCCTGTGAGACTCGGGGCACGGTATGGGTAGAAGACCTATGGCCCGGATATTCAAACTGCGCCAGGCTGTGGCGCAAGCCTGGGCGCAGCTCAACTTGGTTGCGCAGGGGTGTGGCCTGGGCGATATTCAACAGAGCTGCGCTATGGCTCAGCAGCTTTGAATATCGCACCCTGGCCACCCCCACTGTGCATGGTGCAGTGGCACTGTGCCAGCGCAAGTGGCCAGAGTGGAGCATGGAGATGCGCTAGCGCAAGTGCCACTGCGCCATTCAAAGCACCTCACGATATTCAGAAGGGGACGCTGCAAATGGCGCCATAATTTATGCAAAGGCGCACATGGGGCCATTTGCATGTCATTATAGCTATTTGCATCCCATTAGCATGCAGGTGCGCCGATCCCAGGCGACTTGCGCCTGGCGCCTGCAGGGCAGCAGCCGCTGGGACCGACGCCTCTGCAGCCCAATCGCCGGCATTTGGTTCAAAAAAAACTGCTCATCCCCAGGTCCAGTGGACCGCTATAGTTCAATCGCTGGCATCGGTATAATAACCCTCCTCCTCTCTCATCAATATCCCTGGTGGTCCAGTGGACCCGCTGACAAGCACAGAAGTAGTCCACTGGACCACCAGGATATTAGACGAGTTATTTTTAGACAAATGCCTGCGATTGGAACATAGCGGTCCACTGGACCACCAGGGATATAGAACGGGGTTATTTAACCAGATGCCATGCGTAACCCTTTTGAATATCTGGGCCTATGTGTTTAACTATTTGAGAGATGAGGACATTTTTGTTATATAGTTTTTTTTATCCCTTCCCCAATCGTCACATTAGTGATGTACCCTGTTCAGGCAGTCTGCCTTCTTTCAGATGGCTGTTATTTTTCCACATTCCCTGGTTTTCTCCTCAGGTCCCTCCTTCCACCCTGCGACCTGGATCTTGTTTTGGTGCCTTGTACAAGCAAAGCATACCTGTGTGAAGGTGAACTACCTGGCTACGCCACAGGGATCACTGCGGTGCCAGAATCTGCCACCAACTCTCCTTGACTGAAGCATGCCACTGCGTGGCAGCCACCTCGGTCTGGCCTGCCTCCCAAAGTGGCAACCCAAGCTCCTTCCTGAACTCAGGTCACAGCAGCAGCACAATGTACTGGCCCAGATGGGTACAAGTTCAGTGGTAAAGTTCAGCCAACTCTTCAGTGCCAAGAGAGGCAGAAAAATGACTCAGACTTATAGATACTATATGAATGCATTTTTTCTCTCTTTTCCAGGGACAGGACTGGGGACTCAAAAACCATGACAGAGCCGGCCCGCCGGTGCAGCGGTTGGATTTCCGCTTGCGACGCCAGCGACCCGGGTTCGGAGGATCGAGCGCCTAGCGGCTGCCTCCTCCTCCTCTGGGAGAGGAGGGATGCATGTCCCGAGCTCAACCGCCACCTGGGTGGCCACGGGTGGTGGTGTGGTGGGACCGCATAGGGTGGGAGGACGTGGGCCGGAAACCGGAAGCGGAAGCAAGACGTGAATGTGTCGCTTCCTAGGTTTCCCTAGAGTGCTCACGCCCTGTGGGGGAGACAGAAAACGGAAAAGACACCTGGCGTGGAGGACGAGATGGGTCCCGACTGCCCCAGATAACCCATAACCGGCTACCAATGGTCGCCGTAGGTGGACCACCTGACAAAGATTAATGGACTGAGGGGGTGAAGTGGGTACCTCCTCCCACGCCTGGGGTAGGCTGAGGCAGCATGGAGGTAAGTCCAAGCGGCACCATGGTAGTTACCCGGGGAGGGATTAGGGGAGCTCAGTCTAGGGATACCCAGAAGAAGTCCCACCACGCCAAGAGAGTAGGGGGATAAAAAAAAAAAAAAAAACATGACAGGTTTTTTATGTGAGAACTGAAGTTTAAATCAAACTGAGGAACTTTATCACAGACAGAGAGCAAAACTTTGCTTCATGTGTTGCTTGGCAACAAAGTACTTTTCTTTTAAAAATGCACAGTCATGTGGTATATTTTAAGATGATTGTGGTTCCCAGACTTCCTTAGGAAGAGTGTGAATTCACTGCGAAAGCCAGAAGTCTTTGTTATATAGCTGGGACAGTGGACTATTACTTTAGCAGGTGGGCAGTGCTTGAAACCTTCTAATGCAGAATTATGACTCCAGTGTCCAGTAACCTCGGTCAAACTCTGGCTAAATTTGCTGCATTAACAATTTACTAGAACCAAAAGGCACACGTACAAACAGGTTCAAAAGATTACCTCACACCCCTGCTCTTCACAGCAGTCTTTCAAACCTGCTTATATGTGTGCCTTTTTTTAAATAATTTATGCAGCAAATCTGGCCAAAGTATGAGTAAGGTTACTGGCCACTGAAATCATATGTTCTGCATTAGGAGATTTAAAGCACTGTGCGACACCCGCCAGTTGTTCTTGTATGTTTTCTCTAACTTGGGCTGGCAGTCCATCTCTGCTTGCCTTGCATCTATGTTGCATGGCAATGGATTATTAGCCTGTGATGACTAGTCTCGTGTTTAGAAGCCTGCCATAGGCTGATTTAATATTCAGGAATCAGTATTATGCTTAACAAATAGAAGGTTACTGTTTCAAGCAGCAGTGCAACAAAAAATGTCTTCCATAAAGCTAGTTTCCAGCTGCTACTGAAAATATTGGCATATATGTTAAATCTGCTTTTCAAGGTGATTCCTAGTCTGTTCACTATATAGTTTTTTATTATAACTCTTTGTTGGGTTGACTGTTATTTCTAGTCAAATGAAGCAGACATCTTTTTTTTTCTTAAGCAAATAAAACTGGAATATGTCTGGAATCTGTTACAGTTGAAAAAAGGAAGGGCCAATTATTTGCCTGTCTTCACTGCATTTTGCTGCTTTAAATGTTTCGAATTTTCCAATAGTTGTCCTTTCCAAGTTTGAACAACCTTCTTATTAACTTTTAGCAGTACAGGTATGTAGTCCTGATCACTGTATGTGTAAGGCGCATTTAGAGTGGTATGGCCATAGGCACTATATGGGTTAGTATTAAATCTGATCAGCTAGTATGCCTGCAGGTTTCTGTAAGCTATAAGAATGTTACAATGGTATTTTCTACAAAATGCTACAGCGCTAACTGTAATGGCATGACCTACGTGGCATTTACTGTCACTCTTCTATTTTGTTGCAGTACACATTTTCTTAAATCAGGTTCTAGCCCATTGACAGCTATTGGCTTCCTGCATCAGGAATGTGGACCCATCACCAGCACAAAAACAGAAATCACAGCTGACGTCAACAGAATTCAATTTAAGACATTCCAAAAATTTTCAAATGTCAAGCTGTTCCATACTTTATTCCTGTATTTACATGAAAAAGGAGTTTTTCGCTGTACACATCAACTACAGTACAGGTTTAGTCTGGAGCTAAACTTGTAGTACCCTGCTTGTGACATCACAGTATTTTTATTTCAGGTATTTATGTTCCTTCGACGACCGTCTCCCTTCGAGTCTGACCCACAGCCCTACCACCCACCTTCTCCAGGTAATTACCTCACTCTCTGGCCCCCATGGCTTGCTCCCTGTGGCAGGGCTTTCAAGGCTGTTTCGCAGAACCCCTTCAGGCATACCCCCGGTGACCAGGATCTGGTAGAAATGGGTGCCGTGCTCGGTGGTTCGGGGCCTGTGAAGGGTAGACCTTCATCTGGCTGAGAACTGGTGTTTTCCTCTTGTCCTCAGAATGCATGCTTAGTGTTAGGGGTGTATGCCTCGAGCGCAGGCTTCCCAGCCCACCAGGAGCCACTTCGGTGTTGGACTGTACCACCTACAGTACCAACCCCTGGCTGGAACACACTGCCATCAGCAGCGTGTTCTCCCCAACTGGCTGCCTATGTGTAGACGTACAAGCTCGCTCCCAAACTCAAGTTGTCAGCGTGGAAATGTGACGTGCTCCTGTTGAGCTATCGAGAGACCCTACATCACAGTCATTTTAATGGCAAAATACTATGACAGCACAAGCAGGTAATTTTAGCTCCTGACTTTTTCCTCACTGTAAGTGAACTGCCTGACACAAAGATCCAGTTTTCACGTAGATGCCCTTAATAATGATGAAATGAGGGCTCCAAATTAAAATGTTTTGGACTGTTTCATAGTTGAAGCTCTGCTGATGCCAACTTTAATTACAACAGATATCAAAAGCAGCCTTCTAACTCTAGAATTAACTCCCTAGGACTTCACAGTCTCAAGAGAAGATGGCTTAGAGGGGATTTGCTTTACTGTATGAGATAATTAGGGACAAGGGACTCATTAAAGATCTCAACTTGAGTTTCAGAAACAAAATTTATAACATAAAGGGGCAAATGCTTCAAATTTAACAGAAAGTGTGTACAGTAATACAACTGCATGAAGGTACTTTTGTATTCTCTGAGCTCTGAGGGAGTGAAAAGACTGCTAATAGACGTCTGGTACACGCTGCTTTTTAAAGTTTTAAGGACAGATGAAATAATCTGTCGAGATAGCAGGGGGGTATTTGCCTTCAGTTCTTATGTTCCTAACACCGTAGTATGAACTGTAATAATTTATTTTTATTGGTGACTGGAACAACTGTGGAGGAGTAGAAATTGCAGCCTGTATCAGCTGGACAGGCCCAAACTGTACAAAGTATGAAGCAAAACATTAGCCTAGTTCAAATGTCCATGGCAAACTTCTAGTAAGAACATTTTCAGAAGTACAGCATCTGTGTTTTCACCCCTTACTTGAAAGCGTTGACAGCCACTACCACTGGAACGCCAAATGCAGCAGCATTCTGAATCTGTTTGCCCATGTTACAGCAACCCTTCTCCAGCAACTCCAGATTCTGTGAAGCGGGTAGTAAAAAACTGTTATAACCATAAAAGTGAGATATCCAAAATAAGACAGCTGTGGTAATTTATATTAAATAAAATGTGTCCAAATATTAATACAAACATAAAAAAGAAATTCTGTCAGACCATACCTCTCAACTGTACCACATTACGAGGAACGTTCCTCATTTTACTTCACAAAAGCTCCCTGTTCCACATTGTGAGGACTTGTTCCACATTCAAAGTCAACATTTAAAGCAAAAATCCATAGTAAATAATGCAAAAAATATATTATTCAATTAATAACAGACTTTCTGAACACAAATGCTACATTTTAACAGTGTTTTGAGCTTCTTAGGTAATGATTTGATCAAGTGTTCCACATTTTGCCCATTTGTTCCACATTTTGACAGGCAATGTTCCACATTTGGGGGACAAAAGGTTGAGAGGTATGTGTCAGACACTTCTTTTTCTGCTAGTTCCAACATTGTCATTGGATTATTAATAAAGCTGGAATGTAGTAAGCAGTACATCACATCCTCACTGCCATGGAGGAAAGTGTTTTCCAACATATATTTTGTACGTCTTTTGACTGCTAACTGCAGCACTTTTAATTTAAAAGCTGTAGCAGCAAAACCCTAATCTGCAGATTCTTGAATGAACGCAAGGACAAGTGTCAAAAGGTCTTGTATGGAGGACACTGTCTGTTCCTCTGACCATTTTCTTGCCTCCTCTTTCAATTCCAAATCTGGAATTCAGCAGGATTATGAGGTACAAGGATACAGTACCAGCTTGCTGGGTACTGGGAGCTGAGAAAAATACAGTCATGCAAGAACTTAATGTAACAGCAGATCTGCGAGGGGATCTCTTGCAGCAGGCTACAACTATGGAACTATAGATGCCACAGCACTAGGACTACACAGAAACTTTTCTAGCTAGCAGTCTACCGGGGGGCTGCCCACCCCGATGTCAGGTGCCGGCGTCACCACATGCTATGAGTGGGCATCCCCATACCCTCCTCAGTTCTCCCACTGGAGACCATGAGCAGAAGAGTTCTGCAGAGTCAGGCCACACCTATGGAACAAGTCCCAAGCAGTTTCTGACATCAAGAAATGCAGTCTGGGTGGTAAGAAACCAAGAACCTAAGAAAGTAGGTCCTGTAGAACACCTAAGCCGAAATTGGCCTTACATCTAGAGGCAATGTCCAGACTGTAGTGCTTGGTAAAGGTGTGGACAGTACTTAAGTGGCAGCATCACAGATCTCTGTAGCTCACACATTCCTGAAAAAGGCAGTAGAAGTGGCCATGCCTCTGGTAGAATGACCACAAACAATGCCAGGAAGGTCCTTGCCATGCTTCCTGTAGCAATAAGTGATACAGTTGGCCAACCATTTGGACAATCACCGTTTTTAAACCAGAATGCCCTCTCTCCCAGGGACAAAAGAAACAAATAACTGTTTGGACTTCCTACAGCCCTTTGTACGATGGGTATAGTAATGCAGGATTCTATGCACATCTAAAGTATGGAGCAATGCTTCCCCTGGACTGGCATGCTCTGGGTAATAAACAGGAAAGTGGATGCATTAGTTTAAAGACACTACCTTAGGAAAAAATGTAGGTTTAGTATGGAAAAACACCCGGTCTTTGTGGAAAATCAAATGAGGCTGCACGCACATGAGTGCCTGAAGCACTGAAATTCTTCTAGCAGAAGTTAACAGCAACTAAAAATAACGCTTTCCACGACAAAAAGTGTAGCTCGCTTATCATGGCTGGTTCAAAAGGAGACAAAATAAGCTTTTCTAAGATACAATTTAGGTTCCAGGGCAGGACTGGATTGTAGATAGGAGGCTCCAGGTGAAGAATGCCTCTCAGAAATGTACAGGACACCACCAGTTGTGCCACTACACGCCGCTCAATAAGCACATGAAAGGCAGAGATGGCACACATGTGCACTTTAAGAGAGAAGTACTTCAGCCCGGAGTCCGAGAAGGACAATAAGTAAGCCAGAATCTGATTCACTGGACAAGTGAAGGGATCCAGCTGGCGTGATGCAGCACACAGTGCAAAACACTTCCACTTCACAGAATAAGTGGCCCTAGTGTACGGCTTCCTAGCTGCCACTAGGACATCAACCACCCTGGGAGCCACCCCAAACCGAGCCATGCATGGAGATGCAGGGATTTGAGGCCCAAATGGACCAGGGTGCCCCAGTTCTGGGAGAGCAAGGCAGTGCACAGGGGAAGAGGAACTGTAAGTTCCACTGTCAGCTGTTGCAGAAAGAAAACATAGACTTTGACGGCAGATAAGGACCACTTGGCCCACCTAGTCTGCCCATTTCCCTACCTACTGGATAAGCTGCAGATCCTAATTAACCAATAGCCTATTTCTTCCTACCCCCCACGAGAATTGCCATATGTCTGTTCCATGCATTCTTGAATTCTCCCACAGTTTTAGACCCCACAACCTCCTCAGGAAGGCTGTTCCATGCGTCCACCACCCTCTCTGCGAAAAAATACTTCCTCACATTGCCCCTGAGCCGTCCTCCCTCTTATCTTCAAATTATGTCCCCTTATACTTGCACATCTCTTTTTCTGAAAGATGCTACCCTCTTGAACTCTGTCGCTTCCACTGAGGTACTTAAAAGTTTCTATCATCTCCCCCCCTCCCTCCTTTCCTCAAGGGCATACATATTAAGCTCTTTTAGTCTCTCCTCATATGGCTTCTCTTGCAGACCCTGCACCATTTAGTTGCCCTCCTCTGGACTGCCTTCATCCAGATCTGATGAGGCCAGAATGGGGCTATGAGTATTATTGTGGCCCCTTCCCTCTGGAGCTTGATCAGTACCCTCTGGAGCAGGGGGAAGGGAGGAAATGCATGCAGCACTCTCCCTTTTCAAGAGAGGGGCAATGTGACTCACCAGAAACTCCAGGCCCTGGATCGAGTGAACAAAAAGGTGGCAGTTTTGCACTGATAGGGGATGCAAAAAGGTCTAACTCTGGATGTGCCCACTTGTCGAACAGCTCTTTTACAACTGAGGTCAGCAGCTTCCACTTACGTGTCCGTGACTGTGACTGGCTTAAGCTGCCTGCCAGAACTTTTTGGGTGCTGGGAACATGGACGGCCAAGAGTCCTAGACCATGATCCAGAGCCCAGTACCAGACTCTCATGACCTCCCGACAGAGAGGGTAGAAGTGAGTGTCCCACCGTTTGTTGATGTAGTGGACTTCACTGATGCCATCCGTCTGCACAAGCAAAACTCCAGGGGACAGCGGAGTCCGGAAGGCCTGCAGGGCATAAAGCACCATTCTCATTTCCAGAACATTGATGTGGAGTGAGGACTCCAGAGTGGACAAAGTCCCCTGGGTTTGGTGGGGCCCCAGATGGACCCCCTACCCCATCCTCGAAGCATCAGTTGTGAGAATTTGTCGAGAGGAGGGAATGAGGAAGGGAACCACCCTTAAGAGGTGGATGGGTCCATCCACCAAAAGAGAACCTTCTTCACCGGACAGGAGACCAGGACCTGCTGTTCTCGGTTGTCTGTAGGCTGGTCCCACTGGACCCCGAATGTCCATTGGGGAACCCTCATGTGCAGTCTGGCGAGAGGCACTGTCTCTATAGGTGCAGCCATCAGGCCCAGAAGCCAAAGAAAAGTGCTGGTTGAAACACAGCAGCTGTTGAATAACAGACAGGCCTGGGTTATCAGGTGCTCTGCCTTGTCCTGGGGCAGGAAGCCATGCCCTGAGCCATGTCCAGGACAGCCCCAATACTGTATATTGGAGATGTTGGCATGGAATCAGAACTGATTCCTGGAATAGGCAGGTGATATGTTCCAGGGTCTGTAGCATGCGTCATGGGACTGGGCTTTCAGGAGCCAGTCAGCCAGGTAGGAGAAGACATAAAGGCCCTCCTGCCTGAGGGCAGCTGCCACCACTGCCAGGCATTTGGTAAATACCTGAGGGGCTGCAGACAAACCAAAGGGCATGGCCCTGAATTTGAAGTGTTCCCCATGGAACTGAAAGCTCAGGTACTGCCTGAGGAAAACATGAACCGTGATATGCAGGTAGGCATCTTTCATACTGAGGGAGTAAATCCAATCCCCCTGGTGCAGAAGGGGCAACAGACCCTGAAGTGTCACCATCTGGAACTTTTCGTATTGAATGTATAGACTGAGCTTTAGGAGGTCTAGAATGGGCCCAAGGTCTCCTGTGCATTTGGGGAGCAGAAAGAAATGGGAGTAGAACCCCCTGCCCTGCTGACCCACTGGGAAGGGTTCCACTGCCTTCTTTTGCAGCAGAGAGTGGATTTCTTCTCACAGCACCGGTATGTGGTCTGAAAGGTGAAAGGACTAAACCAGAGTTTTTTCTGGAGGCCACTCTAGAAATTCCAGAGTATGGCCATGCTCTATGAGCTTTAGCACCCAACCTTTGTTGGTCATCTCCCACCACCTGTCCAGGTGTAAGGAGAAGAGACCCCCGACAACTGCCTCCGGATCTGTCAGGGGGGGAGGTGTTGGACAAGGAGTCAGACGGAGGTGGAGGAGGCTGCAGTGGCAGCTGCACCACCGCCTCTGGGAGCCCTGCTAGCTGCGGCAGCAGGGATAGGCACAGAGGTGGACCCCCAACGCTTGCTCTGAGGTCTGGCGGAGGGTCTGGACTTGGTCACCCTATGAAAGGGCACATGCTGTCCACTCTTAGCTTGAGTGTGATACATGGAGTGGACAGATCTTACAGTTCATCCAGAGACCTGCAGGGCATCAATGATCTGTTGCACATCAGCCCCAAACAATCTGTATCCCCTAAAGGGGCATTTAGAATAGATAACAATGCCCTGGGCAAACCCCGGCACCCTAAGCTAGGAGTGCCAGCATAGGCAGATGCCAATCGTGGCCACCCTGGCTGAAGCATCGACGAATGTCAGAAAATATGACCAGATGTAGACCGGGACGCTGCCACCGACTGAAGGGACTGCAAGAGCTGCTACTTCTTCTTGTCATCGGGAAGGGAACTGGCCAATTCCTGGGCTTGGTCCAAATGAAGGCTGAGGAACTGGACCATATAGGCCATGTAGTTCAGGACGCTGATGGCCAGTGTGGCTGAGGCAAAAATCCTCTTGCCCAGTAAGTCCACTCTCCAGGATTCTTTGTCTAGCAGGAGTGAACTTAAATGTTTTGGCCTTTTGGTGCAGTTGTGAGCTGCATTAATGACCACCAAGTCAGCCTGCGGCTGCTCAGCAAAAAAAGGCTTCCCTGGGGGGGGGGGGTAAAGTTTGTCCACCTTCCTGAGCATAGCAGGGATCAGATTACTGTGGTGCCAGGCTGCCATGGTGGAATCCTCAAAGGATTCAACCAGAGGAGGAACCACCAAGGAAGGAGCGCTGGGCAGACACAGGTATGTAACTAACCTATGTCTGCTGGGGTCTTGCTCCTCTGTGTCAAAAGCCATCACCACTTGCATCTGGCGGAGAACTCCCATGAATGACGAAACTTTGGGGGGGGAGACTGTGGAATACATTTTGGGGTCTCCTTCCCATCTGTCGATGACAGTGGAAGTAGAGTGAAAGGGGGTACCCCCCCATAGTCTTCATCCTCATCAGGGAGTTAAAGGTCCGGGTGATATTCATCCCCTTCTTTTGAATGTCTGGAGGGAGAGTGGGGGGTCCAGCCACTTGTGGACCAACATGGGCCCACTGAAGGCATGGGTGTGGGGACCAGCATTGGGGGTTCCCTGGGGGTTGGCCTGCTGGGGAGCCAGGCAGGCCTGCATTAAGTCCCATAGGGAAGAGAGTAACCAAGGAAAGTCCACCCTGACCAGCGTTGGGTAGCCAGGTGGTGCCAGCTGAGGAGGAACCGGCGTAGGTCTCGGTGGAGGAGCCGGTGATGGCAGACGGATAGGCCTAGGCCCCATGGAGGAGTCCTTGGCCTGAGTCCCCCTATGGGATGGGGAAGAGGGCTGGGAGTCAGCCCAGGGTGATACCAGGGAGGGTGACAGGTCCAAGGCCGGAGGGGCGAACATTGCAGTGGTGGGCAGGAGCCATGTATGCATAAAAGACCCCAAGGCTGCACCGGCTGAAGTCAGACCGACAGAGCCTCCTGACTGTGAGCCCACCAAAAATAAGGGAAAGAGCAGCAGGGGCTGGGAGGGAGCCCGGCCCCGAAGGACCTCTGCCCGCCAAAGTAAGTCTGGCTGGAGGCACTGCCAATGGCAGCCCTGTGGAAGATGGGGCATGTGAGGAAGACATCACCACCCCTGAAGAGGGGGATGGTCCCACCACAGTCGCCAAATGATGCAGGGACCGGGAGGGAGAGGACCAAGGTTTAGCGCGGTCCTTATCCCTGTGTTTACGTTTACCCTAGGATTTATCCCAGGACTTCGACAACTGGGAGCTCGAGGATAGGGCTGGGGAGACTGAGGAACTCCTGGCCTGCAACTCCTTCTCCATGCTGGTGACCTTTTGTTGGAGCAAAAAGATTTCCAAGGTCCACTGGCACAGGTTGCTTGGTTGTAGCCGTGACAGATGAAGCAGGCTTCGGTGTCATGGTCTGGGCCTAGGCAGAGAACACAAGCAGAATGGCTGTCTTTCTCCAGGAGTTGTTTTTCACAGGTGTACTTGATCGAACGGTTGGAAAACAAAGAAGGCTGAGAAGACAAACAAAAAAGAAAAATCACTGAATAATGATAGATAACTGAGGTGAGAAAACAAAACCTGAAGTTATAGGAAATAGCAGTTAACTGAAGCTGCAGCAATCTGAGAGGTCCAACATGCACTGGTTGATGGTGGGAAAAGAACTGAGGAAGGCGTGGGGGGCCACCCACTCTTATAACATGTAGTGACGTCGGGATGGGCGGCCAACTGATAAGACTGCTAACAAGAAAACTTTACTTGTGGTCCTACTGCTTGGCGTCTATAGTTCCATAGGTGTGGCCTGCTGCAAGAGATACCCCTGAAGTCAGATCTAACATTGGTCTTGCTTATGCAGCATTTCAAACAAAATGAAAACATGGTCTCTGGAGAGACATGGTGTCAAATAAGAATAGGTTACTCACCTGTAATCGTAGTTCTAGGAGTGGTATATGGTTCACATCCACACTCTGGTAGGTCCACTAGAACGATGTTATTGGCCAGATGTCTTTAAGCTAAGCTCCCCCCACCACCTGGGTAGTATACCCATGTACTCTGCCCCATGACATCAGATCTTACACGCTGGAAGCAGGATTAGTGTGCCACTTGCCAGGGAAGGCTGGGTAGGTTGTGTGGATGTGAACCATATACCACTCCTAGAACTATGGTTGCAAATGAGTAACCTATTCTTCTAGAAGCATGGATATGGTTCATTTGTTCACACTCTGGAAGATTCCTAGCAGTTCTTGGAGAGAAGGGGTAAGGCATGCACCCCCCTACTTGGCGAAAAGAGACTGGAGAAGCGAGGTCCCAAAACCTGCATCCCAGCACAACTCCAGGTCAATGTGATAGTGAGAAATGAAGATCTGTGCTGACATCCAGGTAGCAGCCCTGCAGATCTCCTGGACAGTGGTGTCCCTGAAAGCAGCCACCGAGGCAGCAGTATGTCTGGTGAAATGAGCCCTAAGCCCTATGGGAGGCTCTCTACCAGACAACTGACAGTAGAGGTTGATGCAGGATGTAATCAACCTGTCAACAGTCCACTTTGCTGCCTGTCTGTCAGGCACGACTTCAGCATAGATGACATACAGCTAGACAGCCTTTCCCCGAACTCCAGCTGTGCTCTCCATCTAACAGAAGAGCATCTCCACAGGTCCAAAATATGGAGCCTGCAGAACACACCAGCAAGTTAATCACTTGTTTCAGGTGAAACACCAAAACTACCTTCGGGAAGAACTTCAGGATGGGGCAAAGGACTACTTTATCCCTGTGAAAGATGAAGTAAGGAGACTCACTGATAGCACCTGGAGCTGTCCAATCATTCTGGCTGATGTAATGACCACCAGGAAGGCTATCTTCTAGAACAGGTGTGACATCTCATACTGTGCAATGGCTTGAAAGGTTTGCCCATGAGCATAGCCAAAACCAGCAGTAAGTCCCATGGTGAAGGAGGTTCACATAAGAGGGAACAAATGATCCTGGCCTTTGAAAAAGCACCCAACCACCTTCTCCTGGGACACTACAGGCTTACCAGCCCACGCCTGGTAAGCATATATGGCTGCCAGGTGTACCTTAAGGGTCATCACCCACAGTCCCAGCTGGGAAAGGGACCAGAGATCATCCAGGATGCTAGCCAAAGGGCAGGCAAGGGGATCAACCCCCTTGCCTTGACACCAAATGGAGACTCTCCCATTTGAAGGCATAGCACCTACGGGTCGACTCTTTCCTGGAAGCCTCTACAACATGGAGGATGGCCTCCGAAACACCCAAGGCCTGGAACTCCAGCTGCTCAGGAACCAGGCCGTGAGGTGCAGGCACTGAAGGTCTGAATGCAGGACTGACCCCCTTGTCAGGTCAGCAGGTCTGGGTGGAGAGGTAGTCTTCATGGAGGTCTGCAGCTGAGGCTGAGGAGATCAGGGTACCAAAACTGCTGTGGCCAGTCTGGAGGTATCAGGATCATCCATGTGTTGTCTTTCTGGGCTTTGACCACCACCATGTAGATCAGGAGAAGGGAGGAAAGGCCTACACAAAGCCTGGGATCCAGGGCCTCGTGAAGACATCCCACAGCAGTGTCCCCGACTGTGGGGATCAGGCACAAAATAGCCTCAGTTTGGTGTTCTCCAAGGAGACAAACAGGTCCACCAAGGGAGTGTCCCACAGGGAGGACAGGACACCACCTCCTGATGCAGGGACCACTCGTGCGATGTCTCCAACCTGGCTGAGAGCGTCCACCTGCTGACTGTTCTCCCCTATGATCTGATGCTGCACATGACTGTCCAGGTGTGGAAAGCCTCCCGACACAGAGGAATGGAGTGAGTTCTGCCCTGCCTGCCTGGTCAGGTTGAACATGGTCATACTGTTGTCCATCTGGACCTACACGACCTGACCCATGAGTACCGGAGTAAATTTTGTCAGGGCCAAATGCACTGCACGAAGCTCCAGCAGGTTGATGTGGTGATGGGACTCCCTACTGGAACACATGTCATCACAGACAAACACACTCCACAGAGCTCCAGCAGTTTTATGTGGAGACAGGACTCCCTGGGTGCCAGAGATCATGAGCTCTGTGGTCTCCCAAGTGCACTGCCCACCCTACCAGAGACATTTCTGTCATGAGAATGATAGTTGGTTCTGGCTGGACAAATGGAATTCCTTCTTCCAAGTGTTCCAGAACTAGCCACCACTGGATGGTGTCCCACATTGGCTGGGTCACTATGATCAGCTGGTCCAAGTGGCCGGAGTGTTGAGACACTGATGGCCCAGCTTCCACTGGAGGTGGCACTTCTGCCAGCAAGCCCAGTGGACCACACTGATGCAGCACACCATGTAACCCAGCAGCCTCAGGTAATCCCAAGAAGGGCATGAGTGCCCAACCTGAAATGACTAGGCAAAGGAGGTGAGATCCAGTGTTCAGACCACACAGAGGCAGATCTTGGCCGCAGGGAGTCTAATTATGCCCTAACAAACTTGATTACCTGCTTTGGCACCAGTTCAGACTTTTATAGGTTTATCAACATGCCCAAGTCTCGATAAGTCTGGAAAGTCAGGTCCCTGGACTACTTTACAGCCTCTCTGGATGGACTGACCAACAGCCAGTCATCCAGACAAGGATGCACTCTGACCCTGAGGTGCTGTAGGTGGGCAGCCACCACTGTCATACACTTGATGAAGACCCTGGGGGCTGAGGAGAGACTGAAGGCCATGAACTGGAACTGGTACAGGACCTCCTCCACTCAGAACCAGTGGTACAGGCGGTGGGACTGATGGACAAGAATGTGGAAAAATGTATATAATCTGGCTCAGAGTGACCATCCAGAACTTTGGTGTCCACATAAACTGGTTCAGATCATGCAGATCCAGTATAGGGTGCCAACCCCCGATCCATTTTGGCAGCAGGAAGAACCTGGCAGGTAACTCTGACTGGCCAGGGCATCTGGGACATGGGCTATTGCCCCTTTTGCAAGGAGCTGAGAGATGTCCACCCTTAGGGTGGACAGTATATCCTGAGGCATGCTGGACTCTCGAGGTGGATGGAGAAGGTAAGGCAGGACAGTCTCGAAGTCCAGAGGCAATCCTCTGCCCACTGCTTCCAACACCCACTTGTCTGTTGTGATAACGGACCGATGCAGTTAGAATTGATGTAGCTGGCCTTCGACCAGGAAAACAGACAAGGACAAGCAGGTGAAGGGACGATTTCCCCAACCTGTTACTGGGCAGCTTTTGCAGGGGCACCAGCAGCTGCTGCCTAAAGGGAACCAGTAACCATGCCCCCCCCCCCCCACACACCTTTTTCAGACCATGGTTCCCTAACTTCTGTTTGGGGCACCGATGTACAGCTGTTTCTCCCTCGCCCCTTCCTTTCCACAATGATTCCCTTGTGCTCATCCCATGCATTCTTGAACCCCACCACTGTTTTTGCCCCCACCTCCTCAGCCGGAAGGCTTTTACAGGAATCCACCACTCTTTTCATGAAAAAGTACTTCCTCACATGTCTCCTGAATCTACCCGCTTCATAGCATGTCCCCTTAGTTCTTGAGCACCTTTTTCTGAAAAATACTCCTTTCCTGTACCTTAATTACCACCATGAGGTATTTAAAGGTCAGTATCATATCCCCCCCTGTTCCAGGGTCCTTTAGTCTCTCTTCATACGGCTTTTGATGCAGACCCTGCACCATTTCTGCTGCCCTCCTCTGGAAAACCTCCGCTCTCTGTCTATGTCCTTCCGGAGATGTGGTCTCTAGAACTGGACACAGTACTTTAGGTGGGGTGTTACCAGTGATCTATACAGAGGCAACTCCAGCACCCCCTTTCTGCTGGTGATACCCCTCCCTATGCACACAAGCATCCTACTAGCCCTCGTGACTGCCTGTCTACCTTTAGGTCATCCGATATGATTACCCCCAGGTCTCTTTCCTGCTTGGTGGTTGTCAATACTGCTCCACCCACTTTGTACTTTGCCTCAGGGTTTCTGTGCCCAAAGTGCATTTTTCACATTGAAACCCAGCTGCCATAGCCTAGAGTACTCCTCCAGTTTTCTCAAGTCTCTGCTCATCCTTTAGCACCCCCTTCCCGGAGTGTCCATCCTACTGCAAATTTTGGTGTCATCTACAAAAAGGCAGACCTTCCCTTCCAGTTCCTCCGTAATGTCACTCAAAGACATGAAAGAGGACTGGTCCCAACACTGATCCCTGAGGCACCCCACTGCTCACCCTCTCCTCCTCAGAGTGAACTCCTTTTACCACCACCTTCTGTTGCGTATCTCTTAACCAATTTATTATCCTGTTTATCGCCTTAGTGACACTCCTAACCTACCCAGCTTGCTTACTAGTCTCCTATGGGGAACAGTGTTGGACGCCTTGCTGAAATCTAGATAGACCACATCCTTTGCTCTACCCATAATCTAATTCCTTGGTCACCCAATCAAAAAAAAAAAAATCCTTCAAACTCATCTGACATGACATCCCCCTGTGAAACCAGGCTGCCTCGGGTCTTGTAACCCACTGGATTCAAGATATTCTACAATCCTTTCCTTCAGCAGTGATTCCATTAACTTTCCCACCGCTGATGTCAGACTGACTGGCCTATCACTGCCAGCCTCCTCCCTGCTACCACTTTTGTGTAGTGGGACTATGTCTGTTCTCCTCCATTCCTCCAGAATCACTCCCGTTTCCAGTGAGCCATTAAACAGAACTGTCAAAGGTGCAGCCAGTATTTCCCTGAGCTCCCTCAGTACTCTTGGACACACACCATCTTGCCCCATTGCTTTGTCGACCTTCAGATTAGCAAGTCCTTTCAAGACTCCTCCTTCCAAAAAAGGACTAGTGTCCACCTCCCTCCCTCCAAAGTTTCTATTACTTTTTTGTGGACCCTCCCTTTTTCCTTTCTCTGAACACTGAACAAAAGTATTTGTTCAGGATGTCTACCTTTTCCTGGTCCCCCTCTGCACAATTCCCACCATTCCCTTTTTAACCCTACAATCCCACCCCTGGCCTTCCTCTTTTCACTGACATACCTAAAAAATGTCTTGTCCCCTTTAGTTACCTCCTGGGCTATTCTCTCTTCAGTGTGTGCCTTTGCGTTTACTGCTTTCCTTGCTTCTCTCCATTTCCCCTAATACACCTCCCTATCCTCTTCCCTCGACATCTCCTTATACCTTCTGAATGCTATCCTTTTAGCCTTCATCTTTTCAGCCACCTCTTTCGAGAATCATAGCGGTCTCTTTTTCCTCTTGCTTTTGCTCACTTCTTTGATGCAGAGGTCTGTTGCCTTAGTATGCTCCTCTTTTATTTTCACCCACTGTTCCTCCACCCCACCTAGGCCATCCCCCATGCTAGGCCATCACTGAGGCATTCACCCATCTTTATGAAATATGAAATATGCCCCCCTTTAAGTCCAGGACCCTGGTCATTGTGTGATTCCATTCCACAACCGTCCTTACACTGAACCACACCATATGGTGATAACTGGTCCATACCAGGTCCAGTACTGTCCCATCACGAGTGGGTTCACTGACTAGTTGCCTGAGGAATGCCCACTACAGAGAGTCCAGGATGTCCCTGCTTCTAGCTGAAGCTGCTGCTGGAAGGCTCCAATTTACTTAAGGCAGGCTGAACTCCCCCACAAGCAGCTCCTCCCCTTTCTGCCATCTTATCAGTGGCTTCCACCAGTATCTTATCTAATTGCCCCCCTCTTTGCTGGATGTCTATAGATCACGCCAGTGTGAACAGTGGCCCCTTTCTCCATCTCCAGGGTCACCCACAGTACCTCTGCCTCCCCCTGTAGCTCTGACACTTTTATGCTTTCCCTCATATGAAGCACCACATCCCCTCCCTTCCTTCCCACTGGTCCTTCCTGAACAGAGTATAGCCTGATATGGCAATGTCCCACTTATGGTTTTCAGTGCACCATGACTCAGTAATGGCCACAATATCCAGGTCAGCCTCTGCCACGATGACCTCTAGGGTTTAGAATCTTATTTCCTAGACTGCTAACATAAGCACACATGGCCTTACAGATTTTCTTTCCACTCTGCTTGATGCCCCCTTTTTTCCTTTCTGGCCTCCCTTCTTCCCACCTCTCATTTTAATGCTCCCGATCCTTTCCCCCTTTATCTCTATCACCCTGCTTCCATTATTAATTTGCAGCCTGGGGGATTCCTCTCCCCTCAGGTTCTCCTTACTCTCTACCTTAGCCTCAGGGGGTGCAATTTTTGACTCCCTGATTCCTTCTAGTTTAAATGTTCATCAAAGTAGCCAGCTCACTGACACAGTGGTTGGATTTCCACCTGCCATGCTTACGCCCTGGGTTCGAATCCGGACTCAGGAGGTCAGAGGAGATTGAGCGTCCTACTGACTGCTGTCCTCCTCCTCCAGGGGGAAGGGTGCATGTGTGACTGGGGGTGATTAACCCCTGATGGAGGCCAGGGGGATTGCAGCTGGTGGTGCCTGTTCTAGTTGGGAGGTGCGTCAGATGTTCATCATGACACCTTAATGTCACTGCACGACACACCTCCCGGGGAGAAAAACTGCAAAATCAATGGCGTCCAACCCACGTAGTAGACCTCACACAGTTGCCCAGGCTCCTGCTCCTGTGCTACCTACTTGCATCCATCGGGGGAACGTGCCTCCCCCTCAATGACCCCACCCCTGGGGGAGGAGGTAAACCAGGAGTGTTCAGGGGTAGGGTCTGTCCCATGGTGAAGGGTGTGTGGCAAAGTATGTAAGCGATTGGCGAACGCAGAGCCATGCAAAAAAAAAAAAAAACAACAACATTTAAACCATCCGCTGAGGCCTGCGGTTCCCCTCCCGGATGGATGGAGGACATCACCCCTATACAGGCCTTTATCCTCCCAGGAGGGTGCCCAGTTCCCAATGTAGCCACACCCTTCCTCTCTGCACCATTCCTTCAGCAGTGAGTTGAAGCTCCTGGTGCAGGGATCCCTCTCTTGCCCCCTGTAGTAGATAGGCAGACAGCACCTCAGCGAAAGCCACTGAGTGACCTACCCAAGACCCCTCCTCAGCTCGCTGAACTCCTCCCAGCACTATCCCAGCCCCATCCCTAGCCAGGTCATTACTCCCCAGGTAGACAATGACATCCAACTCTCCCTCCCATCCTGCTGCCCTAGCGATCTTCAGGATCACCTCCCATCCATCTGGACTGTGGCACAGGGTAGGCACCGTACATGCCTACCCCCCCTTCCTATTCCCAAATCTATCCCTTTCACAACAGTCCCCCACCAGAAGTTGCTTCCTCCTCCTGTGGGTCCTGTACCACTCTCCTTGAGTTCTCCACTATGGAGGATCCCCACATTCCCCTTGGTCACTACCGTGGGTGCCTCCTCCTGGCAGTCCCGCCCTGCCAAAGTGGCGTAGTAATTTAGTAGTGATACCTTTTGAGGACTGTGTCTCTCTCCCCCACCACAACCACTCTTTCAGAGCCCACCACAGTCCAGCCGTTCCTCTTCCCTGGCATCCTCTGAGGTAACGGTGATAGCCTTGGTGGACCTTAGTGGGGGGAGGGGGGAGAGGTCCCCTGAATCCTACCCAACTTGGCCTGGAGTTTAGCGACCTCCTCCCTCAACCCTGAGAGGTGTGTGCAGATTGGGCAGCACCGCAGTCTCCAAAAGGTCTCTCTGAAAACTGCCACCCCACAGCCCCTGTATTGCACCACTCCCAGCATTCTTAACCTCTATTCTCCCTGTGTTACCTGGAAATACTTGTGTACCCTTACCCTGTTAGCCTGTGCCTAATTTTCCTCTTTTTTGTTTGTTTCTACTTGTGTTCCCCTGTGCCTTGTTTAAATCTTTTCATACTCCTACCCTAGACTAGTGTTGGTCCTATTCCCAGTTGTGGCCTACCTTTGATCTTCTGCCCTTCCCAGCAGTGACTGTTACACACTAATGAACAGGTGCCTTGCCCGAGATGACCACCAGGGTCTGCCACTTCTCTGTTTCCTTCTGCAGATGCCTGATGCCTACAATGCCAGCCACCTCTTCCACTCTTTCACTGCTCCATTCACTCGTAGAAGACATTGGCAGTGACTGCTTTTATGTAGAACCTGCTCTCTTCCTGATGGTGCACTATTGTCTGTGCGAGTTCAGTTATCATGTAGCTGAGGACCCCAGGCCAGGCAATCCTGGCTTCCTGGGTCCTGTCATTATGGTCAGGCGATATGGCCGCAAGCCACCCACTAGGGTTGCCCCCAACCCGGACATCTCCTCTGGCTCTTACTGGTAACCCTTGCCCTGGCAGAAGATATTGAGCCCAACCCTGGTCCTCCCTATCAAGCCTCTTCCTCATCAGAGGGCTGGATGTCTGGAAAAGGACTAAAAATAATACACCTAAATATCTGCAGCCTCCTGCCCAACCTGGTCAAACTCCTTGCTTGGGTAACTCACCATAGGTCTGACTTCCTTGGAGTAACCTAAACCTGGCTGAAACCGTCAATCCTGGACTCAGCATGTGCGCTTCCTGGATATGATCTTGTTAGGCTGGACCGGCAGGGTAAAAAGAGTGGAGGTGGCATTCTGGTGTATTACAGGAGTCACCTCAACCTGTTGGTCCTGTCCTGCCAACAGCCACTGCAGTCTCCTTGTGAGCTACTACACACAGTGCTGTTACTTGGGAAAACATAGAGGCTACATATTGTATGTACTTATAATCCCCCAATGGGGGGTATATCAGGGTTGCCCTCCCTCCTTGATACTGTGGGATCAAAGACAGAGCATAATGAGTTAATGATCCTGGGTGATCTTAACTTAAATTGGCTTGGCGGGAATACCAAGTCATATGAGCCTTTGCTCGCTGGTCTCTCACTGTCATAACTCATCCAGGAACCAACTAAGTGGTCATCCACTGGAGGGTTGAGCTCCCTCCTAGATTGGGTCTTGTCCAACAGGCCTGAGAGGATTAGCTCGTCAGGTATTCTTCCTGACTCCATCTCTGATCACTCCCCAGGGTACTGTGTATGGAAGATCCCCTTCCTGAAAATTCCTTGTAAAGTCATTCAGGTTAAAGACTTCTACAGGTTTGACCTCGGTTCATTTCATGATGATCTTCTGCATACTGACTGGACTGAGGTGTGGAATGCACAAGACTCCTCCTCAGCAGTTGGTCAATTTCTCAGCACCTCTGGGACACTGCAGGATGAGCACGCCCCTCTCATTAGGTGGAGGGTTAGGGGGTCTGCTACCAAGTGGTTGCATGGCAGCCTCCTTGCCCTCATGAGGACCAGAGACAAGTGCTGGGCCAACTTTAAGGTTACGATGGACCAGGCCTTATTTCAGCAGTACAGGAGGCTCAGAAATGAGTGTAAAAAAGCAATACATGTGGCCAATGAATTCTGCAAAGCTGCACTGCCGAATTCAGCTAAGGACCCCAGAAGTTTTTGGAGGAATATTAGAAACATTGTAAGTGGTTCCTCCTCTTGTGAGGTCTCTGACATACTCATCGATGGTTCTAGCTGTAACAATCCACTTACCATCGCTAATGCATTTAACATGCATTTTTCTGAATGTCTGCATTTGCCTCTCCATTCTTCTCTAGTGGGAGTGATAGTTGTGACCTGGTCACTGCCCCACCTTTGGCCCCAGTCTCCCGGCCACTCTTCTGCTTTAAGGCTGTGATGATGCAAGAGATGCAGAGATTGCTTTCTGGTCTCTCTCCTCACTCCAGTGCAGGCCACGATAGTATGGAGCCCAAGCTCCTCCGTCTTGGCGCCTATTATATTGCCTCCCCATTGGCTCATATTTTCAACTTGTCCCTTACATCTGGGATTATCCCAGATATATGGAAGGTATCCAGGGTGGTCCCTGTTCTAAAGCAAGGCAACCTTAAAATGTTAGACAACTACTGTCCGATAGCTATATTTTCTGCGGTCAGTAAACTACTTGAGAAAGTAGTAGCTGTGCAACTTTCAGAGTATATTCAGCATCACGAGCTGCTGTCTCCAGTGCAGCATGGCTTTCGGAAAGGGCATAGTACATCCTCTGCCCTAGTCTCTATCTCCTCTGGGATAAGAACAGCTATAGACCAGGGTAAACTCTCTGGTGCTGTCTTCATAGACCTATCCAAGACCTTCGACCTTGTTGACCATACCTTGCTTTGCTCACAGCTTAGGACCTTTGGCCTGTCCCCTTCAGTCCTTCATTGGTTCTCCAATTATCTACAAGGTAGACAGCAGCTGGTCAAATTCAATAAGGTGCTCTTGGGCACTACTACCATATCCACAGGAGTTCCCCAGGGTTCAGTCCTGGGGCCCCTGCTCGTCTCCATCTTTGTTAACGTCCTACTCTCTGCTACTGCCCACTGCAGAGCCACCCTCTATGCAGATGATCTGGTCATCCTCACTCATTCTCCATATATTGGAGTCATTAACCACCAATTGAGTGAGGATTTCAGGAGCATCCAGTTCTGGATCTCATCCCATAAGCTGGTTCTCAACCTTAAAAAAAAATCAGGCCATGCTCTTTGGGTCCCTGGCCAAGATTAAGGCCTCCTCTGCCCCACTGTGTATCAATGGACCTGATGGTGCTCCGGTCCTTGTCACTGGCACCTTCAAATACCTTGGAGTGACACCTGACCCACAGTTTGACCTTAGGCATCATATCCAGAATGTATGCAAAGCTGTTAACTGCAAACTGGGTATGGCTTATAGAGCAAAGAGCAACCTCACCCCCGCTGCACATCTTGCACTGGCTCATGGTGTGTTCCTCCCCTCTCTCTGCTACGGGCTCCTTCTGTTTGCTCGCACCTTTCTAGGCGGACCGTTTCACACAATAATATTTGCCGCTTTGCTCTTGCTGCCCCTCATCTCACTCATCACTGTGACCTGTACAGCAAGCTGAATTGGCTCTCTCCGTCTAATTACTGGGGTGCTTCACGGGTAAGGTTCTTCGTACTGGCACCCCCACTGGGCTGGCGGAGCTCCTTGTACCGGCTGTCTCCTCTTACTATGCCCTTAGGTCCCTGGGCCCTGCTGTCCTTAAGATACCTGCCACTCACACTTAAATGGGAGACAGAGATTTTGCCTCAAGTGCACCCAGGCTGTGGAACTCGCTTCCTGACCAGGTCCGCTCCTCTCTCTCACATGGTTGCCTTAGATCCTCCCTATGGAATCACTTGAAGCTTTCTTCTGCGTGTGGTTGTCCCAAGCCTCCATGATCTCACCTGGCCCCTGGCACTGCTCCCCTACTTCCTTCTCGACTTGCCAGACCGCTTGGGGTTTGGCTTGGTATGTGATGCCTCCACCCTGTGCTCTGCTCTGGGCATGGCCCTGACTGTGGCTCCACTTTTCTGGGGTCCTATAATTGTAAGTAATAGTACTGTGGGTCCACTTTTCTGGGGTCCTATAGTTGTATATAATAGTATTTATTGCACGTCTAATTGTATGTATTGCACTGCTCGTATCTCTATGTATATGTTCTACTGTGTGTAACTACTTGATCATGTAATGCATGCCCTGATTCTGTATTCTGATTGTATCTGTATTTATGTTTTCCAATGTATTCAAACTTGTATTTCTTGTACTCCCGGGTCGTACCTAAAAATAGGCAAATGTCTTGTCTAGTGTACCTATCTGGTTAACAAAAGCTAAATAAATAAATAAATTAGCAACCCTCCCCCAAACTACAGGGCTAGACACACACTTCTTATAATATGGCCCCTAAATGTGGGCTACTATGACAGGTCTCAAATTTACCCTTCACTCAATAATAAATACAGTAACTTGAACACGTTTCACTACAACTTACCCCATCTGTGTTATTAAAAAGAAATAAGACTTTTTTGTCTGTCCTGTGGCAAATGCAGGCAAATTCTGCTTAAGGCAGAACCTGAAGGAAAATTGATCTTATTCAAGAAAGGGTCATTGGCCAGCCTGAGCTGGGCATCTGCTGTGCCTGCCCTGAAGGTGGACAGATGCAGCCAGGCCCTGCAAAGCATATAGGCAGCTGCTGCCACAGCATAGCCATGGGAATCACCCAAGTCCAGTGCTGTTTGGACATGGTGTTTAGCCAGCAATTGACCCTGGTCTTTGATGAGCTTCATCGCCTGGTCTTTGATGAGCTTCACCACTAACTGCTGTTCTACAGGGAGGCAAGGGAAGACTATGTCAAAAACTCCCATCAAGGAGTGACCAAAGTTAGCCATCATCATGGCACAGATAGCTTGCTGAAGACCCAGATACACAACTGCATACACTTTTTTCATGCTGTAGGCAATCTTGTGAGAGAGACTACTTGTCTGGAGGCTTGCCCATGTCCCCCTAATGTCTGGATTTATGGAACACTGAATCCATGACCAAACCCACTGCAGAGGGGTGGTCCAAAAACCTTGCAAGAGAACCTGTGGGGAACACATACTTGTGGACAAGCAGGCTGAGGGTGCCAGGCAGGATGCTGCAAAAGCTCCAGGGCTGGTCCTTAAATGACCTTAGCCACAGAGAAGGCAAACCTATGGGGATTCGTCCCAAGTCCAGGATGTCCATAAGGAGATACTTAACCCCCTTCTGGACCAACTCAAATGGGACCAAAATGGACTCCAAGATGAGTCAGAGAAGCGCCCCAAAGGATACCAGGCCATGTTTGGTGGAAAACTCCTCTACCAATCTGCGGTTAAAGAAGGGAGTCTCAGAGAAGACCATGGACTCATGGTCTGAGTCGTCAGATGACTCCTCAAAAACAGCCCTCAGCCACTTCTCACCATGGACCACCACCACCATGTATCACACCATGGGGAACCCTCTCCCAGAGCGATCCTCACCGACAACCGGCCTGAGAAGCTGCTAGCCAAATGGCCTGCCTCCTTGGTCGGAGCACTCACCTTCGGTTGCAGTGATGGTGGCTCCACCCAAAGAGGTGGCGAAACAGCTGTGATCTGCAGCTGCGTGGTGCTGACTGGCAAAGGTGCCACTGGTGGGGGCTGGGAGACCAAAGGTCCAGGGGGTAGAGCCTAAGCTGACCCGCAATGGCTCACTGCTGCCAGAGGAGCTCCTTGTAGCACTTGCACATCTTCGATGACGATGCCTCCCAGTCAAGTGAGATCGAGAAGGAGAATGCCTCGACCTCGACTGTGAACTCAATTGTCGACCAGCTGATCGACAGCAAGAAGTGCCTTCTGACAGGTTGCTGTATACCACATGCCTGCCCACATTCAGAAACACAAGTGCGGAAGACTCAACCACTGGTGGAGGCTGTTCTCACGACCAGACCATGTCCTCCTGGGTGAGGTCTGGGAGCATGGGGGTTATTGAAATGGAATCTTTGATCTCATCTGACAACTGGTTAACAGGCTTGAGAAAAATCACAATGGCCTGCTGAACTGGAGTCAAGGATGACTGGCTTGATGAGAGAATCGAAGAGCCTTCAACCTGCCCCCCCAGCCAAGGTGTGCTTGACAGCTATCGAGTGGTTGAGAGACTGGAAGGACCTCGATCCCTCCTGGTCCCACGACTGGTGCCTGCAGCACTTCCTTTTTAAATCATGGTGGGCAGGGCTCTCCCCCCCAAGGTCTGGAGGGCCAAACACATTTCATGGAATTCTCTTAGTGAAAGACCCTCCAACGGGTCCTAAAGAACAGTGCTGAGACAGAGGAGGTGCCTGCCGCAGCAGCTGCCGCTTCTGCCTCAGGAGCTGCAAGTTGTTCAGCCGACCTGGCCACAGTCAAGGCTTTCTCGCAGCCCTTAGAAAGTCCTTTGGATCCTGCTCTGAAGGCCAACACAGCAAGAGCTGGAACTTCCTGTCCTTGAGGGACTCAGGAAGCATAATTCTGTAAAAGCCGCACCTGTCCACGTCGTGTGCTTGCCCAGGCAGTACATGCACATGTGTGTGGATTGCTGACTTACATCCATTGCCGGCACTGAACACAAAACTTAAAACCTGGTCTCCATCATTCCGTCATCGTTCCACAGATGGAGTTGGGGAACTGGCAGAACAAGTTAGCAGAAATATCAAAAACGTCAATGATTTGGCTGGCCTGGTGGCGCTGAGGGTTGAGGCGCTGGACACCACACCTTGCGTCACGCCAGCGACCCGGGTTTGGGAACGAGCCTGGGTGCTGGGGGTTGGCAGGGAGGGAGTAGGCTTGAGTGTCTGGAGGACAGCTCTCCTCTCCCTGGGGTGGGATCCAGGGTGTCCCGGTGCAGTGGTGACCTCCGGTGGAGAATAGAGGTACTACTGACACTAGGAGCACATCAGGGACACATGAGGCTGACATCTACGGTAGTTCCGTGTTGATGTCATTGCACAGCCATTCGTAGGGGGTAAAAGAAAAAATACCTCGGCATGCTGCTTGATGGCTGGCCTGGTGGCGCCGCCCGGCTTCTTCAGCCTTGGATGTTCTCTCTGATCGGGCCCCGATCCTCGCGGTGGTGGTTGCGTACCCACCATGGATCGCCTGCGTGAGCCTCGAGGAAGGGTAAAGAGCATGGGGTTTGGGGAAGAGTAGGGCTGCTGAGGTCAGGCTGGACTGGGGGAACCGAGGTAACACCCCCCAGCATGAAAGGAACCAAAAATTTATATATATATATATATATATATGTCAATGATTAACATTAAGCCCATGATACAGAGAACCTAAGTGGGAGCCGTGAAGGAGGTAACCTGTTCTTCCAGTGGAAAGATATGATGTCATGGGGGTGTCAGGGTAATATACACCGCCCGGGTGGTGGGAGGAGCCCAACTTATCTTAAAGACATCCAGCCAATAATATTGTTCCAGTGGAACTGCCAGAGGATGGATAAGCTAACCATATCCAAGTCCCTAGAACTATCAGATAAGATTATTTGAAACTACTACATTGTATCTAGCTTGCATCTGTTCACTGCACCATTCTTGCGATTAAACCATGGAGCCTAAAAATTGTCCAAAAGGGAATTATTTGCTTTTTAGTTAGCCTCTGTCTGAGGATCCTTGCATCTGAATTTCTGCAAACTCTATGGCTTGTAACAAAAAAACAGTTACGTATTTACCGTAACAGTAGATCTTAGAGAGAATCTCTTTCATCAGGCCACACCTTTGGAACTATAGCCTCATCAGTGCTAGGACCACATGGAAACTTTTGCAAACCAGGGGCCACCCACAATGACGTCATGCATCGGCGTCATGTAAACTTGTGCAGCCCCATGTCTCCTCAGTTCCCCACTGAAGATTATGCTTGGAGGACCTCTCTACAGGGAACAGGAGACAATGGCAGCACACAGCATACTAGGTGACAATGGGTGCTGGAAAGGTAGTAATGGAATGACTCAATGCAGGAAGTGTGGTGTCATACCCCGAAGGGGAAGGAGGTGGGTTAGCATGGTCTGATGAAAAAGATTCTCTCGAAGATCTACTGTTACGGTAAGTATGTAACTGTTCTATGTTCTTCAAGGACATCACTTTCATCAGGTCACACCTTTGGAAAGAGTCCCAAGCAGTACCAAAAAACTTACAGTCTGGGCAGATGGAGACATACAAGCTCAAGAAAAGTAGGCCCTGTAAGACAGCCAGGCCAAAGCCTGCTCATCTGCAAGACACAATGTCCAGATTGTAATGTTTAGTGAAGGAGTGGACTGTGCTCCATGTGGCAGCTGCACAAATTTCAGCACCTGAAACACTCTGGAAACAAGCAACAGAACTGGCCATGCCTCTTGTACAATGACCAGGAACCACACCAGGAAGTTCCTTACCATACTTCCTATAACCAAATGTAATACAATGTGCCAACAATTTGGACAGGCACTGTTTGTACAATGACCATGTACCACACCAGGAAGTTCCTTATCATACTTCCTATAACAGAACGTAATACAATGCGCCAGCAATTTCTACAGGCACTGTTTAGACACAGGGACGCATTCTTTCACAGGGGCAAATTAAACAAAAAGCCGAGAGGACTTTCTGCAACAGGGGAATCAGAGTCTGTAGAGGGACCATACAGAATTTCTTCTACTCTACGTAGAACCTGAGGTCTCACAGGTCTAGAAAGGCCTCAGATCTCCTGTCCACTTGGGGACTATGAAGTATCTGGAATAGAAGCCTCCATTTCTCTGCCTGACAGGAATGAATTCTATGGCACATTTCTGGATTAAGGCCTGCACCTCCTCCCTCAACAGGGACATGTGTCCCAGAGGGTAAGCTGAGACTAGTGGTGGATGATCTTGAGGGGTATCCAAAAACTCCAGAGCATGGGCTTTCACAAT
Organism: Neoceratodus forsteri; assembly: GCA_016271365.2. Classification (NCBI taxonomy): domain Eukaryota; kingdom Metazoa; phylum Chordata; order Ceratodontiformes; family Ceratodontidae; genus Neoceratodus; species Neoceratodus forsteri. The sequence goes on from CM028134.1 coordinate 691,147,831, forward strand.
AATATCCAGTATCCATTCACCTGCAGTGATCCCCCTCCACTGGTTCAAATGAAGACAGACACAACCCCTAGGGGCAATGGTGGTTGGGTGGTGTATGGCTGAGAGTCATACTGAACTGGTGATGGCAAGGCCACCAGCTCCACCTTCTCTAGAGGCTCTGGAATGGGCACTGGGGAGAAGGGTAGCTGGCAAGACTCCAGTGCCCTTACCTCTTCCTTGCAGACTATTGGTCTATCTTCCACCTCTGGCAGCTGGTGGACAAAACTGACCCCTACCCTTACCCATGCCTGATGTGAAGTACAGGAATTTGACTGACCTCAGTGTCATCCTAGATAACTGAAGGCCTGCTAACGCCTATTCAACATCATACCCAGTTTCTTGCCTCTAAAAAAGGCATTTAAAACTGCTTGTTTAACATCATTGGCAAACCCAGCTACTCTAAGCCAGGAGTTATCTCATCATGCAAATGCCAGAGGCAGCTGCCCTGGCAGAGGCATCCAAAACATAATAGACTGAGCAGACTAAATGCTTACTCACCTCAGATCCTACTGTTAGGGGTTTCATTAACTCAGTTTTTGCATTACCTTCAGGTAAGACCTGTGCTTCAGCCTTGGCACTTCTCCAGAGGGTATTCTGGTATTTAATCATGTGGGCCTGGTCATTTGCAATACACAGGCCAAATGAGACAGAGGCAGAAGTACGTTTCCCCATGACATCTAACCTCCTGGATTCCTTGTCAGGAGGGAAGGAGCTCATGTGTTTAGGCACCATGGATTTGTCATGGGCAACTGTCATCACCACCAAATCTGTTTCTGGTTGGTTGGTATAGTAATGCTTGTTAGATGGTGCAGGGTACATCTTGACAGCCTTTCGAGGCATAGCTGGTATAGCATTAGATCTATTCCAAGCTGCATAAGTGGTATCCTCCAAAGCTGGGTACAGTGGAAGAATGACTATGGATGGTGTTTCTGGCACCTCCAAGAACTCCAACAAATTTTTCTTTGTGGAGTCTTCCTTTTCCACTGTAAAGCCCATCTGCCTTTTCTGTACATTTTCTGCATCACTGCCTGAAAAGAGGGATCCTCTGGTGGTGATCTTGGGGTATTCACCACATATTCCTTACTGCAGGAGGATGAAGTGGAGCTAGTACCCAGGTAAATACAGATCTTCAGCATAATCCTCTTCCTCATAATCTTCATCCATTATGAGGTCTAGGTTACATTCCACTTTGTTGTCATCCACGTCAGCAACAGGTATAGAAGACCATGCTGGTGGCGCTGAGAAGATCCCTTTTGTATAGTGCTGGGTGGCTGTGTTGACAAGTTCTGGAAGGTGAGAAGTCCTGTCAAAATTAACACAGGCTGGTCAGGCAAGACTGGCAGTGGTCAGCATATAATTTCTGAGAATGATACCAGCACTGTTTGTGCATCGATGACACCTGTATTATGAGTCATGGCTGTTAGTGTCAACAGCGGACACAGATCTAGTGATGGCGGTGCAGTAGCACCTAAGCCAAGCTCCGACTTTGGTTGCTGGTTAACAATCTGGGGTGGGGGCTGTGGTCACCACTGCTGTAGTGGACGATGACGAAGTGAAAGAGGTACCTGCTGGCTGCAGCTGTGACCTAAGGAGCATTGGGGAGGTCTTGTCCTTGTCCCGGTGTTTGTGCTTGAGGCTTCCTAATGACAATTTTTCTTTCAATTTCGATGACTGGATTCAACTGACAGGACAGGCGACATGGATATTACCTGAATTTGTTTTTCCATTGCTGCCGAAGTTTTCTTTAATAAGAACTTTTCCAGAATTCCTTTATGGCATAGCCTAGAAGTGGAGTTGAAACCTCTACATATTTCACATGTTAAACATTGTGAGATAGGCCCAAGTAGCAGACCTACACTTCGTGTGCATCATCCGTGTAAATCTTCTCTCTGCACTGGCAATATCATATCAATTTTGCTGGTTCTTTAGGCGGCATACAGGTGGGCTGAAAAAATCACAAAAAAAGTGATTCTTTACTATTTGGAAAAAGTAACCATGGCAGCTAGCAGTCGAAGTTTTTCATGTAGAGGTCCGACAAGTATGACTGATGGTGAAAAACGAACTGAGAAGAGAGGGACCGCCATTTATGTAGACACTGATGCATGATGTAGTTGTGGGTGGCCCCAGTTTTCAAATGTTTCTGTGTGGTCCTAGTGCTGACGTGGATATAGTTCCAAAGGTGTGGCCTGATGAAAGAGATATCCTCAAAGAAGACATAAGGTATCATACTAGTCCACTTTGCATATTTTATTTATGCAGTAGGCTTGGGACTTGTCTATTTTTTTTTTTTGTTAATATTTTTAAATACAAATATTTTACACGGTGTGCGGGTTTCTTTTGTGATTACTAGTGTTGATCCACATTTGTGTGCATAGTTGCTACAGCCAGTACTATGGTCGTGCTGTCAGGATGTCGAGCTGACGTTTCATCGTAGCCACTGATTGCTGCAGTGAGCAGCTGTGTGAAAAAATTCAAGATACAATGGTGGCAATTTTTTGCAATACACTGTGACTGGCAGAGTAGTGAACGCTTATTTAAATGTGTACTTGAGCTGAAACCGTGGATAAATCAAGAAATATTTTTTTTAAACTGTTTATCCTGCTGTTGGACACAGGCTAGGATCCTCCTTTGGCCATCTCCAATGTGAGCTACCCTCCCTACCAAGATCCTGCTGTGGCACTTTCCAGGTCCACCCAACCCCACTCACCCATAACTCACCTCTGTGCTGCCCCCCCCCCAGCTTACTCCCTGGGGGTGGGTGCCTTCAACTTCTTTGGCATTTCTTCCCCCATACAACTGGCTGCCTGAGGTGAAGGTGTGCGGACTCATTCTGGAGTATCACCACAGCTTGGATCCGGTGTGGGAGTGGGCAGCCACTGTCACATCATCTGCCTCGCACTGTATACACTGTTTTCCCTTGTTCTCCCCATGCACCTGCCCATCAGGAACATACAGCATGATTGGTTGCCAGCGAGGCCTGATGCAATCAATCTGCAGGCACGCTCCAACAGTCCCCAGTCTCAATCGCTGCTACCTTGCACCACCACCCGGTGGTCACTCAGGTGGTGATAAAGCAGCATGATGCGATATTCCCCCCCTCCCCAGAGGAGGAGGACAGCGTCCTCTGGGACTCACAATCCTCCCTTCCCCCCAGCCGGCCCTCCGACAGCTCAGACTTGTTCTCTGGCCCAGGTCACTGGCGTCACGTGTGGTACTGCTACCACAGTACCAGTGGGACAGCCCTGAAATACAATTGTTTTTATCTGCAGCTTTCCTCCAGTACTGGTTTTCAATACCAGGCTATGGTATGTGAGTGGATGAATGAGAGAGTACTCGTGCAGGAGTGAACTGGAGTGGGACAAGAAGAAGATTTTAGTGCTGTATAAAAAGGATTGGGACTCAGGGTAAAGAAAAAAAAAGTACACTGATTTAAATCTCTGATTTGGATACTCTCATACCTGCAACTGCTCCTGATTTTTCCTGCCCTCTGCTCTTCCCCCTCCCTGTTCCTCTCACCTACTGTCCCTTCCCATTTCTCCTACCATTTCTCCACTGCCAAACCTCTCTACCCTGCTCCACGAATCTGTTATACCTTACCTATGTATTTTCCTGAGATGTTGTAGTATGTCTAATCTGCTTGGCTTGCTGGACGACTGGTGCCACTGCAGTCACTTTCCCTATGAACTGCTATCACCAATTTGTACAGACAATTCAAAAATGTAATTTGTGAGTTTTGTGCATATTGCTCTTCTGCTTGTGTACAGTGTATACCATTCTTCTTAACTCTGAATAAGTTTGCCTATTTCTATTTACTTGTTCAACTTATTTATTTTTTGTTGCATCGTTTTCTCCCTTGTACCCCACCCCCAGAATACATCTAGAAACAAGCTGCTAGCCCACCTCAGTATGTTTTTCCTAGTAAAAATTTTGAAATAAATAAATACATTTTCTACATTTCACCAAGTTTTACTTTGCACATAAATATGTGCAAGTACGTGGGATTGTGGCAGGCAGTGTGAGAGTGAAAGCTGGGGCTGGTGGAGGAAGTGATGGCGGCAGGCAAGGGGAGGACTTGAGCGATAACGCGGCAACTACTGTGATAAATGCAGCTGTTTAGATAAATGCATTTATCTCACTGCTCACTGTTTTGCAGTGAAATAGATGTGATTATTGTCCATCCCATTATGTAAATATATATATATATTGTGTATATGTACATATATATATATATATATATATATATATATACACACACACACACACACACACACGGATATATTATAAGTGCACCAACATGAAGCATTATTTATATAATATCTAAAGAAATACTGTCATTACCTCCTCCGTGTACTCCTTTGGAAGTGGCACCCCGGCAGTTACCTATTGAAAAAGACATACAATTAGTTTGTCCACAGACATAAGAAATTGATGCTTAGTTTGTCTTGAAATAAATATAATTACAACACAGTCTTCAATTTCTTTACATAAGGATAGCAAACGGATAACTTACAAGCCAAGGAAAAAACTCCATGTCCTATGAACACATTAAATGTGGACATATTGTGATTATTCTTATAATTGCTAGTCAACATTTTTAATGCTCAGGTAATGGGTTTCCAAAAATGCATTGTAACCACTAGGTTGTAATTACGTGTTACAACTCGGCAGTTGTAATCATTACCTGTAAATCAACCTCCTGCTGTTTGAGTCCTTATGAGTCGAAAACCCCACATTTGTAAAAAATGTTCTTCAGTAATCAAAAAAAACAAGACATGGGTGGGTGGGTGTAAACCTGAATTTTACACATACCCTCAGTGTGGGATGCTTTTATAAACCCGAGCTTTGCTCAGAGGTTTATGTAGCATCCCTCGCCTCAGGTGTGTGTAAAATTTGAGTTACACATGCACACCCATGTGGATTCTCTATACAGTACAGTCACTACCATGTGTTATGCTGACAGTACTATTTGTAACAAGGTAAAATTGATCCAATCTAATTTTTATAGCTGTTTCAGTTAAAATCTGAATTTATAAAATCTACACAAGCTACTTCCACAGGCTCAAAATCCAACTGCATAATTAATATGACCTGTAAAATATTTATTTTATTGCATAATACTGTCATTGCAGCTACTTGTCTAAAGGGACTCTTAAAGACTGCTTTTCATAAAACTCACTCAGGACTTTCCCTGAGAAGACAGCTTTCACTTACAATTTCCCTTCATGTTCTGAAATTTTCATATTCAAAAGGGAATACTGCTATTAGCTGATATAGTGTTAAAAAAGTTGCTTACTGAAGGGCCTCCTCCGTGCATTTTTAGCGCTCTTACAGTAGCTACCAATACAACCACATGTGGACGCAAGCCTGAACTTCTGCATTTGATGTTGAAAAACTTTTCCATCCCAATATCGGCTCCAAATCCTGCTTCCGTTACTGTGGGCACAGAAACAAAATCTTAGTTCAGCAGTTTTAGTGTGGTGATGAACTCTGGTGAACTAATACAATACCGTAAAGATTATTAATGGTAAAGGCAGACTCAGTGAGAGGAACTTGCCTACAAATCCTTCAGGGCCAACAAGCTTCAAAGCAATTTTGTCAGCAAGGACAGATGAGTTGCCATGTGCAATGTTGGCAAAAGGTCCAGCATGTACAAAAACTGGTGTTCCCTGTCAAAGAAAGAAAGAGAAAAATTAATATTTCACAGGATTTAAGGTTTTAAGCTCCCTTAAAAACTTTTACATACTGTGTGTATGGTTGCAAAATGGAACATTTACCATACACTGTGGACTCACAGAAGACAGGTAGACATGAAAAAGGCTTCTTGTTAAAACACTGAACAATGAACTAAGGGTTTTAGAAAGTATTTTAGACATACTCAGCACTGAGGAGATGGAGAAATAGCCACAACTGCTAATGCTAAGTTTTTAACTCAATTTAAAAACAACTATATGCAGTCAAATTCTATTCAGATACAAGAAAGGAACAGTTGCATACTTACCGTAACAGTAAATCTTTGAGAGAATCTCTTCCATTAGGTCACATGTTTGGAGCTACACCCGCGTCGGCACTAGGACTACACCGAAACTTTTGCTAGCCGGGGCTGCCCACGTCATGCATCAGCGTCTACATAGGTGTGGGCAGCCCTGTTTCTCCTCAGTTACCCACCACAGACTGTGCTCGGAGGACCTCCCTTCTTGGGGAACCAGGAGATCATACCAGTGCCTAGCACAGTAAGCGAGTGAAGGCACTGGATACAACAGCCATGGAAATTCCCACGGCAGAAGTCAGATGCCATATTCCCCTACAGATTAGAAAAGGGGAAAGGAGGGAAGGCCAGCATGGCCTAATGAAAGAGATTCTCTTGAAAATCTACTGTTACGGTAAGTACTGTACACAACTAAAGTTCTTTAAGGATGTCTCTTCTATTAGGCCACACCTCTGGAACGAGCCCCAAGCAGTCCTAGAAGCTAACCAGGAGACTGGTGCAGTCTGGTTCTGGACAGCAGGCCCTGTAGAACAACAAGGCCAAAGCCTGCTTGTTTGTGAGAAACAATGTCCAGACTACAATGCTTAGTAAAGGTGTGGAAAGTGCTCCATGTGGCTGCAGCTCAAACGTCAGCCACTGAAATGTTTCTGAAACAAGCAATAGAAGTGGCCATTCCCCTGGTGGAGTGACCATGAATCACATCAGGAAGTTCCTTAGCTACTTCCTATAACAGAATGTAATACAATGTGCTAACTATTTGGACAAGCACTGTTTCAACACACTGGTGCACTCTTTCCCAAGGGCGAACAAAACAAAAAGCTGAGCAGATTTTCTACAGCCCTGGTGTGATTCACATAGTATCTCAGTATTCTATGTACGTACAAAGTACAGTGCAATGCCTCATCCTGATTGGCACGCTCAGACAAAAAACATGAAGGTGGATGGTGTGATTTAATGTAAACTCAGACACCACCTTCAGCAAAAATTTACGATTAGTACGCAGAGAAACTCTGGAAAATCAAATAAGGAGGCTCACATATTAGAGACTGTAGCTCTGAAATCTTTTGAGAAGAAGTGCTTGCAACACAAAAATAATACTTTCCATGACAGAAAAGCGTAAGCCACAATTTGTGATTGTCTCAAAAATACCCAGAGTAAGTTTTTCAAGGACACAGTTCAGGTCCCAAGGCGGGACTGGATTATGAATGGGAGGTATTATGTGCAAAATACCTTTCAAAAATGTAAAGGAGACCTCCAGCAGAGCAACTGTACGCCCATCAACAGGGGCATGGAAAGCTGATACAGTGGCCAAATGAACCTTAAGTGAGGAATACTGCACATCAGAGTTTGACAGTGACAGCAAGTACTCCAACACCACATTTATCGGACAGGTGAATGGGTCCTTATTTATTTATTTGAATAATCAGAAAGACCTTTGAGTCAGAGACTCATTTACAAAGGTTCCACGTCATCAATAGCAATTCCGCAGGGGATAGGACATTAGTGTACAGACAGAAAACAGCACATTACATAGTAATCATGAGTAATAAAATACACAAGATAAACATAAACATAAACAGGTTCCAAAGTTGTTTCTTAGTAGTCTAACAGAGAGAATTTAGGTAATTTAGGTAATTTAGCACAGCCAGGAGTGAGGAGAACAGGTGTCAGAGAGATTCAGACAAAGGCTGCTTGTCGTGCTTCATAAAAATGTATTTGAGGTACATTTGCTGCTAATAGCTTGACTGTAAGGAGGCGAGGCAGATCCGGTGTCAAGGACAGTCACATCTATTTGAAACCTGCAGGTGTTCCTTTAGCAGCCCATAAAATGAAATGCTTACACTTCAAAGAATCTGTATGCCTGGTGGAAGGCTTTCTGGCTGCAGCCAGCACATCAGCAACTTCAGGTGACGCACCAAACCGTGCAATGGCTGTGTGTTTAGGAGCCAAGCAAACAGATACAGGGACTTCAGGTCTGGATGGACCAAGACCCCCCCCCCCCCGTCCTGTGACAACAGGCTCCTGCACAAAGGCAGAGGTACAGGAGGCTCCACTGCTACTTGCTGCAGCAGCGGATACCCTATCTGCCTAAGCCACAGGGGCACAATGAGGATAAGGGCCGCACCCTCTATCTTCAATTTTAGTAATACTCACTGCTTTAATGGAATGGGAGGAAATGCATACAGAAACTTCCCTTTCCAAGAGAGCAACAAGGAGCCTCACCACAAAACTACAGGTGTTGGAGAGAGCAAGCAAAAACCCAGCAGTTTTGTGTTATGTGGGGATGCAAAAAGGTCCAACTCTGGATGATTCCACCTTGTGAAGAGGTTGTCTACCACTGAGGTCAGCAGTTCCCAATCATGCATCTTGGACTGTGACCTGCTTTGCTTGTCTGCTTAAGACATTTTGGACACCTGAGAGATGCACAGCTGACAGCTGCAGGCTGAGTTCCAGCACCCAGTACCACAATCTCATTGCTTTCCAACACTGGGGAGAGGAATGAGTACCCCCTTGTTTGTTTATATAATGCATGACACTAACGTTATTCATCTGTATTAACAGAGGACCTAGAGTCACATGCTCCTGAAAAGCCTGAGGACTGTGTAAGACAGCTCTTATCTCCAGGACATATATGTGCAATATGGTTTCCACCTGGATCCAAGAACCTGTGTTTGATAAGGGCCCAGGTGTGCCCCCCAATCTGGATCCAGAAGCATCCAAGGTGAGAATCTGAGCTGGAGTTGGCATGAGAAACGGAATGCCCATTAAGAGGTAGCTGCTGTCCATACACTGTGTGTTTTGTGCGAAGGGGATATGACAAGCATCTTCTGGTCCATGTCATCTGTCAGTTGGTCCCACTGTACTCTCAGTGTCCACTGCAAGATCCACATGTGTAAGCCAGCCAGTAGCGCGGTTACAATGGCTGCTGCCATGAGTCACAGGAGACACAAAAATGTTCCAGCTGGGACTTAATGACTGCTGTATACTAGCTGTGCTTGAGCAAAGAGTCATTTAACCTGTTCAGGGGCAGGAACGTATAGCCCTGCTCTGTGTCCAAGACAGCACCTATATACTGCAGTCTTTGGCAGGGAGTCTGTACTGACTTTGGTACATTCACTATAACCCCCAGGTCAAACAACTGCCTGGTTCGGGACAGGGTGTACAAGAGTTGACTCCTGGAGCTAGCATTTAAGAGCCAGTCATCCAGGTACGGAAAGACATACAGGCCTTTCCTTTGAAGGGCTGCTGCCACTACTGTCAAGCATTGGGTAAAGATCCGTGGCGCAGAAGATAAGCCAAAGGGCAAGGCTCTAAACTGATAATGCTCCCCTTCTAGCACATATCTCAGATATTGTCTGTGATGTTGCCTGATCCTGATATGAAGGTATGCATCCTTTATATCTAGGGAGTAAATCCAGTCACCTGTTTGTAACAGGGGATTTAAAGCTTGAAGGAAGACCACATGTAAGAACTTACTATAACAGTAGATCTTTGAGGGGATCTCAGTCATCAGGTCACACCGTAGGAACTATGGGCTCTTGAGGCAATGTCCAGACTGAAGTGCTTGGTGAAAGTATGAACGGTACTCCAGGTGGCAGCCACACAAATGTCAGCAGCTCATACCCTTGAATACAAGCCTCAGAGGTAGCCAAGCCTCTTGTGGAATTAGCTTTTACCGTTCCAGGCAACTCTTTGCCGTACTTCTTGTAGCAGAACACAATGCAATTAGCCAACCATTTAGATAAACACTGGGGGCCTGTAAGATGGTGGGCAGGTTCAAGAGGGGATGGGACAGGGTGAGCGGGGAGGGTAAATCTAAGGAAGGGAAGGGCAGCTGTGAGATGAGGGGCTAGCTGCACAATCGAGCAGACTCAACAGACCGTGAGGCCTATTTCTGCTGGCATTTTCGTACATTTGTAGAAACCTGAATGCCCTCTCTACCTGGGGCGAAAGAAAAACAACTGCTTCGACGTTCTGCATTCCCTGGTTTGGAGCAGGTAATACTTCCAAGTTCTGTATAAATTTAAAGTATGGAGCAGTGTTTCCCCTAGATTGGCATGCTCTGGTAAATAAATAGGAAGGTGGACAGATTGGTTCAGTGTAAACTCACAAACCACCTTAGGGAGAAACTTAGGAGTCATGAGCAAAGACACAGAAAACAGAAAAAAAGATGGCAGGAGACCAAGGATCCATCTTGTTTGCCCATGTGTTCCTTGGACCTTCTCAGATCCCAGGACCTAGCCCCCTCAGCTTAATCCCTCCTACTGCTCCTGTTGCTTTTGATTGCACTTTAGCCTTGTCCCACCCCAGCTTGAATGATGTCACAGACTTTGCTTCTACTACCTCAGCTGGCAGTTTATTCCATGGCTCTATGACTCTCTGTAAAATAGTGTTTCCTAAGCTCTCTCTTGAAGCCCCTCCCCCTCCAACTTCCACTCGTGCCCTCTAGTGTTAGAGTCGGAGACTGTTGAAAATGTCTGAGGATGGCACCTTATTTATTCCTCTCAGGAACTTGTATGTTTCAATCATGTCTCCCCTCTCCCTCCTTGTCTCCAGTGAGAACATACAGTATTTAATGCTTCCAGACACTTCTCGTACGAGTGCCATTGAAGGCCCTGGATCATTTTGGTCACTCTTCTTTGGACAGCCTCCAACCTGTTTATATCCTTTTTCAGATGTGGACTCCAAAAATGCACACAGTACTCCAGATGGGGCCTTACCAAGGACCTTTAGAGTGGCAGTATCACCTCCTTCCTCCTGCTGTTGAATCGTCTCCTGACGCACCCCAGCATTCTGTTAGCTTTGCTATAAGCTTTGTTGCACTGACTTATCTGTTTAAGGTGCTGCTTATGATGACACCTAAGTCCTGTTCTTTCTTATATTTTTTTGGCGTTGAACTTCAGCTACCAGACATTGTATCATCTTTCCAGCCTCTGTATGTCTTTTTGCAGTTCCTTAACCGCCTCCTCACTGTCAACCCTTTCTACTAGTTTGGTATTGTCCACAAACAGGGCAATTTTGCCCTGAATACCTATGCTGATGTCACTGATAAAGGCATTAAACAGGACTGGCCCCAACACTGAGCCTTGGGGCACACCACTAGTGACTGTGCCTTCATCAGACCTCACCCCGTTGACCACTACTCTCGGTTTTCTGTCCCTAAGTCAATTACCTACCCAACTGACTATGCACTTGGCTGCACACAGGTCCTCCAACTTTTTCAGCAGGCGGTTGTGTGACACCGAATCAAAGGCCTTATTGAAACTGAAGTAGAGGAGGTCCACTGGGTGGCCTCTGTCTAGTTCCCAAGTGACCCAGTCAAAAAATGTGATTAGGTTCGTCTTGGCATGATCTTCCCACCATGAAGACACCCTGTCTTTGTGAAAAATCAAGTAAGGTTCCTCGCACCAGAGGGCCTGAAGCTCTGAAATTCTTCGAGCAGAAGTGATAGCAACTAAAAATAACACTTTCCAGGAAAGAAAGCGTAGCTTGCAAGTTGCGTCTGGCTCAAAAGGAGACAGGGTCAACTTCTCCAAAACAAAATTGAAGTCCCAAGCCGAGACAGAAGAACAGGTTGGGGGTTTCTAATGCAGGATGCCCTTCAAAAAGGTACCGGAAACATTCAGCTGAGCTATGGTATGGTCACCCATGAGCTCATGGAAAGCTGAGATAGCCGAAAGGTGCACCTTGAGAGAGGAGGAGTACTGGAGACCTGAGTCAGACAAAGGGATCAGGTTGTCCTGGATCTGGCTCACCAGACAGGTGAAACGGTCCAGGTTATGCTTGGCAGCCCATATGGCAAACTGCTTCCACTTCATGTCATAAGTGGCTCGAGTGGAAGGCTTCCAAGTAGCTACTAAAACATCCACTATTCTATTAGAACCCCCAAATCTGGTGATAGCTATGTTTTCAGAAGACAAGCATGCAGATGAAGGGACCAACGGTTGGGATGGACCAAGGTCCCCTAAGCCTGGGTCAGCAGGTTACTGCATTGGGGTAGAGGGACCACAGATTCCTCCGTCAGTTGCTGTAGTAATGGAAACCATATCTGATGTGGCCAGAATGGAGCTATCAAAATCATGCTGGTCCCCTCCATCTGCAATTTGATTAGCATCCTCTGAAGCAGAGGAAAAGGAGGGAAGGCGTAAATGAACCTCCTGTTCCAGGAGAGGGCAAATGTGTCTCACCAGAAAACTCCAGAGCAAAAATTGGGCAGTTTTGCAGTGAGTGGGGACGCAAAAAGGTCCAACTCTAGACAACCCCATCTGTCAAACAGATCTTCTGTGATGGATGAGAGAAGTTCTCACTCATGCATGCTGGACTGAGTCCAGCTGAGGCTGTTCACCAGAGTGTTTAGCACTTCCAAGATGTGGACCGCTGAGAGGGTTAAGCCAAGGTCTAACGTCAAATACCGCACTCTCATGGCCAAGGGGTATGAATGCATCCCCCTCTGCTTGTTGATGTAGAACACTACACTAAGATTGTCTGACTGACTCAGCAGCTGACCTGGAAGGAGATGGTTCTGAAAGGCTTGCATGGCATATAGAATCGCCCACATCTCCAGGACATTGATATGCATGGAGGTTTCGATCTGTGACCAAGAGCCCTGAGTTTGAAAGGGACCCAGATGAACCCCCCCAGCCCAAGCCGGAGGCATCTGTGGTAAGGATTTGCTACGGAGATCTGGAATGGAACCCCTTGCAACAGGTTTAGGGAATCCATCCACCACTGGAGCATTTTGTGAACTGGGGGAGAAGACCAGCACTAACTCATCTAATTCATCTTTTCGCTGGTCCCACTGCACTTGGAGAGCCCACTAGAGGATGCCCATGTGGAGCCTGGCCAGTGGAACAGTGGGGGTGGCGGTTGCCATCAGGCCCAATGACCTCAGGTATACTCTGGCAGGGATACAATGGCTCTGGGTCACCTCCTGAGCCTGGGTAATAAGGCATTCCATCCTGTTTTGCGGCAGGAAAGCCTTCCCCTGCACTTAATCTAGAACCGTTCCTATATATTGCAGCCTTTGGTACGTAACCAGGACCGACTTGGGCAGGCTGACTATAATGCCCAAGGAGAGAAATAACTGAAAAGTTCTCTGCAAAGTCCCTAGGAGCTGTTTCCTGGATGGGACCTTTAGCAGGCAATCGTCCAGATACGGGAAAACGTACAGCCCCTCCCTTCTAAGGGCTGCAGCTACTGCTGCTAAATACTTAGTAAAGACCCAGGGTGCAGAGGACAAGCCAAAGGGCGGCACTGGCAATGCTCACCCTGGAAAAGAATCCAGAGGAACCTCCTGTGGGGAGGAAACACTGTGATGTGCAGGTAAGCATCCTGCATGTCCACAGAACAGAGCCAGTCTCCTTTCTTTAGATGAGGCAATAGGCCTGGCAAAGTTACCATTCAAAACTTTTTGTACTGGACATACAGATTGAGGTCCTTCAGGTCTAAGATGAGCCCTAGATCCCTGGTCTTTTTGCAGACCAGAAAAAACCTGGAATAAAACCCTTTGTTTCTCTGGCGCCTGGGCATTGACTCGATGGCCTGTTTTCACAGAAGGCACTGTACCTCCTCCTGGGGATAACAGACAGGTGGGCTGGGGGGGTAGTTGGAGGGCAGAGGTGGAGTCTCTGGGGGTTGCTTGGTGAGCTCTAGAGTAGGACCCCTTTCTGTGATTTTTTTTTTAATTTTCTTTATTCACTGGGACCTAGGGCATCTCTCCAGGGTACCACTCTACTTCTGCCTCTACTCCCTGCCTGAAACCTCCTCTTCTGGGCTCCTTCCAAGCTGTCCCCACTACTTGACCAGCCACACGGATTCACTTCCCCCCCGGGGAGGGCCCACCCACCCGGATTCACTTCCCCCCCGGGGAGGGCCCACCCACCCACGGTGGCCTATCTGTTAATTAGAGGGACAGCCGCAGGAACCGGTAGAGCTGGATCCCAGGGAGAAAGGTCCAGCGTTGGGATGTGGGCAAGTCTCCGGTCCCCCTTCGCCTCTGCTAGGCCACCAGTTTTTTTTTGTTTTTTTTTTTAACTGTGTCCCCCCCAACGGAGTGTGGACATGCAATGCCAGCAGTGCACCTACATACAGCCAGCTGCCGCCGCTCCGCCCCTGGCATAGCATCAAGCCCCTGCTACCTGTAGGGCACCTGATCTTCACCAGGAGCTGCAACAGAGCAGGGCATACCCCAGAACCCACCCTGGGAGGGGAGAGCAGCCCTCTGGATGCTTGATTCTCTCCCTCCCCTGCAGACCCCGAGTCTGTTCTCGAACCCAGGTCACCAGCGTGGCGTGAGGTGTAGCGTCCAGAGCCTCAACCCTCAGCAACTACGGGATGGCCACTTTCTGTGATTTGAAGAATCCAGGCATCTGACGTGATGGTTCTCCATTGATTGACATGGAGGGAGAACCGACCTCCGACCCCCACCTCTTAGTCAGGGACCAGAAAAGGAGGGTCTGGCAAGGAGTCAAGCTGAGACGGATCCAGCCATCGGGGCTGTTCAATCACCTCTAGGCTGTTTGGCCACTGCTCCAGTGGTAGAGGTGGCGGGAAGGCAGTGTAGGTTCTACATTTGCTCTGGGGCTGAGAGGCTGCTCCTAGTCTATTGGACACCTTGCGAAAAGGAGGGCACTGTCTGCTCTTTGGCTGCATGTGATAGAGCGAGTGGACAGATTTGACAGCCCTGCCAGATACCTGCAAGTCATTAATGATGTCCTGGACATTTGGCCCAAACAGCTTAGAATCACTGAAGAGGGCATTAAGCATCTTCTGTTGGACATCAGCAGAAATGCCAGAGACCCTCAGACAGGAATGCCAACAGAGGCAAATGCCGGTGGCAGCAGCCCTGGCAATATTATCCAAGATATCATAAGGGGCCCACAGTAGGTGCTTGCTAACATCCTCGAAGGTCTGCAAGCATTTGAAAACCTCCTGCTTCTGGGTACCTTCTGGAAGGGCCTGGGTAGCGGCCTTGCCCTTCTTCCAGCTGGACTTCAGGTATTTTACCATACAGGACAGGTAGCTGGCAATCCTCAGCCTGAGGGTGGAGGAGGCATAAACCCTCTTGCCTCAAAGATCAATTCTAAGTGACTCTTTGTCTGGGGGGGAGCTAAGGTGCTCAGACACCTTAGCCTGTCATGAAGCTGCCTTTATGACCACTGAATCTGTTTCAGGCTGGGCAGCATAATGTGGAAACCCCTGAAGGGCATGATAAGGTATACCTGGCACCATGTCAGACCTGTGCCAGGCTGCAGTAGTAGCATTCCTCAAAGCAGGCAAAATACGAGAAATGATCTTGAGAGGAGACTGGGATCTCCAGGAAATCTATCAAATCTTTTCTGGTGGCATCCTCCTCCAAAGTATGGAAGACCATGGCTGAGGACAACTGCTTCATGATATTGAAGAAGGTAGGGTCCTCTGGAGGAGACCTAGGAGTGTGCTTGACAGAATCCTCATTGACTAAGGAAGCTGTGTATCTTTCAGAGGAGAGGGGTTCTTCTTCATCAGGAAGAATAAGGTCAGGATGGTGCTCCTCCTCGATGTCGACCTCTTCCAGATCAAGGTCCGACATTTGAGGCAACGACTGCCTCGGGCGGGGAGGCAGCCCACAACCACCAAGGTGGGGCTGATGACGATGGTGATGTAGATCTATATGCGTCCAGCTGGTGAACTATCACCGAAGTGAATTTAGTCAAAATTTCTTTGAAGTCGACGACAGTCAAAGACTGCATCAATGGGGTAGGAATCAATGGTGCAGGGAACGACATCCCTGAGAGTCCGAAGAGCCCGTAGCCCGAGGGCCTGGGAAAGCATCAGGCCTTGATGGGAGAGCTGTCGACGACAACCCCATTGATGAGGAAAGGGCTGATGACCCAGAGGTCAACAACCAGCTGCCCTGGAGATTGGACGGAGGCATAGGTCTGGTAGGAACAGAGAACTGGACAGCACATTTGTGCATTGGAGCAGCTGTAGCCAATGAAGAACCCCCGGGTGAGGAAGGAGAGGCTGTCGGAAAGAGGGACCACCACCAGAGGGCAGAGGCGGTCCCAATTTCAGTCTTTTATGACTCCCTCCCCGAGGACTGTATCGGGCCTTAGCAGCCTGGGAGCACGATGATCCTGCCAGCGACTGGCAAGCAGGGACCGTGGAGGACCCATGTCCAGAACTGGCTACCTGTTGCTCCATGATGACATTTTTAAGTGCCTTTTTGCGTCACCTGAAGGTTGTTTGGTTACACTTCTGGTAGACCTCACAGTCTGAGACTTCATGGTCAGGCCCAAGACAGCAGACACAGAGAGAAGTTGAAGAATTAACTCTTGACATAAAATAAAGGAATCTCTTTTTAAAAAGAGATTCTAAAATAGTAGGTATGAAACAGCTGTAGTTGAGAATTGGCACGAAACAGTGTCGGAGCTCCGAGGGAGACCCATAAGAACAAGTCGATGAAGGGAAAGAACTGAGGAGAGAGTGGGGCAGCTCACGCATTTATAGGGTTAATGACATTGGCAGATGATGTCAGCGTGGGTGACCTCGGTTGTACAGCGCAGAAGTTTAGGTATCTCAGATCTAACACAGGCCTGAAATTTCCTGTCTGTTTGGGGACCAGTATTATGAGTAAAGCCCTTTGTTCTTCTGTTGAGAAGGCACTGGTTCTACCGCATGTCTGTTTAGCAAAGCTTGCACTTCTTTCAGCAGGGACAAGTGTCCCAGAGGATAAGTGGAAAAGAGGTAGAAGGTGCTCTTGGGGGGAGGGGGGTTTTTAAGAGCTCCAGAGTATGCCCCTTTGCAATAATCTCTAGAACCCATTTGTCTGTGGTAATCTCCCTCCACTGTGTCAAATGAAGGGAGAGAGGGCCACCTACAAGACCTCTGGAGGTAATGTATGGTGTGAGGGGCAGGTCAATTCGAGTCTGGTTGAGCCAGTGGGAGCAGAGCCACTGACTCCACCAGCCTCTGATGCTTTGTAATAGGTCCCTGGGGGGAAGGGACCTGGCAAGACTCAACTGCCCTTACCCTGGCCTTGCTGACGGTAGGTTCAACGGCCACCTCTGGCAGCAGGCTGACAATAGGATTCCCTGCCACGACCCCTACCCCACATCGCATACAGGAATCTGACTGACCTTAAAGTCATTTTAGAGACTTGAAGGCCTTTCAATGCCTCTTTCACAGGACTATCAAACAGTTTGGTGCCTCTAAAAAGGGCATTTAAAACTGTTTCTGCACATCAGTTGCAAACCCAGCAACCCTTAGCCAAGAATAGCGTCTCATGCAAATACCAGTAGCAGCTGCATCAGAGACATCATATACTGAGCATAGCAGATGTTTGCTACCTTCAGCACCAAAATAGAGAAGTTTAATTGACTCATTCTTGGCATTACCTTCTGGAAGAGCCTGAGCTGCAGCTTTGGCAGCTTTCCACAGGCTATTCTGATACTTTATCATGTTGGCCTGTTAGTTTACAATACGAAGGCCTAGTAAGGCAGAGTCATATGTACACTTGCCCATCACATCTAGCCTCCTAGATTCCTTATCAGGAGGCAGAGTATTCATGTGTTTAGGTGCCCCAGGTCTGTCATGGGCAGCCATTATAACCACTGAGTCTGTCTCAGGCTGGTTAGCATAATACGGCTTGGCAGAAGGAGCAAGGTACTTGCCTGTTAGCCTTTCTAGATACATATGGAATTGAATTTTGCCTGTACCATGCAGCAAATGTGGCTTTCTCCAACGCAGAATACATTGGAGGAACAATGATAGAGGGAATACATGGTACCTCCAAGAAGGCCATGAGTTTCTTTTTAGTGGAATCCTCTTCTTCCACAGCAAATTCACTACATTCGGTATTTGCTACATCACAGATTGTAAGGTAGGGTCTTCTGGAGGAGATCTGGGTGTGTGCACCACAGAATCCTCACTACAAGAAGATATAGTGGAGCTAGAACATGCTACATATTGTTCTTCTCAATAACCCTCCTCCTCTTCATAATCCTCCTCCATTATGAGGTCTAGATTATATTCCTCCTCCTCGTCGACATCCCTGTTGGCAAAGGGAATTGAAGACCAAGTTGGCGATGCTGGAGGACGCTAATTAGGAGGTATGTGCTATAAACCAGCTAAGGATGTTGACAAGGCCTGCAATACAGAAACACCCATCGATGGCAGTACAGGCTGTATAGGTAAGCCTGGAAGTATGTGCCGTCACATGGGCCAACACCAGTCCTCACCAGTGACGATGTCATCCATTGGCTCTGGGGAGAAAACAGCCTCCAAGGTATCATCCGACTTCAAGTTGGCATCGCCTACAGCATCCTGCTCAGGATCGGTAATGTCCTCAAAACAGGCCTTTCTCCAGAACCATAGTCAACATCATCTTTGACTCTTCGGTTGTATTGACTTCGATATGTGTCATCACCCTCCTCAGTGTCACGGACAACATCAGAGTCATAGCCAGGCTCCAAGCCGACACTGTTGTTGATACCTTGTTTGGAGCCGGGCACAGGAACAACACCACGGCCATTTCCACCACAGTCATCCTGCTCGGAGACAACCTCAGTGTCGTTAGTGACACCATGAATGGGGACAGTCTCCAAACTGGCATTGGAGTGACCAACAGTCTCGGTGCCGGTCCCTCCTCTGACACCGCCAACAGTGTTGGAGGGAGGCCCTGCGTTGTGCTTAATGTCACCCGCTACATCGTCACCATGAATGCCAACAGCATAGGAGACACCAGAGGATGATACTGAGGTTTTAACTGGTGTAGACAGAGTATAGCTTTGGCCTCCCCACAGGGGGACATCAACTGCCAAGGACAGTCTGTTGAGGGTTTACATCCTACTGCCCAGAAGGTGTCAACTTCCACCAGACCTTCAATGTCTCGATGCATTAGCGCAGTGAGGTCAAGGAGAACTCCATACTTCCAGGGATTCAGGGTCCCAGAAAGATGCCTGCCCCTGAAAGTGGAGACTGGATGACCCCACTTCAATAAGCAGTTTCCAGCCTATGGTGGTCCATGGAGAAGCAGGCATCACAAGCATCCATGTCATGCTGAGGTCCAAGGCAGGCCATGCAGACTTCATGCTAGTTTGTTCTAGCCATGTTTTTCCCACAGGGGCATGGATGCATAATGGGTAGTTGTCAGACTTTCTTTTTCTTCAGCATGGCCCTGATAGATTTGGCTTTCAGTATCATGTCGAAAGAAAAACAGAAGAACTTCACTGTAAAGCAAGGAAAAAGTACAGTTGCGTAAAAACTTACCATAACAGTAGATCTTCAAGAATATCTCTTGCAGCAGGCCATAACACATAGGATAAGAGCCGCAGGTGTCACATCCTTTGGATGACTTCTCAGCAGTCGACCCAGGGACCTCCCCTTCCTGTCACCACATGGTGTGCTTTAGCACATATAAAAAGGGGAGGTCCCTGATACTCCTCAGTTCTTTTCCATCTTAGTGACCGATATGAGAAGTGACTCACAGGACTCCAACGGGAACTGAGGAGAGTAACAAAAAGGTAGCAGCTTGAGGCTTCTGCAAGAGGCTGGAGCAAGGTGCCCTTCTGAAGCAGGAGCAAGGGGGGAAAGCGGGTGGGGCAGCATGGCCTGCTGCAAGAGATACTCTTGAAGATCTACTGTTACGGTAAGTTCCTACGCAACTGTACTACCTTCCTCGAGCCAATCTCTTGCAGCAGGCCATAACACATGGGAAGAATCTCAAGCAGTTATAATGTCCAAGGGAGGAGGAAATGAACCATATCAGGTTAGGACAAGAGGTTGTTGAGGATGGCCCGTCTAAAATTGGCACACTTCTTTAAGCAACGTCTAGGCTGTAATATTTCACGAATGTATGTACAGTAGAACAGGTGGCAGCCTCTCAAATTTCCAAGGCCGCAACACCTCGAAAACATACCACGGAGGTAGCCATGTCTCTGGTGGGGTGGGGTTTCACAGACCCTGTAAATGGTTTATCATATTCATTATTTCAATTTAATTTCAATTTATTTGATCAACCATAATAGAACAAACATCATGATTATTTCAATAAAAACACAACTAAATACTTAAATACGTACACATCATCTTCCATGCTTGTATAAGGAAACAGTGCATTTTAAATATGGATGGTGCTAGAGATCAAAAACACAATAAATTATACCCAGATTTTGCTCAATAAAAAGGGAGGTAAGTCAGGACTTTAGACTTTCCCATCTTTCAAAATACTGTATCTTTTTTTTCTTGATTTTAACCATGGATGCTAAAAATCAGGAGATTAGTTCTGCATCTTCTATAACTTGTGGATGCATCAATATAAAAACCACATCATAGTTTGAACTTGCATATATTTTCAAATGTTTCTGTAATAACCAATTCCTAACTTTATTATATAATGTGCAAAGCAGTATTATGTAATCTAAGGTTTCCATAAATCCTCTATTACAGGGGCAAGAAATGTCCCATGTTCCTAATTTATTAATATTGTTCTTTATATTATTAAAATAAGTATATCTTAAATTAATAATTTCAAACCTTGCCCATTTGATTAATTTCCTTTGTTCTGAGTTAAAAGGGAAGGTCAAATAGTTTTCTAATGAACGATCTATTTTATTCTTTTTAAACCACGGAGCACACTTTTGTTCTTTAATAGTTTTCATATCCAAATTCTTCCCTAATTGAATCAATTTATTTTTAATTATTTCCTATAATGTACAGAAATCAAAATGTGTTTTTTAAAATCATTCCAGCGGTGCAGCATCTTGATTCATTCTAAGTTGTTTTTCAATGTACTGAGCGATACCGAAGGAAGTCCCTCTTCATGCCATTTGATCTTTTCTAAAAGACATTGTTTTGGAATAATATTTTTATTATTATTATTTTTAACCAGTATGAAATATGTGTTAATTCCTTGAGGCATCTTATTGAAGATTTTCCCAGTTTAGCCCTTACCATTGCATTTGAAGCTGTAAGAGGAACCTTCAGGAGAATTTTATAAAAACATGACAAAGGTTTTTCCAGATCTTCAGTTTTCACATAACCCCAGACTTCCTATCCATATAATAACAAAGGATGTAATTTTGCTTCCCCCTGCCTTTAATGCTCGAATAATAGTATCCCCCCCCCCCATACTGATAACTGAATTTTAGAAGGGCTTTTACTATAAGTTTGGCTTTTATTATCTGTTTCTTAATATGTTTTGACCAGGATGCTGATGAAGCAAATTTTACTCCCAAGTAACAATACTCCTTTACAACCTCAATCTTTTCCTGCCCTATTGTAAATTTAAGTTTGTTAACGTTTTTGAGATTGTTTCCAAAGATTACAATTTTAGTTTTGTTAATATTTACTTTTAATTCAAGAACATTAAATTTCTAAAAAAAAGTGATACATTTTTTCTAGGATCATGGATATGTTGTTCATCCACACTCTTTGGCATGTCCCCTTCCACTTTAAATCTTGCCCGGAAGTCTTCAAGCTGGCTCCTCCCACCCACCCAGGTGGTATAACCCTCGGCACTGCCCCATGACGCCAGATCTTCCTTTCCGCTGGAAGATACAGGTTGCCTCCTTCGTGCTCACGCATTTTGTAGGCCCTGGCTCTAAAGCCTTCGGTTATTCCGAAAATCCGTCTAGTTCGCATTAGCGATTGTGACTACTTACCTTCAATTATGGAAGACAAGTCTTCCCCTGGATTTTGTTGGTGCCTGTGTGGCCAGAAAATGTCACACACCGATCCCCACACCATGCGCGTGTACTGTCTCGATGTCAACCATGACACCTCAAAATGAGATCTGTGTCTCACTTTCCATCCCAACATCCTCGACGACTGTCCTGCACGCCTGAAGTTGGAAAGACCAGAGAAACGGAACCCTCCGGTGAAATCCAAGGAGGCTCGGTGGGTGGTTTCCCCAGCTGCGGGATCCACTGGGCAATTGGAACGCATGCAAGCATTCGAAGAGGAAGCAGCTTGGGCTGCAGAAACTACTCGGAGCTTCTTTGTTCCACTCAACCTGGGCTCCATCTTCTCGGGTTCCTTCCGAGAGTTGTGCCAGTCTCTCCCGACCAAGGGAGAGGGTCCCGCTGGCATGCACTCCTCTCAATCCCGTAAGTGGGAAAAGGACCCAAGATCATCTTCGTCTCGGCGAAGACGTTCTTGGGATCGGGAGAGATCTTGATCCCAGGAACTGGCAGTCTAGACTTCGGTCAAGATTGCTTCTTCGGCCACTGGCTTCTTGGCTTTGCCGTCTGGTCAGTAGACCGAACAGGCGATCAACGATGTAGAAATCGTCTTCAACCCGATCGATCCTTTATCGCCTACTTCGGTCGATAATTCTCTCGACTGAACTCCAATTCTGATTTTCCCCGATGAGGAGACCCAGCCTGCTGGAACTCCCATTGAGGAAGTGGTCCCCGACCCTGGGAAATTGCTGATCCCACTGGCGTCTCCCGAGTGACCAAGCTGGCCTGTCTGATCTCGATCGAGGTCTCAGACCTCCTCAACTGAAAGGCAGAGGAAGAGCCATAAATGCTCTAAATAGAGGTGATGCCATCAGTCATCCTCGTCCTCTTCGGATGAGGAGAGGCTCTGGTGGAATCTCCATTGGCACTACAATTACCTCATGTGGCAACAGCTCATTTTAACCAGGCACAAGCCGACCCCGGCTTCTACCCCAGCCATTGCTTAGCTTTCACATCCTAGGCCAAAGCCAACTCCCTCAGAGCCGATCAAGTTGGTTCCCCTGCCCACAGAGCCAGCGAAACCTCTGGTTCGGCCTAAACCGGTCTCTCCACCAATAGTGGTGGGACCACTGTCCAAACAGCCTGTGGAAGGGGCTCCTTCTAAAGAAGACAGGCCAGACACTGGGCTTCCCCAGCGTCTTTCAGTCACTGTCACCCCGGACCGCCCTCGGTGGGTTGAGGGTGACCTGGGTGGTCGACCATTGTATCCGGATTCCTCGGATTCGGATGTGACCGGCCTGCATTCTCATCCTGGGGTGATGAATCGGCCAGTGGGTTAGAGACAGAGGAAGGTCCCTCATCTTTTCAGGGCATTCTTCGCCTCATCTCTGAGTCCATAGGGATGCCCCTGGAACCAATCCAGAAAAAGGCAAAGTACCCTCTCACGGACATCCTCAAGAGGAGGGATACCTCGACGGAGGCCTTTCCTGCGGCCGAAGCCATTGTTGGCCTGGCATTAGAACTCTGGCAGCACCCTGCCTCTTGTCCAGCACCATCTGCCTGCATGGGCCGCAGGTACGCGGTGCCCATGAGGTCCCTTGAGGGGTTCACAGAGCACCCTTCGGCTGAGAGCCTGGTGACCGCCTCTGTGTTCAGGCATTCTGGCAGTTCCACCGATACTGACCAACCTCCAGAAAAAGAGTCCAAGCTTTTGGACCATTCAGCCAGGAAGGGCTATGTAGCTTCTTCCTTAGGCCTTTGTCAGGCAAGTTCGGCCGTCATAATGGCAAACTTCTCCCACGCCCTCCTTGGGTCTTTGGATAAAGTTCTCCCACATCTCCCCATGGACATGCAGACCATGGTCAAGCAGGGCTGTGATCAGGGCTGAGCTGTTGCCAAACAGCAGCTCCAGACAGCCCTGGACATCAGGGATTCTTGTGCCTGTTCAATGGCAGCCGCAGTTGCCTCTCATAGCAGAGCTTGGCTGAGGCTCTCCTCCTTCCCGGTGGATAGTCGGTAAAAACTAGCTGACGTGCCTTTCCTAGGGACTGACCTGTTCGGACCAGGAGTGGCTGGTCACCTTCAGCGCATTGAGCAGTTCAATGCCACCTTGGCCACTATTTCTGCAAAGGGTTCTTCGGGCAAGAACCAGCAGAAGAAAAAGAAGAAGCCTTTTTGGCATTCTTCCCCTGCGGCTCAACAGTCCTCTTTTCAAGGAGGACAACAGCATCAGCAACAGCAGCAGGCTCAAGCTTGGTGCCCTCGGCCCAAGCCCGGGCTCTCCCAAGTCCATAAAGGAGGCCAAGGTTCCGGTCCTGGACCTCCTCCTCCAAGCCTGCTCAGTGATGGGGTTGGGGCTGCCTCCCCGCTCTCCCGTCACGCCAGCTCTGGGTCCTCCGGTGGAGGGCCCACTCTGCCACTTCCTTTCTGCCTGGTCCACTGTCACTTCAGACAGGTGGGTTCTAGAAGTGGTCGGTCAGAGAATGCCCTCTGGAATTCGAGCAGTACCTCCAAGCCGAGCCCACACCCCTCGGGAGGAAAGAGTATCCGCTCAGACACAATCGGCTCTCTGAGATGACATCTCTCAGGCTCCTCCTCAAGGAGGCTGAAGCTCTAGTGGCAGATCCTCCGGCAGACCCAGGCTTTGTCTCCAAGTACTTCTTGGTGCCCAAGCAGACGGAGGGCTGTTGCCCTATTCTAAATCTGCACAACCTGAATCAATATCTCAGATCACGCACCTTTCAGATGGTCACTCTGTCCCAAATCATACCATCCTTGGAGTGAAACATGTGGTTCTGTTCACTGGATCTGCAGGACGCGTTCTTTCACATCCCAATCCGTCTGTCCAATCAGCAGTTCCTCCGCTTCAGGGTTGAAGGGACCTTGTACGAGTTCCAAGCCATGCCGTTTGGCCTGTCATCGGCCCCAAGGGTCTTTACTAAATGCACTGCAGTGGTGGCGGCCCATCTCAGGTGTCGGGAGGTAGGATTTCTCCCTACCTCAACGACTGGCTCTTAGCAGGTTCCACCCAACAGGAGGTGGAGAGGTCCAGGGACCTGGCCCTCCAGACTTGCTCCCAACTTGGCCTCCTGATCAACGAGGCCAAGTCAGAACTCATGCCTTCTCAGGTGAGGGGCCTCATCAGGGCAGTGCTCGACTCTAGTCAAGCCAGAGCTCGGCTCCTGACGGACAGGGCGGAGGCTCTCTCCTCCTTTGCCTAATCATTTCTGGTTGGGCAATTATGCCCTGCCCAGGACTTTCTGCACCTTCTGGGTTACATGGTGGCATTCACCTCAGTGGCCCGTTGGGCCCGGTTGCACATGTACCCCCACCAATGGGAGCTGGCCGGCGAATGGACTCAGTGCCACAGTCATTTCAACCAGCTGATCACTGTAACCCAGATGTGGGATGCTCTCCAATGGTGGACCACCCCAGACCAGTTGCAGGAAGAGATCCCGTTTGTCCGCCCCAAGCCGATGGTCATCCTTATGACCAATGCCTCTCTCATGGGCTAGGGAGCCCACATGGGGGACAAAAGGGCCCATGGGCTCTGGACCCCCGAGGAGTCCTGATGCCACATCAACCTGTTGGAGCTCAGAGCAGTCAGACTAGCACTGTCAGCTTTCACTCCTCAGCTCCGGGGTCAAGTGGTTCAAGTCCAGATGGACAATACCACAATCATGTACTACCTCAACAAACAGGGCACGCGCATGCACTCCCATCTGCTGTGCTGGGAGGCGCTCTGCATCTGGACCCTCATCACCCGTTTGGAGGCAGATCTCTTAGCCATCCATGTGGTAGGAGCATCAAATCATCTGACGGATGCTCTCAGCTGCTTAGGCGAGACATCCCACGAGTGGTCTCTCCATCCATAGGTAGCTTACAGCCTGTTCTCCCACTGGGACAACCCGATGGTGGACCTGTTTGCCTCCAGGGACAACACCAAGCTAAGGCTGTTCCATGCCTGCCCTCCTCAGTAGGGCTTGCTGCAGGGGGATGCCTTCTCAAGGCCGTGGACCCCAAGCCTCCTCTACATCTCCCCCCATTTACCTTGATCCACAAGGTGCTCCTCAAGGTGAGGAGGGACAAGTCACAGGTGATCCTGGTAGCCCCAGATTGGCCACGCCAGTTCTGGTATCCAGATCTCCTTGACTTCAGCTGCAGGGTCCCAGAGTGGCTTCCAGCATGGCTGGACCAGATATCTCTCAATCAGGGGAAGGTATTCCATCCGGACCTTCAATCCCTGCACCTCACAATCTGGTATCTGAGCGGCTAGAGTTCCAGGCTTTGGGTCTTTCCGAGGATGTCTAGACTGTGGTGGAGGCATCCAGGAAGGAATCGACCAGGAAATGTTACGCCCTTCAGATGGGAAAGGTTTTCCATTTGGTGTCAGGGCAAGGGCCTGGACCCTTTGTCCTGTCCAGTGGCTAACATTCTTGACTACCTTTGGTCTCTCTTCAAAGGGAGTCTACGGTCATCGACCCTTAGGGTGCACCTGACAGCCATCTCTGCTTACTGGGCGCGGGCCGGTCAGCCGACGGTGGCACAGGAGACAGTGGTCGGGCGCTTTTTCAAAGGCCTGGATCACATATTCCCTCTGGTGCATGAACCTCCACCTCCGTGGGATCTTCTGTTGGTAATGGCAAAGCTCATGGGCAAGCCATTTGAACCAATGCACAAGTGTGCGTTATCACACTTGTCGTGGAAGACAAACTTCCTGGTGGCTAGCATGTCTGCCAGAAGGACAGGGGAGCTCCAGGCGCTTTCAGTGGACTCCCCTTATTTTGTCTTCCACAGGGACAAGGCTGACCTATTCCCCCAACCGAAATTCCTTCTGAAGATCGTGTCAGAGTTTCACCTTAACCAGGTGTTAACTCTGCTGGTTTACTACCCCAACTACACCTCGGAGGCGGAGTACCCGGTTATCAAAAAATAACTATTCTGGACCTGAGGCGTGCTCTCTCTATTACAAGGAGAGGGGCGCAGAAGTGGGGAGGTTCGCCAGCTTTTTGTCACCTACGCTGAAGCCACTTCTGGCAGACCTGCAGCAAAGCGGGTAATTGCAAGATGGATTACATCATGCATTAGTCTATCCTATGAGTTGGCAGGCAAGGAGCCTCCCAGAGGGATAACAGCTCATTCTACCTGCCATACTGCTGCATCAGTGGCTGCTTCCAGGGACATCCCCATCCAGGAAATCTGCTGGGCTGCTATCTGGAAGTCAGCAAACACCTTCATCACCCACTACCACATCGACCTTGAGTCATGTCGGGATGCTGGTTTTGTGGCCTCAGTTCTCCAATCTCTGTTTTCAAAGTAGGGGTGTGCGCCTTGCCTCCCTCCTCCCAGATAACTGCTAGGAGTCTGCCAAAGAGAGTGTATGAACAACAGATCCACGATCCTAGAAAAACAGGTTACTCACCTGTAACAGAAGTTCTAGGAGTGATATATCTTGTTCATCTACACGGACTCACCCGACCTCCCCGGCTGCGGACGCACAACACCTGGCTTCCAGTGGGCTAAGATCTGGCGTCATGGGGCACAGCCGAGGGTTATACCACCTGGGTGGGAGGAGCCAGCTTGAAGACTTCCGGCAAGATTTAAAGTGGAAGGGGACATGCCAAACAGTATGGATGAACAACATATACCACTCCTAGAAATGAAAATTATGTACCTACCGTAATTATGATCTTTCTGTGTTTCTTCACCATTCTTCACCTTTGGGTTATTGGCTGGAGGTCATGACCCCGCGGGAGCTTCTTTTTTTTTTTGGATAGGCAGAGTCGATGCACCATTGGCGCTACCCTCAAGGCTGATGCACTGCGTGGCACTCACAGGTTAGCCGTTATGTGTTGTCGACTCCGCCCTCCCACCAGTTCTGAGTCACCAGAGAGGTGAGGAAAAGGGTTGGGAGGGTGGGACAAGAAAATCCACGGGACAGACAAAGGAAAAGATATATAAACCAAAAGGAGAAATAAACGACTGAGAGGACAGAAGAAGATGACTAAGGGGATTGGGTAGGGGCCCCAATCTCTGGAAATAGGAAAAAGGAGAGAAGAGGAAATAGGATAAGCTCAGGGGGTGTGGGAAGAAAGGTAACAACCATACCCTGGATCTTGACTTGTCTCCAGATTGTATAGGAACTGCAAGGAGTAGCCAAAAGGTTCACTGACAGAATTCAAGGCATAGAATTACTAGCAATAACTCCAAAAGGTAGAAAACGGTCATTCTGGAGGAAAGACAGGACACAGGGAATTCTCCCCCCTCTCAGGGAAAAAACTTTTGGTGTGAGAAAATTTAGTTTCTCTAAAATAATAAAGAATATGTCCAGCGGACAAAGAAAATTAAGGATTGACAGGAACAAAGGAGGAGTAGAGAACAGAGGGCAACTGCCAACTCCCACCCCACAGGGGTGGAGCTAGAGCACTGGAGAAGGAGTGCCCCCATGCTGACCACTCTCTCCTTAGAAATATCATCCCCCTATGTGCCCCCGTTTATCCCACTCCGGACAAAAGAAAGGAGGGGGCAAAGGAGGGCACACAAAGGGAGGAGGACCTAGAAACTGAGGCCCCAGGGGGATGGCGGGCAGGATTGTGATGAATGGTGAAGATACACAGAAAGATCATAATTGCAGTAGGTACGTAATTTTCAAATCTTATTTGTGTCAATCTTCACCATTCATCACCTTTGGGTGAGTGTAGAGCCCCCTCGAAGGGGGTTTTAACCCTAAAGGACAGAGTCCCTTGGCTCTCATTGGGTGAGACACTAAGAGGGAGAACCTTCAGGGCTAGGGGAGGCCCAAGAGTGAGGACAGTGAGACGACGACCCCACCGGAGGGGGAAGGAAGTTGCCCCAACAAACGCTGTTTCACTCTACGGGAGAAGAGATAGGTTCTCTGGTGAGCGGAGTTAATCACCCTACTCCAGGCCAAGGGTGACAACCGGGAAAGACATAGCCATGCCACCCGCCTAGTGCATATCGCTGTCCCTATGACCCTGGTAGCTACCTCGTTGGCATTGTACGATGTCCATGCTTGGTGCCATGCTAGCTCAAGGCCACGTGCAGAGTGCGCGATGGCTTGTCTGGTTTGCTCTGTGTCAGGCAAAGAGGCTTAGAGCTGACCCAGTCTGGACCACAAGAACCTATCATAGGATGCGTAGTGGGCCTGATGTGCTGCGATAGAGAGCAGCAACTGCACCGAGTAGAACGTCCTCCTCCCCCAGAAGTCAAAATCCAAGGAATCTTGATCTGGGGGCTGGTCACGGTGGAGGGCGCGAAGCCTATCAGGAGTGTCCAGCTGCGTCAATCCTGACTGAGGATGAGGCATGGAACCTGGAGACTCCAGGGGGGGGACGCAATACCACTGGCAGAGATCCCTAGGGACAGGAACTCCAGAGAAGGGCCTCTGCCAGGAATGCAACGACACCTCCCAAAAGGGAGCAGGCCAGGAAGGCACCACAAGGGTGTCTTCACTGAAGTCACCTAGAAAGGCGTGCGCAGAGTGCTCTGGATTGTTTTGAGTGGGAGGGGTGATATGCGGGTCCTCCAACATCCTCACGAGGAATCGCTGATACTCTGCAAGATTAGCAGCTGGGGAGATGTGGACAGAAGGCTCCTCTCCCCCAGAAGAGGGGGATGAGGAGTCAGAGGACCTCAGTTGCTCAGAGGGTGGCTACTCGGGGGAAGGTTCAAAAACCTGTCTGTCCATTGCCTTGACACAAGTGGGGAATCGAGCAGCCACGGCCCTGAACTGCTCCCAGGAGAGAGGCCCACTAGGACCAAGGATGCCTGGGAGCGCCAGAGAATGTGGCAGAGGGATAGGGGCAGAGCCGATAAGAGAAATCGAATGACCTTCGGCTGGGTTAGGGAGCGCACCAGGGGCCCCAGCAGAGGAAGGTGCTCTGGAAGACTCCACAGCCAACAGCTGGACAACCATATCAGAACTGCCTTGGCTACACCCGGAAGAATCCCCCCTGTGAGGTGACCAGGGCCGTGTAGGTCCAGAAGGACGGTCCTCTACCTCCCAAAACAGGGTCCTCTCAAAGAAACCGAGGGGGAAGAGCGAAGATCCGCACTACGGCTTCTCCCAGAGCCCGGGTGGGTTCCAGAAAAAGGTTGCCGCACAGACCCCATGCCCCTCGACCCCTCAGAATCCGAGAGTGCCCTCCTCCTTGAGAGAGCCAGCCTTGGCAACTGGCAGCCCTGGTCGGCCCCTGAAGGAGCCATCCAGGGCGCAGCACCCTCCCCTCCCATAGGTGCTCTGATCGGCCCCAAAGTTGAGCGATCTAGGCACACCACCTGAGGGGATACCACCGCTGAGGGGTCAGAAAACCCTCCGAAGCTGGGCTGCAGTGCAATGGTGGCCTGCACAACTGCCTGCAGGACAGAACCCCTGACCCCAGCCCCAGCAGCCACTGTCCGCTCCTCAGAGGGGGGCTGACTCCGGCCTGTCGAGGACACTGCGAGGTGCCCATGCCAGCAGCTAACTCCAAGGAGCCAGACTGCTAGTCTGACTCAGAGTCCGACTCCTCCACCAAAGAGGTGGAGACCAAAGCCCTGTGCCAAACAGTTGGCAGGCGCCTGCTGCCATCTCTACCAAATAGGGTACCAGAAACAGTGACCATACCAGAGTCAGTACCAGTGTCCTCCGCAGCACCTCAAACAGTGGCAGAAGAGGACACAGCTCCAACCAGGACAGCAGTCTCCGAGCCAGAACCTGACACGGTGCCATCCAGCCCCACGGCACCACTCGCGGCGCCGAGGACAGAGGTGGCACCAAGGATGGCTCTGACAGAGCTCCTGGCACCAAGGCCAGAGACCACCATGGCGCCGTCCCATCCCACGGTGCCACGGGCGGTGCCAAGGACAGAGACGGCACTGACGATGGCTCCGACAGTGCGAATGGCACTTTGAACGGTGTCTAGATCCGAAACTCCCGTGGCACCGTGCCCATGTCCAGAATCGCGAACGGCCCTTGAACTGGACATGGCGCAGTGCTCAACCTCGGCACCGCGGCGAGAAAAAGTCAGAGACAGTGTCGTAGAACTTCCCATGGCACCGCTAGCACTATCAGCTCTGGCAATGGCGCCGACAGCAACAACGGCACCGAGTGACGGACCGGTGCTGATGATGACTATCAGGGCCCACGGCGCCGCAAATGGTACCGAGGCACGAAACAGCACCGACAGACGGCATCGAGGACGGCGCTGACCCGGGCCTTCCGAGCCGCAGGTCCAACACCAGGGGAGTCTTCACCCCCAAAGGGGCAATTGCCAATGCGGTGCCTCCCGTCCATCTCCCGAAGGAAACAGACTGGGCCTCATGTACCGTGGGAGAAGCCTCAGCCACGGCTAGGCTACGAGAGGCCGAGGCTCCCTCCTCCTCCTCGGTCTGTATAGAACCAGGAGGGGACCCAGAGGAAAGGCAGAGAGAACACAGCTTGGCCAGATGAGTGCGTGCCCAACCCCCAAAAGTCGACAGAGCTTGTCCCACTTTACACGCGTGTTGCTTGATGACCCAGCGGTCCATGGAGAAACAGGCGTCACATGAATCCATGTCATGAAGCGGGCCCAGGAACCGTGGGCAATGGTGGAATTGCTGGTTGATGGCCGGAGTATTTTCGACGCATAGGCACCGTCGCATGTGGGGCCGTCCTGTTTTAGAAGTTTTCTTGCCCTCCGACCGAGACATGACCTACAGAGAAAAAAACACCAAATAAGACTCGACATCGCAGAATAACAAAAATAATGGAAAGATGTTACCGGGCAACGTTGAGTGTGGCTAGCAGAACCAGCAGGAGGGAGCCGACGAACTTCGGCACTGAGGAAAAAAATCGACGCGGAGTTGAAAGATTAAGCTGCATAGCAGATAGGCCTCAAATTTGCTCACGAAGCATCCCACAAGGTGACCTCGATGGTGGGAGACGAAGAACTGGCGGGAGGGCGGAGTCGACAGCACATAATGGCCAACCCATCAGCGCCATGCAGTGTGTTGGCCTCGAGGGCGGCGCCAATGGTGCGTCGACTCACATCAAAAAAAAAAAAAAAAAAAAAAAAAAAGAAGTTCTGCGGGTTATGACCCGCCACAACCCAAAGGTGATGAAATGGTGAAGACTGACACAGATAAGATCTACTGTTACAGGTGAGTAACCTGTTTTTTTTGCATTCCAACTTTAGTTAAGGAAAAGATTACTAAATCATTCGCATATGCTAATGAATGTACTAATAGTTTGTCTATTTTAGGGGAGTCTAATGTGTCACTATCCGGGAATTCATATAAGGTGTTAATGTAAAAATTAAACAGTGCTGGAGCAAGGAGACATCCTTGTTTTACCCCTCTATTTGTAGGGAAAAACTGTGTCAATGAACCTTTGTTATCAAATCTTACTGCTGTGGAGGTATCTGAGCAAAGAAGCCTTATTAGTTTGAGAAAAGAATAATCTATAACTTTCACTTGAAGTATTTCCCAAAGTACTTCCCTATTGATAGAGCCAAAAGCTGACAAAAAATCTATATACAGTATAATGCAAATATTTTTTACTTTCTTTAGTGAACATATTTTTCAATGAGATGATTCAAACAAAAATTATTATCTATTGCAGAGAAACCTTCCCTAAAACCTGCTTGAAACATAGATGTTTGACCGGTGACATCCAACCATCGAATTAACCTATTTAATAACAGTCTAGAAAAAATCTTTGAACTTCTATCCAATAAACTAATAGGCTGAAAATTAACAGGTGCGCATACTGACCCTTTTTTATGAACAGGGACGATTATATTGAGTCTATGATACTAGAATATAATGTTGTGCTGAACATAAATTATAAAAAGAAGTTAAAGTTGGAACCCAAAAATCTTTGTATTCTTTACAAATTCCTGGGGGGATAGAATCATGACCAGGGGCTTTATTATTTTTTTAACGTAAGTATAGCCAATTCCACTTCTTCTGCTAAAAAAACAATAGGGGTCTCCAATAACCCTACAGAATCTTTTATTTTGTTATCATCTAGTGTAAGAGCTGGAATCTTGAAGAAAATGTCCTTAAAATTCTTCACCCATGATTCCTTTGGGACATATACTGCCAAAGAAGGTTGGAATTGGTTTGTTCCTAGTGCCACCATATTCCAGAAGGCCTTTGAATCTTTCCCCAGAATAATGTTATACATTAAATCCCAATTTTTATGTAGAAAATTCTGCCACTTAATTTGAAGAAACTTATTATATTGTTTCCTAGCTTTAAGATATTATGATTTTTCTTTGTGGGGTATTTTTTAATCCACTCAATTTCCTAAGTTTCTTTTTTTCTATTTTATACACTCATGATCAAACCATTGCTTTACTTCTGGAGTTGAATTATTATTAGTAATAGCATAAATTAAACTCCTTATTTGTTGATTTAATTGTCCCAAAATTAAATCGAAAGTTTGGGCATTATCCACAGACGGAGCTTCCCAAGAAAATGGAAAATCATCATAGTTTCCAACGATATCTCTTAATGTTCCACCTCTGATACGATTATACTTTAATCGTTTTTTTTCCCATTGAACTAAGTTGTGCCAAAAGAGTACCTGCATCCAATAAAATGGTTTAATTTTCCCTGCATGTCTTAATATATAGACTCAAAGGGGCATGGTCATTTTCTGTTCTCATTTGTATTTTAAGAAATGTAAACATCTCATAGCTCTCTGGGTTAATAATATCATAATCAATAGTGCTTTGCCCATCTGATGAAAAGAATGTAATTTATCCTTCCCTGTCACCCTCAAGTCTACCATTTAATATTAAAAGAGCATTTTCCTCAATAAACTTTTCCAAATCTTTCTCTTATTCGTTAATCCCTTTATCTTTACTTTCTCTAAAATTACAATCCTTAAGGCTTAACTGTGTCTCTAATATGTTAAAACTGTCATATTTGAAAATGAGAGAATTAAAGTCTCCTGCTACCATGAAGGTACCTTGCAGATATCTTATGAAAGCAGAATTAGTAACTGCATTCAAGAGATCTCAACTCTTATTAATACTATTAAGAGAGTTTTTAGGTGGAAAATAGACATTAACAAGAATAAGAAGCGATTGGTCCCAAGATATTACTAAAATAATATAATTTTGTGTATTTTTAAATACTTCTATAATTTTAAGTGTAGGCCCAATTTTAATACAAATTGCCAGTCCTCCAATTGGTCTGCCAAACTTTTTCACCTTTACGGCCGAATTTGTAGTTGTCTGGTACCCACTGAGATTTATGTCCTCCACTGCCCAAGTCTCTTGGAAAAAATTATTACATGTGATGTTATAAAAGAGCAGCATTCATGATCTGTCATTGCACCAGAAAGCCCTGCTACATTCCAAGATAGTAAATTACAATTCCATGAATCAATACTGGAATCTTCAGGACTCTTCCTGTTTCCAAAGAAAGACTGTTCATTACCTCCAGTCATTGATTTATTTCTGAAATATACATTTTCCCTACTGGAAGGTCATTCATATCAACTATGAGTAAACTTTCACTATCAAGTCCTTCCCTACTATTTAGGATCAAAGAATATACTTTGGGGTTTACACAATACAAATCAATCTGCGTTCCTTGTTCATCCTGCATTGTTCTCACAGCATACTTAACATGCTTTTTTTCAGTATCCAAGTTTAATTTAAAGGCAATCAGAGAATTAATATTAGAGGAGAGTGTAAACTCATTCTCTCCAGGCAGCTTATTAATTCCAAATAGTGAAAAGATACAAGGTTTGTCATGTTTCCCAACTGCTTCAGGGGTCTTAAATTCCCATTTGAGGGACCCAAGTTTGCTTGTGAAGGTATCCTGATCAATAAAGGAACTTTAGGCCTTACCATGTGACAACTGCAGATCAACTGCTTTCCAAGTTATTGAGGCCTATTGTTGCAATCCTAAATAATTTAACCTAGATTGTTTGGTCCAAACATCCTTAGCTAAGTTCATATCAGGAACAAGGATATATACTGATTTGTGTTCACTATTATGATCCCTTCAGGTCAAGATAATATTGCCCTTAGCCTGAGGAATACCCAGTTCTGCTATCACGAAGTGCTCCATAATATCTTTGAGGGTATCTACCATTTCATAATGTTTTTGAAAAATTCCATCCATCCTTAAACAAACTTCCTTTCCTGTCAGTGTCCAGTTCTTGTTTTCCTGCCCTTGCCCTATATAATTTTTCTCAGCATTTTGCTCATTCTGTGTGATGTCCTCTTTTTCCTTGATTTTTCCTATCTGAATTTTTTTAGATACGTCCACTGATTGCTGATTGTTTGTAAGGGCTTCATCTTTACAGGGTACCTCTAGCATCCTCTCTAACATCTTAATTTGCATAGGGATATTTGACACTTTAGTTTGTGAATTAACTGTCACTAAGTATACATGGGTGCCATTTTTCTTACATTTTCCTTTACCCCTTTTCTTCCTTTCTGGCCTCTTGCCCTTTCCTTAGATCTTTTTGTGTAATTTCAGGGATGTATATTGTTGAAAAAGAAGGTTTTTCAGTTTTCATTTGCTGCATGAGAATACCAAGTTTGTTATCTAAACTATGTATCTTAGTATAGACAGAAGTAATGAAACCTCCCATGCTAGATCTTAATTCTTTAAGGGCTTCTAGAAGAACAACATTGGCCATTACTGGATGTGCAAGTGCCTTAATTGTGTATTTCGATAATGTATCTGAGCACTGAACCAAGAGGTCATCGTCTAGTTCGATTTTTTCCACTTCCTTATCTAATATAGGAAAAACTGCACTGGGAGAGCCAGCCAAAATGGAAACACTAGCATTCATTTCAGGAAGCTGTTGTTCTAATAAGTCTCAGAGACGTGAAGAAATTTCCAGGGGGCTAAACAGCTCCATATTGGTAACTTGTGGATTACTTGAAGGGGAGTGGGGCAAACTAAATGAATTTACCTATGATTTTTCTTTTAATATAGGAGTTATCTAGCATCCTCTATCTTTCAGTCTCTTATTTTTCTGTTGATGAGGTGAAAAATGCTCGGTAATTTTCTGTAAATTTGATTGTGGCTCGTCTTTTGAGCCACCAAATCCACTCTTTGCCCATTTTTTCTTTTTCCCCTGTTTGTTCTTTTTTAGGATTGTTCCCTGAAAATTTGAGCTGGGCTCCTTCTCTTCCTCCTTTTCTTTGCTATTTGATGTTATTACAGTTTCATGATATTCTTATTAGATTTTTCTGTTTTTTCCCTCTTTTCTATATCAAAGTTCTTCTGTGTCTGGCGTTTTAATGCTTCTGCATATGAAAAGTGTTTCTCATCTGTCCTTACCTCAGATGGAGTAACAGTGGTTATGAGGAGAGACTCATCACAAACACTTCCATTTTTTCTCCCCTTGGCAGTAAGCATTTTCCCACTCCTAATATACATTTGTACCAAGAAATAAATAGTCAAATGTAACTTTTTAAAGATATGAACTATCAGCAAAGACAGATATATCTAAATACCAATACTAGCTAGCAGACAATTCAGGAAATAATAAATCATAAGAAATAATTCAAGAGATCAATATGTCAGTATAACCACTGGCCATAAAATAGCACAAGTTTAAACAGAACAGCTTGTCCTTAATGACCTTAATATCCTTGAATATCCTTAAAAATTTTAAATTCTCAATTAGTTCTCATAATTTCTCAATGGCTCTCAGCTTTCTTAAATCGTAGTTCAGTTCTTAAATTCTGGAGCTTTAAATTAGCAATTTCCATAAAACTGTGTAAAGGTGTAACTGTAAAAATAGAAGAACAATAAAGTTGATAAATGTCCAACTTTTTACACAGTAGTAATCCAAATTTGAACTAGAGTTATGGGAAATAGTATAAATCCAAATCTTCCAGGAAAAAAAGATCCAACAGGTGACAAATAGGAAAGCTAAGTTCATCAGCTCAGTCCTTCACGTCTAAGATTCGTGATAGAAGGTCAGAAATTACTTCCAAACTAGTCCACCAATGATTTTGCCCAACAAACTGATTTATTAGGGAGTATCAGAGTATCAAGCCTTTTGTTGAGATCCAAAGGCTCTCCACCTGGGCCCCCCCAAACAAGTGCTGTAACAGGCACTATAATAAAGTAAAATATAAAAATTAAAAATTGACACAGAGCCACTAAAATTATATACTGGGCAAAAAGCAACAGTGCAAAGTAAAATCCCAGCAACAGCAAATACCAACGTATCTGGTTACTACACTTAAACTATATCTCAGCTAGTTTTGGGTATCCACAACACACCTTAGCTAGCACTAAAGGTACTCTTTCAATAAATATTATAATATTAGTAAGTGGCTCTTTAAAAGTTAAGAATTAAAAGTTACTTATTAAAACTTCAGAATTGCACAAAAATTGCACAAGCAAGGGGAAATAAAATTATTTGCTCCTCTATTACTGTTCTAAGTGTCTGCAATTAGCCGAGAGCGAGAAGCAAACAGTATAACTAATTTAACTAAATAAACGGTGAGAACTGAACCAAACAAAATACAGTAACTTCTAACTAACACAGTGGCTCAACTTACTGCGAGTTGCTAACGTCTTTAACACTCTGAGAAACAGTTTCCAACAGAAGAACAGGGAGTAGAGAAAACTGCACTCCCTTGCTCAATGCACCGTTCTGTTTCAGCTCAGCATGGCATGATAGAGAAAATGGTGAATCTGACACACTAAATGCCAAGCATGCATTTTAAACTCTTAAGTCACATGCAATTAACATCCAATAGGAACTAAGCTTCAGATGCAATGTGCGAAAAAACAAAAAGGCAGAAATGAAAAATATGTAAAAATGACAAAAATATATCAATAAATCTTACAAGATCAACGCAGAGCAGCTAAAAAATGCTGCTAAGTAATACAAAACCTCACAGCAGCAAGGCACAAGGAACAAAGGAAACAAATCAGAAAATAAAAATATGGACAAAAATGTGCCTAAACTTAAAATTACTCTCTCCTCCCCTCAGTTAACCTCCAAACTCCAATCCCCTTATGGCAAAACTTCACTCTCCTTAGCACTGTAGTTCATGACCGCTGTTCACAGTTCAAAGCTCTGAAAGGTCACCATGGTAACTCGGTCTCAGAACCATTCTTGCGGAACCAGGCACAGTCCCAACCACTGCTGCGTTCACCACAACCAGAGTGGGCAAAGCATAGCAGTTCACATAGCTTCCATCTCCTTTAAGGCTGACGTCTACGGTTTAAACCTTTCTGAAGGGCTCCTCCACTTCTCGGCGTTCTGCTGCCACCCAGCCTTCCTCCTGCTAAAAAAAGCAAAGAACATCTGAGATGACAGCCCGTCCAGGGGGTTGTACTGGTAAGATCCTCTGAGTTTCAAGCAAACGGTGGCATACCTGTCATAAATAAAATTATACCTTCTCAGCAGACCCTGCTCCGTGAACTCTCTCCACAGTTCAGCAGCGTGCAGCTCCACCTCCGGATCTCCACCTACTTCCCCATATTTGTTACAGATGAACGTAATGCAGTTGGCCAACCATGTGGACAAGCACTGCTTTGAAACCTGAATGCCCTGTCGTTCTGGGGTGAAAGAAACAAAAAGTTGCTCAGTTTTTTGCAATTGTTCAGTGTGGAGAAGATAAAGTCTTAATGTTCTGTGCACATCAAGAGTATGAAGCAGGGCTTCCCTTGGATTCTCATGCTCCACAAAATATAATGGTAATTGAATGGACTGATTCAGAGTAAATTCAGAAATCACTTTCAGGAGAAAGGAGGGGTTAGCACGTAAGGACACCCAATCCATATGAAACTGTGGGTAAGATGGCCTGCACATAAGCGCCTGTAACTCCGAGATACATCTACCTGACATAATCGCCACCAAAATCATTGTTTTCCCAGACAAAAATTGGAGCTTGCATGTATCTGAGGGCTCAAAAGGACTTTCAGTCAGTTTTTCAAGCACAAATTTCAGGTCCCGTATGGGGGGATATAAGTGTAGGATACCTTTCAAGAAGGTTTTTATCAGAGTCAACTGTGAAAATGGTTTGTTGTCCACAGATAAATAAAATGCAGAAATAGCTGCAAGGTATACTTTAATCGAGGAATATTTTAGGCCACTCTCGGACAGAGAGAGCAAGTAATCTAAGATGCTCTGTGGGAAACATCCAGAAGGGTCCAAATCCCGGGAAGAGGCCCAAATGGAGAAGTGTTTCCACTTCACAGAGTAGGAGGGCCTTGCAGAGGGCTTCCAAGCCATCCTTAGGATCTTTGCTACCTTTGGGGACACCTGATAGTGAGAGAGGAGTACGTCCTCAGGATCCAAGCATGTAGGTGCAGGGAGCGAAGGTCCAGGTGCAGCAGGGAGCCATTCTCCTGTGACAGGAGGGCTGGACAAAGTGGCAGAGGAAGTGGATCCTGGTTTGAGAGATGCAGAAGCAAGGGGAACCAGATCTGCCTTAGCCAGTAGGGGGCTATGAGAATCACAGATGCCCTGTTCTTGACCAGTTTTAGAAGGACTCTCTGCAGGAGAGGGAAAGGCGGAAAAGCATAAAGAAATTTTCCTGTCCAGGAACAAGATAAGGCATCCAGCCATAAAGTTCCAGGACTTGGCTTTAGAGAGCAATACAGAGGCAGTTCTGCACTGTGCCGAGAGGCAATCAGATCCAACTCTGGGCGAACCCACTGGAGGAAGATGTCTTCTAAGATGCCGGAATGGATTTCCAATTTGGAGCCTGAACAGTAGATCTGCTCAGGGCATCCACTAGGGTATTTGACACCCCGGGAATGTGGACTGCCAGAAGGTAAATGCCCTTCTGGATCGCCCAACACCACACCCTCATGGATTCTCAGCAGAGAGGGTATAAATGGGTACTGCCTTGTTTGTTCAGGTAGTGAACTACTGCTGAACTGTCTGACTGCACTTAAAGGCAACCCTGAAGGATTAAGGTCTTGAAGGCCTGTAAGGTGTACAAGACAGCCCACATTTCCAGGACGTTGATGTGAAGACTAGCTTCCACCTTCATCTAAGAGCCCTGGGACTGAACCTCCTGAAAATTGGCACCCCAGCCCAACAGGGAGGCATCCATTGTTAGAATGAGATCTGGGACCGGGGGGTGGAATGACACGCCCCCTCAGTAGATTGTCCATGGACTTCCACCATTTTCAGACATGAAGCGCCAGGGAAGATAACGGGACCAAGGCATCGAAGTTGTCCATCTTTTGATCCCATTGGACTCTGAGGGTCCACTGAAGAACCCTCATGTTGAGTCTGGCATAGGGAACAGTTGGAATGGTAGCCGACAAATGTCCCAGGACCCGAAGGTAGTCCCTTGCGGAGACATACCGACAAGTCCCCAGTCTCAATTTTAGAGCCCGAATGGTGTCGGCCTGAACCCTGGGAAGAAAAGCCATGCCCAGAGAGGTGTTCAGCATTGCTCCTATATATTGGAGAGTTTGTGATGGGTCCATCATAGACTTTGGATGGTTGACCGTGATGCCCACTATGGAGAACATCCACAGGGTGCGGGTCAGGGTGTATTCTAACATGGGGCGTGTTGACGCCTTGAGGAGCCAGTCAATCCAGGTATGGAAAGACATAAAGGCCTTTCTGGTGGAGGGCCGCTGCCGCTAGGCATTTTGTAAACACCCTTGGGGCAGAGGAAAGGCCCAAGTGGAGATGGACTGAAACTGGAAATCACAGCCCTGAAACCGGAAGCGTAAGAACTGCTGGTGAGCCGGGTGCATCAGGATATGAAGGTATGCGTCCTTCATGTCCAGGGAACAGAGCCAGTCCCCCGGATTCAGCAGGGGGAGCAGATTGGGGAGAGTCACCATCCTGAATTTTTGGTACGGTATGTAGAGGTTGAGATCCCTGAGATCCAGAATGGGGTGTAAATGCCCTGTTCATTTTGGAACCAGAAAAAAATCAGGAGTAAAATCCCAAGCCCCTCTGATGGGTGGGAACAGGTTCTATGGCATGTTTCTGTAACACAGCATCTATTTCTGCCCTCAGCACCAAAGCATGGTCTGGAGGGTAAGGAGAGACCTGACCCAAGGAGGACTGATCAAGTCCAACGTATGACCGTACTGGACCAATTGAAGGATCCAGAGGTCTGACGTGATCCCTTGCCAACCTCCGAGGTGCAGGGAAAACCTGCCCCCGACAGCTGTGGAGGGGGTCTCTGCCACCACGGCTGAAGACAGGCCTTCAGGCCAAAGGCTGGCCCTGCTGAGTTGCAGCAGGGACATACCTGGATGTTTTGGGGGCACTTCTTGGGCCAGACAGAGTTTTTTCATTTATTATTGAGTGGTCTCTGAGCATTAGGTCTACCTCAACTGGAGCGGCCACGAAAGGATCGCCTGTATGCAGGTTTTGCTTGAGAGCGATATAGGGTCTGAACAGACTGAAGGGTACAACCAGAGTCCTGCAAGTCTTTCAAAATGTCCTAGGCCTGTGGCCCAGGAAGTTTGTCCCCTTTAAAGGGAGCATTGAGGATGGATTTTTGTACATCCTGTAAGAATCCTGAAACCCTCAGCCATGCATGGCGTCTGAGGCAAACACCTGCAGAGGAGGCCCATGCTGATGAATCAACGGCATCATAGGTAACCATGAGCAGGTGGCGGCAAATGGTCGCAGCAGTGGAAAGCTTCGCATTAAGGTCTTCTTGAGGCTGGCCAGCCGGAAGGGACTGGACTGATTCCTGAGTAGCTTTTAGGATCTCCTCCTGGTATCTGAGGAGGCAACCCATACAATTGAGGATATGAAGGGACATTATAGCCGAAGCATAGACTCTTTTCCCATGATATCCAGTTTCTTCGACTCTTTGTCAGGGGGTTGAGCCCTCATATGCTGTGGTCTAGCGGATCTATCGTGAGCCACATTATGAACCACAGAATCTGCCTGTGGTGGGGTAGTAAGATAAAGGTGATCCACAGGGGCCCTATAAAGTCTGTCCGCCTTGCGAGGGTTGGAGGGCATCTTGAATGGCTGCTGCCAGGCGTCCCAGATGGCTTCTTCAAAAGCATCCACAAGGTGAGGGATGACCAAGGTCGGGCTTTCCGGAATACCAAGGTACTGGGCCAACTTTTTTCTGGAAGCATCCTGTTCCATAGTATGGAATCCAAAAGTTTTCTGCAGATGGACCATAATATCTGAGAAGGAAGGGTCATCTGCAGAAAAATAGGGCAGTGCTGGCGTAGGTTCCCCTTGAAGGGGAGACGCTTCGGAGGACAACTGGGATTCATGATCCTGGTTCGCCTCCTCCCCCTCTTCTTCTAAGTCCGCTATGTTCCATTCCTGTAAGAATGGGTTGACCATATCATCCTACTCCCCAGGATGAAACCCCTGAGAGGCTGGAGAGGAGCTTTCTGTCTTGGAGGCTGAAGAAGGCCTGGAAGGGGCACAGGCAGGGACCACCGCCACCCCAGAAGGGTGAGGGGAGGACCTAGTAAGGCCAATAGTGGACTGGACAAGAGCCTGAACATCCACCATGGCCAGCTGATGCCCTGAAGCAGCAGGGGCCATGGACTGAATGGGCATCACAGATAGGAATGGCAAAGGCAAGGGGCCCAGCCGTCCCGTAGAGGTGGAGGGGTGCACATAAGACCCCAACAGCACTGACGATGAAGGAGTCATTATAGGGCTTCCAAAAGGGTGTCCAGCTGGGGACGATGCAATCGTCGTATGTGGAGCAGTGCTTGCTGATGGGAACACCATCGATGAGAGAAAGGTGGCATTTTGATAAGGAGCCACTGTCGACGGGAGAACCGTTGGAGGAGCCACAGCCATCGTTGATGGATGATGGCCAGAAAGATGTGGAAGGAGGCAGCAGAGGTAGCTACAAGGTAACTCCAACAGTCGTTGTCGATGGAGGGGCCACTGACGAAGGAAGAGAGGGACCCACAACCGTTGATGGAGGAGAAGATGGTAGAGCAGTGGGTTCCCTCCTAATACACACCTTCTTAGTGGTACTTGAGGACTTCAACGATGAAGATGGCGGCACGGGAGAAACATGCTTGGATTTGGATGTGTGTTTCTTCCCGGCCCCATGAGACCCCGAGGAGGAGGTGGAAGACTCCCCTTTGGGGAGTGCTGCTGTTGCTCCAGAAGGGCTACCTTTTGCTCCGTCAGGTATTCCTTGAGTTGCTGGAGCTGGAGTTGCTGTAGCCTTTGACGCTTTGTAGCCTTGTTGAATCGCTGGCAGAGGATACACACCCTGGAGTCGTGTTCAGGACCTAGGCACTAAACACGCACTTTGTGGAGGTCCTCAGTTGAGATTCTATGGCCACAGGAAGGATGTCGGAATAAGGGTTCTGAAGACATCAGTAGATGAACCCACTGAAATGAACTGTTGATGAACTGAAGAAAGCGGTACTCCGGAGGAGAACGTGATGCTTACTCGGTTGCAGTTGAAAAGAACTGAGGAGTATCAGGGACCTCCCCTTTTTATATGTGCTAAAGCACACCACATGATGACAGGAAGGGGAGGCTCCTGGGTTGGCTGCTGAGAAGTCATCTTGAGGATGTGACGCCTGCGGATGATATCCCATGTGTTATGGCCTGCTGCAAGAGACTGGCTTGAAGAAGATCTATGATGACACAGCAGAACAAATGGCAGCGATGAGGTGAACTGAGAAGTACTCCCATGAGGCAGGAAGAACAGAACTGAAGTTGGTGAAGGAGCTGTTAACAGTTACTGGATAGCATGTGGCATCACTGGGCGGGGGGGTTGTGGAAGTGCCGTGCCCAGTAGTTGCTGCCAGCTCCGAACATAGGAATGTACCAGCAGAATAAGGCCTTGCAGTCTATTGAGTCTGCTCATATTGCAGGGTCCCAATGTCAGCTAAGGACTCCACCCCCCAATTTCCAGGTATACCCCTTTTTGCCTCCGACTTTCCCCTTTACCAACCTCTTTTGAAGCCATCCACTGTTTCAGGTGACACTACTTCCTCAGGGAGCCCATTCCACCCCCCACCACCCAATCTGTGCAGAAATGCCTCCTGGTCTCCCTCCCGAACCTCCCCCATCCAATTTAAGACAATGCCTCCTCATATTTTTTTCCACTGAGCCCACAGAGGCACTCCTTGACCACCCTGTTTATGCCTTTCAAATACTTAAGGGTCTCAATCATGCACCCCCTCCCCTCCTCCAGGGAGTGCATGTTCAGGGCCTTCAGTCTCTCCTCATATGTCCTGCCCTCTTTGTTACCCTCCTTTGGGCTGCCTCCAGGAGGTTTATGTCCTTCTTTAGGTAGGGATGCCTGTAGTGCATACTGTGCTCATGGTGTGGCCACAGCAGTGATCTGTACAAGATAGTATTATCTCCTCTGGCCTGTTGCTGATATCTCTTGCTATGCAGCCC
Source organism: Neoceratodus forsteri (assembly GCA_016271365.2). Classification (NCBI taxonomy): domain Eukaryota; kingdom Metazoa; phylum Chordata; order Ceratodontiformes; family Ceratodontidae; genus Neoceratodus; species Neoceratodus forsteri. The sequence goes on from CM028134.1 coordinate 691,191,836, forward strand.
AACATTCTCTTGGCCTTTGCTGCTGCATTTTTGCACTGTGTGGAGTGGTCCAGGTCCCCAGTGATCGACACTCCCTGAGGTCTTCTGTTGCCTTGGATTTGGTTACCAGGAGCCCTCCCAGGCTGTATTCCTTCTTTGGGTTCTTGGCTCTAATATGTATAACCTTACGCCTTTTCGCATTAAAGCCAAGTTACCAAATTCTGGACCACCTCTCGAGCTTTGCCATTTAAGCTTTTACATCCCATACCCCTACTTCTGTATCCATCCTCCACAGAGTTTGGTGTATGCCTTTGCAAATGTCACTGATGAAGACATTAAATAACAGTGGACCAAGCACCGAACCCTTTGCGACTCCGCTGGTGACATCCCTAGCACCTGACAGCTCACTCACCAACACCACCACCTGAGTCTTGTCTTTCAGCCAGTTAGCTATCTATCCAGTCAGCTTCTCTCCCACCCCCAGATCCTCCAGCTTTTTGATCAGTCTCTTATGGGGTACAGAATCAAAGTCCTTACTGAAGTCCAAGTACAGGATATCCACTGCTTGGCTCTTGTCCACTCTTTCAGTGATCCAGTTACAGAAATCAATCAGGTCTGTCTGACATACTCTCCCAGCCATGAATCTGAGTTGCTGCTCATCCTGGAGGCCATTTTCACCTTGGAATCCTACCAGCCTATCTTTAAGTATGGCCTCCATGAGTCTGCACATGATTAAAGTCAGGCTGGCTGACTGTAGTTGTCGGAGGCACTAGGACTCCACCAGAGCAAAGCATTAACCCCCTGGCCAAAGTTTTGCATTGGCACAGTCCTAGTGTGTCCAGTCCAGACCCATAAGTGGGAATTAATGGTGAAGACTGATTCCTGGAAGATCACTATTTGTTGTTTAAATGGAGAAGTTTTGTCCCCGACAAAAACAGAAAGGAAAAGGCTGCACTTCAATGGCTGGGAAAAAGGAACTGAGGTAGTTGGGGGCACATGCCACTGTATACCAGGGGGTACATGCTGTGATGTGCACATGGCAGTATACTCTAGCTACCAGCCCCAGACACATTCTGGCTGTCGCAGTGCCCTAGCAGCTCTGGCTCAGACCCATAAATGGGACTCTATGGAGATAACTGGTTCTTGAAAAAAATTAACCCTTTTGGTATTCTTTGACTGGTTCACAAGGGCGGTAGATAGCAGACAACCAGTACATTTATTATACACTGATTTCATGAAGGCCTTTGACTCCATTCCACACAGGAGGCTACTGAAAAAGCTGGAACAAGTAGGGTGGATAGGGAACTGGTTTGGGGGGGGGTAATCAGAGGGTGATAGTAAACTGGATCAAGTCAGAAGATAGGGGTCACAAATTAGGTGCCAAAGGGGTTGGTCCTGGGACTGGTCTTGTTCAATATGTTCATTAGCAACACAGGGGAGAGCATCAATGGCAAGATGTGTCTCTCTGTGGACGATACAGAATTCTGTAGCAGAACGGACAGAGAGGAGGGGGTGACAGAGTTAAAGAAGAACTTGAAAAAGCTGGCGAGATGGTCCAAAACATAGCAATTGAGATTCAGTGCAGAAAAGTGCAAAGTGATGCACACTGGAATAAATAAGAAACCCACAGAGTACTGGATGAGGGGAGGATTGGCTGGCCACAACAACTGAGGTGACCTAGGTTTCTCTTTAGCAATACCCTCTAACAATCTATTCAGTGCAACAAAGCATAGAGCAAATCAAGTTGGATACTGGGATGCACAGGGTGAGGATTTGATACTGCACCAGTACAGATCCCTCATGAGGCCCCACCTGAGAAAGGACAGGGATAGCCTGGACACTGTGCAGTGCAGAGTCACCAAAATGATTCAAGGCCAACAGGGCAGATCATATGAGGAACAAGTGGCCTCAACATGTACACGCTGGAGGCCAGAAGGGACAGGGATGACATGACAGAGAGGTACAGCGGAAGCAGTGAGGTCCTGTTCATGAGGAACAGAAGCACAGAGACAAGAGAAAATGAATGGAGATGGTGGGTGTTTCAAGAGAGAAACATCAGGATTTTCTACTTCACCGAGAGGGTGGTGGGACCATGGATAGACTGCCATGGAGATGGTGGGATAAGGATCCATAAATTGGATCAAAAGTGGGTGTGACCAGTACAGGGGGCTGGTACTACCCAAAGGAGGACTCAGGGAGGAGAACAGAATGGTGCTAGTAGTGGGGGAGGGGGGTAGCTTGGGTAGGTATCAGGATTAAATACCCCCTTAAGACATTCGATTAGGGAGAGAGGTAGGATAACTTTCTGGGCAGACTAGATGGACTATGGGTCTTTTTCTGCCAGCAACATTTGGTTCTGTTTTTAATTTCATTTACAACAACTACCTTCCAACGTTCAGTGTAACTACAAACTCCTTAAAAATGAAGCAGTTCCTACCTCTAAAGTCTGCATAAGGTTTGGTTTAATTGCATCCTTCATTAGAACAGTTAAAGCTCCAGTCAATCCCTGTAAAAAAAACAAAACAAAGCAAACATGAAATGTCAAAAATAACCTTTACCATTATACTGGAGACAGAGGTTACTTACCTGTAACCATAGTTCCATTACCGACATTCAGTTCTCATCCACACTACAGCAGTTCAGCTGTGCATTGTGCAGTCAACAGATGCCTTCAAGCATGGTTCCTCCCATCATTCATGATGCCATCCTTTGGCTCCGCCCAGGGCATCAGATTGTTAAATGCTGGAAGCAGGGATGCGGGACTTTCTTGCCAAAGGAGATCGGGTGGGTTGTGTGGATGTGAACTGAACTTCTACCAACCAGGATTCAGTTCACCATCCACATTAGGCAGTCTCCTAGCAGTCCTTTGGGCTGGGAGGGCAATGGGTGCACCCCAGCTATTTGGAAAACAGAGACTGGAGGACTAAAGCCCCAAGCACAGAGTCATGACAACACATCAATGCCATAGTGGGATATGAATGTATGCACACATGACCAGGTAGCAGACCTGTAGATCTCCTGATTAGAATGTACCTGGCAGCAGCAACAGAGGCAGCAGTATCTCTGGTGGAATTAGTCTTCAACCTCTTGGGCAGCTCCCTACCAGACAACCTGTAGCACAGATCAATGCAGGTGGTCCTCCTTCAGTCAATCGTCTGTCTGACTGCTAGTCTGCCAGAGGCTGCTTCAGTGTACACTGCAAACAGCTGACAAACCTTGCTGCAAACCCCTGCAGTGCATTCCTTGTAGAAGAGGAGCACCAAGCAGACGTCCAGATTATGAAGAGCACGGTCTGCATCTGAAGTCAACTTCAGATGCCTCCTAATGAAGCTCCCTGTGCAGTGAAGCACTGAGGCAGTTACTGGCTTTCCTCAGAAGCGCTGAAGTTCTTACACCCAGCATTAAGCACAGAGTATGAAAATAACTAACTGACATACTGGCGAACTGACAACAACTGACAGATATATGCCAATCTCAAATAATAAACCTTTTAAACTACTTGCTTTGTTGTCCGACTTCTTTGCTGTACAACTGTTTTTTGTGGGCATTAGCTCTGGAATGTAGACTTGGAGATATAACATCTGGTTAAGGTGAAATTCTGATACTACCTTAGGCAGGAACTTTGCATGGGGCAAACGACATGTGGAAAACTACATACGGCAACTTCATTGAGAGCACCTGGAGCTCACTCACCCGCTTGGCTGAGGTGATAGCAACCAAAAATGCAGCTTTCCATGAAAAGTGTGACATCTCACACTTGTGGATCGGCTCTAATGGTTTACCCATTAGGCCAGCACACACCAGCAGTAAGTCCTATGGAGGCACAGGCTCAGGCACTGGAGGAGACAGGTGGTTCAAGCCTTTGAGAAGGCACCTGACCACTTTCTCCTGTACCACTATCAGCATACTGGCCCATGCCCGGTATGCAGAGTTGGCAGCCAAGTACACCTTAAGGGATGCGGCTTGTAACCTTAAGTGAGACTACCCACAGGTAGTCGAGGATCTGCACCACAGGACTGGTGAGGGGTCAATCTCATTGCCTGCACACAAGAGCAAGAAATGAAAACTATGTCACCAAAATTCTTGATCTTCTAGAATACCTTCACCATTTATTACTGGTGGGTATGTGCTGGAGGCATTAGAACCCTGTGGAAGTATACACCTTTAAAGCTTTAGAGGTAGAGGACAGACATCGGGGACGGCACCACTCACAAGGTGAATGTATGACGCAGTGCTCGTGGGCTGGCCAGTAGCTGATGCCGGCCCCCCACCTTCTTCAGTTTTGTTCGCCATAAGAGGAAACAAAGGGCAAGAAAAAAAGGAAAGGGTTGGGGCAAGGGTGTCCAAGGGACAGAAAAAAGAATATACTGTAGGATATAAAAGGAACAAAACAATAAAATATGTCTACCAGAGAAGAGAAAGGAGAGTTTAGGAGGGAGGACCTAGGTAGCGGGCTAAAGGACAACTGGACGAGAAAGAGAGAGAGAGAAGCAGGGATCCCAAGCTCCCAGCAGGAGAACAGTACTGTCAGAAGAGTTAGCATACTCCCAACTGCTGGGAAAAATTGCTTATGCTCTGCCGCAGACTAAACGACTTTCAAGCGAAGTCCAAGGTTCCCAAAATAGGTTTAACAAAGAATGGGGTAAATTCCAGAGGAAGGATGCACTTCCCTAAAGACTCAGAAATGGTAGTAGAGCTGTGAGCCCTGAAACTGTGTTGTCAGTAAGGGTTCTCCATCTGCAGGAATGACAACCACAGAAGGCCAGAGGCTCAGGGACCCCATATGACCAAAGCTCAATATGGCAGGAAATTACTGAGAGAGCTCTGGTATCGAGAGGCCTGGTAATAACAGAGACAGGGACCATGAAATGCATTACTAGCAAGGTTTTCAAGTCAAGGTTTTCAAGAACCCCTGTAGGAGCTCAAGAGGTAATGAGTAATCCCCAAGAGGGGAAAAACAACTGAGAGAAGGGGTCCTGCTCAAAGGGCAGATGCCAATTAAAGGAAACTGTGTGATTCCCCTACCGTATGTTTCCTGCTTCTTATTGAAGATTACCCCAGAGAGAGGGGATTAAGAGAAATGTAGCAGACAACCTGGAAGGACGCACAAAAGTCACACTGCAAGGGAAAAGAAAGTTGTACCATGTAAAGTTTGAGCTACAACTCCAAATGTGTCTCCTGATCCCTTACTATGCCTGCTCTCCTGCAAGACTTTCCCCCCAGGAAAAATGGAATGAAAAAGGGAAGCTTAACCACAGCAAACAACTACAGACTCCTCTCCAAAAGGTTGGGGGCCCAAAAGAGACTTTTCTGCCCTGTTTCTTCCCTCTCTCTTTTTTTGGTTTTAACAACGAGGGGAAGAGGCTAGAAAGAATAGGGGATAAGAAGAACCCTTCTTTTTTTGTTTAAACAACCGGGCAAGGGACTGACTAGAAGGAATACAGAATAAGAAAGATCCCTATGAATCTCTCCCTCTCTTTTTTTATTTTTTTTATTTTTGAGCGCAACAACAGGGGCCACAAGGAAGAAACAAAGTACCCCATAGCGGTTTGCTCCCTACGTGGCCTCCCTCTTTTTTTTCTTAAAGGAAAGCCTAACTAGGGAGGCAAAAGTGAGAAGAAAGAGAAAGAGAAAGACTACCCAGAAACCTGGTCATTTCGGGGGAAGTTGTGTGGCTTGTAGTAATGAATGGTGAAGATATTCCGGAAGATAAAGAATTATAGTGAGTACATCATTTTCATATCTTCCAAAAATCAATCGTCACCATTCATTAGTGGTGAGTCTGAGTGTCAAGCTTACCACCAAGGGCAGTGTTGGACAACCATGAGGGAAATGGCTGTTCCCTCAGCCCTCTGTAGGAGAAAAACACAGAGAGGAGGGGCCTCTTACAGACCTGGTGAGGCTCAGGACTGGTAAGGGGCAGGCGGAAGCTCCCATGACCTGGGAGCAGAAATGCCCCCCACAAGCTCACACCTGGCTCTGCAGGAGAAGAAGTGGGCCCCCTGGAAGCGTGAGGCAATCTCCCTACACTGGGGCCAAGGGTGACAACCTGGAGAGAGAGAGCCACGCTGTCCGTCTAATGCAGATTGCAGTTCCCATTAACCTGGAAGCTACCTCACTAGCATCGTAGGATGACCTTGCTTGGTGTTTTGCCAGCTCCAGACCCTGCGCAGAAAGGAGTATGGCTTGTCTAGTTTGCTCACAGTCCAGCAAGGACACCAGGAGCTGTCCCAGCATCGCCCACACATGCCCACCACAGGATGCCAGGTGCATTTAATGTGCAGAAATGCACAACATGATGCACGCCACCGAGAAGACTCTTCTACTCCAATTACATAGATACATAGACAGTTTCGGCAGATAAGGGCCTACGGCCCACCCAGTCTGCTCATTTGAGCTTGTAAGTTCACTTTATGTTTTCCTAGAAGTCTGTTGCCCCTTACCCCTGACCTTGGGGTGTGGTGTCCAGGAGCTGGACCCCAGAAGTGGCATGGCTCCTGGAGATCCCAGGGGTAAACAATACCTGTGCTGGACACTAGTCAGGGCATGAAAGAGGGAAGAGGGATGCAGCTAGATGTTTCTTGATGCCTCCGCAAAAGGCCTGGGCCACGAAGGTATGACTGTACTCCTCAAGGAAGGACAGCATCAGACGTACAGGACTGCGGCCAGAGAAAAGGGACTGCTGCAGCTTCCTCATCATCTCTGAAAGTAACTGCTGGTAAAAAGAGTACTCAACATTGGAAGATAGCTGGAGGGAAGAATCCTCAGGGGGAGAAAGACGAAGATGAGGAGGAGCTGGACTCAGGGCAGAGATGCCGGGGTTTCAGACTGGAAAATAGCCTGGTCCAGTGTCCTCAGGTAAGTTGGGAAGGCACTCGCCTAGGTCCTGAACTGTTCCCAAGTCAGTGGCCCCACAGGACCTGAAATGCCCAGTCAAGTAGGAGGGTAGGCAGAGAAAGAGTAGGAGGAGGAGGCAGGCCATGGGAGACTAGGCTAGGTCCTCTGCCAGGGCTATGAGAGCGAACAGGGGACCTCCCCCAAGGGGAGGGCCTGTACAACTCATCCATCTCTAAACATCCACCCATACAGGGGCGGTCCAGCTGGTTCCCTTGGGGGGGAACCCCCAGATGGGGAGAGCAGAGTTGTAGAGATCCCACAGGGTGGCCCCATCCCCATCTACTGCAAGCCCAGATGGTTCCAGTGAGGCCAAAGGACCAGAGTCAACATTCTGATTCCTGCCAGAGCCACTAGCAACTCTGAGTTCAGAGTGCAGTGTTGACTGGGACCTACCAGTCCCCACTTCACTGGAATGGACTCTGCACCCCTTGTGCTAGGCCTAAGGACAGCACCGGCAGCAAGAACCTGAGCTAAGGGGGAGCCGGCGCCACAAGCAGAGACAGAACCCCCCCCCTTGATGCTGAGTAAAGCACCAGAGTTTGATTTGGTGCCGGAACCTGACCCAGCACCAAGAGCAGCGCTGGAACCAAACCAAGTGCCACACCCAGTGCCGGCCTCTCTCCCATCACTGGACTTGGCACCAGAACCATCCCTGGTGCCATGAGTGGTGCCAGAAGACCACAGAGAGGTAACGCCATGACCAACACCAGATAGAGAAGCACCTAGGGATGACACTGCAGATACCAAAGGCCTAGGACTAAGCACAGAATGGTCACCTTCCTCACCAGAACCCGGAAGCCAGTCAGGATCATCCTGGTCCCCATCCTCCAGGTAATCAGACTGCTCGGGGACAATATTCAAAAGATCGCCACTGGCTCCAGAGACCTTCCCTCTCCCAGAACAGCAAGCAGCATCAGGAAGAGACCAGGACGCACTAGGGACGCTGCTCCACTTACCGGCACTGGCCTCAGTGCCAGGAGCCGAAGCAGCACTGGACTGTGGCACCAAAGAGCCCACCAGTGCAGGCCCAGCATATAGCTCTGACCTGCCACCAGGAGCGTCCCGATCCCTGAGAAAGTGCCGGACTGGGAGGGGTGCATAACCAGTTCCTTGGAGGGGGCTAGCTGTCCCACAGACCCCTCCCCCAGGCTCTCTGTCTCGATGACACACAGAGAAGAGGAGGCCTTGTCTCCCCCAGTATGTGCAGTACTGGAGAAGGGCTCAGGGAAAAAGCCCAGGGACCTTACCTTGCAGTTCTGTGTGTGATGTCTGCCTCTGAAGGTGGAGGACGACCGACCCCACTTCATCACACCAATCTCTAAAGTGCAGAAGTTTATGGCAAAGCAGGCACCACAGTGGTCCATATTGTGTTCCGCTCCAAGACAGGTCCAGCAGCGGTCATGCCTGTCCTGGATGGACATGTTTCTCCCACAGGAGCACCAATGCATGGGGGGGGGGGACTCAGTCTTCTTGCTTGACTTCTTCTTAGGCCCCTGAGACCCAGACATGACTGACTACGGAGAAAAAAAAAAAAGAAATCAGCAAAAACAGGGCTCAGCACCATAAAAAAAGGAGACAGAAATGAAAGTGGTGATGATGCCGAAATAAAGGGTTACGGTGTTGAGCAAGCAGTGAAACAGTACTAGAGAGAGCTATGCAGTTACAAATGGCTAACGCTCTCATGGACGGTTACCATGACGCCGGGAAGAACAGAACTGAAGAAGGCTGGGCTGCCACGGGTTACTGGCCAGCCCGCAAGTGGTCATGTCACACGTTTGCCTCATGGACAACGCGTCCCCAATGTTGGTTCCCTACCTCAGAAGCTTTTAAGGTGTGCACTCCCACAGGGTTCTGATACCTATGGCACAGACCCACCAGTAATGAATGGTGAAGATTGATTCTTGGAAGATCTTCATTTTGGGATGTCCACGAACGTGGGCACCATGGTTTGTGCCAGATGATTGTGCATAGGTGGAGGTTGCACTTGACTCAGGATAACCAGGTTCACAGTCTGGTCAATCTCCCCAGCTGGGGAGGGCCCAGGAAGCACCAGATTCTTGGGAGAGGGACACAGCCTCATCCCCCTCTGACTCCTGGTCGATCTGTTTGAGGATGATTTGGGCTGGACTGCTGACCTGACTGTCGACCGGAGACAACATTGACTGTTACATCAGTGGTACTGCTTAAGTGTCGACCAACCCCTTGATCCGTGGATGCTCAACTAATACTGGCTGCTAGGGACAGTCAATGATCATGAGGAGCAGGAACATTCTCCATCCCGTGATTGATGGCAATGGCGTTTCTTATGCTTCTTGTCAACAGGGGTCTCTCATCAGACATTTGCGTAGCTAGACATATTTCCCTGAACTCTGGGCAATCCAGAAAAAGGAGTATCCATGGCCTCCCCCAAGAGGACCAAGACAGATGCGGGCCACCTTTTCCTCCATGGCTGCGAACCTGTATGCCGACCACACAGCTATGGAGGCCTATCAATATTCTTGAGGCTTAATTTGGCAAAAACGCACCTTTCTTTCATTCAACGATGAAGGATGCACAGCCTGACAGCATGGATACCACCTGACATCAAGGTCAGCCCCCAGGTAGTAGAAACAAGTGTCACGGCTATCCATGGCAAACATTTTCTGCCTCCACCAAATGCACCATTTAAATCCTGGCTTTTTATGTTCCACCTGATATTCATCGACAGAGCAATAAGAAGTCAAAAACTAAATCAACTCTGCAGAAATTTCCAAGATTTTAGCACTTGAAAACTGGATTCTACACAAGTTGAGCTGGGGTGGCAATCTGTCCTTTCCAGTGAAAAAGAAGATCTGACATCCTGCGGGGCAGAGCTTGAGGACAACACCACGTTGGTGGGAGTAGCAAAGGTTAAAGATGTCCAGTGAGTTAGCAGAGCCCAGCTACACTGCCATAGTGTGGATAGTGAGCCAAATCCAGGTTGGCAGAAATATACATTTTCAAATGCATGTTTGTTTTTTAACTCTGTTAAATTGAGGTATAGCAGAGCTTCTGCTTAGTTTGATATCATGCAGGACAGCACAAGAACTGCTGCCCTAATGTAAGTGTGTTGTTCAATGTGACAACGTTGTCACCACATTAGCCGTAGACAGATGCACAGTGCTTTGAAGTCCCAGTGCTAGTGCCGGGTGGTGTCAGTGTCATGGAAGTGGGCCTTTAAGGCTACTTAGCACCACTAAAAGCTGAAATTTTGGGGGGAAAACTGGCGTCCGTTACCAAAACAGAAAAACGTGGATTTGTTCCCTCCAAGGGATGACAACCCAGCAAAAGGTGACCTATATGCAGCTGTAATGCAAGTTATAGAAAGTGTAAGACTCTATAGTATTATATGGCAGATAGTTTAAAAACTAACTGCAGAAAAATGCTGCTGGGGACTGTACTTTTACCTCTGTAACGGACAGCACAGTACTGGTCAGATAACTATTATTCCCAAAATACTGCTCGTTTTTTCCTAGTTTTATTAGTCTGGACATACCTGACTGTCATGACAAGTTAACTACATAACAATAGCCCTGATCTGTCACCTCTTCAAGGGATTTTTCGGAGGCAAGCAATGGTGGCTTGATTCACATAACAGCTTACTAACAAGAAAACAAATGTATTCATCTCCAACAAAATCAGACAGTGACTGACTTTCCCATTCCCACCCACTTGTAGAACTATTCCGTCCTCCTCCTCCTCCCCAAGCCACAAGGGTATCACAATAAACCCCCTCTTGACCCACTCAGCAGCACCAAATCCCACTCCCCCCAGCCCCAGAAAAATAATAAACATCCCTCACCTCACTCGGTCAGCAACACCAAATCCCACTCCCAGCCAAAAAAGACAATGAAATCTCCCATCCCAGCACCCACTTAAACCACCCCCATGCTACACCACAAAAGGATACAAAAACTATGGGGGAGAAAGGGGTAGTGACTGGCTCACACCCTTCCCTCACCAACCTGAACAGCCCAAAGGACACTGAAATCTTTCCAGAATCATGAAAGCTGGTAGGCAGCTCCACATCACAAATATGGCAAAACTCTTGTTACACAGAAACTGATCTGGAGAGGAGGTGGTGGTTGCTTAAATACCATCAGGTTAACGAGGTGCTCAGGAATCACGGCAGTAGACACTAAAAATCCATTAGAATTACAGGAAAAAACACATTTAAAGAAAATGGAGGTGGGTGGGAACAAACCGGGGGGAAAAAATCACCACTAAAGGCAGAAAGGGCTTGTTCAACAATACTGTACTCCATCTCGGAGTACGCTGAAAGATGGCAGCTGGAAATGTGTAGGCTGGTGGTCAAGTAGTCACTGCTGCAAGAGATATTACAGCAACTAGGAGGAGACTCTGGATGGGAGGTGGGGCATGGCACCAACAAGAGATGGGTACAGTGTTAATTTAGAAAGTTGGGGGGGAGTGGCTGGCCCAGTGGCGTGGAGGTCTGAGGGGGTTGATCGGCCAGCCTCCACCACGCCGTGACCTGGGTTTCAGAACAAACAAGGATTGCTCAGGGCTGGCTAGGGGTGGAGCTTTCAGCATCCCACTACTTGCCTGCCACCCAGTGGCGGCTGGGCGGTAGCACCAGCGGGACCCACAGACGTGAGCAGGAGGGGTGATGACACAACCCACATGTGCATCAATATGCACGTGCGCAGTTGCATCATACACAGTTTATGGGGTGAGAAAGAAGGAAACTGCCTTGGCTTGCTCGTCATCCCTCAAAGGCCTCACGCGATTCTACGTGGTAACCCGTGATATGGGTGACCCAATTTGAGTGCCTGTGGAAATTGCAAGGATGAAAAAATAGCTAGCGGAATTACAGCGAATGTAAAAGACTGCTACGTAGTGAAGAGCAAGGCTGAGGTAGCGGGGGAAGGCTACTGGGCTTTGTATGGGAGGGCTGCTTCTAGCTGGCCGTCTGGCGTGGTGGGTAGGGTGACGGTCTGTGAAGCTGGTGGACCAGGGTTTGGGACTGGAATGGTGTTTATTTTTTGTTTTGTTTTTCATTAATTTTTTTTGTTCCTACATAAGTCCCATTCCCCCCCGATTTTGTTCCCCACCCCTGCTAGTTGCCCCCAACATTCTCCAATTGTAAACATGTAGCCCCCACCCCAGGTGTATCCCTTCCCGTGATTTCCTCTGTACCCCAGCCACCCCTGGAGTTGATTATATTAGTAATGGGGGTAAAGGGGGGCGTGGGGCATAGCCCCCCACACAGAATAAAATTTTGATAGTTGCTGTAGTAGAAATTACATGCAGATCGCTGAAATTGTAAGGCGCTGTGGTGTTGATCGCTGTCGGCAATATGTACTCACTGTTTACTTTGGCGCTATTACTGGTGGTGCTCTTATCACATGGCACCTACATGGCAGTGCACTGACCAATAATAGCTCTGGGTGAGCAGTGGTTAACCCATAAGTCCAAGAAACAGCTCAGTGGTGGGAATGGGGGGATGCCGCCATTACCAGGGATGCCAGGTGAAGAAAGAGAAATAAAAAATAAAGTTGGGGTGCTGGAAAGCAACAATTGCAACAGACAGCATTTGCAGGAGCTCCTATTCCCTCAAACTCATCATAATTAAAAATCATTTTAATGTTGTTTTATTTTTCTACATCATCAGGCAGAATAAGACCCGAGGAACCACCGATTTAAATGCTGGAATAAGGGGACATCCAAAAGGTACTAATATAGCAGCTTTTCAGCTGGGGTGGAACATAAATTACTGGAAATGGCAGCCCCATTTATATCGGAACCACTTATAAAAATCTTTTACTCAAAAGGTTGCCAGAGTAGTACCTGTCCTCAAAACAGATGACCCCAAAATTATGGACAGCTATTGGCCGATATCTACTCTTTCTGTCCTTGCTACGATCCTCAAGAAGCAAGTGGTTTTATAGCTCATTGGCCATACTACTAAGTATAACCTTCTATATTCAGCACAACATGGGTTCCGGGAAGGTCATGGCACCATCAGCTTTAACTAAACTCAATAATGACATTAGTCTGGCCATGGCCTGTTAACTGGAGCATTGTTTGTATTTTCAGTACTTTTTTTTTTTAAATTTTCCTGTGTGTTTACTTCTGGCTACTTTTATGTCCACTGTCTAGCCTTTTCCCTGCACTAGGTGATTTCTGGTTTTATTTTTATGTTCCCCAATCTATCACAACTTTTCTCACTGCACATGCGCTTGTACACAACGGATGTTTCTGACCAGCACTCACAAGGTCTGATGAAGGGGTGTTTCCCAAAATGTCACCACATTTACAATGTCATTTATTATGCCTCCAGTATGGGTTTTGAGTTTCTGAATAGTGGATTTACTACAGTACTCGTTTGCAAGAGACTAAAAAACGTATGCCTCACAAAATATTATTGATTTCAACTTTGGCAAAAGTCTTGTATAGCAAAGTAAATGAGGTGAAGATAAAGGTATTTTGCAAGTGTTTCAGCCAGTGAAATGTGGAAAAGCATATGGATAATACACATACTCTTTGGCTATTTTGTGGTGCTACTCTTGCTACAGGACAGGAGAAAGAAGTGAGCTCTTGTGACTTTTTCCCATGTTGATGCCCATTTTCGTTTTGTGGACACAGAATAGCCTCCCTGAAGCTGGGACTACATCAGTGCTTGTTGACATCACTAAAGCATCTGATCTGGTTAATCAATCTCCTCTTCTCAAACTTTACATCCCTGGGTGTCTTCCCTACTGCCACAAAATATCTCTTCATTTGTATGGTAGAAAATAGCAAGTGAAGTTGAACTCTCCTTTATTTGACTTAGCGGACATAAATGTTGGTATTCCGCAAGGGACAATACTGGTTCTGCTACTAGTCTCATTGTATAGTAAACCATAGAAAGATCAAGGCAATGCTGTTGGATTTCAGGCTAAAATTTGGTCAGAAACACCTCTCCTCTCACTGCCCAGTACTGATGGTTCCCTACCATTCAGCAGTTATCTATGCTCGGCCTTATGCTAATTGGGGTTCAGTCTATGCTTTGCCCAGCTACAACGAGAACAACCAGAGGCTCAATCAACAATCCCTATAAGGTCCCTTTCTATCAAACGTCGTTTGGTCAATGATCATTTGGTTTCCGAGCCCCAAACTGACTCAACTCCTTTCCAAGTGACTTACTCACCGAGTCCAAACTTTGACCTTTTAAATCAAAACTTTGTTCACATCTCATAAGCCTCAAGAAGTGCACTTGCTTCCACTAACCAGTTTTCTTACCTAAGTCAACCCCGATTATCTCAGCTCCCTATTCCCCCTAGTTGATTCTATTCTCCTCTCTTCTGCCATCTCAATCTAACACAATTTCCTGTGCACTCCCTACTTAACCTTACTTTTCTTCTTACCCCACCCCCCCATTACTACCTCTTTCCACATCTCACTACCTACACTTCCCTCCATATCTTTTTTACCTCCTCTTCCCTCACCCCCACCTATCCCTCCTTCAACAAAGGTTACTAGCTTAGCTAGTTTCCTGCACCGTTTTTTGATCACTTTTCTCTGCTCCTTGTTACTGGACATATTCTTTGTGTAAATATTTCATGTCATACACATTACGATGTACTAGTTTGTTTTTTCTTTCATATGTAAATTACCTTAGTCTTGTACTGCATTATGTAATTGATTCTGACTGTCACCACCTTATTTTTATTGAAATCGGTGTATGTTTTGCCTTGTTTGTTGTTTCTTGACATGGAACTTCCGTAAATGAACTCTAAGCTCAAAGGTTGTAATCCGAGACTGCAATAAATAAATAAAATAATTAAATATAAATACCTGGGGATCATACTGGAACCCTCATGGGATCTCTCCATTCATACTGCATCAGTCTGTAAATTGTTCAACTCCAACCTGGGCATAGCTTTCAGGATTAGACACAACCTCTCTCTCAACTGCATGCCGGTAATTTACAATCTCTCCTGGCAATAACAAGTGGTACCTCATGACCTTCCTTCTCCTTAGGATGCTTAACCGGACTGCCTGTGCTTGGATTTCTGTGCTCCGTTTGCCGCTGTTGACTTCTAATACTGTGAGCCCCACTGAAAGCACTGAATCCCTCTGAAGCTGTTGACCTCCCTGAAACTGCCGACTTCCCTTAAGCCGCCAACCCCAACTGAAGCTGTCCAACCCTTGCTGAACCCACCAGACACCCATGAAGCTACTGACCTCCTTAAAGTCACCTGACTCCCATTGAGGCAGCTAGACCTTTGCTGAAGCCCCTGGACCCCCCCAGCCACCAACCTCCTAAAAGCTGCCTAGCCTCTACTGAGTCTGCTCAACCCTCACTGAAGCCACCAGACCTCTGCTGACACCATCCACTGTCGACAGAGCCCAGAGGGGAAAAACAAAAATGAATCACAACAATTGGTAAGGAACAAGAAAGGTTATATGCACTGTTTTGAGTCTGAGTGAGATGCAGTATTAGCAGGGTTTATGCAGTTGATGTGCTCATTCTTGTGTTTTACACAAAAGTGGGGGAGGGTACTGGAGACAAAATGTGCACAAAAGCAGATTATTCAGTTGATTTGGAACAGGAAGTGAGTTATTGTGTGTACCAAGTGGAGGGCACATCCTTTCTTCACGACCCCACCACCCCATGATGTCCTCACATTTAGGGAAGGGGAACAAGGCATGGCTCAAGCCCAGCTAGGGAGAGGGGAGACAAAACAGGAGGGCAGAGCTAACAGTTTTACTTCCCCCCATAAAGATTCTTCTGTCCTGGCCTGTATGGGCAGCTGTCAGCTCTGTCTCTACTCCCCTAAGTGCCGCCCGCCTCCTCCAGTACTCACCAAAGTATGGTCTACCACAGAATGTCCCCCCATATCTCTCAGCAGAGACATCATTCGGGAGTCAAGACATGTACATCTCTCACCAGAGACATCGTTCGGGAGTCGAGACATGTACATCTCTCTCACCAGACACATCATTCAGGAGTCAAGACATGTAAATCTCTGTCAGCAAAGGCATAATTTGGGAGTCGAGACATGTACATCTCTCTCACCAGACATCATTCGGGAGTCAAGATATGTACATCTCTGTCACCAGAGACATCATTTGGGAGTTGAGACATGCACATCTCTTTCACCAGAGGCATCACGCAGGATTCAAGACATGTACATCTCTCTCACCAGTGACATCAATCAGGAGTTGAGACATGTATAACTCTCACCAGAGATATCATTCGGGAGTCCAGACATGTATAGCTCTCTTGCCAGAGACATCATTCAGGAGTCAGGGCATGTACATCTCACTCACCAGCGACATCATTTGGGAGTCAGAATGTGTCGGTCAGTGGACAAGGAGGTAGCCAAGAGACGAAAATAGCATCCATGTGTAGCACTTGTCCTCACCCAGGCACTTCCTAACCATAAAATGTTTTGAACTCTGGTAGGGTTTTTTTGGGGGTTTGGTGGTGGTGAATTGCTCTGTTTGCATCTGAGTTGCTCCCTTGACAATGGTCAAGCACAATCTAATTTCTTTTTTTCTGAGACTGATGGATTTAATTAAATACCATCCATCTGTAGCACCCTTCCCCACCCAGGCACGTCCTAACAACAAACAATGCCCTTAAACTGTAATCAATCAGTTGGTCTGCCATCAGGGGGGTGCACCTCAACATCTTAGAGAAGACAAAAACAGAAACACAGACAGTATATGTTGTCTGAGAAAAGGTAATAATTTCTTCAAGTAAATTTGCTCAGGTGAATCACAATATTTTGTACGGCGAGATATATTATTACAGAAAACAGACCCTCCCCTTTAGAAATCTGTTTTAGGAAATAAAGTTGGTGTAAATGATACTGAAAGTGTGTGCACACCTTTTGCTCTTAAGTTCTAAGATTGATATGGCTGTCACGTTATTTAATGTAGTGGTAACTCTTCTGTTTCACTATTTCATTTACTGTATTTCAGGTCATTACTTGTGAAAAGTAATTTGTCTGATCTCATCTGTGTGGTGCCTGGTCTGTGAGGAAGAGGGAACCAGCCAGCAGCTGAGACAGCCACCAGAGTGCAAGATTTGAGAAGAAGACCTAGCCTAGGCCTTGCTGCCTTCTTGGACAGACGACCTGGACCCACTGATTCAAAGTAAGCAAGTTTGGTTGGTAAAGGGGAGCAGTAATCAGTGACCAGACAAGGTTCAGCAACTCACAATCTTCTCAGTGCCCAGTGCTGTATATCAAGCGTGTAGTGCTGCTGTGCTGACTGTAAGCAGGCCAGGCCAGGACAAGTGTCAATTCAGAGGAGACCACCCCTGCTGCCAGGCCCAGAACTGAGAGCCACCAGGGTCATGCAGCCAGTATGTGGTACTGGAGAAGTGCTGAGGGCCACACAAAGCACACTGCACATCAGATGGGACAAGGTCAGCCTGGAAGTAAACATGGATCAAGGAGATGAACCTGGAGGAGCAATGATTACTGGTTAAAAAAAAACAAAACAGAAGAATGGAGAGCAGTTGATGATCCGAAAGGGGTGGATGGAGAGGATCAACAATCATATATGTTAATAGGTGGGGGAACAGGTGTAGGGGTTTATGCAACAGTGCTAATTTTGGCAGGGAAATGTTTGAGTGTGTGTGTGTACCTGCTATAGAGAAATTTAAAACAGAAGGAGGCAGTGTAGAGCAGTAGTTTAAGGCTCTGCGCTGCAAATCTGAAGGCCTGGGTTTGAATCCCACAGCCCCCACTTGCATACTGTGTAACCCTGAGCAAGTCACTTAACTTCCCTGTGCTCCCAGGTTGCACCTGGAAACAAGCTTTCAGCTTTTTGTGTCTCACCTAGTTAAACAATTGGGGAGGATGGGGAAGGGGTTAAGGGCAGTGCATTTGGAGTGTTCTGGAGCATTTTAGGTTTATCTTTTTCCTGCAGTCAACCTACTCTCACTTTACTCTCCCCATCCCCGCTCTTTATTATTTGTTGGACAGAAAGGAGTCACAGAGTGGAGAGATGCTCCCTCAGGGCCCCAAATGACCAGTCCAACAATGTTTAATGCATGGCAGAGGCCACTCACTAGCAGCAACAGCAAGAAAGACTGGCAATAGAAAATGTAATATTAGAAGTGGTAGTGTTTGAGACTGCACTCTGCTCCATATTCTTCAGACTGCTGTTACAGTTGACCAAGAGAGTGCCATAGTTGGGCGTCAGAAGGGGTTTTACCATCTCAGTGTAAGTACTATATGTATATGGTGGGTGGGTGTATTATTATGGTGTGTTAAAGATTTCTGAGGTAAACAGCACCGCAACACATTCATTTTTTCATGGCGGGCACTGCAATGTGGAATGAGAACTTTTGAATAATTTCATATCATGTATTTCAGTAAACGGATGGAAGAAAATGGTTTACTGATGCCCCCAAAAAACACAATATTACTAAAAAATAAGACATGATGACCAACAAAAGCTGCTAGTTTAAAGTGAGCTCTCATTCTAATGGCTTGACATAAGAATTTGACACTTCAGAGAGGAGTGCCTATTTGCTGCAACATTTCTGCTTTTAGAAGGCATGGTGGGAAGGTCCCCTCAGCCCTTTATTCTGTTTCCTTGTGGGCATACACAATGATTGCCTCTATTGCACCCTCCTAATTTCATCAGGATTTAAATGTAAATGAAGGTGAATTCTGGTTTGAAAACCTGCTTAACTCTATTACAAAGGTCATGACCAGATTCATGAAAGGCATCCTGGAATGTTATGATGTTTTGGTGATAAAGCCTGCATTAGTTACACTGTATTAGTGCTGTTGCCATCCTCTGCAGCCCTTATGTTCTTGTCTTATGCTGGCCATGAAACTTTTCAAGGCATAGTAAGTTCCTTGCTGTTTTCTGTAGTTTAAAGTGTATCTGAGTTAGAAAAAAAATTATTTAGAGAATACAGGGGCTTAACAAAGCATGTAACAGAATAGAGTAACAGTATAACTTCTGCTAGCTTGTGCATATACCCATCATCAACTCCCTTGATGCCTTGCATTAGTGGGGTCATGACCTTCAAAATGGAGACAAACAGCTTTTCAAACCAGGGCAAAACGTAATGAAGCAACCTTATTTATATTTAAGTCAGGATGAAATTGGGGGGGGGGGGGTGTAAGAGAAGGAATCATTGTTGATGCCTACAAACTATACAGATATATAGAAGTCTGAGGGGACTTTCCCTTAAATGAAGACCAAAGCACAGTGATGTTAACTGATTTGCTGAGTCAGTTAGACAGACATTGACTTGTATATATGATCAGTATGTTACTGTCTGGTCTCCCCCAAAAAAAAAACATTAGACAAACAGATAATAACACACAGATCATACTATACAGCCAATACCTGTGAAAGAGCAAATCAGTTGATACCCTCCTTTGCTTTACACAGTCAAGTTTATTAAATAAGCCAGAAGAATTTGGTTTTAGCTGCCTGACCATGTTCTGAAGCTGCTGTCTCAGACACACCAAGGCAAGGCAGTGGACACAAGGAACATTTAACATGGTGGAAACTGAATAAATTGGGTGAATTCTCTTCTTCAGTTTGTCATAAAGCTCCTGCTACTGAAAAGTTTGATCAAGATGTTTCCATGGCAAGATGTTACAATAATATGTAATTCAACTGCCTCCAGAATTTTCAATTCACGGCTGCCTAGCAGTCAATTACTTTTAGAAGAGGTGAATATACAGATCATCAAAAGCCAAAGCAAGATTCATCTTATGTAAAGACTGCAATGGTAGCCCTCAATCGAACCGAGGAAGACCCAGACCAAGTCAACTCCAGGTAAATTTACATCTCCCTTTAAAAGGTGTCATGTGAATGTCAATTTCCCCTGAGCTACAGTACATCTTTTTTCCCCTGTTATTGAGCCTGCAGTTATGAATAATCAGTCCTAGTGAACTGCTACAATCTGAGCCTCCCTGTTCCAAAGCAGCAGTGAGCAGATCTCTTCCCCCTTTTTGCATCTAACTGCTGGATAGTGAGCTGAAGCCCCACAAACAGTGGTCTGGCTCTCTCCCAGTCTGGTCTCCCTCTATGAATGAGTATGTGTGTATATATCAGCCTCAGATTCCTATAGAGCTGACTGAGGATTGAGGGAGCTGGCCATGTGCATTGGGACTTGGGCACAGCAGTCTGCCCAAAACAAACCACCATTAGCTCTGTCCCTTTCTTGAAAGGGAAGCGTGGGTTGACCAATGTGTCATTTTTAATCTCTGTTTGTTTGAGTCAGTGGCTCGGATTAAACAATGCACCTCATGTTTTGTTTCTGCTGTTTGCCTGTGCATGTCATACAGCCAGCACTCACTTTGTCCCAGTCCACATCTTGACACCCCGACTCGCTGCTTGTTCAGGAGGGTGGCTCTAATTTAACAACGAGGCTCTTGTTTTGTTAGTTTTTTGGCTGATGGCCTATGCATCCCCCCCAGCCAACACTCATTGTCCCAGTCCATGTCCTGACGGCACAGCTTGATGCTTGTTTGGGTGGTCCACTCTGACTCAACAATGCTGCTCTTGTCCTCCCCCAGGTGGCCTGTGCCTTTGAGTTGCCAAAGGGCACAGATTCTGTTTGGAAGTCTTACAGGATTGGACTACTGTCCAGCGGCAGCAGAACTGGACTCTTTTGCTCGTGACATACTGTAAGTTGACATCCAAACTCATTAGTCAGCAGCCAGCTACAGCAGCTTTATAATATCACAATGAGAACTTTTTCTTTCTGCTGTTCCTGCCATCCTAGATTTAGGTACACTGGACAGCGTCTGCAGTCATTTCATTGTGGTAACAAGAATCCAGAATCCAGACCTGGGGTGCCTCAGCTGCACAAACATTCAGGCTGTTTCTAATTGTCACCTTCAGCATGACAGCACATATGACCAAAAAAAAAATCCCCCCCCCACTCTGTGTGTTCTCCCATCCCCACCCTCCGTTCCCAGACCCCAGTCCCCGTTGTAACTGTAACCCAAGATGGCTGAGGACTCCTCTGTTCAGGATAAGAAGAACTACTGCACAATTCTCTTGACTGCCAGAAAACTTGATCCTGGGTCACTTGTACCTGCTATTTGGTAAGTAGGGGGAGTAGAACACTAGGATCCTTTAAGAGTGAGCCATCCATCCATTCAGTATGGATCTGAAAAGGGGGGGGGGGGGTGTAGCGACCTGCTTTTAGTGGGCCAGACCCAAGTGACATGTTTTGCTAGGCCCAACTGGTTAGAACAAAACAAAACAAAAAAATTAGAAGAAAATCAAGTAACAGAATGGACTGAAAGCAGCCAACATGGCGAAGAATACATTCAATCCTCCCTTTTCTGGTTCTCCAAATGAAGCACTACCTTTATTCTTCACTTCACTTGATTTCACTTGGTTTATAGGAGCAAAAAAAGGCCGAAGCCCATTATTAGCACTTCACACACTGCTTGTTACTTTTGGGTCACTCTCTGTCACTATTTTTTTAATTTTGTATTCTCACTTCATTTGATTCAATTAAATGTTTTATTTTTTTTGACATATATATAATGTAGCCCCGGCGCTGTATGCCAGTGGGCTACCCCCCTTACCAGCTGTACCTGATACCAGACAAGGGACCTGGGTCTTGCTACGGTGACAACTGGGGGTTTGTTCCCAGAAATACTGACAATAGCGCGGTGCTTCCACCCAGAGTAAAGTATCAGTGGGCCAGGTATCTGCTTGGTACAGCCCCCTGGGACACCGTACCTACCCACCTCCCCACCTAACCACTCTGCACACTTTGGCGCCAAATACCTTGTTTCACCATAAACCATACATCTCAGCAGTAAGCACATGGAATGCATTTCACTAACACAGCAGTTTCATCAAACAAATTCACAGCTTTATTCAGGGGGTAAGGACTAAGAAAGGGATACCGGGACATAGGGTGGCTGTGAAAAACTGAAAAACGTTACTGAAATGGGCAACAATAATGAACATTTAAGCCAGCAGGCCAAGCCCACCCCCACTGGTACCAATGTCCCCAAACTGTCTCTAGGGGTACCCATTAGGTGCAGGCCTGATCGGTGCCGCGGGCTGGCCAGATGTTGGGGCCCTGAAATATTATAGAAAACTTAGATTTTGAAAAACAGACCAATTCCCCTTTTTCCCTCCCAGGAGCCAGGTCCTGTGTACTCATGGTCTGTTGATCTCAGCACTGGGGAAAATGAAGCTCCTTGGTATAATATAGCGAGTAGAAACAGGACAGTTAGGATCCCTCTGACTGGATGGAACTTGCTCTAGGATCTTGCAACTGGTCACCTTGATTGTAGTTCTGGTCACCTGTCACCTTCAGCTGCTTCTGGCCCATTGCAGACACTGTGGCAAGACAACACCAGCCCCAGAAGGCCCAGACTCGGGAGTGGCTCCACAGCCCGGCTCCCCAGATGGGTCGCAGGTGCCCTAGCACCCCAGCAAGCACTGGTGACCTCCTGAGACAGTGAGTCCTGCTTGGGAGGGGTTAGCAAGTTCCCTCCCTGGCTCTGGGTGAGGACTCCCTAATGGTGAAGGTCTTCCTGCAGCCCCTGCACAGAGTTCTTGGCAAGAAAGCATTGCAGGCTGTCGCTCCTATAAAGCCCAGTGCCAATTTTAGTGGGTGCTAGCCTCTGTTCCAATAAGCGCAGGTGCAATCCAACAAGGGGGAACCCAGGAACAACAGCCCCCTGCACGTCAGTTCTGACTTTCCAGTTAAGCAGTGTCCACAACCTTTTCTTCGGCTGCAGCTGGGCCTCAGCTCTCAGCCACTTTCACCAGGACACACATAGCTCCTGGCTAGCACCCCGATGACCAGAGATGCTCTGCCTCTTCAGGATTTCCATTGAAGTCCCACACGAGCAAATGATTTCGCAGCAATAATTGTAGCACATTGATAACTCGCATAGTCTTTTCAGCTAGTTCAGCTTCAAAGTGCAGGGTTTCTGTGGCATTTAGTTTTCTCCCAACACTAGCAAAGCAACTTCTCATTACCTGGAGAAAACAGGTTCACTGACCAGTCTCCTTCCTTCTTTCCCCTTCACAATTCAGTCCTGCAACAAGTACCTGGGGAATCAGAATCACAGCTCAATCTCTTTCCCCTTCTCGATCCAATTCTGGCAACAGCAATCATCAAATAGTACCTGAGTAAGCCCTTGGAGTCCGCAGTCCCCTCTCACAGAACAGTCCTGACTCATACAGGGCCCAGGAACAGACTGAAGAAATCCCAGAAAGTCCATGTTTCAGCCGAAAACCCAGCGTCCTGATTGGCTAATGGAGCCTATCAATTATCTGATATTCATAGAGATCAATATTTCCTGCTTTTTTATTGGGGCATGATCTAGGCACCTGAATTAGTCCCCTCCTTTTCCCAGGAGTCCCTTTGTCCAAGTTTTGGGCACCTAGATCACTGATTGGCTGTAATATTGGGGTCAGGTGTCACAAACATGTCAGCTCCCATTTGTTTACATGCAGTCTCATAGAGTTTAGTGCAGTTTCTCCACTTTTCAAGTCTGATGCAGCCCAACAAATTACTTTATTCAGACCAGCACCCCACCAGATTGTAGCCACAACTGTCCCCTTTCAAACAAGCCCACTCTCACTACGTTGATCCCAACAGTTCAACTGTTGCTGCCGCCGAAACTCTGCCCCCTAGACGGCAGGCAGCACTCATTAATATTCCTGGGGCCGCTCATTAATATTCATGACCCCCCCCGAGCAGCCCCGCTGTTCAAACTCCCATTCTAGTGCAACTACGGGTTCCTGCCCAATCCCCTTCAGGTCTCCAGTCCCCAAGAACACAAGGAGGGGCACCAGGACCACTGAGAAACTCCCCGCTTTTGGACCATAAATGCGGTCAGCAACTTCACAGCACTGGAAGCGCATATGTGAGTGCCGGCAAAATCAGCATGCTGGTGGGGAAAGGACGCGGGGAAAACCAGGGACTACAGGGGGCAACAGCAGGTAACCCCCCAGAGGGGGTTACACCAACAATGTGAATAGGGCCCTGGCTCTCAGCAGAACCTGTACTGTACTAACACTGATGTCTAAACTTCAGTATCTATTTCAGAGTATGGCATGGTAAAGCAACTTTGAATTTTTCTATCACTGAAGAAAAAGAAAAGTAAAAGGACTCCAAGAAAGAAAGGGAAAGAAAATTCAGTGCTCAAAGATGGGGAGCATATGGGTCTTGGATGGTGCTGCTCATCAAATATCTCCATCCTTTCAAAATTTTCTGGGGTAATCCTGACATTGTTTTCCCCCTTGTTCATTGGGTGTTTCTACTGACATCATTAGGTAATCAACCCTTATTTCTATGACTTACAGGTTACACCTAGGACTAGTCGTTGCCCTTTGGATATTTAAACAATCTCACTAGATCATACCCCCGATGAAGAGGCTGGTTTAGCCTTGAAGCACCAGGGTATTCTGTTAAGGATTAGTTCTTCCCCATTTGTCTACTGCAATAAATATCCAGTACAATGGTTAGTCTGGCTTAAAATAATACAGAGAGACTACAAGTGTAATGTATGTACTGTGTTTTAATCCCCTTGATCCTTTCAACGGCTGCTCCTTCACTGCCCACAAAGAAGGCTTTTCAGCAGCACCTACACTGCTAACAAGTGATCTTTCTTGTATGCCACCATCAGCAGCTGCTTCACTTCCTGTCAAGAACCTTTCTTGTATTCCACTCTCAGTGGTTCCTTCATTATCCACCAAGCAGGCATTACTGCATGATGCTATTGGTGGCCCACATCACTGCTCACTCAGTGGGCTTTCTTATATGTTGCCAATACTAGAAAGGGGGTAGGCAGAAGTGCCCAAAGGTCCAGAAAGGAAGAAGCCCTTCCTGGACCCACTAAATGCCACAGATATTCCTTTTTAAAACACAGAGGCCCACAGCCTAAATAAGGCCCACACTAGTCCTCAGGGCCACCATTTCAACTACAGGGTGTTGTATACTTTTCTGATACCTTTGATTCTTTAATTTCTGCAGTTTCACTGGAGACCACTATAGCAAACAGGAGCAGGATCACAGAACAGATTCCAAGACTCACTTAAGTAAAACAGCTATCTTATATTTATTTTCCGACTGCATAACATAACTAAGTAAACTCAGAAAACAAACTGAAGTCTTGGCTCAAACTGGTTACACATGCACTCTATTTCCTGAGTGCATGACTCGTACTGAAGGAGTCTTAAAGAGACAACAGCATATATTACACAAGGTACTGAAGGGTTAATCTACCCCTCCCTGCTTTACTTCCTTCTTTATTTAGTTACAGTGCCTCTGTCTCTTTCTCCATCTCATTTTTTATTTTTATAAAATAAATAAAATACTTAGTTTCTACTTCTGCAGTTTCACTTTTCTTTCTCATGTTCACCTTAAACTTCTTCTTTTAAGGAAAAAAACAAGCCTTTTACTTAATTTCCTTGCTTGTCCTGTACATCTTCTCTCCACTATTATGTCTCTCGTTCAGGCATTTGCTTTGACTGTGATTCTACTAGGGGTTCTGAACAGTATATATTTGTATATAATGCACTGCACATAGCCTTGGTGACTCTATATAGAGTATATTTTATATTTGACTGTGCCATTTGTGTAACCGTGTTAACTTACTTGTATCATGTTGTCCTCTGTATTGAACTTGTAATTCCTGTACTCTCCCGGGTCGTACCTGAAAATAGGCATATGTTTTGTCTAGTGTACTTACCTGGTTAACAAAAGGTAAATAAATAAATAAATAATACTCCTGCTATTATTTTTTCCTCATACTAACCCATTTCTGGTTTTATTTCTACAGGTTTGACAGGATGGCCATCTCCTCCCATCAGATAAATATTGTTTTATGTTTGACCTTCCCTAATAACCTAATTGTCTGTGATTCCCCCCCCATTCTTGTTTTACAGATATGACTGGATGTTACCCCGGGACCCCCCACAGGCTATCCAAGGCACAGGTAGGGAATCTCTTACTTCTAAACTATGTTATTTGTGCCTGTTACTTGATGTCTGCTTTATTTACAGCTGCACAGCAACATTACTCTCTGACAATAACTCTCTGTAAATATTGCCTGCTTGTACATTTATTGTCATCTTGTCTGTACTTTCCAACTGTTTATTCTGTCTTTCAACCATTCATATTGCCACTACACTATTTCAACACTGCACTTTTGTTATCCCACCTCATGAACATAACAGTTCTCATTTTTAAATCCTGCCCAAAACTGACTTGGTGGCACAGAATTAAGGTCTATCAAAGAAGAGAGAAACTTAGGTGTGATAATTTAGCAATAACCCACAACAGGGTATGGAGTTATGGGCATTTAATCAATGCCTCGGGTGCACTGTGAGGCATGAGGCCACAGGCTGAGTGCCCTCACAGTGCCTGAGGAGTGCCTGAGCATTAAATGCCTATAACCCCATACCCTGGAGTAGGTTATTGAGCATGTAACATGAGTTATTCATTTAAAACATATACAAACAGGTTTTTCTCCTGTTTCAGTGACAAAGTTTTACTCTATCCTGCCACTTGTAAAGCAGTCCCCAGCAACAGATGGAGATTTCATTTATTTATTTATGACTTTGGTAACTGGGTAGGTGCGCTGATCCCAGGGACCATTTTCAGGCATGACCCGAGCCGCATACTGTGGCACAGAGTTAACAAGCAACAAAACAGAGAACAGTAGACTGTTTAACAAATAATGAAAAAGGTTACAATAGTACACAAGATACAGGTAGCAAAAATAAAGAAATCCACAAGATACAGGGTTGCAGAATACATAAATCTGATATGCATATACATAATTAAGAGAATATATAAAGTACATAACTTTGATTTACAGCAAGTTGCATAGGAAATACGCAATGCTCATCAGTAGATGTAGAATGAAATGGATAAAGCTGGGCAAGCAGAGGGGAGGAGAGGTGAAGGGGTGGGAGAGGAAGGGGGGGATTGGAGGATTTACAAAGGGAGTTGTATAGGCACGAAACTCATGTGGTATGGGCAGTCAGGAAATGAGAGACTACCCAGGAAAGCAGTGACAGCAAGAAGTCACCAGAAGCCAGTCTCTGAGGTGAGATTTGAACTGACAGTGGGTGTCGATGGAGCGGAGCTCAGCAGGCAGTTTATTCCACAACATATGGGCTGCCACCGACAAGGCTCTACCGCCCATATTGGTGGATACCCTGGGAATATTCAGAGGGGGGATGCTGTTTGAGCGGTGCCTGCTGTGTAAAGTTCAGACAGTGAGGAGGGCTGCAAGGCAAGATTCCTGGCCAATACGGATGGCAGAATCCACACAGCAAAGGAAGGTATTCAAATGGCCTGCAGCGGAGCCATACTAGCAAATTGTAAAGGCCACAGTGGTATGTAGTGAAAGGGGCCAGCAAGGCAAACTAAAAGGCATTATTATAGGCAGAAGAGAGCTTGGCCATAAGGGTTTCTGACATCCTAGCATAGATACGGGAGCAGCAGTCCGGGATTGGGAGTAGATTTTCCTGGACGATGGCAAGTCAGGCCTCAGGGGTGAGGTATTGCCGGATTCTGTAGGCAGCACCTAATTTTTGGTTAAACCTTCGAACTAGTGAGTTGATGTGCTCAGAGAAAGAGAGGAAGGGGTCCAGTAGTACTCCTAGGTATTTGAAAGTATTGACATCTTCAAGGGCTTCATTTGGTTTACAAGCAAACAAATGTCACAAATAGCATACCATAATGATTTGTGACCTTTGATTTTTAAAACATGCATAATAACAGTTCAGAGACCACTTTACTGTTGCATTGTGCGCCCGGGAGCTGATCCAGGAACTTTCACTGTAGCAAGCCACACCATCCCCTGGCATTCTTAACAATGTAAACTGTTGTTCAGCATGCTGAACTTGTTCACCGGCCCTGTACCCTATTTCACTCACTGTCATGCTCTCCAGA
Organism: Neoceratodus forsteri; assembly: GCA_016271365.2. NCBI lineage: Eukaryota > Metazoa > Chordata > Ceratodontiformes > Ceratodontidae > Neoceratodus > Neoceratodus forsteri. The sequence continues at coordinate 691,219,614 of CM028134.1, forward strand.
TCACTTCTGCTGCAGCGGGGTGAGCTGCTGTCTCTCACTCCCTTTCTTCCTCTCTCCCTGACTAAGCCAGTGTTGCTGCTCACAGCATTCAGTGAAAGTGGGACGTGCTATCTCTCAATGCATGTTTGACAACACTAGGAAATAAATGGCACCGCACTCATGGAACCTGATGTATACCATAGCCTGCTGACACTGAGACACATACAGAGTGAGCACCATCACAGAGAGGAGAGAGAGCGAGAGAGTGAGTTCAGTAAAGTTAACTCGTGCCCCCTCTCCAGCTGCTGTCACCCTGGCGCTTTGGGCTGCACAGCAAGTGCAGAAGTGGTGACAGGACTGGGATGAGCTGCTTGCAGTGCTCTCTCTCTCTCTCTACATTGCTTGTTGGTTTCAAGCAGCACAGCGAACACAACATAAGAGTCTGGGCTGACTGGCCCAGTACACTATCTCCTCACTGTTGGTCTCTACTGATCACCTTTGCCGCAACTTGGTGACCTGCTGTCTCTCACTGTCTTTCTCTCTCTCTCTCTCTCTCTCCTACTCAGCCGCCACCATTACCTCATGATGAGAATAACCCCCACCCCCAAGATGTACTGTCAGAGGCTGTGCCACTCCCCCCCTTTCAGAGCTAGACACAAACCAAAGAGCGAGAGAGCACCTTGCTTGCTGCTGCACTTTTCTTGACCAGCTAACAAGTCCTGACTATGCCCAGGGATATGTTACACTGAGCTTCACAGCAACCGTGGATTAAATAGCAAATTTAAGGCCGGCCCAGTGGCGCTGAGGGTTGAGGCACTGGACGCCACATCTCGCTGGTGACCCAAGTTCAGGAATGGACTCAGGTCACCAGGAGTCGGCAGGTGCAGTGAGGGATTGAGCGTCCGTGGACTGCTCTCCCTCTCTGGCAGAGGGGGGCCAACAGTTGGTGCACTAGTGACCTCTGGCGGAGGCTGGGGGCGGTGCGCTGGCACTGCATGGAAGGGGGTGAGCTAGGGGCATGGCACTGGAAGGGAGCATGTGGGGACGTGTGCATGCTCCCTTTATTGGCGTCACTGCACACCCCAGCTCACACCAAGCCAGAAAAAGTGGAAAAACATGGCACTCGGTCGGGGTGGCTTGATGGCCATCACAGGGAACTGCCTGGCCTCGAGGGCACCATCGCCCAATACTGGATCCTGTGTCAGTGGGGAGTGAGGGGGACTCCCTGCCGCCCCACCACGGGGGGCAAGCCGCGGGGGTAGATGGTGATGGGGGCTTCACTGTGGGCCGGGGGCAGGACCAGATGGCAGCTGGAGATGGACGGATGCCGGGACATGAACAGCAGACGAGAGAGCCATACAGGTAAAAAAGATTAAGGAAAAAAAAAAAAAATAAATATATAGGAAATTTAATCCATGGTCAGGTGATGTTCTTGCACCAAATGGGACGCCTTTTTTTTCCAAACCATGTTAAAATTCAAACTAATTTGTCATTTAGGTCACACTGTTCATCAGCTGTGGCAAAAGCACAGAAAATACCGGGCAGCATAAAGCGCAATTTTGTAAGCAGACATAGCTCAGTTATACTGTCTTTGTATAGGGCACTGGCACACCCCTACTTGGACTACTGTTCCCAAATCTGGTCACCTTATTATAAGGCTGATAAAAAAACTGTTGAAAAAGTGCAGAGGCATTTTACTAAACTTATTAGTGGATGTAAATCTTTGACCTATGATGCAAGATTAGGTTTGCACAGTTTACAAAGAAGACAATTAAGGGGTGATTCTAATTCATCTCTACAATCACTTTTACAACACAGATCTCATGTCGGAACTTGGCTTTCTATTTAGGAAATCGGAATACAACATCAAATTTCACAATAAGCAGTTATTGGCAAAACCATTTAGGACTAATAAAAGAGGTTCTTTCTATACAAACAGAGTGGTAAAGTACTGGAGCTGTTTACAACAATCCATTGTGGATTATTTAATTATTTGCTTTTGTTAACCAGGTAAGCACACTAGATAGCCAAGTGCCTATTTTCAAGTGCAACCCAGGAGGATTACAATGGTACATACATGAACATCAGGCAAAAACAGGGTAACATACAATAGAATCAGGCACATAGATTACATCAGAATCAGGCACATAGATTACATCAGGAGGTAGAAAGCAGCATAGTGCAGGGATGGGCGACAGAAGTCTGCAGACACCCTGGTAGATTAACAAGGTACAATACATCAGGATCGGGCAAACTAAGGTACATTCATGAGGATCAGGCACACAGGTTACATCAGGAGATAGAATAACAGCGTAGTACAGGCATGGATGACATACGTCAACATGTGTGGTCAGCCATACCCTCAGGTGGGTATAAGTAGGAGGAAGCAAGAGTAGTACAAGTACAACAGATTGTGGGGGGGTTATTTCATCAGTACATCAGATGGCATGGGCTAGCCAGGTGGACAAAGTGCTTGCAGTAGCCGGAGACTCATCTCCCAGCAGTCAAGTCCAGGTTATAGCGACTCGGGTGTAGAGACGGGCGGAGACCAATTTAAGGAAGCCCCGTAGGGAAGCTTTGAAGCAGGAGTGGGAGGGGGAGGAGTGAGTGCTGGCAGGAAAGGAGTTCCACAGCCTTGGCACGTAGGCAGAGAAGGCCCGATCACCCATTCGAATGTGAGTTTTAGGAACCAGGAGGACCTGAGAGTCGCTGGATCTCAAGTGGTAGGAGGGGTTTGCAGGTGTGAGGGATAAGGCGAGTGCAGGAGGGGTGGCAGTTCAGATAATGTTGTTGATGAAGTTGTCAAGGGTGAAGGTTCTCTGGAGGGAGCCACTCCAGTCGGGAGTATATCTCACATCGGTGCGTGAGGCGAGGAGCAGAGTGCGCAAAGCGGCATACATTGTTGTACGCTCTGTCCCATTTTGAGAGACTGTTTTTTGGGAAGTGGGCAACGGATACCAGGCCGTAGCAGAGCGTGGGGGGGGGGTAACCCCCAAGTACCTGACCACATCTGCAACATGCAAGAAGGAACCATCAGCTCCTGAGATTTTTAGAGGAGCAGGGCAGGCATTAGTCTTGGCCAAGGAGCCAAAGAACATTACCTGAGTCTTTTTGAGGTTAGTGGTAAGCTTGTGGTCCTCAAGCCAGGTTTGGATAAGGTTAAAGTCAAAGTTTAGCCAGGTGTTGATGGCCTTAAGGTCCCTAAGAGCTAGCCAGGATGACGAGGTCATCCGCGTACAGGGTAGAGTGCCCAAGGGCTGAGGCCAAGGGCAGCTCGTTTATGAAGAGGGAAAATAGAATGGGTCCAAGGATGGAGCACTGGGGGACCCCGCAGGTCACCGGGGCTGGATCGGAGAGGACCTTGTTAGTATATTCCTTTCTCCCCGAGAGGTAGTTGGTGAACCAGGTGGGGGGGGGGAGAAGCCCATAGACCAGAGAGTGGCATGCAGGAGCGAGTGGTCAACCCGGTCAAAGGCTTTTGAGAGATCCACAAAGATGGCTCCAGTCAGTCTGCCTTGATCAGTAGCAGACCTGATCTCGGAGATGACCACCGCTAAGGCAGTAGATGTGCTGTGCCCTTTTCTGAAACCGTGTTGTGTTGGGGAACGTAGTTCAATGCTCTGAAGGTAATGGGTGAGCTGAGAGGCAACCACTTTTTCAAGTAACTTGCTTATCGAAGACAGCATCGCAATAGGGCGGTAGTTTATGAGAATTTTTGGGTCACCTTGTTTGAGGAGAAGGACAACCTTGGCCACCTTTTATACACCCCGGATGGTACCAGAGATTAAGGAAGCGCTGAACATGTGAGAGATCGGCCGGGCTTCACCAACATTATATAGTTTCAACAAAACAACTAGATATAGAAATGAACAATTGGGACCTAAGTGACTGACCACTGACAGTGGGGGTGGGGGTGGACTAGTAGTGCCTTTGGCATACTTCCACCGTTAAGTACTGTACCTAAGCACCAAAATGTCTTTTCACGCTTGTGTCCCCAAATGACGTCTTGGCCAGAATATCATAAACAACACCTGTCACGTTGATAAGGTGGTGTCATGAAAAGACTGTTGACAATCTGGGGTCAAAATCTCAAAAAAAAATTAAGAACGTTTATTTATGAAGTTGCAATATTTTTACTTTCTGAATCCACATTTTCAACACAGTATTTTTCTTTTTTACTCCAATCAAATAAAAATGACAGGTGACATTTTCAAATCCCCCTGTAAAACCTGTTTTCATGGTCCTTCTACAAAATAACGTTTTGGGTTGTATTTGATATATGACGCCCATCATGTACGTTGTGTGTGTGCGTGGGGAGTGTAATAAAAATGAATAATTTGAAAATTCAAAGTCATAGTCTAAGAAAACAACAATATGTGTGAACCTCTAGTTTCAAAACATGACTATTTCACTATCATAACTTGTGTTATTAATTTGTTAATTTTACCCTCTGTGCTATCTATGCTCAACAAGTAAACCACAAATACAAGCATTCGGCATTGACAAATGCTTGTGTAACCCCTCTATTACCCGGGGTTACTAGAATCCCAGTAAGACCTAGTGGTAGGTAGGGAAGGCAGCTTGTGAAACTCCAGTTAAATGGATTTCACACTGTCTCACTCTGTTCTCAATCTCAGCTGAGACTGAGGGATGACATCATGATAAAACTTTCGAAGCTGCATAAGCCGCACTGGAATGTTGCAGTTGGAGGTTAGTGTAGAACGCTGGGGATTTTGAATTCAGTTTGTGTGCAGTCTGAGTGAGAGACAGTAGTACAGCTGAGTGTGGCAGGCTCTCAGAGCTTTAAGCTCTGTTTTAGAGCTACTTTTGGAAGGTGTGTGTTTCCACCTGAAGAGGAACACAGGAACTGGTAATTGAAGCGGTGGAGACCACTTTCAATGGTTCAAGAGCCCCATCCCTAAGGGGATGGGGGGAAGGTTTTTGCCTGTTTTCCAGGGGCAACCCCCCTGTGTCCAGCTAAGGGAAAGAAGCTGCCTATTCAAGTTGTGCTGAGGCACCAGAAGCTCTGAGAGAGAAATTCCTTGTGGAGGAATCGCCTGTGGGGCACCTGCAACCAAAGGGTGAGTTCACTCTCAAAAAGGGCTAAGTGTTTTTTCACCTGAACAGTTGGAAAGTGGGGACTGGACTGCTTAACTCAGTGGGGGGGTCTAGAGAAATGGACATTGCTACTTAAAAGTATGTTCAAGTCCAGCACAAATGGGAAGCAAGACAAGCAGATGGAATGTGATATACATTTAGCAAGAATCTACATTGCAAAGCTTTACATGATGAGGTGTTTACTGTCCAGAGAAATGGCCGGGTATGAATTGTGGGAGCGAGAGGTGGGAGACCCCCCATCAGTAGTAACCAAATTCACCTCTACGGATTTGCTCTGAGGCACCTTTTACTTTCTCTCAGGTACTTGGCCAGTGCCTGAGGAAAGTACCCAGACGTGGGATTAAGAGGAAGAATTCCCTGATGGAGCCGAGGTGCTCTTAGTGGTTTAGGGAGCCACCAGAAAATGTTTCCATGAAGTATGGAAGGTGTCCGAGTGGCTGGCAAAGGAGCCAAGCCAGGGAAAACCCAGAACAGTGTACAAGTCCGGGCTGTGTAACCCAAAGCAGCATGCAAGTCCAGGCTGTGTGCCCGGTGGGTTCAGAGCCTGAGGGCTAAAGTGTTGAGGAAGTGTTTGTCCTTCTTTTAATCTGCATTACCAGGAGTATAGCCCCGTGGGAGGCCATCTATGCTTTGTTTATTCTGTTTGGATGTGAATAAAAAGCCACACTTTAAAATCCCACTTCTGGTATTGGACATTACAGTTATTGCTTCCTGTGTTCGGAATTACTTGGGTGCCCCTGTGCAGAGTAGCCAAACCTAGCCTTTGTGCCAAGTGACCTATTCCTCCCCAAACCCAGCCCACCTGGTATTGCTGTCAGATTCAAACGGCATACCGGCCTGGGGTTACACTTGTTTTACTATTGTTATCAGGAAACCATATCGCACCATGCCCTTTATGCACCACTGCTATCTCCAACCTCTTGTGACTGAAGTTGCCACAAAGTCGTCTCTTGTATCTAGGGTGATCTTAGTTATACTATAGTTGCTGCTGTGCCTATTGTGGTCTGCTTTTTGTTATCAATTTTATGAGTCATGCTCATGTCACCCTGTCTTGTACAATATTATAATTTTACCATGGTTTTGCATTATTATGCTGCCATTGTTTTGTACTCTTCCAATAGCTGCGTATGAAGTCCGAACTAACCATTGCTTAGTCTGACACAAAATGGCCACTCAGTAATAATGAGTTAAGGTTGTGCCTGAAAATAGGCATCTTTATGCCTAGTACACTTACCCGTTGAACAGAAACAAACAGACCTACTTCTGAGGGACTCTACTCCACTCTTCGCAGAATGTGATGCAAACCCACTTACAAATGCTCTATTTGCTAATACAGTATTTATCCACCCACATGTTCCACACTGAATCCCTGCTGCTTTCAACTTAAGTAGAAGCCTGTCATGAGAAATTACATCAAAAGTTTTCTGAAAACCCACACTGCCATTATAGCTCTTTTCTACAGCTTTCTCATAGTCAAGTAAGTAACAAAGGGCCTTCCCCTTGTACATCACAGCTGGCTATCTTACAACAGAACTGTACTTTGCCTGTAATATCCTGACCTGCCACATAGTATAGTTTCTACTACTCAGTATATTACAGGCGTTAAGTTGATGGGCCTGGAATTTCATGAGTTAGATTTGTGACCCTTTCTGGATACTAGTTATCATAATTACTTTTTTTCCAGTTTTCTGGAACCACATTAATACTTAGCAAGTTCTTTGTAATGAATGCCATTAACCCACCATTCTCTGTGGTCTCCATTAGCACTGAAGGAAAGCGACTTCTGGTCTTAAGAGATCTGTTGGGACTGAGCTACTTCAGTCTGCTTATTAACTCTGGACACAAAACCAATCCACAAAAAAGTTGCAGAAATCGGCCTCACAGCTCAGTGCTGCACAACTCTGATGCACATCACTGATTCACAAAGGTGCTGGACTGAACCAAAAGGTGCGCAAGTGGATGCAGAAAGGTGTGGAATGAGCAGAGGCTAGATCAGTGGGTTCAACAACACTTTCAAGAAATTCCCCTTGAACCCATGTCTATCAATCTGCAATCGCCCATAAGAAGGCAGAGTTCCTGTCCGGAGAGATTGCAGCCACTCAGAACTGACCAGCTCAACTTTTTCGAATTGTGGACAGACTGTGCAACCCAGCCTGTCTACAAGTTCAAAAAGCTTTTTCGCAAATAGAGTGCGATGAACTTGCTCGATTCTTTGCATCTAAGGTGGCTGACATCAGGGCGGTACTCCAACCAGCACACTCTATGGGCGCTGCTTTGGATCAGCATGAGGCCACTGCCTCTCGGCTTTCCTGGAGTACCCTTGACCGACCGGAGTTCATGGATGTCATGCAAATTGTCCAGGGTGCATGCCCTACATGCTGTAGTTTGGATCCTGGACCAACTTCCCTGATTTTGGGTTGTATTGACTCAATCGGTCTGGTCCTAGCATGGATAGTCTGGTGCTCCTTGGAAACAGGTGAGTTTTCTAGCTCCCTGAAAGAGGTGGTGGTAACACCCCTCTTGAAGAAAGCTTTTTGGACCCAGACTGCCATGCAAACTACAGACCAATCTCTAACCTTCCCTTTTTAGGGAAGGTGATTGAGAAAGTAGTGGCCATGCAGCTGGAGAACCATTTGACCATCCATGGCATCTATGAACCCCTCCAGTCCGGATTTCAAAAGAAACAATAGTACTGAGACAGCGCTGGTTCGGGTGCTCAATGATCTCCTGATGGCTAGAGATCAGAAAAAATGCTCCATCTTGGTTCTTCCGGATCTCTCATCAGCATTTGACACTGTGGACCATGGGGTTCTGCTTGATCGCCTGAGGTTCATCTGTGGACTGTCAGGTACAGTCCTCAGGTGGTTTACATCTTCTCTCACTGGAAGAACTCAGAGAGTGGTGTCCGGGGTTTATTCCTCTAACCCAATTTCTCTGTCTTGTGGGGTGCCTCAGGGTTCAGTGTTGTTCCCCATGTTGTTCGCAGTGTACATGCTACCCCTCAGAGACACTGTGGCCCGGTCTACACTACCCCTCTGTAACGTTACAGAGTGCCCAAACCGTTACTGCAACGGTTTGCGTTTACACCTGTAACATTACAGAAGGCGTTTTGTAACCATATGTGAAACCACATATGAGTGGTTTCAACATGATTATGAAACTGGTTATGCCTCGATAGCGTTGCAGGCGTGGTGTGGGCGATGGCACGGTCCCCAGTGCAGCGCGAGCTGCATTGTGGGGTTGAGTGCCACGGTAACGGTCGCCTGGCTCCCGAAGTGTGGACACTGCAGCAGTGTGGATACACTGCACCACTCCCTGGTTGTGATGGTTTCTATCCATTATGGAGTCTGAGTGGTGCAGTGTGGACGGGGCCTGTAAGAAGGTATGGGCTGAGGTTTCACTGCTATGCTGATGATACCCAGCTCTACCTTTCTTTTGCACCTGACCAGGATGGAGTTCTCTCGGTCTTTAATAGCTGCCTCACAGAAATCCTGGAGTGGATGGATTCCAGTTGGCTAAAGTTGAACTCGGCAAGGACTGAGGTGCTGGTTGTGGATCCAGCGTGCCCGGTTAGGGGGGCCAGGAATGGGTTCACCCTCAGGGCTTTTTCTGGGGGGCGTATCACTCCCGACCTCTGAATAGGTGCGAGACCCAGGGGTAAATCTTTGATGAAGGGCTGATTCTGCATTCGCAGGTGTCAGCCATCATCAAATCCTCATTTTACCATCTGAGGAATATCTCCAGGATTAAGCACCTTGTTCTGTCCGGTGATCTTCCTACGCTGATCCACATCTTTGTGTCCTCGTGCCTAGATTATTGCAACTTCCTCTACCTAGGGCTATCTGAGGTGGAAATCCGCTGCTTGCAGCTAGTGCAGAATGCTGCAGCCCGGCTTTTGGCGGGAACCTCCAGGTCCTGTCATATTATGGCGGTGCTGCGCGACTGCATTGGTGCCAGTACAGTGGCGGATCACCTTTAAAGTCAGTCTTCTGACTCTTTAAGCATTATATGGACAGGGCCCGGACTACCTGAAAGAGCTTCTGGTCCCCTACTGCCCTGGGTGATTGCTCCGCTCAGCTGATAAGGGGTTGCTAGAGATTCCAAAGGTGTGTTTGAAATCCTCTGGGGCCTGGGCATTTATGCATGCAGCCCCAACCCTCTGGAATTCTCTTCCCCGTCGGTTATGGGAGTGCACGACTGTGGAGGGATTCAAATAAGCTTTAAAAACATACTTGTGGTTGCAAGCATTTGGTGAATGAATAACTGCTGTAACTGGATTAATTGTTTTATACTATTTTATGACTCTGGATATTTGATGTATTATTTTAAATTTATCAGGTGCCTTGATATTTAGAAAGGTGCCATAAAAATAAAGTTATTATTGTTATTATTATGACATCAGGCAGAAGACCCCTTTGTTCTAATGTGGAAATACCAGTTGAGAATGCTGCGGGTATGTCAAAACATGATGAATGGTCTCCTGATGGATGGCATCAGCAAATGGCATCACCACCAACTGTTCACCAACAGGAGGGACAGGGAGGTGCAGTCAGGCATGGGCATCAGGCTCGCTGATGTTCACGCATACTAAATGTCTACACAGAGGAGAAAGCCATCATTGCCACAGGGGTGCACCACAATTAGCAGACACTGTTTGGTACTGGTGCATCAATATGGCCAGTACCGATTCTGCACCATCATGGCAATTAAGCACAAGTGGCATGACCTCCATGGCCATCCCTTTGAGGGACCATCAGAGAACATGCCTGCATTCAGTGGAAACAGGATGCAATGCCTGCATTCCTCTACTCTGATATGCAGCAGAGGCTATGTAATGTAAGGACTGGCTTAAATCTGCTGCACGAAATAGGCAGCCAGCCTGGTACTGTGCACCTGTGGTAGAAATGGGAAAAAATGTAACTGGGAAAGCTCTCTATGCAAAGAGGGAGCGTGGGTGTAGATAAAGGATGCTCTTTCCACTGTTAGCCTTTCCTACCTACTGCTGTGAGCTCTGCCCACCTGTAATGACGCACGCACTTTTTTGTTGCACACATATGTATCAGCACATATACCCTTTATTTCTGAAACAGACAAATCAGCATTTCTTTTATATTTTTGCATTTTATTGTGGAGAGCAAAGAGAAGTCGAGTAGTAGGTATATACCATATCAAAACAAGATTACTCACCTGTAATCATTTTGCTGTCCTGGAGCAGGCTTCTGTGTTGGATGTCTTCAAGCTAAGTTCCTCCCACCACCCAGGCGGTATATCTTCCAGCTCCACCCCGTGACAACAGGTCATTGCAGTCTAGAAGCAGGGATCTCAGTGCCACTCTGCCAGGGGTGGCCAGGTGGGTTGTCTGGATGTGAACTGGATACCACCCCTAGAAAGTACAGTTACATAAAAAACTTACCATAACAGTAGAACTTTGAGGGGTATCTCTTGCAGCAGGTTATTGCCAGAGGGTGCTGTGGTGCACAGCAGCTCTTTTCTATCAGTCTTTTTCCAGGGGCCACCCACATGACATCATCTTCCTGTTTCCTATATAAGAGTGAGCAGTCCCTGGTATCCTCAGTTCCCCCGCTGGATTCAGCTCACTAAGCAATGACTGAGGGAGATCCGAGGTACCATAGGTATCCCAACCCCTAAATAATTGGATCAGAAGTCATTCTCCTAGAGAAGGAGGGGGGATGGAGGGAGGGATTGTACCTGCTGCAAGATATACCCCTCAAAGATCTACTGTTACAGTAAGTTTTTACGTAACTGTACTATTTTCCATCGGGTGATCACTCAGCAGGTAATACACTTGGGATGATTCCCAAGCAGTGAACCCAAGAAGGGTTGAATTATGACAGAAGGCCATGTAGGACAGCTTGGCCAAAGGCCGTCCAACGACGTGAAGCAATGTCTAGGTTGTAGAGCTTTGTGAAGGTATGTATTGTGAACCATGTGGTTGCACTGCAGATATCTGCGATAGACGCTCCCTTGAAGTAAGCTGCTGTGGTGGCCACAGCTCTGGTAGAGTGAGCTTGGACAGGTCCCAGTAAGAGTTTGTTATATTTCTTATGCCAAAGATGACACAGTGTGTTAGCCAATTGGATAGGGTCTGTGTAGTGATTGGAAGACCTTCCCTGGTTGAGGCAAACGTAACAAACAGTTGAGAGGTCTTTCTAATCGATTTGGTACAATTAGCATAATATCATAATATACGATGAACATCCAGGGTATGTAAAAGGTATTCTCCCCAACTGGAGTGCTCAGGGTAATAGACTGGCATCTCTATGGACTGATTTAAGGTGTGTTCTGAGACCACCTTAGGTAAGAAGGAAGGATTTGTCCAAAGTGCCACTCTGTTTTTGTGAAAAATCAAGTAAGGTTCTTTACACAGGAGGGCATAAAGCTCAGATATACAGCAAGCTGAAGTGACAGCCACTAAAAATAATGTTTTCCAAGAAAGAAAACGTAGGTCACAGGTGGCGGCTGGTTCAAAAAGTTCAAGGGTTAGTTCTTCTAAAGAACTGAGATCCACAGAGGTTGTCTAATGGGTGGTTTAATATGTAACATTCTTCTTAGCAACAATTTGACCAGATGATGTTGATACAGTAACCTTCCATCCAGAGGTTCATGAAAGGCCAAATCAGAGGCCAAATGGACCTTAATAGAGGAATAGCTCAACCCTGTTTCGGCAATTGAGGCCAGGTAGTCCAACACTTTAGTTAGTGGACATGAATAAGGGTCCAACAATCGGGAAGCAGCCCAAACAGAAAAGCGTTTCCATTTGGCATTATAAGTTTCCCTGGTCACTGGTTTGCGTGAGGCTAATAGTATATTGGCCACAGGTGAGGCGACTTGGAGACAGGCTATGAAAGCATCCTCAGGAGCCAAGCATGTTGGTGTAGTGATCTCAGGTTGTGATGAAGAAGGGTCCCCTGATTCTGAGTCAACAGGTAGGGGAAACCACACCTGCCGAGGCCATAGCGGGGCTATGAGGATCATGGTGGCTGGTTCGAGTTGCAGTTTCAGTAGAGTTCGTTACAGGAGTGGGATGGAGTGGGGGAAACCATATAAGAAGAGTCCTGTCCTCGGTTGGGACAGGGCATCTGTAGAACGTCCCTTTTTGTTTGGGATAATGTAATAGTATCTGGGGAGAGGATGATTGACGGTGGAAGCAAACAGATCGAGTTGCAGGGTCCCCCACAAATGAAAGATTCTCTGGAGAACTTCATGATGAAGTGTCCATTCACATGGAAGACTGGCGACTGAAAACATCGGGCAGGGTATTGTGGCGTCCTGGTAGATGGACGGCTGTCAACCAAAAGTGTTGCTGTATGGCCATCGTCTCTCTCTGCAGAGAGTGCGGGACTTTGTATCTCCTTGTTTGCTGAGGTAAAATACAACTGAGGTGCTGTCTGACTGAATCAGTAATGACCCCGGGAAAAGGTGGGGCCGAAAAGCCTGAAGGGCCAGGCAGACTGTCCTCATTTCCAGGAGATTTATATGGGGATAAGAGGAGGAGCGGGGTCACCTGCCCTGTGTCCCGTAGGGGCCCAGGTGCGCAATCCACCCTTTGAGAGAAGCATTCATGGTCAACATCTGCTGGAAGTGGGAGAGACTGGAAGGGCATGCCTTCAGAGAGGTTGCCACATTGGATCCACCAAGATAAGAGGGACCGCAGAGAGGGAGTGACTGATTTTGTCTTCGAAGTCTACTGTGTTTTTGACACCATTGGTTTTGAAGAACCCATTGAACTGGTCATGTATAGATGGGCAAACACTACCGTAGGGATGGAAGTGGCCATGTGCCCCAAAAGGCATAACAGGCATCTGGCTGTGATAACTTGTCGGGCTTATATCTGGGTCATCAGTGATAGAAGACTGTCTTGCCTATCAGTAGGGAGGTAAGCCCTGCCGAAGGCAGTATCTAGGACCACTCCTACATATTGGAGCGACTGGGTAGGGGTCGGATTGGACTTCAGCCAGTTGACCGTGATCCCTAGGGAGTGAAACAGAGTAAGTGTTGCTTGAAGGGAAAAAAGCAGAGAGGTTTCGGATTCTGCCTTTATGAGCCAGTCATCCAGATATGGGAAGACAAAGTGTCCCTCCCATCATAGGGCTACTGCCACTCCTGCTTGGCACTTGGTGAACACTCTCAGAGTGGATGTGAGACCGAACAGGAGTGCCCAAAATTGGTAATGTTGTCCCAGCAGGTAAAAGCGATGGAACCGGTGGTGGGCGGGGTGGATGGGGATATGCAGGTAGGCATCCTTCATATCCAAGGCACAAAGCCAATCCCCCTGTGTCAACATTGGCATGATGGAGGTTAGGGTGACCATCTGGAACCTTTTGTACTGAATGTGTAGATTCAGTTGTCGGAGGTCTAGTATACTGTAGGTCTGAGATTTCCAGTTTGTTTGGGCACCAGGAAGAAGTGGGAATAAAATCCCTGTTGGTGCTCTTGTGGAGGGACCGAATAGATTGCTTTCTTGAGCAGCAGAGCCTAGAGTTCCTACTGGAGAACAGGAATGTGGTCAGGTGGGTTGTGGACAGAGCAAGGGGGATGAGAGGGAGGCATGGATGTGAATTCCAGTGTGTGACCTTTCTAAATAATCTGAAGTACCCTCTTGTCCGATGTGACCATTTGTCAGGCCTCTAAATGGAGGGCAAAGCAACCACCCACAGCTTCCGAGGCCTGGTCGAGGAAGCTGGGGCAATGCCCCAGTTGGTCACTGGGAAGGGGGCTGGCCGGCTCCACCCAGAGGGTGGAAACAGGAGCCCTTGGCGGCAGAAGTTGCAGTCCTGGAAGAAGGTTGGGAACGACCATGGGATTTGCCTCTGTATGAGCCTCTGTATTTACCACCTCTTTTTGCATGAAAGGAGGACTGGGGACGGTAAGACAGTTGTGAGGTATGGTACATGCCATGTACTGTACACGTAGGGTCTGTTCTGAAGACTGGAGATTATCTAAAAGTGTTTGGGTACCTGGACCAAAAAGTTTGGACCCATTAAAGGGGGCACTAACAACTTTATGTTGCACATCTGTAGTGAACCCCGAGACACGTAGCCAAGCATGGCATCATAGGGTAATCCCCATGGTTGACATGCAGGCCGAAGTATCGACCACCTCATAACCCAAACGAAGTAGGTGTTAGGATATGGAATTGCCAGTAGATATAGTAGCCAAAAATTGATCCTTCTCCCAAGAAGGAAGGAGTTTATTGACTAGCTCTATAGCAGAGAACAAGAGAGTACGCTGGTACCTAACCATGTGTCCCATATAGTTTAGAATTCAAAGATTCATAGTACCTCCTTGGAACACCTTTTCCCCTAGGTAATCAATCCTATGGGAATCCTTCTCAGGAGGTAAGGAGCTCATGTGCTTTGGTCATTTAGTACAATCATGAGCCACGGTGATCACTACTGAATCTGCTTCGGGGTAGTGGAAAGAACAGGATGATCAAGGGGAGCCTGATAAAAGCGATCTGCTGTCCTAGGAATGGCCAGAACAGCCAAAGGCTGGTTCCTGGCTGCTAGCATAGCATTTTGGTAGGTCTGTATAAGCGGGGGTACCACTATTACTGGCTCCTCTGGCAGTTCTAGATAGTCTGCCATGTCTTTTCTTCATTTATCATGTTCAGTAGTTGAAAACCCCATGACCTTTTGGATTTGGACCGTCATCTCATGAAAAGATGGGTCATCTGGAGGAGAGGCAGCCGCCTGGCAGGAGCGGTCCTTGTTTAATGAGGAAATAGTAGAAAGAGGGGACTGGGGACGGGAATCTAGGTCCGGTAAGTCCACATCCTCAAAACCTCTGGTAAAATCTGCCAGAAATTCAGCCTCATCTAACAAGCAATCATTAGGTATGCAAGTTTGTTATGGCAGTCATACACGTCATTGATTCCATGACGTTTGATCTTTATTCAGGACTTCCATGACTTTCACTAGTGTCATCGGAATGTAGCAATGATGACAGTGCCACAACATTTACTGCTGTTTACTAATGATTTCATGAACAAACAATGAGTCATTAAAACCTCATCCATGACGAACTTACATCCCTAGTAATCATCCTCGTATGGGGGGGGAGGGCGATCAGATTGGGTCTCTGTCACCCTGAAAGCATTTAGGCGGAGGAACAGGAGAGTGGGAAAGATGATTTGGCTCCCCTGGAGTGGGGGGCTCAGAATGCCTAATGGCTTGTAGAACCTGCTGTACTACTGTGGCTATGTTCACTGGGGGGGGGGGTAGGAAGAGGAGGTTTCTGGGATATCAGGGGCATCATGGAGGAACTAGGACATGAGGTATAAGCAGTTCTAACACCCAGGTGGTAAAGCCCAGGGTCCCAATCTCTGTCTGCCTGGCTCCTGTGAGAGAACGACTGTGAAGGAGGAGGGGAAGTATGCATTGCAAAGGCAGTAGGCTTCCCCATGGAAACATGACCCACCGTTGATGGGGCAGCAAGGGAAGCAGCATTAGAATGCTTAAAGGAAGACATAGTTGACAGGAAACGATCCCCCGTCAATGTAACCCACATAGGATTCATCATGAACTGCCGAAAGAGCGTTGGAAAGTGCAGTCGATGAGAGGGTGAAAACCCCTGTCGATGAAGAGGCAGTTTTGGAGGGCATCATCAATTGTGGAGTACCTGTGATGGTGACCGTTGATGAACATTTTCCTGAAGAAGAGGGCTTCTTGTGTGAAGTAGTGGAAGGAGGGTCCTTGGAACGGGACCCCTGATTCTCTAGCAGAGACAATTTCTGCTCCGTGAGGTATGATTAATCGTCAACGGGTTGCCTTGTTGAATTCCTGGCAATGAATGCATGAGATGGTGTCATGTGTGGGTCCCAGACACCTAACACAAACAGTGTGGTTGTTGAAGTGGTAGATCTTCCTACCGCAATGACAAGAGCGGAATAATGCTAACTTGCTTGTAGATTCTTTGGACATTCATCGATGTAGTTAGTGAAACAGTGAAACTCTGCTTCTAGCTCAAGTTCTTGTCGATGACTGCTGCTCACTGCACTAGCTGCTGCGTGTGAGCTGAAGATGGTGGGAAAATTAACTGAGGATACCAGGGACTGCCCACTCTCTTATAGGAAACAGGAAGATGATGTCATGTGTGGGCAGCCCCTGGAAAAAGACTGCTTGAAGAGAGCTGCCATGCACCACAGCGCCCTTTGGCGATGACCCAAGTGTATTATCTGCTGCAAGAGATCACCCCGTGGAAGATAGATGGTTACAGGTGAGTAACCTAGATTTCTAACAGCATGGATACAGTTCACAATCCACATTTTGGCAGACTCCAAGCAGTGCTCCAGGAAGACAGGCAAGGTGCATACCCCTATTTGATGAACAGAGATTGGAGAGCTAAGGACTCAAAAGCAGCAACCAGGACGTACCAGGATATGATGTCAATGCTGTAATGGGATATGAGGATGCATGCTTTCCTCCACAGTGCAGCCTTATAAATCTTTTATATAGGGATGCCCCTGGAGGCCGCGGTATGTCTGGTGGAATGAGCACTATGCTCCTTGGAAGGCTCCTTAACAGCCAGCCTATAGCTGAGGTCAATTCAGGATGTTATCCACCTGGAAAATGTCTGCTTTGCTGCCAGTCTGCCAGGCCCGGCTTCAGCATACGTCATAGCCAGTGAGCCTCACCTCGAACTCCAGCTGTGCGACGGTTGACCTCTGAAGGACGGACTGGTGAAACAGACTGGTAAGTTGATCACCTAGTTAAGGTGAAACTCTGACACCACCTGCAGGAGGAACTTCAGGTGGAGGTGAAGGATGACTCTATCCTTTTAGAAGACCAGATAAGGAGACTACACCAAAAGCACCTGGAGCTCACTGATCATTCTGACTGATGTTACAGCCACCATGAAGGTGGTCTTCCATGACAGGTGAGACATTTAACACCTATGCATAGGCTCAAATGGCTTGCCCATAAGCATAGCCAGCACCAGCAGCAGGTCCCAATGTGGTGGAGGCTTGCACATTGAAGGGGACAAATGATCTAAGCCATAGCACCCAACCACTTTCTCCAAGGGCACTGTCGGCTTACCAGCCCATGCCTGGTAAGCAGAGATGGCTGCCAGGTGCACATAAAGAGTCATCACTTGCAGGATCAACTATGAGAGGGACCAAAGGTAACTGAAAATGCTCACTGTGGGGCAGGCAAGGGGCTTGAGCTCCATTCTCTGGCACCAAATCGAGAAACTTTTCCATTTAAATGCATAGCATGTGTGAGACGACTCCTTTCAGGACACCTCCACAACATGAGGCAGGTTGTCTAAAAGGCCCAGAGCCTAGAATTCTAGCTGCTCAGGAACCAGGTTAAGAGGTGCAGGGATTGAAGGCCTGGGTGCAGTACCTGCCTCCTTGTTGTCTGGTCAGCAAGTCTGGGCAAACAGGTAACCACCACAGAGGCCTGCTGCTGTGGTTGAAGAGATACAGGTACTAGACCTGTCTGGGCCAGTCTGCAGCTATCAGGATCATCTGTGTCTTGTCCTTCCAGGCACTGACCACCCCCTTGTGACTCAAAGGGAAGGTGTACATGAGGCCTGGAGTCCAGAATCAAATGCATTGCATGGAGCTCCAGCAGGCTGATATGGTGATGGGACTCCAGTTGGCACCAGAACCTGTGGGCTCTGAGGGCTCCCAGGTGTGCTTTTCATCCCACCAGAGATACATTGCCATGATTGTAAAGGGCAGTTCTGGGCTGACATATGGGATTCCATTCTGCAGATGTCATCAGTCCAGCCACCACTGGATGGCATGCCACATCAGTTGGGTCACTATGACTGGCTGGTCCAGATAACCTAGGCACTAAGACCATTGGCGACCCAGCTCCCACTGCAGGTGGCACATCTGATAACTGGCCCAATGGACCATACTTGTGGAGGATGCCATGTGGCCTTGCAGTCACAGGAAGTCCCAAGCAGAGCACGAGAGCACAACCTGAAATGATCGGGCAAAGAAGGTAAGGTCCTAAGCCCAGTCTGCAGGAAGACTGGCCCTGGCCAACAGGGAGTCCAGTTCTACCCCTATTAACTTGATCACCTCAAGGTGACCAGCTCAGACTTGTCCTGGTTGACCAACAGGCCCAAGTCTTAACAAACCATTCGACTGTCTTCTTGGATGACCTGGCTATCAGCCAGTCATACAGACAGGGATATACCCTGATGCCGTGCACGTCAGGAAGACTGCCACTGCTGCTATGCACTTGATGAGGACCCTTGGTGCAGACGAGAGACCCAAGGATGATCTGGAACTGGTACAGTATATTCTATGTGCCAAACCAGAGGTACCGACAATGGGATGGATGGACTGAAATGTGGAATGACACGTACTGAAGTTTCAAGGAGCAGAACCACATGCCCTGTTCCAAGGATAGCATAATCTGGTTCAGACTGACTGTTCAGAACTTGTACTTCTGCATGAACTAGTTCAGATCGTCCAGATCCAATATGGAGAGTTGAAAGTCCCTGGACACGTACCCTGACTTTCCACGGGCTATGGCTCCTTTTTCTAGGAGTTGAGCAACATCCTCCCTGAGGGTGGACAGCATGTCCTGCAGCACCCTGAAGACCTGAGGAGCATGTAGTTGGTAAGGCAGGATAGCCTTGAAGTCCAGAGATAACCCTCTGCCTATCATTTCTAACATTCACTTGTCTGTAGTAACAGTGGACCACTATGGTCAGAAGTGGCGCAACTGACCTCCGACTGGTAACTGAGTCAGGGACTGGATAGGGAGGAACCCCCCCCCCCATCACTTTGCAGCTTTGGAGGAAGTACCAGCTGGAGGGGCTGGTGGGCCACCATTGCCTCTGCCTCCTGCCTCTTTTCACCCCTGGTCTCCGAACTTGGATTTTGGGCACTAGTATCAATACTACCCCTCCTGAGGCTACTGCTGAGGTGACTGTGGCTGAAAAGATTCTACACGGGAAGGCCTTCTTTTTAGGCTTCTGGGCCTTCAGGTCCTTCTGGTATGATGTCACAGAATTGAGGGTGGCACTGGCCTTCTCAATCTTCATTAGATGCACCTTCCACCCCAGGGCCAAAGAGGTCAGTGCCCAAGAAGGGAATATCAGCCAATTTTTGCTGGGTATCAGCCATGAAGTTGGAAAGCCACATCCAGGCCCTATGAGGCTATTGCCACGGCATGGACACAGGAATCGACCATGTCCAGAGCCATTTGTAGCTGGTGTTTAGCCAGCAACTGACCCTGGTCTCTGATCAACTTCATCAGTAGCTGCCTATTAGCAGGGAGGTAAGCGAGGATTCCCATCCAGCACTCCCAACAAGGAGTGATCAAAGTTAGCCATCATTATATTATAGCTGAGAGATAAGTAGCAATACAGTGGAGTCTGGCAGAGACACAGAGAGACAACAGTTTTTTTTTCAGAAAAAAGCAACCTCAGAAAAGGAAGAGAAGAACAAGAAGGGGCAGATGAGGAAGTGGAAATAGGAACAGAATACCCATTACAATCGGGCAAAAAGACTCTTTACAGGTTATAAACATTTCAGGCTATATACTGACAGAGCCTCAGAAATCACTGTTAAGTAAATGTCCATCTTTCATCCCAACGCCAAACATAAACAGTTTTTAAATAGCATTAGATTTGAAAAACTTCTGCAGGAAAATAAGACAAACTGTTTTTTGGAAATAGAAATACAGACACTGCTACTTTAACAAACATGGGCTGCACTGAAGAACACCTGGAGAGACCAACAGAGGATCTGGATTTTATTTTGACTTTACCTGGAGACAATGACGAAGTTTCACAGGACATGGAACATGTGGATTTAGATGTCATGTAAGATGAAACTCAGATCTCTTCGAGGCACCACAGGACTATGGGAATTTGAACATTACTGTCACGAATATAACCGAGAGTGACACTTTTCAATGGAAAACTACTTTTTGAAGTAAATCTACCTTCTGCCCACATTTCACTAATGCTTCTGTTGTAGCCTATGAATGAACAGTTACAAAGCAGGTAGAAATGTTGGCAGGTATAACTCATGTAGGCACTTTAACATCACCAAAGTAGAAAGGACAGCCATGAAGGAACTATCACATAATTGTGATCTGGTAATCAAACATGCCGATGAAGGCAGGAACACTGTGGTGTTAAACAGGGGTCAGTATATTGACACTGTGAATGAACTCCTGAATAATGAACAGAATTATAGACCTTTGTCACTAAACTCCATGCATGCTTATAACAAAGAGCGCCATCATATTTTGGTAACAGTTGTTTCCAGAAACTACATTACAGAAGATGAATATAAATTCATTTGGAGAGAACATCCAATGTACCTGGGTTTTATATTTTGCCAAAAATACACAACAATTGGGAACATCTGCTTTTAGAGTTGCTGCTCGAAAGAACCGTCTAATATGGGGATGAGAACCCAGGGACTCCCCTGAATCTACTAGCCCAAGAGCCCCAAGACGGAAACCTGAACTTGCAAGGTCACTGGTTGCGACCCTTTTTCAAAGCCTTCCTGAAGGAAAAGGAAGTAGAATACATAATAAAACTGGTTGGTTTGACTTTTTTTTTTTGACTGATGCCAAAACCGAAATCCACGCCATATCAGTTAGTACACCTTGGAGGAAAATGGGTGACGTGAGAGTATTATCATCATCTCAACCATGGGTGTTATAAATCCTTGCTCCTTGAGTTTCCCTCTCAATCTCAAGGCCGTGAGGGACAGATTGTGAAGGCTGGGAAGCATTACAGGACCTTGATGGAGAAGGTCTGGGCTGATCCGAACATACAGAGGTGGACACATCGACAGGTAAAATCAGGAATGGAAACTGTGGATGACGGGGCTAGAGAGGGCACCAATATCAGCTCTTCCTGGTCTAGAGCCATTTTGTGAAGACCTCTGGATAGAAGTGGTATGGAAGGAAAGGCATACAGAGGATCCTATTGTCCCTGGTTGAGGGAGCAGGCATCCTCCGCCATTGTGAGCTTGCCCTTGGCCAGGGAGCAGAGTTTTGAAGTTAGGAGTTTTGCTGGCAGGAGAAAAGATCCATCTGAAGACCACCCGAGTGCTTGGTGAGGGTTTGGAAGATTCTGTCCCTCTGCTCCCATTCCCCTGGTAGTATGTCCGTGTGACTGAGCCAGTCTGCTGTAATGTTCTCCTGTCCCGAAATGTACACTACCAGCAGGCTTGCGAGGTAACATGCGGCTCAATTAAATAGCAGGAGAGACTCCCTGAGCATCTGTGAGGTCCTTGTGCTGCCCTCATGATTGATGTACATCATGGTTGTTTGACTATCTGTTAGTATCAGAACAATCTGGCTGTGGACACGTTCCCTGAGCCGATGAAGAGCCAAGCATACCGCTCTTATTTCCAGAAATTGATGCTGCACCTGGATTCCAACAGAAGTCACTTGTCTTGAGCTGAGAACTGGACCAGGTGAGCTCCCCAGCCCCCGAGGCTGGCATCGGTAGAGATTCGTAATTGGTGTGGATGTCCCAGTTTGCGACCTCTCGTGATATTGGTCCTCAAGAGTCCACCAATGAAGAGGGATCTATCTGGTGAGGAATTCGGATTTTTGGGCCCTGGTTGTGTCTAAATAGAGACCACTGCTTGAGACAGAAAGCTTGGATGGGACGCATGGGAGTCATGCCCAGGGGACTGTATCTGCCAGTGAGGCCACAGTCCCTATGAGCCACATGAAGCAGTGAGCAGACAACTGTGAACTCTGACATTTCTTTATAGAATCTGTGAATTTTCTCTCTGTTGGAAAACACCTCATTCATTAGCGGCTTGAAGTCTGCCCCCAGATGATTCAGGTTCTGAGCTGGAATTACTGAGGTCCTCTTCCAGCTGATGACAGATCTGTGTGCCAAGAGGCACCAGACAACCTTCACCATGGCTTGTACCACCTGTTTGATCTGCAGTGTCCTGATAAGAATATCATCCCAATAAGGAAAAGCTGTATCCCTTGGCTTGGAAGCTGAGCAATGACTGTCCCTAGGACCTTGGTGAAGATTCCTGGGGCAGATGAAGACCCTAATGGAAGAGTTTTGAAGTGGAACTGATGTTCCCCCACATTGAGTCTGAGATACTGTCTGTGTGCTTCTCAGAAAGGACTTTGCAAATAGGCGTCCTGCAAGCCTATCATGCTGAAAAAGTCCCCCTGATGAAGCTCCCAGATAAAGGATGGTAGGGTCTCCATTTTGCAGGATCCGCTGTGCAAATCTGACATTTCAGGTGCAAGCCTGGCCTGAATCCCCCTGCGAATTTGGGAACAATGAAGAATAGTGAGTTAACACCCTGCAGAATTCTGTGGTGGGAGCTCACTTTTGCTGCTCTGGCCTCTGAAGTTGTGCTGGTTCCAGGAGGAGAACCACGTTTGTTTGCCTGAGGAGTTCTCATTTAGCGTTTTGTTACAATTATGGGCACAAGAATTCTGTCAGGGGCCTGGTCTTTGACAGAAGCATGCGCCCATTAGTGGTTTCTCCAGATTCTTTCACCGCTTCTGAGGGCGGAGATGAATAAGCATTGACCAAGAGAATCTTTGAGGAGGCTCCTACTTGACAAGCGTTAAGTCAGAAGTTGCGCCGAGTAAAGTTAAGTGACTTGCTCAGGATCACAGCATATAAAAGTGGTGGATGAGATTCAAAACCCAAGTCTTCAGGTACACAAGTCTCCTGGCTTGCAGGTCAGTGCTTTTAACCACTACAGTGTACTGCCTGCAGCTGAAGTGTGATAAAATATAGTTCTAGCCACGCATCTGACTGCTTCCTCCAACACCACTGCTGAAAAGGTGGAGGCTAAACCAAGGAGTTGGAGCCACTGCGATGCTGCCTGTTTTTCTCAGAATAATTCACCAGCAGGAGAGCCAGGTCCACAGCTCATGAACCAATAGCTCTGGCTGCAAAAGATTAGCTGTTGCTGACTTGAGCAAGGCTGCTGAAGCTTGGAAGATCATCTTTAAAGAAGCATACATTTTCCTGTCCACTGGGTCCAGTAGCGTGGCCCTGCCCCCTGCTGGAATAATTGCTTTCTTGGGTTCAAAATCAGAGGATAATTTCTGAGGTTATCCCACCACTCTTCAATTTGCTTTTTGTCAAATCTTAATAACTTAGAGAGTCAACGTGAAACCGGAAAGGGTTTCCCTAGCCCCTGCCATTCCTCTGTTAGCAAGTCCTCGATAGCTGGGGGATAGGCAACAGCGTGGCAGGCTTAGAGGAAGATGAGAGCCTGAACCTGGTTTGTGATGATGAAAAAGTCCAGGTCGCTCAAATGAAAGCTTCTGGAGGGCGGACTGCTGGAGATCTTTTTGTTTATTTGGTGTGGTGCGCAGAGCTGCCCCACCTTGTCCAAGGATGGGGACAGAGTTCTCATTTAAGCCACCTTCTAGTGGCCATCTGCTCAGGGGACTTAAGAGGCTGCAAATGGAAGCATGAGGGCACCAGAGTGAATGCTCTGTTCTGTTTTTCTGTTAGACCTGGGGCCAGCGAGAGCATGGCCAGAAGTTGGCCCTTCCAAGTGGACACGTCCTCCTCAGTCCAAGTGGCCTGCTGCTGATGCCTCCATTGGGTCCTCTGCCCTGGAGTCTGCTGCTTTCTCACTCTTCCAGCAGAGAGAGAGAGAGAGAGAGAGAGAGAGACACAGAGACCTTACAAAGGTGGGGACTTTGGTGGGGGTGCAAATCAAAACAAGAGGGGTCCAGGGCAAATACTCTGTTTAGTTTCTCGATGAGGTCCAGAGCCAGCGAGGGGGTGGCTAGCTGCTGGGGCTCCCTGGTGGTTGAAATCCCTTCAGAGCAGTCAATCTACTGCTCTGCCTGTGCCGATGAGCCTGGGGTCTCTGCCCAGTTCTCTGCCCCAGAGGTTGCTGCCTTCTCACACTTTAGACATAGGGAGCCAGCGAAGGTGGCTAGCAGGAGGAATTTATATCTATGGCATTTCCTGCCCCTGAGTGGCTTATCCAAGGATATGCTGAGAAGAGGGTCTTTCCCCAATCAGAGCTCTGAGAGTCCCGCCCCCGAGAACCTTGAAGGAATCCCCCCTGACCGGAGCCCCTAGAAAGTGCTATGCCTTGGATGATGAATTTGAATTTAATCTTTTTCTTGAAGGCTTGAGTAGTGATGTTGGGGGGGGGGGGGAGGCGGCAATGTAAGTCCAGCTGCTGTTAAGATCAGTTCATTTCCCCTTTTACTTGACTGAAGTAACGAAGAGGAGAGGGAGCCATAGAGGGGGTGCCAAATGGGCTGTCCAGCAGCAAGGCTGAGCCCGAAAATTTGCAGGAAAAAAATCCCTGGGAGACTTGGAGCCAGTCTGTGCAGCATTCAAGGCTGAGGCTGGGACCGCCAGAGAAAGGCTTTCTTGATGAAGTTCCTTAAATTTCCTTTTCTCCAATGAGGATATCCAAAAGAAGAAAAGAAAAGAGTTTGGAGTCTTCAGCTCTGCCATGAGGTGACAGGGCACTGCTACAGAGCACCTGCCACATGGAAGGCAGGAAGTGAACTGGTCTTCACATGAAGTGAAGGGGAGGATATCTGGGCTGCAGAGCTTTGGTTCCTGCATGCAATCCCAGAGACCAGCTTTAGGAGAAAGAACAGCCTATTCCAGGGAACTGCCAAAGTGGATAATGAACTGTATCCACACCCTTAGAACAGGCCATCGTGGGGAGGGGGTACACTCTGCACCTTTTCTGCTGGTAACTGGGTGTCTTGGCGTCAGCAAGGGCTGAATTTTTCTTTTGTTGCGCAAAACTCAGGGCGACTAAACTACAGTACAGCTTGCATGTATGTAATTATGTTGGTAATAAGCTGTAAAATTGTTACTTCAGGCTATGAATGAGTTTCTTTTGCAGTGCAAAGTTACTTAAATGCAGTTTGTACTGCATCATTATTTCGCTGGCAGTTTTGTGAAGTGGTTAGAATAATGTTGATGACAATAAGATCCAAGTGTCACCACGAGCTCTCAGGGTGACCTTGAGCAAGTCACTTAACCTCATAACTACATTATGAAGCATTTATTAAACAAAAGGCTAAAAAGAAAAACCTAGAAAAAAGTTTGAGAAAAGTCATGGTTTAGAAACAACCACCTGTAATAAGGGTCTGTTTGCAGGGAAGAACTATAAAGAACAGTTATGAACTCACCGTAACAGTAGATCTTCAAGACAATCTCTTTCATCAGGACACACATATGGAACTACAGCCACCAGGCACTAGGACCACATGGAAATGTTTCTGCAAGTAGTCCACTACAGGCCACCCACGATGACGTCTGACGTCGACATGGGCAGGCCCTCTCCCTTCTCAGTTCCCTGCCGGAGACCATACTTAAAGGGTCTCCCCTCTAGGGAACCAAGGAGAGAGCTGAAGGTTCCAGCTACCAGGTGAGGTTGGAACAGGAGAGACAGGAGTGAAGAAGCTCTGAGCCCAAGAAGGATGAAGAGAGGGACAGCATGGACTGATGAAAAAGATTCTCTTGAAGATCTACTGTTACGGTAAGTACGCAACTGTTCTATCTTCTTCAAGGATATCGCTTTCATCAGGTCACATCTATGGAATGAGTCCCAAGGAGTACTGACAGAGACTGCCTGGGTCCGGAGGCTACAGGCCTAAGAAAGGAGGCTTTGAAGCACAGCCAGGCCAAATCCCACTCTTCTTTGAGAGGCTATGTCCAGGCTGTAGTTTCCCGGCTCTTCCTTCCTACTGCTCTTGTGAATTAGCACCATGTCAGCCATTTTCCAGTCCCCGGGGACTATCCCCTTGTCCATAGATAGGTTAAATAGCTTTGTAAGTGGTGCCTCCAGCTCCCTTCTTATTTCCTTGAGCACCCTGGGATGTATCCCATCAGGACCCATTGCCTTGTCCACCCTTACCTTGCCCAGCTCTTCCAATACCCTGCAATCTGTAAAGGGACCTGTGTCCACCTCCATGCCCTCT
Source organism: Neoceratodus forsteri (assembly GCA_016271365.2). Lineage (NCBI taxonomy): Eukaryota > Metazoa > Chordata > Ceratodontiformes > Ceratodontidae > Neoceratodus > Neoceratodus forsteri. The sequence continues at coordinate 691,245,632 of CM028134.1, forward strand.
GTTCCCCTGCCCCTCAGCTCTGGTTCCTTGCCCTCTTCCTCAGTCGTGAAGACTGAGCTGAAGTATTTGTTTAAGATGTCTGCTTTTTCTTCATCCCCCTCAATCACAGCCCCTCCCTCCCCCTTTAGCTTCATTATCCCCTGCTTGCATTTTCTTCACTCACTAATATATCTGAAGAACTTTTTGTCCCCCCTGCTGGCCTCCCTTGCTATTTTTCCCTCCATGTCTTACTTTGCCCTACTGACCATTTTCCCTGTCGCCCGAAGCTTTTCCCTTTACGCCATACCTTGTGTTTTTTTGTATGCACTGAATGCCTTCTTTTTCTCCCTTATTGCTCCTGCCGCCTCCTTGATGAACCAAAGTGGCTTCCTTCCATATTTCGTTTTGCCCACATTCCTAATGCACTGCCCCGTGGCTCTCAAAATTCCTCTCTTTATTGCCTCCCACATTTCCTCTATGTCCCCCAGATTTCCTTTCCTTCCATTTCCTTTTTGAATATTCCCCTCATTTTCCTAAAATCTGCCTCCAGAAGTCCATTACCTTCGTGGTGGTTCACCTTGCTTCTGTCCCCGGTTTAATACTGAACCTGACTGTTCTGTGGTCACTAGCTCTGAGATTTTCACCCACTTTAACCTCCTCTATGCTGTTCCCATTTGTCACAATTAGATCCAGTGTAGCCTCCCCCCTTGGTTCCTTCACTAGCTGCTGTAATAGTGCCCCCATATGAATTCCAATAGCTCCCAGCTCCTTTCTGATGTTGCTGATGGAATCCCCCAGTTTACATCTGGGAGATTAAAGTGCCTTACCAACAGAAGTTCCCCCTTTCTTGCCATCTTAAGTATTTCCCTAATCAAATCCCCATCTACCTCCTCCCCTTGATTTGGCAGTCTGCAAACCACCCCCATACGTACTGCCTCCCCAATCCTCTTGGTTAATGTGACCCAGAGGATGTCCACTGATCGCTAACTCTCCTGTCCCCCATCACCTTTATCCCCTCCTTTACATATAATGCCACCCCACCCTCTCTTTTCCCCTTCCTGTCCCTCCTAAAAAGACTATATCCCAGCATAACCACCTCCCATTTATTGTTTTCCGTCCACCATGTCTCCGTAATGGCAATCAGGTCTAGTTCCTCTTCCATTACTCTGGCCACCAAATAAACAGCTTACTCACCTGTAACAGCAGTTCTAAGAGTGGTATATGTTGTTCATACACACTTTTTAGCATGTCCCTTTCCCTTTAAGGATCGCCGGAAGTCTTCAAGCTGGCTCCTCCCCACCCACCTGGGTGGTATAACCCTCAGCTCCGCTGCATGATGCCAGATCTTAGCCCACTGGAAGCCAGGTGTTGTGCATCCGCAGCCAGGGAGGTCGGGTGGGTCCATGTGGATGAACGACATCAACCACTCCTAGCACTACTGTTACAGGTGAGTAACCTGTTTTTCTAGGATCGTGGTTATGTTGTTCATCCACACTTTTTGGCAGACTCCTAGCAGTTCTCCAGAAGGAGGGAGGGAGGTAAGGCGCACACCCCCTACTTGGGAAACAGAGATTGGGAAAACTGAGGCCCAAAACCAGCATCCCGGCGTGACTCAGGGTCGATGTGGTAATGGGTGATGAAGGTGTTCACTGACTTCCAGATAGCAGCCTGACAGATTTTCTGGATAGGGATGTCCCTGGAAGCAGCCACCGATGCAGTGGTATGGCGGGTAGAACGAGCTCTTATCCCTCTAGGAGGCTTCATGCCTGCCAACTCATAACACAGACCTATGCAAGATGTAATCCACCTTGCAATGGTCCATTTTGCTGCAGGTCTGCCAGAAGCGGCTTCAGTGTAGGTGACAAACAGCTGGCGAACCTCTTCCTGAATTTCCGCCGTCCTCTCCTTATAATAGGAGAGAGCTCATCTCAGGTCCAAAGTATGGAGCCTGTACTCAGCCTCCGAGGTGTAATTAGAGTAGTATAACAGAGTTAACACCTGGTTAAGATGAAACTCTGACACCACCTTCGGAAGGAATTTCGGGTGGGGCCGTTGGACAACCTTGACCCTGTGGAAGACCAGACAAGGGGAGTCCACCGAAAGCGCCTGGAGCTTCCCTGTCCTTATGACAGACATGATAGCCACCAGGAAGGTTGTCTTCCACAAGTGTGACAATGCACACTTGTGCACTGGTTCGAATGGCTTGCCCATGAGCTTTGCCATCACCAGCAGTAGATCCCACAGAGGTGCAGGTTCATGCATCGGAGGGAATATGTGATCCAGGCCTTTGAAAAAGCGCGCGACCACTGTCTCCTGCACCAATTTCAGCTGACCGGCCCACACCCGGTAAGTAGAGACGGCTGCCAGGTGCACCCTAAGGGTCGATGACCGAAGACCTCATTTGGACAAAGACCAAAGGTAGGCGAGAATGTTAGCCACTGGAGAGGACAAAGGGTCCAGGCCATTGCCCTGACACCAAATGGAAAACCTTTTCCATTTGAAGGCATAACATTTTCTGGTCGATTCATTTCAGGATGCCTCCACCACGGTGAGGACATCCTCGGAAAGACCCAAAGCCTGGAACTCTAGCCTCTCAAGTACCAGGCCGTGAGGTGCAGGGATTGAAGGTCCAGATGGAATATCTTCCCCTGGTTGACTGAGATGAGGTCCAGGCGTGCTGGAAGCTGCTCCGGGGGCCTGCAGCTGAGGCTGAGGAGATCTGGATACCAGAACTGGCGCGGTCAGTCTGGGGCTACCAGAATCACCTTCACCATGTCCCTCCTCACCTTGAGGAGTACCTTGTGGATCAAGAAAAATGGAGGGAAGGCGCAGAAGAGGCCTGGGGTCCATGGCTTCAAGAAGGCATCCCCCTGCAGTGAGTTCTGCTGGGGGGGGTGGGCGTGAAACAGCCTCAGCTTGTTGTCCCTGGAGGCAAACAGGTCCACCATCGGTTTGTCCCAGTGGGAGAACAGACTGTAAGCTACCTCTGGATGGAGAGACCACTTGTGGGATGTCTCGCCTAAGCAGCTGAGAGCATCCGCCAGATGGTTTGAGGCTCATGCCACATGAATGGCTAGGAGATCTGCCTCCAGGCGGCTGACAAGGGTCCAGATACGGAGCGCCTCCCTGCAAAGCAGATGGGAATGCATGCCACCCTGTTTGTTGAGGTAGTACATGGTCATGGTACTGTCTGTCTGGACTTGAACCACTTGACCCCGAAGCTGAGGAGTGAAAGCTGACAGTGCCAGTCTGACTGCTCTGAGCTCCAACAGGTTGATGTGGTATCAGGACTCCTCAGGGGTCCAGAGTCTGTGGGCCCTTTTGTTCCCCATGTGGGCTCCCTAGCCCATGAGAGAAGCACTGGTCGTGAGAATGGCCGTCGGCTTGGGACGGACAAATGAGATCCCTTCCTGCAACCAATCTGGGGCAGTCCACCATTGGAGAGCGTCCCACATCTTCTGGGTCACAGTGATCAGCTGGTCGAAATGACCGTGGCGCTGAGTCCACTGGGCTGCCAACTCCCACTGAAGGGGGCACATGTGCCACCAGACCCAAAGGACCATGGAGGTTCATGCCACCATGAAACCCAGAAGGTGCAGAAAGTCCCAGGCAGGGCGCAATTGCCCAACCAGAAATGATTGGGCAAAGGAAGAGAGAACCTCCGCCCTGTCTGCCGGGAGCCGAGCTCTGGCTTGACAAGAGTTGAGTTCTGCCCTGATTAAGCACATAACCTGGGAAGGCACAAGTTCTGACTTGTCCTCATTGATCAGGAGGCTGAGTTGGGAGCAGGTCTGAAGGGCCAGGTCCCTGGACCTCTCCACCTCCTGCTGGGTGGGACCTGTTAAGAGCCAATCATCGAGGTAGGGGTAAATTCTCTCCCCCCCGATGCCTGAGATGGGCTGCCACCACTGCAATGCATTTGGCGAAGACCCATGGGGCTGATGACAGGCCGAACGGCATGGCTCAGAACTCGTATAGTGTCCCTTCGGCTCTGAAGTGGAGGAACTGCCAATGAGATGGACGGATTGGGACATGAAAGAACGCATCTTGCAGATCCAGTGAACAGAACCAGGATGGTATGATCTGGGACAGAGTGACCATCCAAAAGGTGCATGACCTGAGATAATGATTCAGGTTGTGGAGATCTAGAATGGGGCGCCAGCCTCCCCCCCCCCCCATCCGCTTGGGCACCAGGAAGTACCTGGAGACAAAGCCTGGGTCTGCTGGAGGATCTGCTACTGGAGCTACTGTCTCCTCGAGGAGCAGCTGAGCAATGTCATTTTGAAGAGCTGACTGAGTCTGGATGTATACTCTTTCCTCCCGAGGGGCGCGGGCTCGGCTCGGAGGGTACTGCTCGAATTCCATAGGCAGTCCCTGACCGACCACTTCCAGAACCCACCTGTCCATGATGATAACGGACCAGGCAGAAAGAAAGTGGTGGAGCCAGACCCCCACAGGAGGACTCAGAACTGGTGTGACGGGAGAGGGGGTGGCTGCCCCCAACCCATTACTGAGCAGGCAGGGGTAATGTGAGGAAATTCTTTTTCATGGAGAGAGAGGTGGACGCATGGAACCGCCTTCCTGGAGAGGTTGTGGGGTCTAAAACAGTGGGGGAATTCAAACATGCATGGGACAGACATAAGGCAATTACAGTGGGGGGAGGGGGTTGCAGGAAGTAGGCTGTTGGTTAACTAGAATCTGCAGCTTATCCAATAGGTAGGGAAATGGGCAGACTGGGTGGGCCAAGTGGTCCTTATCTGCCGTTAAAGTCTATGTTTCTATGTTCAGGCTTGGAGGAGGAGGAGGAGGAGGATGATCCAGGACCTGAACCGCGGCCTCCACATCGAGCCTGGGAGGGCCCGGGCTTGGACCGGGGGGGCTAAGCTTGAGTCTGCTGCTGCTGTTGCTGATGCCCTCCTTGAAAGCAGGGTTGCTGGGCTGCAGGGGAAGAATGCCGAAAAGGCATCTTCTTCTTCTGCTGTTTCTTGCTCGAAGGACCTTTAGCAGAAGTAGCGTCCAAGGTGGTGCTGGACTGCTCAATGCACTGAATGTGACCAGCACACCTGGGCCGAAAAGGTCAGTGCCCAGGAAAGGCACATCAGCTAGTTTGTGCTGAGTATCTGTCGGGAAAGAGGAGCATCTCAGCCAAGCCCTGCGATGAAAGGCAACTGCGGCTGCTATCGAGCGGGCACAAGAATCCCCAATGTCCAGGGCTATCTGGAGCTGTTTGGCAACAGCCCGGCCCTGATCCCAGACCTGCTTGATCGTGGTCTGCATTTCCGTGGGGAGGTGTGGGAGAACTTCATCCAAGGACCCCAAAAGGGCATGGGAGAAGTGTACCATGTTGATGGCTGAGCTTGCCTGACGAAGGCCTAAAGACGAGGCTGCATAGACCTTTCTGGCCGAATGATCCAAAAGTTTGGATTCTTTTTTGGGAGGTCAGTCAGTGTTGGCAGAACTGCCCGTACGCCTGAACACAGAGGCGGTCACCAGGCTCTTGGACGAAAGGTGCTCTGTGAACCCCGCAAGGGACCCCATGGGCACTGCATACTTGCAGGCCATTCGGGCAGATGGAGCTGGGCAGGAGGCAGGACACTGCCAGAGTTCTAGAGCCAGGCCAACTATGGCCTCGGCCACAGGACAGGCCTCCCTCGGGGTATCCCCTCTCTGGAAAATGTCCGTGAGAGGGTATTCTGCCTTTTTCTGGATAGGTTCCAAGGGCATCCCTGTAGACTCAGAGATGAGGTGAAGAATGCCCTGAAAAGACAAAGGACCACCCTCCATCTCTATCCCACCAGCCAATTCATCATCACCAGGATGAGAATGTAAGCCGGTCTGATCTGAATCTGAAGAGTCCAGATACAACAGTCAATTGCCGAGGTCACCTTCCACCCTCCATGGGTGGTCTGGGGTGATAGTGACCGAGAGACACCAGGGAAGTCCGGCATCCAGTCAATCTCCCTTGGAAGGAGCCCCTCCCACAGGCTGCTTGGGCAGCGGTTCCACCATGATTGGTGGAGAGACCGGTAAAGGCCAAACCGGGGGTTTCGCCGGCTCCACGGGCCGGGGAACCGATTTAATCAGCTCCAAAGGAGTCAGCTTCGGCCTGGGAGGTGAAAGCCAGGTAATGGTCGGGGTTGGAGCCAGGGTCAGCTTGTTCCCGGTCAGAATTAGCTGTTGCCACAGGAGGTCCTCGTAGCGCCAACGGAGTTTCCGCCAGAGCCTCTCCTCATCCGAGGAGGATGAGGACGACTGATGGTGTTGCCTCTTAAGAGTGCTTATGGCCCTTCCTCAGCCTGATGGTCGAGGGGGTCCTGGACCTCGTTCGAGATCTGGCAGGCCGACTCGGTTGATCGGGAGACACCGACGGGACTGGAGTATTCCCGGGGTCAGGGACCACTTCCTCAGCAGGATTCCCAGCAGGCTGGGTCTCCTCATCAGGGAAGGAAAGGAACAGAGTCCGATCCAGAGAGTTGTCGACAATGGGTCGATCAGGTCAATAACGATTTCAATCTCGTCGATCAACTGTTCGGTCGACTGGCCAGACAGCAAGGCCGAAAAGCCAGCAGCCGAACTGGCGATCTTGACCAAAGTCGAGACTGCCGGTTCCTGGGACAAGGATCTCTCCTGATCCCAAGAATGTCTTAGCCAAGACAAAGATGATCCCGGGTCCTTTTCCTGCTTATGGGACCGAGAGGAGTGCATGCCCACAGGACTCTCTCCCTTAGTCGGGAGAGACTGGCACAAGTCTCGAAAAGAACCCGAAAAGGTGGAGCCCAGGTTGAGTGGAACGAAGAAGCTCCGAGAGGAAGATTCTGCAGCCCGAGCCGCTTCCTCCTCAAAGGACTGCATGTGTTCCAGTTGCTTGGCAGAGCCTGCAGCCACAGAAACCGCCTACCTAGCCTTCTTGGATTTCACTGGGAGAGTTCCGTTTTCCGGCCTCCCCCACTTCAGGCGTGCGAGATGGTCATCAAGGACATTAGGGTGAAAAGCAAGGCAGAAGTCACACTTCAAGGTGTCATGGCTGACACCCAAGCAGTAGACGCACGTGGCGTGGGAATTGGTGCGTGACATTTTCTGGCCACACAAACACCGGTGAAATTCAGGGGAAGACTTGACTTCCATAATCGAAGAAGGAGTGTCATGGTCACTAAGGCAAACTAGCCAAAGTTTCTGAAGAACCGAAGGTTTAGAAACCAGGGCCTACAGAATGCAGGAGCATGAAGGAGGCAACCTGAATCTTCCAGCGGAAAGGAAGATCTGGCATCATGGGGCACAGCTGAGGATTATACCACCCACGTGGGTGGGAGAAGCCAGCTTGAAGACTTCCCGCAACCCTTAAAGGGAAGGGGACATGCCAAAAAGTGTGGATGAACAACATATCCATGATCCTAGAACCTCCATTTTATTTCCCAGACTCTTAGCGTTCACCAGTATGCACGTCCATCTATTTTCCCCCTTGCTCCTTTTCTATCATCCCTATAACTCCTACCCCTTTCTGTGGGGGAGTGCTAACTAGGCAAGTCCCTCTCGCTCCTTTATCCATCCCTTCCCTAGCTTCGTACTCCCCCTTCCTTAGTTTAAATTCCTGCCCAGGATCCTGTCAATATACCCCTGCAACTTTCCCCTTAATAATCTAGCTCCCCCTCATTTATATGTAGTCTGTCTTTTGTATGTAGGTTCACCTCTGTCCACGTGTCACCGCACTCTCCTATGCATGCGAAGCCTTTCCTCTTGTACCAATCCTGTAGTCAGTGGTTGAAATCTTTTATTCTTAATTGTCTTGCTGTACCAGCACAATGAACCAGCAAGACCTCAGAGATTGCCAGAGAGTTAACCATCTCCTTACATCCCCTGGCTAATTCCCTAAACCTTTTCTGTACCTCCTCCACATACTCCCTGGCCAGATCATTTGTTCCGAGGTGAAGAACCAAGTGCAGTTTACCCCCCCAGCATCATTATGCTCTCTTTTATTCTTGGCAGCACCCTACTTGCCTCCATCCAAGGGTCACTGAAGACTGATCTCCTTTAATAGGTGCTCCCCCTTCGCAACCAGTTTATTCCCTTAATGATCGAGTCCCCACAGATCATGATCGAGTTGGAGCTCTCGATACCTGGGAGCTCCCCAGTACCTCTGCCCTTCTTGTCCTGCCCCGTAACTTTTGTATTACTTTCCTGGACTCCTGCCCCTGTTGTGTCCACCTCCTCTTTCCCCTTCCCAACCCGCACCTCACCTACTCCCATGCTTCCCCTCTGTGCATGCTTTGTCCCCCCACTAGTTCCCCCTTCTGTAACACTGTGTTCCTCCTTGCCCCTATTGCCCTTCCTGCTTCCCTGCATGTTCTTCTTGCTCTCCTTTTCTCCAGTTCCTATCCCATGTTCCTGCTCTCCCCCTTCCTCTACACTTTTCCCATCAGCATGCCTCCCTCTTCCCACATTGTGTCATCCGCTGACCTCTCCCTCCTATCTTGTCCCCTTCCTTGCCCCCCAACCCTTACCCTTTTTGTATACTCTAAACCTGTTTCCCCATTTCTTCTGGATCCTAGCTCCGTACCATCATATCCCCCTTTCCCTGCATATTGGCTAAGGGTGAGAACCTATTCAATACCTTTGTGTACCTTTCTGTGCTTACATTTGCATCATTATTCCCCCGGGCATTGACTAAAGATAAGAACCTGTTCAATATCTTTGCATACCCTTCTGTGTTTGCAATTGCATTTATATGCCCCTGTATACTGCCTCCTTCTCCTGTTTTCTTTCCCTACCCTGCCCCTTCCTGCTTTTCCCTATCCTCCAACTCCGTTCTTAGTCAGCTTACTTCAGCTTCCAGTCTCCCCAGTCTGTAACAAACTGAGCACCCTCCTAAATTCCATAGTGTATCCATAAAAACAGCCATCCCACATCCATTGCAGCTCACTATTCTTCCCACTCTTGTCTTTTCTCCTCCTGCCCACAGTACTCCTCTCCTTCCCTCTGCCACCAACCCATTCTTTGATACTCCATTCTTCTCTTATTGTAACCCTCCCCAGTATGCCACATTTTTGTCTACCTCTTTCTCCCCTGCCAATGGCTGTTTAACTACAATTTACCCCTTCTGTGCAAGTTACATCTACCATACCATGTACCTTTCCTAGTACTAAAAGGAATTCCTCACACGCAGTTATCACCCCCTTTCTTTCAGTCCTTTCTTAAATCATTAGTTACTTATCATAACTTTTAATTTTGAAAATTTTCTTTAAAAAGTAATGCAAGTTAACCCAGGAATTTCACAGTTTACCCATATTTCAGCCCTTTCTTAACACATTTGATAGTTAACTTTACCTTTAATTTCATACAATGCCCTTAAATTGTAACCAGAGTTAGCCCTTTAATTACAAATCATGCAAAGATCAGTAAATTGCACATGTGCCCTTCTGTATACCAGTTCCACAACAGCCTTCCCCTGGGCAGAGCCCATTGCTCCTCACTTTTTTATTTGGCCATTTAGCAATGTGCAGAGGGTGGGGGTGGGCCACAAATTTAAAGTTGCTGGTTGAAAGTTGTTTATTGCTCCGGTTCAGGAGCTCGCCCAACAAATCAGTTCCCAAGAAAGTTTCTACAGTGCAGGAGTGCTCCTCAGGAAGGGAGCCACTCCAATTCAGAAAGCTGCTCGGATGCAGAAATCTGCTACAGTTCGGGAGCAGCAGTCTGCTGCTGGTGATCTCCAGTGTGGAGTGCGGGGGGGGCATGGACAAGAAGCGCTCTCTCCAACCGATTCGTCTATCTGTGGGTGGTCTCCACTGCGGGGGAAGCGCAGACAAGAAGCACTCTCTATGACCTCCGATTCAGCTCTCTGTGGGCGGTCTCTGGTGTGGGGGGAGTGTGGACAAGATGTGCACTCTCCAACCCCCAATTTGGCTCTCTTTGTGGCGCAGAGCAGCACTTTTTATGCTGCTTTGTGCCTTTGATCTATTTGAATTTCAGTGCCCTTTTTCATGCTGGTTGTCAACTGGACCACCAGCTTTCAAATTTGAATTTGCTGGTTGAAAGTTGTTTGTTGCTCCAGTTCAGGAGCTCGCCCAAGAAATCAGTTCCCTAGAAAGTTTCTCTGGTGCAGAAGTGTTCCCCAGTTCAGGAAGGGAGCCACACCAATTCAGAAAGCTGCTTCAATGCAGAAATCTGCTCCAGTTCAGAAGCAGCGGTTGGCGATCTCCATTGTGGGGGTAGTGCCAACAAGAAGCACTCTCTCCGACCCCCAATTTGACTCACTGCGGGCAGTCTCCGGTGCGGGGGGGAGCCCGGTCAAGAAGTGCTCTCTCCGACCCCCGATTTGGCTCTCTGCGGCCGTCTCCAGTGTGGGGGTTGGGGAGCGCAGACAAGAAGCCCTCTCTCCGACCCCCAATTCGGCTCTTTGCAGGTGGTCTCCAGTGTGGGGGGGAGCGCAGATAAGAAGCTCTCTCTCCGACCCCTGATTCAGCTCTCTGTGGGCAGTCTCAGGTGCAGGGGGAGTGCGGACAAGAAGCCCTCTCTCCAACCCCCAATTCGGCTCTCTGCAGATGGTCTCTAGTGCGGGGGGAGCGCAGACAAGAATCTCTCTCTCTCTCTCTCCAACCCCCGATTCAGCTCTCCGCAGGTGGTCTCCAGTGCAGGGGAAACGCGGTCAAGAAGTGCTCTCTCCGACCCCTAATTCCACTCTCTGCGGGCAGTCTCCAGTGCGGGGGGAGCGTGGACAAGAAGCCCTTTCTCTGACGTCCGATTTGGCTCTCTTTGTGGTGCCAGTGCACAGCAGCTCTTTTTATGTTGCTCTGTGCATTTGATCTATTTGAAGTTCAGCGCCTTTTTTCGTGCTGGCTGCCAATTGGACCACCAGCTTTCAAATTTAAAGTTGCTGGTTGAAAGTTGTTTGTTGCTCCAGTTCAGGAGCTCACCCAAGAAATCAGTTCCCAAGAAAGTTTCTACAGTGCATGAGTGCTCCCCAGTTCAGGAAGGGAGCCACTCCGATTCAGAAAGCTGCTTCGATGTAGAAATCTGCTACGGTTCAGGAGCAGCAGTTGGCTGCTGATAATCTCCAGTGCGGCGTGTGGGGGAAGCACGGAGAAGAAGTGCTCTCTCTGACCCCCTGATTTGGCTCTCTGCGGGCAGTCTCCATTGTGGGAGGAGAGCGGACATGAAGCATTCTCTACAACCCCGATTTGGCTCTCTGTGGGCGGTCTCCAGTGCGAGGGGACCGCGGGCAAGAAGCACCCTCTCTGACCCGATATGGCTCTCTGCAGGAGGTCTCCGGTGCAGGGGGGGGGCGCAGGCAAGAAGAACTTTCTCCGACCTCCGATTCGGTTCTCTGCAGGTGGTCTCTGGTGCGGGGAAAGCACGGACAAGAAGCGCTCTCTCTGACCCCCGATTTGGCTCTCTTTCTGAAACACCCTCTCTACTCGGGGTGAAGGAAACAAACAACTGCTTTGACTTTCTGGACTTCTTAGTCCTAAGCAGGTAAGTACTTCAAAGTTCTGTGCACATCTAACATAAGGAACAGTGCTACCCTTGGACTGACATGCTCAGGAAAATAAACAGGAATATGGATAGACTGATTGAGTCTAAACTCTGAAATCACCTTGGGGAGAAACTTAGGATCTGTGTGTAAAGCATCTTAGTAAAAAATCAAATAAGGTTCCTCACACTAGAGGGCCTGAAGCTCTGAAATTCTTTGAGCAGAAGTAATTGCAACTAAAAACAATGCTTTCCAAGAGAGAGAAAGTGCAAATTCCAAGTTGCAATTGGCTCAAAGGGAGACAGAGTCAAATTTTCCAAAACAAAATTCAAGTCCTAGGCCAGGACAGAAGAACGAGTTGGAGGTTTCAGATGCAGGATACCCCTTAGAAAGGTATGGGAGACATCCAGCTGAGCAAATTGTGTCGTCATCCATAGACTCATGAAATTCGGAAATAGCTGAAAGGTGGACCATGAGGGAAGAGTACTGGAGGCCTGAGTCAGAGAGTGAGATCAGATAGTCCAGGGCATGATTCACCGAGCAGATGAAAGGGTCTAAGCTATGCTTGGCAGCCCAGATGGCAAACTGCTTCCATTTCATGGCTTATGTGGCTATAGTGGAAAGCTTCTGGGCGGCCACTAGGAAATCCATCACCCTGTTAGAGACCCCGAACATGGCAATGACTATGTTCTCAGGAACCAGGCATGCAGATGGAGGGACCTGAAGCTGGGATGGACCAGGGTCTCCAGAGTCTGAGTCAGCAGATTCCTGCAAAGGGGAAGAGGGACTGGAGGTTCCTCCGTCATCTGCTGAAGGAGATAGAACCATATCTGTCGAGACCAGAATGAAGCTACCAGAATCATGTTGGCCCCCTCCATCTGCAACTTGATTAGCACCCTGTGAATCAGAAGAAATGGAGGAAATGCATAAAGAAACCTCCAGCTTCAAGAGAGGGACAATGCATCTTGCCAGGAAACTCCAGGCCCTGGATATAATGAGTAGAAATTGGGCAGTTTTGTATTGAGTGGGGACACAAAAAGGTCCAACTCTGGACGACCTCATCTGTTGAACAAGTCTTATGCGACGGACAAGAGAAGCTCGCATTCGTGCATGCCGGACTTAGTCCAGTTGAGACTGTCTGCCAAGTTGTTTAGTATGCCTGGCAGGTGGACTGCAGAATGTGTCAGACTGATCTAACGCCCAATACCACACCCTCCTGGCCTCCCTGCAAAGGAGATACGAATGAGTCCCCCCCCCAACCCCTTCTGATGTTGTATACTATGCTTAGATTGTCTGACTGCACCAGCAGTTGACCCAGAGCAAGATGTTCCTGAAAGGTCTGCATGGTGTAGAGCACCGCTCTCATCTCCAGGACACTGATATGCAGGAAGGCTTCCCATTCGGACCAAGTGCCCTGGGTCAGGAAGGGACCCAGTGTGCTCCCCAGCCCAGACCGGAGGCATCTGTGGTTAGGACCTGATGCGGGAAGGAGATCTGGAAAGGGATGTCTTGAAGCAGTTTCAAGGGGTCCATCCACCACTGCAGTACCCTGTGTACTGGGAGAGACACCAGGACTGGTTGGTCCACCTCATTCGTGCACTGGTCCCACTGAATCCAGAGGGTCAACTGGAGAAACATAAAAACATCTAAGTTGTCGGCAGATGGGGACCGTATGATCCACCAAGTCTGCCCTTGGCTTCCTACCCCCTACTTAGCTGCCTGCTTGTGTATCCCACAGTGTCTGTCCCATGCCCGTTTGAATTCCCCCACTGTCTTGGCTCCCACCACCCCCTCTGGCAGGCTATTCCATGGTTCCACAACATGCTCTGTGAAGAATTTCCTCGTATTGCTTTTGAACTTTCCTCCCTTAAGTTGAAACATAGAAACATAGAATTTGACGGCAGATAAGGACCGCTTGGCCCACCCAGTCTGCCCATTTCCTACCTACTGGATAAGCCGCAGATCCTAGTTAACCAGCAGCCTACTTCTTCCTACCCCCACCCCTAGAATGGCCTTATGACTGTCCCATGCATGCTTGAATTCCACCACTGTTTTTGACTCCACAACCTTCCTCCGAAGGCTGCCCATGAATCCACACCCTCTCTGTGAAAAAATACTTCCTTAAATTACCTCTGAGCCGCCCCCTGCCTTCAAATTGTGCCCCTTGTTCTTGCGCACCTTTTTTGAAAGATGCTACCCTTGAACTTTGTTGATTCCCTTGAGGTACTTGAAAGTTTCTATCATGCCCCCCTCCTTTCCTCGAGGCTATACATATTAAGCTCCTTTAGCCTCTCTTCATATGTCTTCCGTGCAGACCCTGCACCATTTTAGTTGCCCTCCTCTGGACAGCTTCCATCCTATGTCTTTGCGGAGATTGGGTCTCCAGAACTACACGCAGTACTCCAGATGGGGTCTGACCAGCTGTCTGTACAGAGGGAAAATAACTTCCTGTTTTCTACTGGTGATGCTTCTCCCTATGCATCCCAGTATCTCCCCAGCCCTCCTTGCTGCCCTCTCACATTGCTTGCCCACCTTTAGGTCATCTGATATGATTACCCCTAGGTCCCTTTCCATTTTTGTTGTTGTTAGCATCTCACCTCCCCATTGTGTACTCTTCCCCTGGGTTTTTGTTTCCCAGGTGCATTACCTTGCACTTCTTAGCATTGAATCTAAGCTGCCATACATTTGACCATTCCTCTAAAAGTCCATTTTCATCCTTTCCACCCCACCTTGTGCATCAGCTCTGTTGCAGATCTTTGTGTCATCTGCAAAGAGACATACTTTTCCCTTCCAGTCCCTCTGCAATGTCGCTTATAAAGGTTATTGAAGGTTGTGCCCTCTAGTCCTGCTGTAGTCCTCTACCCGAAAGAAGTTCTGCACAAGCACCCTGTTGTTGCCTTTAAGGTATCTGAATGTTTCTTTCATGTCCCCATGATTCCTGCGTTGTTCTAGGGAGTATAATTTGAGGTAATCCAGTCTTGCCTCATATGGTTTCTGATGCAAGCCCTGCACCTTCTTTGTTCCTCTTCTCTGTACCGTCTCTAGCCTATCTATGTCCTTCCTGAGGTGTGGCCTCCAGAACTGGACACGGTACTCCAGGTGAGACCTGACCAGGGACCGATACAGAGGCATGATTACTTCATGTTTTCTGCTTGTGATGCCCTTCCCTATGCAGCCCAGGATATCACTACCCTTTAGTGCTGCCTTTTCACATTGTCTACTGACCATGAGGTCGTCTGATATGATCACCCCTAGGTCTCGCTCCTGCATGGTAGCCACCAGCTGCTCCCCTCCCATTGAGTACAGTTTCCCCTTGGTTACGCTTTCCCAGGTGCATGACCTTGCATTTTTTGGCACTGAATTTCAATTGTCAGGTCTTGGACCACTCCTCTAGTTTTCGGAGATCAGCTTCCATGCTTTGCTGTCCCTCCGTTTTGTCTACCTCATTGCCGTTTTTGGTGTCATCTGCAAACAGGCACACCTTTCCTTCCATTTCACCCGCAATGTCACTGATGAATATGTTGAAGAGGATCGGCCCCAGAACTGAGCCCTGTGGGACCCTGCTAGTCACCCTCCCCTTCACAGACAGAGTGCCATTTACTAATACTTTCTGAGTGGAGGGTATGAATATGTTGCCTGGTCAGCGGAACAGTGGTATGGCAGCTGCCATCAGACCCAGCAATCTGAGGTATACTCTGGCAGAAATGTACCGGCTCTGGGCAACTTCCTGAGCCTGGGCTATGAGGCACTCTGCCCTGCTTTGAGGCAGGAAGGCCTTCTCCTGCGCCAAGTGCAGAACTCCCCCTATATACTGCAACCTTTGTGATGGTATCAGAACCAATTTGGGCAGGTTGACAGTAATGCCCATGGAGTGGAAGCGCTAAAGAGTTCGCTCCAGAGTCAGCAAAAGCTGTTCCCTGGATGGGGTCTTCAGGAGTCAAATGTCCAGATAAGGGAAGACAAACAGTCCCTCCCATCTGAGAGATGCTGCGACTGCTGCTAAACACTTGGTAAAGACTTGAGGTGCAGAGGACAAGCCAAAAGGCAGCACTTTGAACTGAAAGTGCTTGCCCTGAAAGATGAAACGGGGAAAATTCCTGTGAAGAGGAAAGACTGAAATGTTAAGATGAGCATCCTACATGTCCAGTGAACAGAGCCAGTCCCTTGTCTTGAGGAGGGACATTAAGCCTGGCAAAGTTACCATCCAGAACTTCTTGTACTGGACATACAGATTGAGGTCCTTTAGATCTAGAATAGACCTCAGATCTTCAGTCTTTTTGGGGACCAAGAAAAACCCTGGAATAAAACCCCTCGTTTCTCTGGCACCTTGACACTGGCTTGATAGCCTGCTTGTGCAGAAGGGACTGCACCTCCACCCAGAGAACAGCCAGGTGAGCTGGGGGGGTGGGTAACAGGAGGGTGGAGGTGGGGTTTCTGGAGGCTGCTCGATGAGCTCCAGTGTGTGACCCTTTTCTATGTTCTGCAGAATCCATGCATTAGAAGTTATGCTTCTCCATTGAATCAGATGGAGGGAGAACTGACCTCCAACCATCGCCTCCTGGTGCAGGTCCAGTGGAGAGGGGTCTGGCAAGGAGTCAAGCAGAGGTGGAGCCAGTCGCAGGGGCTGGTCCCTCACTTCAGGGGTGCTTGGCAGCCACTCCAGCACTAGAGGGGGTGGGCAAGGGAGCCTGGGCTTTGTGTTTTCCCTTGGGACGGGGAGCCGTTCCAGGCCTACTATTCTGTTTACAAAAAGGAAGCTGTCCTCTACCCTTTGGATTGTTATGGTGTAGGGAATGGACAGATGAAGGCCCTGCTTGAGGATTGCAGATCATTTAAGATGTCCTGGACATCAGGGTCAAACAGCTTGGTGCCACTGAAGGGGGCATTACGCACTTTTTGCTGCACATCAGCTGCAAACCCAGATACTCTGAGCCAGAAGTGCCTTCGGAGGCATATTCCCGTGGTAGCTGCCTTGGCAACTGTGTCAGCCATGTCATACAAGGCTCTGAGGAGGTGGTTGCCAACATCCTCAGCTGCCTGTAGGCACTGTAGCAGCTCCTGCTTTTGAGTGCCCTCCAGAAGGGCCTGGGTGGCAGCCTTGCCCTTCTTCCAACTAACATTCTGGTATTTTACCACGTCTGACAGATAGTTTGCAATCCTCAAACCTAGAGTAGAGGAGGCATAAACCCATTTACCCTAGAGGTCAATTCTACGAGACTCTTTGTCTGGGGGAAGGGAACTAAGGTGCCTGGGCACCTTAGATCTGTCATGAGCTGCCTTAATGACCACTGAGTCAATCTCAGGCTGGGCAGCATAACAGGGAAGACCCTGCATGGGCGTGATAAAGTTTGTCCACACTGCGGGGCATAGCTGGCACCATGTCTGACCTGTGCCATGCTGCCGTGGCTGCATTCTTCAAGGCTGGAAGCACTAGAGGAATAATCTTTGGGGGAGATTCAGGAATCTCCTGGAATCCACCACATCTTTTCTGGTGGCATCCTCTTTCTCAGGGTGGAGGCCCATGGCTGAGGACAGTTGTTTCATCATACTGAAAAATGTGGGGTCCTCAGAAGGAGACCTGGGAGTATGCTTTACAGTGTCCTCATGGACAGAAGAGGCTGTACATCTGTCAGAGAGCAGGATCTCTTCCTCTTCTTCTTCCTCTACATCATCAGGGAGAATGAGGTCTGGGTGATACTCCTCCTCGACGTTGACCTCTTTAATATCTGGATCTGGCATTGGGTATGCTGCCGCTGGCCCATGGCGAGCCTCCTGGGGCCAATGAACAAGTGTCAATGATGAAGCTGACGTCGATGGTGTCGGTGAGGGGAAGGGGTCTGTTAAAGGCACCCAGCTGCTGCACAATCACGTTAGTGAACTTGATCAGGATTTCATTCAAATCGACGGAGGGGGTTCAACAGCACAAGTGTCGATGACCTGCCTGCTGTATCCTGAGAATCAGACAAGCCTGTAGCCCTGGAGGTAGAAGGGGCAGGTCTCAACAGGAGAGTCAATGGTGAGCCTGTGTTCAATGGAGGGGCTGACGACCTCGAGATCAACGTCTGTCCACCCTGAGAATCTGGCAGTGGTGCTGTTGGTATAGGTCTGGTAGGCACAGAGATCTGGACAGCAGTTCTCTTCGCCAGTGCAGCTACAGCTGATGAAGATCCCCCAGAAGAAGGAGAAGCCAACAGGGAGTGAGATCGATGTGGGGGGGAGCATTGCAATCTCTGTCTTTCATGTAACTCCCCCCCCCCAAGGACTTGTCTTGGGCCTCGGAGGCCTGGGAGCTTGAAGAACCAGTGGGCAACTGAGAGGCCAAGACCCCGGAGGACCCCCGACTGGAACTGGCTACCCGTTGAGCCATTAGGAATTGTTTGAGAGCCTTTTTGCATTACCTGAGGGTTGTTTGGTTAAACTTCTAGCAGAGTTCACAGTCAGAACCTTTGTGGTCAGGCCCAAGACAGCAGGCACAGATAGCGTGTTCATCTCTGGAGGCAATCTTCTTTCTGCAGTGGCAGCAATGGAAGTGAGAAGCTGAAAGATTAACTCTCGACATAACCTAAAAGAAGGAATCTCTTTAAAAAATAGATTTTTTAAAAGGTAAGGTTAGAAAAGCTGTAGGCAAAAAAAACAAACAGGTTACTCACCTGTAACAGTAGTTCTCGGAGTGGTATATGTTGTTCATCCACACTTCTTGGCATCTCCCTTTCCCTTTAAGGATCGTCGGAAGTCTTCAAGCTGGCTCCTCCCACCCACCCGGGTGGTATAACCCTCGGCTCTGCCCCATGATGCCAGATCTTAGCCTCCTGGAAGCCAGGTGTTGTGTGTCCGCAGCCGGGGAGGTCGGGCGGGTCAGTGTGGATGAACAACATATACCACTCCTAGAAAGATCCGTTACACAAAGACTTTTTCGCTAACAGTAGATCTTCTAGGAATGTCTCTTGCAGTAAGTCATTACTTCTGGGAGTTCCCAATAGATGGTGCTCTAACACTGCAGTTTTCTTCTAGCAGTCTCCAAACCAGGGACCACCCACATGACCTCACTTCATGGGCTGTGCCTATAAAACTGGGTGGTCCCTGGTAGTCTCCGTTCCCCGCTGGTTTCAGCTCGTGAAGGCGAGGGACCGAAGGGAACCGAGGTACCAAGCCTCCCGACCCCACATCGTTTTCCCTGTTACAGAATGGCAGGGGGTCGGAGGGAAGGAAGCTACTTACTGCATAAACATTCCTAGAAGGTCTACTGTTATGGCAAAAGTCTTTGCGTAACTGATCTATCTTCCATGGAATGGTCTCTTGCAGTAAGTCATTACTTCTGGGAGATTCCCAAGCAGTTATATGGCAGTGGGGTGGCCAGATATGGCATTCTGCCGTACATATAGTGTGGTCTTAGGACGGGTAGGTGCTGAGAGTAGTATATCAGCATATAAAGAGAATTTTGTATTCTATCTGTAAGTGCTCCATTATAGTGTTCGTTATAGGGCTATGGCTCAAAAACAGGCCAGACTGGCTATTACTGGGCATCGCCAGATGAGTTAAGCAGATGTAAACCCGATAAGGTATGGCATATCAAATATTGTAATAAATCAGAAGAAATTCAGCCATATAATGGAGTAATTGGTAGGTTTCAGTGGCATGCACTGGAAAAGACAGTATATGTCAAAGCCTATTGGGTTCTGAGTTTTGAACACAAATGCAAATAATACAATGTTATTCTTTTGTAGTGCTACAATGTAGCAAGTTAATCAATTTTTTTTTTTTTATTTTTTTTATTTTGTTATGTCTGTCAAGTCATTAGAGAAATGTATCTATTTTTGGAATAATAGGCTACATAAGTAGCAAACAATGATGTTGTGAAATGAAACAATGTATCTATTTCATAATGGAATCCAGTGGCTCTTACAGTCAGTAGTATTGTTGTAGTCACTATTGTACCCGTTTTAGGGTAAAGACACGGAATGCAACAAAACGATGTAGTCAGTTCCATCGTGCATTTAGTAATCTCATTTGCAAGGGGGTCCCAAGTATTCCAGGGCCTGCAGCCTTATGTGTAAACCTGAAATGTTAGTATGGTGGGCCCTTTATTTATGTTGTTGGGTGAACAGAAGTTAAAATAATGATCTGGATAATTGCAAATTATGAGCCATTACATCTCATCTTTGAGATTCCAAACATGTTAATCTGAAAAAAGTCATAAGGTTTGTGACATGCACATTTTTTTTTCCAAGTAGCGTGGATCAGAAAATTGATAAGTCTACAAGGTTTTTAATATATATGTAGTCACCATTGTTTCTGTGGCCTTTATCTATGGCCAAGTGAAGACCACATGTAGCATTAGAAGTTTGGTAAGAATATTATGATCCATATTATAATATTATCAGGATATATCGATTGTTTCTCAGCATGTGAGTAGTAGAAGGCTCTGTTCGTGGGAGGGACACAAGGGTCATGAGCACAACAGGCCAAGATGCATCCCGATGGAATGACCGTAATGGCCTGTAACGGTGATACCTCAAAACGTGGCTAGAAGTATAAAGCCTCATGGGAAAGGCCTCAGTATAATTCTGAATCAAAGCTCCCAGAAAAGGTCTCCAAGACCTAGAATAGGAGACCGGGGCACAGTCTGAAGTTTTTTTAATGAGAGGAAGAGGCAGCCAAACGTCCTAAGGGGCAGTCACAGGTCGGTTTAGATGTGTCCCTTGTCACTCATTCTTTGCCTCTGAATTTTCCTCCTAGGTTATAGTTATTTCCAGTTTTGTATGAATAATTATACTGAGGGCGTGGTTTGTGGTAGATATATTGTACCGTTTTTAGTTGTCTGCCTGAGGCTTGTAGGTTGTCCAGTATTGTTTGTGCCCCTGAGCCAAAGAGGTGGTCACCAGAAAAAGGGGCATTAGCCACTTTTTGTTGAATATCAGGTGCTAGCCCTGAGAGTTGGAGCCATGTCTGATGGCGTATAAGAATACCGACTGCAGTGGCTCTAGCAAAAGCATTGGCAATGTCATATCCTGATCTTAATAAATGTCGAGAAAGGGAAGTAAATACAGGTTACTCACCTGTAACAGGAGTTCTAGGAATGGTATATGTTGTTCATCCACACTCATTGGCAGGTATCCTTGCCGCTTTAAATCTTGCCGGAAGGTCTTCAAGCTTGCTCCTCCCACCCACCCGGGTGGTATAACTCTCGGCTCCGCCCCATGACGCCAGATCTGGCCCGCTGGAAGCTCAGGTTGTGCGTCAAGCCGGAGAAGTCGGTCAGGTGGATGAACAACATATACCATTCCTAGAACTCCTGTTACAGGTGAGTAACCTGTATTTCTAGGGACATGGATATGTTGTTCATCCACACTCATTGGCAGACTCCTAGCAGTTCTCCGGGAGGAGGGAGGCAAGACGCACACCCCAATACTTACTTGGGAAAGAGAGACTGAGAACCGAGGCCCCAAAACCAGCATCCCGCATGACTCAAGGTCGATGTGGTAATGGGTAATGAAGGTGTTTGCTGACTTCCAGGTAGCAGCCCTGCAGATTTCCTGGATAGGGACGCCCTGGAAGCAGCCATCACTGCAGCAGTATGGCGGGTAGAATGAGCTCTTATCCTCTGGGAGGCTCCATGCCCGCCAACTTATAGCAGAGATCTATGCAGGAGGTTACCCACCTGCTTATCGTCCGCTTGGCTGCAGGTCTGCCAGATGCGGCTTCAGCGTAGGTGACAAACAGCTGGCGTAACCTCTCCCCATTTCAGCCAGGCGCCCTTATAATAAGCGAGCGCCTCTTCTAGGGTCCAGAGTATGGAGCCTATATTCAGCCTCCGAGTGTGATTGGGGTAGAACACCAGCAGAGTCAACACCTGGTTAAGGTGAAACTCCGACACCACCTTCGGAAGGAATTTCGTGGGGTGCAGGACAACCTTGTCCCTGTGGAAGACCAGGTAAGGAGACTCGATGGAAAGCGCCTGGAGCTCTCCCATCCTCTGGCTGACGTGATAGCCACCAAGAAGGCGGTCTTCCACGACAGGTGAGAGAGAGCATACCTGTGATAGGTCTGAATGGTTGCCCATGAGCTTTGCCAGTACCAGCAGTAGATCCCACGGAGGTGGGGGTTCCCACTGGAGGAAATGTGATCAAGGCCTTTGAAAAAGCGCCAGACCACCTTCTCCCCTGCGCCATCGACTGCTTCCCGGCCCGCCCGTAAGCAGAGATGGCTGCCAGGTGCACCCTTAGGGTCGTCGACCTAAGCCCTTGACTGGAAAGGGACCATAAATAGTCCAAGATGCTTGCCAAGGAACAGGAGGAAGGGTCCAAGCCCTTGCCCTGACACCAAATGGAAAACCTTTTCCATTTGAAGGCATAGCATTTTCTGGTCGACTCTTACGGGACGCCTCAACTACATTGGAGGACCTCGTCGAAAGACCCAAGGCCTGGAACTCTAGCCGTCAGGAACCAGGCCGTCAGGTGCAGGGATTGAAGGTCCGGATGGAACACCTTCCCTGATTGACTGAGAGCAGGTCCGGGCGAGCTGGAAGCTGCCGCTGGAATCCTGGAGCTGAGACTGAGGAGATCTGGTACCAGAACTGGCGGAGGCCAGTCTGGGGCTATCAGAATCACCTGCGCCTTGTCCCTCCTCGCTTTGAGAAGCACCTTGTGGATCAAGGGAAATGGGGAAAGGCGTAAAGAGGCCCGGGGTCCACTGCTCAAGAAGGCACCCCTGCAGCGAGCCCTGCTGAGGGGCGGGCATGGAACAGACTCAGCCTCGCTCTCTCCTGGAGGCAAACAGGTCCACCTGAGGTGTGCCCCAATGGGAGAACAGATGCTGTACCTCCGGCAGGAGAGACCACTCGTGGGATGCAGCCCCTATCCGGCTCAGGGCATCGGCCAGGGTGTTGGAGGCTCCTGCCACGTGAATGGCCAGGAGATCCGCCTCCAGGCGACGAGTGACCAAATGCGGAGAGCTTCTTGCATAGAAGCATGGCTGGCCCCCGCCCCTGGCGGTTTAGATAGTACATGGTCGTGGTATTGTCCGCCTGGACTCGGACCACTTGACCCCGGAGGAACGGAGCAAAGGCGGTGAGAGCTAGGCGGACCGCCTGAGCTCCAGCAGGTTGATGTGGCATCGGACTCCCTGCGGGACCAGAGGCCATGAGCCCGGTGTTCCCAGATGGGCACCCCAACCCATCAGAGAGGCATCGGTCGATAGAGAGACCGCCGGCTCGGGCGGACGAACGGGATGCCTCCTGCAAATGATCTGGAACGTCCACCACTGGAGAGCGGCTCATCCCTGTGTCACCGACACAAGCTGGTCCAAAGGATCGCAGCGCTAGACCACTGGCTGGCCAGTCCCCACTGAAGGGGAGATGTTCCAGCGGCCCAACGGACCACGCTGGTGCAGGCCGCCATGAGACCCAGGAGGCGCAGGAAGTCCCGGCAGGGCGCATTGCCCAACCAGAAATGATCGGGCAAAGGAGGAAAGAACCTCGGCCCTGTCCGCGGGAGCCGTGCTTTGGCTCAAGAGAGTCGAGCTGCGCTCGATGAATAGAATCACCTGCTTCGGCTCGAGTTCGACTCTGGCCTCATGATAAGGAGGCCCAGTTGAGAGCAGACCTGAGGGCCAGATCTCTGGACCACTCCGCCTCCTTCCTGGAGGGAGCTGCTATCAGCCAGTCGCCCAGGTAAGGGTACACCGACCCTCGGGCGCCAGGAGAATGCTGTCACCACTGCCATGCATTTGGTGAAGACCCTGGGAGCTGGAGACAAGCCAAGGGCATGGCTTGGAACTCGAAGAGGGATCCTTCCGCTCGAAGCGAAGGAATCTCTGGTGAGACGGACGGATAGGGACGTGAAAACGCGGCCCTGCAAGTCCAGAGAGCAGAACCACACG
This sequence comes from Neoceratodus forsteri, assembly GCA_016271365.2. NCBI lineage: Eukaryota > Metazoa > Chordata > Ceratodontiformes > Ceratodontidae > Neoceratodus > Neoceratodus forsteri. Next base: position 691,268,952 of record CM028134.1, read on the forward strand.
CCTGCTCCAAGGATGGTATTATCTGAGCCAGAGTGACCATCCTGAAGGTTCGAGACCTTAGGAACTTGTTTAGGTCGTGTAGGTCGAGAATGGGGCGCCAGCCCCCCGTCCGCTTTGGAACCAGGAAGTACCTGGACACAAACCCTGGGTCTGAAGGAGGGTCCACCACCTCTCTTATCACCTCCTTCTGGAGGAGGAGAGCGATGTCAGCTCGATGAGCTGCCAGTGAGGCTGGGGATCCCGAAGCCCCCCGAGGGGCGACGGCTCTGAAGGGTGGTGCCTGCTCGAATTCCAGAGGCAGGCCTCTTCCCACCACCTCCAAGACCCACCTGTCCGTGGAAACAGCGGACCAGGCGGAACGGAAGTGCTGGAGCTGCCTCAACGGGGACCCAGGGTAAGGTGACGGGAATGGGGGCCACACCCTCAGCCCGCCACTGGGCAGGCTTGGAGGAGGACCGCCGAGGGACCTCCTGGGCCTTTTCCTCCCTGCCTCCTGTTAGAAGAAGCCGGGCGGCTTGGGTTTGGGATGCCAAGGTCGAGCCTGCTGGCCCTGACGGTTGCTGGGCCGGCCGGGGCACAGAAGGACGAAAGGGCTTAGGCTGCGGTTTGCGGCCTTTGTCCTTCTGAGCGGAAGAGACCGAGTCCAAGGTAGCATTGGACTTCTCAATCCTCTGCAGGTGACCTTCCACCCCAGGGTCGAGAGGTCAGTCCCCAAAAGGGAACATCCGCCAACTTGTGCTGGGTATCCGGGCAAAGGTGGATATCCTCAGCAAGCCCGCACGACGATAGCCACTCGCGGCCGCCACCGATCGGGCACATGAGTCCTATATCCAAAGCAGTCTGAGCTGCTGTTTGGCCACTGCCCTGCTCCTGGTCCCGCACCTGCTTAACCGTAGTCTGCAGATCGGCGGGAAGATGAGGGATGACCTCATCCAGGAGCCCAACAGGGCATGAGAAAATGTGCCATGAGGACGCGCCGAACTGGCCTGACGAGCGAGAGAGGACGAGCGTAGACTTTTCGCCCGACATAGTCCAATTTCTTGACCCCTTGTCAGGAGGTTTGTCCACATCCTTGGCGCTATGCGGCCAGCCGGAAAACGCTGTCGGTAACCAACCCTCAGCAGAGGGGTGTTCAAAACCGACAAGGAACCGTAGGGACCGATATTCCTGGCCATCCTGGCCGAAGGTGCAGGGCAGGAAGCAGGGCGCCAAAGCTTCAGTGCGGACCCACTATGACCTCGCCACCGGAAAGGCCTCCGTCGGAGAATCCCTCGTCCAGAATCTCCGTGAGGGGATACCTGGCCCGCTTTGGAACGTGGTTCGAGGCTCCATCCCGGTGGACTCCGAGATGAGCCGAGGTAGTCCTAGGAAGGACGACGGGCTATCGCCCATTGACTGACCTTCCTGAAGACCCAAGTCCAGTCGCTTGGAGAAAAGGAGGAATCATCTTCGGACTCGGAAGAGTCCTCAAGAGCTGCCTCTGGCCTGAGGCACCCTTCACCTGCCGAGGTCGGTCGGGAGTGAGGGTAACTGACAGCCGATGGGGTAGACCCTTAGCCGACCGAGAATCCTTGGTCGGAGCCCCAATTGGTGGCTGTGGAGGCGGAGGTTCCACCGAATCGTGGAGCAGCTGGTTTGGCCGAACAACCGCCTGGGTATAGGCCTCGGATAAGTCGAGGGTTGTGTTGCGCCCGTGACAGTTACTTAATGGCCGGGAAGCGACGGGTCGGCTTACTCCCGCCAGGAGGAGCTGTTGCAACATAAGGTCTGCACTGCCGACGTACTTACGCCGAAGCCTCCCCATCCGAGGAGGAGGACGAGGCCGAGCGGGCGACGCCGCTTTACGCGTGCCGAGATCCGAGACCGCCCATGACGGGTGGGATCGGGCTGGACCGCCAAGAGGTCCGGGAGACCGAGACCCAGAGTCCCGAATTCCAGGTCGGTGCGGGAGGTGTCGGCCGAACCGCACTCCTTCGCTCGGATGGTGCATCCGAGGGCCTGAACCGGAGGCACAGGCGAGCCCACGGATCCTCAACTCCTCCCGGGGAACCGGGAGAGGGGAATCTCGGCTGCTAAAGGCGCAGCTCTGTCTAATGGGTCGAGAAAAATCTCGACTTCATCGGTGGAGTCTCGGGTCAACTGACCTGACGGGGACACCGAGAGGCCAGTGGTCAGCCGAGCGGTCGGATCAAGCCGACGGTCGACGGCCCGGGGAGAGGGACCTTTCCCGCTCCCAAGAGCGTCGACGGAGGGACTTACCCCTGTCCCTCTTTTTGGACCGAGAATAAGGTCCCGCAAACGTAGGCCCTTCTCCTTTAGTGGAGAGGGACAGACAAAGCTCCTTAAAAGAAGCCGTGTAAGAAGAGCCCAGAGAGAGCGGGATAAATGCCGCGGCCGAGGAAGATACGGCCCGCGCCGCCTCCTCTTCGAGGGCGACCATCCGCTCGAGCTGATCCGCCGAGCCCGCCGCCGCGGACACCGCCAACCGGGCCTCCTTGGACTTCACCGGAGGGAAACGCTTCGGACGCCCAGTGTACACCGGGCAGCACGGTCTTCGAGGACGAGGCCGAGAAAGATGAGCACAGGTCGCAAGCCTCGGGTCGCTCAAGGCCTAAGCAGTAGACACACGGAGTGTGGATCCGTCCGAGACATCTTCTGACCGCATGGGCATCTCCGACCGGGAGTCGACGGTCCATCGCAGTCATGAGGGATAGAAGACTGAAGTCTTTTCGCAAAATTTATTTTAAATCCGCAAACGGAGAAATAGGAACCAGTCTCAAACGCAGAGCGTTAAGGAGGGAACCTGAGCTTCCAAGCGGTAAGGAAGATCTGGCGTCATGGGGCGGAGCTGAGAGTTATACCACCCAGGTGGGTGGGAGGAGCAAGCTTGAAGACCTTCCGGCAAGATTTAAAGCGGCAAGGATACCTGCCAATGAGTGTGGATGAACAACATATCCATGTCCCTAGAAGTGTATTTATCATTGATGTGAGTTGCTCTTTTTCAGGGGATGTAGGTAGTTTACTTATGTCCCCAGCAGAGGTGCCCACCATACGTTGGAATTTCAGCATATGCCCCATGTAGTTAAGTATTCTAATATTTAATGTGTTTAGAGCAAACACTTTTTTCCCCATATAATCAAGACGTTTAGAGTCTTTTTCGGGAGGTATTGTACTTGTATATTTAGGTTTGCCAGTGCAGTTGTGAGTGGCTGCAATAACCACAGAATCTGCAGTGGGAATATCTGTCAAATATCGATAATCAAGAGGAGCCTGATAAAGCCTATGTGCTCATCCAGGTAGCTCCTGTGCAGCTATTGGTTGACTCCAAGCTTCAGTAATTGCATTTCTGAATGTAGGTATAAAAGAAAGGACTGCCCGGACAGGTTCTTCCTGGATGTCAAGCTATTCAGCCATATCTTTACTTAATCTATCTTGTTCTGTTGTGGTAAACCCCACTGTTTTTTGTATTTGTAGCATCATTTCTGGGAATGAGGTGCCATCCAGTGGGGAAATGACCTTTAGTGGTAGTAATATTTCTTCGTCCCAGCATGATGGTACAGAATATGGGGACTCAGACCCTCCTCTAGTAGGGAGGAGCATCGTGATTTGTGTCTTTGAAAAGTTCCGAAATTATATGAGAATCTGACAAATATTCCTCAGAATATTCATGAGGAGGCAGAAATGGCGAGCGTTCTAGCTCTGTGCGTGCCTGTTTTGATGGAGGCGGAGATACAGTTGGTGATTGAGGGTTTTTAATGGAGTGGGTGTATAATCAAAACCTATAGAATTCAACACTTTATTTACAAGTTCTTCTATGTTTGACACTTGTGAGGGTGGAACTGCCATGTAAGCGGGTTCTGAGCCTTGTATGCTTGAAGTCAGGGGATCAATTTGTGCCTCCCGATGATGTGATCCAGTACGTCTTTGAAAATTTTGTTCATCACAGATTGGCGTCTGAGCATCACGCATGAGTGCAAATGAGGCTGGTTTGCCTCTGCGTTCTGTAGTATATGATCCTTTATTTTGTGGAGATGCAGCCCCATAAGTATCTTTTGATACGTTTTTATAAAATATGTCTCAGTTTTTCATGGTTACATTTTTATAACGCTCTTCCATAAATGTATTATATGCTGGTAAAGGCGCTGTTCTATGATGTAAGGGCTGCTCCATCAACGGTGGGATCAGTCCCGTCAACGGAAGAGGAATAAAAGCATGCCCCATCGATGTTGTAATGTGTCTTATTGATGATGGATAAGTAAATGCATGCTCCGTCAATGGTGGAATACTCCTCATTGACGATGGGGAAGTCAGTGCATGCTCCATCAATGGTGGGATGCTCTTTGTTGATGATAGAACAGTAGGGACATGCACCATGAATGATGGAAAGTATGTCGTCGATGATGCAAAGGCAAATGCATGCTCCATTGATGGTGGAACACTTCTCATCGACGATGGAGGTTTAGGAACATGTCCTGTCGATGGGGGAGGTAGCCCCATCAATGATGAAGCAACTAGAGTGTGCTCCGTCGATGGAGGAGGTGTTCTCGTCAATGAGGATGTCTTGTGGAGTCTTCTCATTGATGGGGGAGTGTGCCCCATCAACAATGAATGCAGCAGGACCTCTGTCATCGACGGTGCATGTGGTTTCTTCGACGCGGGGAGCTGAGGAATAACGTTCCATCAGCGATGAACATTACTTTCTATGTGAAGTTGAACTTCTATGTTCTTTTGATGAAGAAGTGCCTGCCGTCAACCGGGGGATATTGCCCGTCAACAAAGAATGTTTTCTTGATGATACATGTTTAGTAGATACGACCGTTGAAGGGCGGTCAGGCAGGACTTTAGGTGAAGGTATTTCCTTCCCTATTTTGCTTCTGGAAGAGGACTCAGTGGTTTTAGAGCCCTTTGATTGAGCACCCTGAGTCTGTAACAGGGAAACATCCACTGTAAAGCTCTTGGTCGAGCAGAGGAATATGGTGTCATGTATGAAGCCCAGGTACCGAAGCTATGGGTTCAATCCATGTCATAGACAGCTGGCAGAAGGGTAAGCTGCTGTCAGAGCTGAAGTCAGTGGGAAAATGAATGGAGACTACCAGGGACCACCCGATTTTATAGGCACAGCCCAGGAAGTGAGGTCGTGTGGGTGGTCCCCGGTGTGGAGACTGCTAGAAGGTCATTGGGGGGCAGTGTAGCGCAGTGGTTTAAGGCTCTCAGCTGCAAATCTGGTGACATCCAGCAGACCAGACCTGGGTTTGAATCCCACTGCTTCCACTTGCATACTGTGTGACCCCGGAGCAAGTCACTTAACTTCCCTGTGCTCCCAGGTCGCTCCTGTAAAAAAGCTTTCAGCTTAGTGTGCTACTCCTGGTTAAACAACTAAAAATAAAAAAAAGAATAAAAGAAGAAAACGGCTGTGTTAGAGTGCCACCTATCGGAAACTCCCAGAAGTAATGACTTACTGCAAGAGATCATTCCGTGGAAGAGCTACTGTTACAGGTGTGAAACTTGTTTTTCTAGGATCATGGATATGTTGTTCATCCACACTTATTGGCAGACTTCTAGCAGTTCTCCGGGAGGAGGGAGGCCAGGCACACACCCCTACTGATACTCACTTGGGAAAAAGAGATTGGAGAACTGAGGTCCCAAAACCAGCATCCTGGCGTGACTCAAGGTCGATGTTATAATGGGTAATGAAAGTGTTTGCTGACTTCCAGGTAGCAGCCTAACAGATTTCCTGGATAGGGATGTCCCTGAAAGGAGCCACCGATGCAGCGGTATGGCGGGTAGAATGAGCTCTTGTCCCTCTGGGAGGCTCCATGCCCGCCAACTCATAGCACAGACTTATGCACTATGTAATCCACCTTGCAATAGTCCGTTTTGCTGCAGGTCTGCCAGAAGCAGCTTCAGCGTAGGTAACAAACAGCTGCAAACTTCCCCCCAAATTTCTGCCATCCTCTCCTTATAATAGGAGAGAGCTCATCTCAGGTCCAAAGTATGGAGCCTGTACTCAGCCTCTGAGGTGTAATTAGGATAGCATACTGGCAGAGTTAACACCTGGGTAAGGTGACACTCTGACACCACCTCGGAAGTAATTTCAGGTGGGGCTGTAGGACAACCTTGTCCCTGTGGAAGACCAGATAAGGGGAGTCCACCAAAAGTGCCTGGCTCTCCCCTGTCCTTCTGGCAGATGTGATAGCCACCGGGAAGGCCATCTTCCACAAGTGTGACAATGCACACTTGTGCACTGGTTCGAATGGCTTGCCCATGAGCTTTCCCAGTACCAGCAGTAGATCCCATGGAGGTGTAGGTTCACGCACCGGAGGAGATATGTGATCCAGGCCCTTGAAAAGCACCCAACCATTGTCTCCTGCACCAATGTCGGCTGACTAGCCCGCGCCCGGTAAGCAGAGATGGCTGCCAAGTGCACCCTAAGGGTCGATGACCGAAGACCCCATTTGGACAAAGACCAAAGGTAGTTAAGAATGTTAGCCACCGGAGAGGACAAAGGGTCCAGACCCTTGCCCTGACACCAAATGGAAAACCTTTTCCATTTGAAGGCATAACATTTCCTGGGCAATTCCTTTCTGGATGCCTCCATCACTGTGAGGACATCATCAGAAAGACCCAAAGCCTGGAACTCTAGCTGCTCAGGTACCAGGCTGTGAGGTGCAGGGATTGAAGGTCCGGATGGAATGCCTTTCCCTGGTTGGCTGAGATCAGGTCCGGGCATGCTGGAAGCTGCTCCGGGGGCCTGCAGCTGAGGCTGAGGAGATCTGGATACCAGAACTGGAGCAGCCAGTCTGGGGCTACCAGAATCACCTTCGCCTTGTCCCTCCTCACCTTGAGGAGTACCTTGTGGATCAAGGGAAATGGAGGGAAGGCACAGAAGAGGCCTGGGGTCCATGGCCTCGAGAAGGCATCCCCTGCAGTGAGCCCTGCTGAGGGGGGCGGGCATGAAACAGCCTCAGCTTGGTGTTATCCCTGGAGGCAAACAGGTCCACCATCGGTTTGTCCCAGTGGGAGAACAGGATGTAAGCTACCTCTGGATGGCGAGACCACTCGTGGGATGTCTCGCCTAAGCAGCTGAGAACATCCGCCAAATGGTTTGAGGCTTCTGTCACATGAATGGCTAGGAGATCTGCCTCCAGATGGCTGACAAGGGTCCAGATGTGGAGTGCCTCCCTGCAAAGCAAGACAGTAGTGCGTACCACCCTGTCTGTTGAGGTAGTAACTGGTTGTGGTATTGTCCATCTGGACTTGAACCACCTGACCCTGGAACTGAGGAGCGAAAGCTGACAGTGCCAGTCTGACTGCTCTGAGCTCCAACAGGTTAATGTGGTATTGGGATTCCTTGGGATCCAGAGCCCATGGGTCCTTTTGTCCCCCATGTGGGCTCCCCAGCCCATGACAGAGGCATCGGTCATGAGAACGGCCATCGGCTCGGGGTGGACAAACGGGATCCCTTCCTTCAACTGATCTGGGGCAGTCCACCACTGGAGAGTGTCCCACATCTTCTGGGTCACAGTGATCAGCTGTCCACTGTGCGGCCAGCTCCCACTGAAGGGGGCTCATGTGCCACCAGGCCCAATGGACCACGGAGGTGCACGCTGCCATGTAACCCAGAAGGCACAGAAAGTCCCAGCAGGGTGCAATTTCCCAACCAGAAATGACTGGGCAAAGGAGGAGAGAACCTCCACCCTGTCCACTGGGAGCCAAGCTTTGGCTTGACGAGAGTCGCGCTCCGCCCTGATGAAGCACATCACCGGGGAAAGCACGAGTTCTGACTTGGCCTCATTGATCAGGAGGCTGAGTTGGGAGCAGGTCTGGAGGGCCAGGTCCCTGGACCTCTCCACCTCCTGCTGGGTGAGCCCATCATCGAGGTAGGGGTAAATTCTCACCCCTCGACGCCTGAGATGGGCTGCCACCACTACAATGCATTTGGTGAAGACCCATGGGGCTGATGACAGGCCGAATGGCATGGCTTGGAACCTGTATATGGTCCCTTCGGCTCTGAAGCAGAGGAACCACCAATGAGATGGATGGATTGGGATGTGAAAGAATGCATCCTGCAGATCCAGTGAACAGAACCAGGATGGTATGATCTGGGACAGAGTGACCATCCGAAAGGTGCATGACCTGAGATACTGATTCAGGTCATAGAGATCTAGAATGGGGCGCCAGCCCCCCGTCTGCTTGGGCACCAGGAAGTACCTGGAGACAAAGCCTGAGTCTGCTGGAGGATCCGTCACTGGAGCTACTGCCTCCTTGAAGCGGAGCGGAGCAATGTTGTCTCGGATAGCCGACTGAGTCTGGATGGATACTCTTTCCTCCCAAGGGGCACAGGCTCGTCTTGGAGGGTACTGCTCAAATTCCAGAGGCAATCCCTGACCGACCACTTCCAGAACCCACCTGCCCCTGGTGATAATGGACCAGGCAGGAAAAAAGTGGCAGAGCTGGCCCCCCACAGAAGGACCCAGAACTGGCGTGACAGGAGAGGGGGTGGCTGCCTTCACCCCATCACTGAGCAGACTTGGAGGATGAGGATCCAGGACCTGAACCTCTGCCTCCTTTACGGGCCTGGGAGGGCCCGTGCTTGGACCAGGGGCGCCAAGCTCGAGCCTGCTACTGCTGTTGCTGATGCACTCCTTGAAAGAAGGATTGCTGGGCCACAAAGGAAGAGTGCCAAAAAGGCTTCTTCTTCTTCTGGTTCTTGCTCAAAAGAACTTTAGCAGAAGTAGTGTCCAAGGTGGCGTTGGACTGCTCAATGCGCTGAAGGTGACCAGCCACACCTGGGCTGAAACGGTCGGTGCCTAAGACAGACACATCAGCTAGCTTGTGCTGTGTATCTGCCGAGATAGAGGAGAGTCTCAGCCAAGCCCTCCGACGAGAGGCAACTGCGTCAGCCATCGAGCGGACACAAGAATCCCCAATGTCCAGGGCTGTCTGGAGCTGTTTGGCAACAGCCCGGCCCTGATCCCGGACCTGCTTGATCGTGGTCTGCATGTCCTTGGGGAGGTGTGGGAGGACTTCATCCAAGGACCCCAAGAGAGCACGGGAGAAGTGTGCCATGATGACGGACGAACTTGCCTGATGAAGGCCTAAAGACGAGGCCACATAGACTTTTTGAGACGAATGATCCAAATGCTTGGGTTCTTTTTCAGTAGGTCAGTCAGTGTCGGCAGAACTGCCCATACGCCTGAACACAGAGGTGGTCACCAGGCTCTCGGCCGAAGGGTGCTCTGTGAACCGTGCAAGGGACCCCATGGGCACCACATACTTGTGGGTCATGCGGGCAGGCTGAGCTGGGCAGGAGGCAGGGCGCTGCCAAAGTTCTAGACCCGGGCCAACTATGGCCTCAGCCACAGGAAAGGCCTCCGTCAGGGTATCCCCTCTCTGGAGAATGTCCATGAGAGGGTACTCCGCCTTTTTCTGGATAGGTTCCAGGGGCATCCCTGTAGACTCAGAGATGAAGTGAAGAATGCCCTGAAAAGATGAAAGACCACCCTCCGTCTCTATCCCACCAGCCGATTCATCATCCCCAGGATGAGAATGTAGGCAGTCTGATCCAAATCCGAAGAGTCTGAACACAACGGTCGATCGCCAAGGTCACCTTCGACCCGCCGCGGGCAGTCTGGGATGACAGTGACCGAGAGACAATCTCCCTTGGAAGGAGTCCCTCCCACAGGCTGCTTGGACGGCAGTTCCACCATGATTGGTGGAGAGACCGGTAAAGGCCGAACCGGGGGTTTCGCTGGCTCCGCAGGCAGGGGAACTTATTTAATCGGCTCTGAAGGAGTGGGCTTTGACTTAGGAGGTGAAAGCCAGGTAATAGCTGGTGTTGGAGTCGGGGTCGGCTTGTTCCCAGACAAAATTAGCTGTTGCCACATGAGGTCCTCGTAGCGCCAATAGAGTTTCCACCGGAGCCTCTCCTCATCCGAGGAGGATGAGAATGACTGATGGCTAGGGTTACCACCTTTGGATGAGGTAAAAACTGGATCCGAAACCACACCCCAAACTCCACCTCTGGCTCCACCCCTATTTTGTGACTGGCGAGAATATCACTCCTCCTCCAAAGCCATTTGTAATGTTGGAATAGACATTACTAGAGATAGGAAATTATTTTTATACTGTTATTTATTTGATTTATTTATTCAGTTATTTTATTTTTATTCTTTGGCAACCAGGTTACCTCCCATAAGCCACATAGTCCATCTTACAGGAGTGACCCAGGAGCACAGGAAGGTTAAGTGACTTGCTCAGGGTCACACAGTATGTAATCCTATGTTTTTCTGATGTTCTAGTTATTTCCCTGAACAATGTTAACTTCACCAACCCTGTATGTGGTAAACTGTTGATCTCATTTGTCCTCCTGTATCCTCAAAAAAAAAACTGTACACTGTTTCTCTGTACTAAGTTATCATCACTGTATTGTCTTCTCTGTGACGAGGTACCTTTGTAAACGAGCCTCTGGCTCAAAGGTTGTAAACTGATGCTTAATAAATAAATAAATAAAAGTACAGGATGTGGGAATCAAACTCAGGTCTGCTGGATGTGCCAAGCTCAGCCACAGCTTATTGCTTAGCCCTCTGTTAAACACTCTCCCATTTTCCTTTCCATGTCAGCCATGTATTCTGATTCTTTGACCAATTTTTGATAACTTAATTATCAGTGCTTGTGGTACCCTTAATACCGTACTGTGTTCCCCTTTACCTCAGCAGCTACTGCTGTTTCTTTTCATATTTCTAAGACATTCTACAATTTCAGATACACCATTCCATGCTGTTTATCTGAATGACCTGTCAAAGTGTAGCTAATATCATGGAATGTTCAGGTAATACAAAACACTAGAGTAAATGCAGTGATAAAAGCAATACAAGTTAGATTAATTTAACAAAAATGGGTTTAAAACTTGCCATAATGTAGAACAAACAAAAAGAAACACATGAGAGCACATAAAGGTGTAAAAACTGTTTCCTGTCATAGCAGTAAAAGACCATACTTACAATTCAAAGTGGAAAAGAATAGGTTAATTTACTGCTAATGATCTTAATGGCCATACTTTACACCTCTCAGACAGTCTGGTTTTACAAACAAAGGCAGGTCTGAATGACTGTGACAGCAGAACTTCTTTGTAACCTGGACATGTAATGCAGCCAAAACAGTGAATGATTTGATGCATCAGTTTTAAGAGTATATGAGCACTCAAAATGTCCCAAAAACCGGACTGCATGTAACCAAAACTGGATGACCGGATAAGGCAGCTAAAAAACGGATTATCCGGTCAAAAACCGGATAGGTGGCAACCCTACTGATGGCATCACCTCTTCTTAGAGCGCTTATGGCTCTTCCTCGGCCTGCCGGTCGAGGGGGTCCTGGACCTCGATCAAGACTGGGCAGGCTGACTCGGTCGATCGGGAGACTCTGGCAGGACCGGAGTATTCCCGGGGTCAGGGATCACTTCCTCAGTGGGATTTCCAGTGGGCTGGTTCTCCTCGTCGGGGAAGGAAAGGACCGGAGTCCGATCCAGAGAGTTGTCGACCAGAGTCGGTGACAGTGGGTCGATCAGGTCGATAACAATTTTGACCTTGTCAATCAGCTGTTTAGTCGACTGGCCAGACGGCAAGGCCGAGAAGCCAGCGGCCGAAGTGGTGATCTCGACCGAAGTCGAGACTGCCGGTTCCTGGGACAAGGATCACTCCCAATTCCAAGAACGTCTTTGCCGAGACGAAGACAATACCAGGTCCTTCTCCCACTTACGGGACCGAGATGAGTGCGTGCCCGCAGGACTCACACCCTTAGTTGGGAGAAACTGGCACAACTCTCAGAAAGCACCCCAGAAGGTGGAGCCCAGGTTGAGTGGAACGAATAAGCCCAGAGAGGAAGATTCTGTGGCCCGAGCCGCTTCCTCCTCGAAGGACTGCATACATTCCAATTGCTTGGTGGATCCCGCAGCCACGAAAACCACCCACCCTTGCCTCCTTTGATTTCACCGGAGGGTTCAGTTTTTCTGGCCTCCCCAACTTCAGGCATGCGAGATGGTCGACGAGAATGTTAGGGTGAAATGCAAGGAGAAGTTGCACTTCGTGGTGTCATGGCCAACACCCAAGCAGCAGATGCACGTGGTGGGGATCAGTGTGCGACATTTTCTGGCCACACAAACACCGGCAAAATCCAAGGGAAGACTTGTCTTCCATAATCGAAGAAGGAGTGTCACGGTCGCTAATGCGAACCAGACGAATTTTCAGAAGAACCGAAGGTTTAGAAGCCATGGCCTTCAGAATGCAGAAGCACGAAGGAGGCAACCTGAATCTTCCAGCAGAAAGGAAGATCTGGCATCATGGGGTGAAGCCGAGGGTTATACCAGCCGGGTGGGTGGGAGGAGCCAGCCTGAAGACTTCCGGTGATCCTTAAAGGGAAAGGGACATGCCAATAAGTGTGGATGAACAACATATCCACGATCCTAGAAAGTCACGAATACTGCAATGGAGCATCCACGGAGACCCATGCGAAAGTCTCGACGGTGGGAAAGAACTGAGGAGGGAGCAGGGCCGGTCATGCCTATATAGGGCTGGTGACGTCGACAGCATGGGCGGCCCCAGTTGTACTGCTGAAAATCTGTGTGGATTCCCCTTCACTGACAGCGAAGGCTCCCACAGTGTTATCTGATGACTAAGATACCCCTAAAAAAGATCCTAAATTATGATTTGGAGAAAAGGGAGTATATCTTGGTCCCAAGGCCAGTTACATAATAAAAATTTCAAAAAGTGAACTACCTGCATATAGCAAAAATGATCTCTCTCTTGTAGGGCATACTGTGCCTGAAATTCATTACATGAGAGAATTTCTCTACCTTAGAGAAAGTGGAAGGGCTTTACCAGTCATACGTCAGGCATGATCCAGGCTTGCTAGGAGAAAAGAGGTTGTATGGGCTAAAGGTGCAACTAAAAACCTGGTCTGCAGCAGGACATTCAAAGAGAGACCTATACTAGAAGGACAGAATGGCATGTATGTACGGGTTGTGTGGGTGTGCTTGTCAGGGGGAGTTTGAGGTCTTGCTAGTAGTGTGGTCCTGGGAGAAAGAATATCTTCATCCCGGAGTTCCAAAGACTTCCAATAAGCAGTATATCCCTGCATTAGCCAATACATAGCGGTGTGCAGCTGTGCCACTGCATGATATTGCGAAATGTTTGGCAATGCCAGACCTTCCCGAAGCTTACCCAACTGCAAAGTGGTGAATTTGATTCTAGGGCAGGCCCCATCCTAGAGGTATTGAGAGAGTGGCCAGGTCCCATCTCCGAAATGCCTGGACCAATGGAGAAACTGGGAGGGTCTGTACAAGATACAGGAGGCTGGGGAGAAGTATCATGCACACACTGTCACGGCAGTGTATAAGAGAAAGTGGGATTGTTCTCCTGGAATCCATATCTTTAGTAAACTGTTGTGTCAAAGGGTCATAGTTAAGGGACTACATCTGATCACTTCTTATGGGTTGCATAACCCTAAGGTATTTCAGGACTGGGAGGCCCCATTTGAACCTGAAAGTCCGTCCAGTATGAGCACTTGGCATATAATGTATCTGGAATACCTCTGTCTTAGTCATGTTTAACTTGTAAACTACATAGGCACCGAAGTCCAAAGAAGTTTGCCAGAGGGGAGGTAGTGAAGTTTCTGAGTCCTGCAGATAAATGAGAAAGTCATCTGCATAAAGTGCTAAATTTTGTCTCCTGCTGGCTAGCACTGGGACTTGAATATTGGGATGTTGTCTAATTGCCTATGCTAAAGGCTTTATATACAGGGCAAACAATAACAGGGACAAGGGGCATCCCCGACACGTACCCCGTGAAAAGAAAATAGAGAAGACATTCGTCCATTACCTTTGACACAGGCCTGGGCTGCAGCACAGACAGGCATCAAAACATCAACAAATACAGGAGAGAAGCCCACAGAATCCAGCCCTATACATCAAAAATTCCATGCCACCCGGTCAAATGCCGTCTCGGGGTCAAGACTAAGCAATAAAGGAAGTTTTGACAAGGTGACATGGTGCAAGAAATTGCCTTTTTATTTTTACAAACACATTCAGTACAGCTCATTGGGTACCTATATACCAAGTTGGGAAACTAATGGAGACCAGGAAGCCGCAAAAAATGTACTTTTCAGATGCTCCTCCAGTGCCACTGCGTTTACAGGCACACAAAAGGTACAAGCAGGGCTACCCCCTCAACTCATCGCCAGATGGCCACAAGCAACTCACTGACAAGCTTGATGTTTTTTTTCTTTGAGTTGGCAACTATCAGTGTCAGTGGCTCAGCAGGGAGCACAATCGCCTCTGAGGCTCGGAGATCAGAAGGCTGTGGGTTCTATCCCAACACCAGGCACTTGGGTTAAATCCCAATACTGACACTGTAGTGCAGCATGAGGCGGGGGGGGGGGGAGCTGCACTCCTGAGGTGCTGTCTTTTGGATGAGATGTTAAATCAAGGTCCCATCTCCCTGTTCTGGTGGTAGTTCAGGTGGATGTTAAAGATCCCATGGCACTTCTCGAAAAGAATAGGGGAATTTTTAATTGGACAATAAAACGTACAGGAGAAGGAATCACCACAATAACCAAAAGAACCATACCATTGATTAAGGAAAAATAACAGAATTACAAGTTCAGACAAATAAACAAGAAAAATCCCTACCTCCACCCCCCAGACATGCCCATAAGCGACATGTACACAGTTAGCCCTACACAAACCCCCTGCCTCCCCCAAAATCACACAAGAAAGAGAAAAATAAGAAAATCCAGAATAATCTGGTTACAAAAAAAGAATGAAAATGTGAAAAAAAAGGAGAGGGGCTGCCCGCCCATCCCACCCAACTGCTACAAATGAAAAGACAATGCAGAAAAAAAAAAATAACCCCCTCCCACCCTCAGGGAGGCCCAAATTGAGCCTGCACATGTTTTCACATCAAAGGGCACCCCCACCCTTCCCCACGGAGCAATGAGACTGATATAAGAAATGCAATCCACCTTCCATCATTTGGAACACAGCAGCTGGTGACAGATACAGGGACTGTAAAAGCAAAACACAGTGGGCATGCCACAAAACAATATTTAGACAGAGTAATAATGAGCCTCCCACAGGAGTCTCCCGACACCCCAGTGGAAGGGGCAAGACCCAAAATGACGTCCTCGTAAGACAGGGATCGCCAACCCAGATCCCCTCAATGCCTAGCCATAAGGTCCCAGAATGCATCGGCAAATGGGCAGTCCAGTAAAAAATGGGTCATACTTTCCAATACCAGGTTACGCCCCTCCCGCGGACAGTAACATTCTGCCAGAACCCAGTGTTTGGCATTAGCCTTCACACTCAATAGACCATGACTGCTTAGCCAAAGGACATCCCACATCTTGGGGGTGAGGGATCAGCTAAGTTAAGTATGTAAAAAGGGCTACCTGGCTCCTGTGAAATACCAGGTACCCATGAGGTTTCAAAAAAAAGAGCCAAAATATCCTGACATAACAGTCGGGAGATAACGAGGAGGGCATACGCCCTCCAGCTCCGTAGTTTTTCCAATATCATACAGACATATAAATCTGCTCTTCTAGATAATATAGAAGAAAAATTTAGTCTTATCCATTGTTGCAGAATGGGACCGATCCACCTCGTCAAGAAATAATCCAAAATTCCATTTAACAAAATGACAAGTCAACTTAACCACAGGATTAAGCATGTCCAAACCCCCCTCCCTAATGGGGAGGTACAGGACATCCCGCCGGATGGGGTTCAACCTACTTCCCCAAATAATTTGAAAAAATATACTGTAAAGACGAGGAGCACCCATCTGGGAACAAGATCCACCAATCTCGTAACCGTCCAAGCATCTCCTTTAAATAAAATACCCACTCCCACGCAGCTGTCAGCACCTGCTGACCAAAAGGATGTACCCCAACACCAATGTCTACCAGCATCACTGGTGGTGTGCAACCAGTTGTCCTGAAGGAAAAGAACATCATAGCCCAGATCCCGAAGGATCGAAAAGAGTATGCCTCTCCTCGTCAGGTACTTAATGCTATTTGCATTCAATGTGGCCAGACGAAACAGAGTTGTCATGACAGATGGAGGAGGGAAAAAGAAAAGGACCAACAAACACTAGACAAACAGAAACATGCTTCAGGTACAGTCCATATTCAAATCCATCTGCAGATGAGTCCCCTTCTTCTTCTGCTTCTTCCGTACTTTGGCCTTGCCCGACATCCACGGGGCATCCTCCTCGGTATCAGTAGCGGATGAAGGATATTCTGAAGCACATGAAGAATACTCCGTCTCAGCACTATGATCCTCCTCCCCTTCCACCTCCATCAGGCCTGCGTATTTATTAGCCAAAGGGATTGCCGCCACCCCATCCTGTGCTCCCTGCAACTTATAGGAATGCAAAGACCGTTTTCTGTCAACCAATTTCATATTCTGAACAGGAGGAGGCATGGGTCCACAGGCGGCAGGACGAGCCTCCATCAGTCCATCCTCCACAGGTAGAAGCAACCCTCGAATAGGTGTGGCAGGTACTGAGACTACAGCCTCCTGCTGGGACTGGGGAGCCCAGGGTTCAGGGAGCTGATCAGGCACAATTACAGGGGCCACACTCCGTGTCTCAGAGAGCACAACCTTTGGTTCCGCTGCATGTGCAATTTCCGCAGCTAGTGCCTTCTGTCTCTGCTGCTGCTGCGCCTGATGGTCTTGTTCCAAAATAAGATCCTGATTGTCCACCTTGTCCTCCTGGTTATGCCTAGCCCAAGGGCAAGTACGAAAAGAGTGACCAGTGTCTTCACAAAGATTTCAACATAAGGCATTGGTGCATTGTGCACCCGTATATCCCCTCTCCCGACATAAGTTACAATGAACCACGTCGCAAGCATTGCTGAGATGTGCATCAGAACCACAATTAAAGCACGTCTTATGTTGTCCCCGATAGAAGCATTGTCCCCTCTCCCGACATAAGTTACAATGAACCACATCACATGCATTGCTGAGATGTGCATCAGAACCACAATGAAAGCACGTCTTAGGTTATCCCTGATAGAAGCATTGTGCCCGATCCCATCCCAGATAAAAAAAACTCTGGGCATATGCTGCAGTCCTGTAGCTGTATAGTGCAATTTAATCCGGAAACACCAATGTCCTGTCCAAAATAATTCAGTGTCCAGAACAGGGTCTGGTTCCCCAAGGACCTCACAATGTTGAGCCAACCAATAGTGTACATCCTGTACTTTCGCCCCCCTCATTCTTTAGCAACACTGTCAGCATGCATACCGGAGGCTTAGTAATAGGGACTGCCTGAAATGGGGTCCATAGCAGAGTGTCCTTACGTTTTTTGTAATCAGACCAGAATTTATCCAGATATACTGGGGATCTGAAGCTTAAATCAAAATAACCATCCATCGGGGCATGCAACAACACATAAAACTCATGAGATGTCATGAGTAAGGAGTCTCGCAACAGGGTTTTCCCCACGTAGGCCCTATCGGGTTTCACTTCCAGTCTCCCTTTATAAAAGAGATGGACTGCATTGCGTCTCTGGGCAGGGCAGATGCAGGTGAGGATGAAAAAAGTCCGACCTTCAGAATCTGGACCAATTACCTGCTGCAGATCGAGAAGCCTGCTCTGCCAAATGTGGACGGGCGGAAGGAACAGAAGTCCGAGGAAATTCTATGTACACCTTATTAGCCCAAGACAAAGCCTGTGGCTGCAGGGGCATGGTGGAGTCTTGAAGAGTTGAGGGAGTGAAAGAGAAATCAGGCAGTGATAAATCAGGTAGTCTAGGCTCACTGCTAGAGGCCTCAGTCCCCCCAGTCAAGTGGCAGGCATCAGAAGTTCCTGTATAAGGGACAGAGTGGCAAACACTCCCAGGAGCCATATCTGAAGACGCTCACAGTATCAGTAAGGAGAAAAGGGGGGGTTCAGGCCTCTGAAAGATGACCAAATCCTCAGTCAGCACTGGCCCTGAGAAGCCAGCCACGGTGTTCATCTTCCCCACCTGAGCTAAGCCCCCCAAAGTCCTGGTTCCATAGCATTACTGGGCTTCCTAGGATCCAAAGGGGCACAGAGTGCCACTGTCCAATTGGGTCCAGTGTCCAACCCATGTTCAACAACACACGGGCTGGGGACCACGGTTTTGGGGGAAAAGAGTCAGCCTCCAACCGAGTCCCACCTCCAGTAGGGAGGAAAGGATTAGAAACACCAGTTGAGGGAGTGAGAGCCTCTCGAAATTCAGGTCCAACAGGCTGCAGGCCTACAGCACAATCCCTGACATGTCCCTGAGGTAAGGACCCTCCATCATGCTGAGCACCATGCATCTCGGCACCATGCAGAGCCTCTTCTCAAATATTTGTGAACTGCTGCTAAAAAGAAAGGTAGAAGGCAAAGCCTTCTATACCTGTGCCTCTCCAACAGTTCCAGCGTGTCCCGCTCCAGTCCTCCGCGAATCCACTGCAGTCCAGGCGAGGGAAGACCGCTGCACTCCACAGTCATTCACTGTACTGCTCGGAATCCTGCCAGACCGCCAGCTTCTGGAAATGACTCCTTCCAGAACCTCCCATGAATCTGCTGGTGTCTGCACCGAAGGAGCTGATGCCTCTCCTCCCTTTAAGCGTGCAGGGTCCGTAGCAATGCCAGCCAAGTCGGCCCCAAGCTCCCCCATGAGCAATCCACTTAAAGAGTCCTGTTCTATTCCTGCCAGCCACTCCAGAGACTCCCTACATGAGGCCTAAGTCCTAGACCCAACGAACATCCCAGGTGGAAGCCGAACAACTCCCTCTGCGGAAATATCCATAAACAGCTCTTCTTCAGTTAGCACCACCGACTCCATCACTCCATCTACGCTACTGGCCATAGCTCAAGCCGCAGCAGCTCTCCCTACTGGATGAGTAGGGGAATGTCCCCAGTGCCCAGGCCAAATTTCCCCCCATTCACTAAAAATACTACCAACAGCTTAATCTGGTTCAAGGTCAGTTGGCATTCATCTGCATTCCCCTTCCCTGGGTCGTGCCTGAAAATAGGCAGAATTTGTCTAGTGCACTTACCCTGTCAAAAAAAACTAAATTAAAAAATAAATAAATAAATAAGTCACATTACTGGAACTTCCTGGGGATTTTAATGCATTCAAACCTGCCCACGAGTCCCTCACATGGTGGGCGAGTGATGCAGAAGCCTGCATCAGCTCAACAGAGGACTGACAGGAGAAAGGGAATGAGGTGCTGAAAGAA
Source organism: Neoceratodus forsteri (assembly GCA_016271365.2). Lineage (NCBI taxonomy): Eukaryota > Metazoa > Chordata > Ceratodontiformes > Ceratodontidae > Neoceratodus > Neoceratodus forsteri. Next base: position 691,288,200 of record CM028134.1, read on the forward strand.
CTAAGGAAAAAACTGGTGAAGCTAGACGATAGAACAGAGGACCAGAAGGGACAGAGCTTGTAGGTGGTCGGCGGGGGATTGAGCTGCCGTGAGGTGGCTTTCCTCTCCTGGGGAGGGATGAGGGGTTTCTTCGGCCCTTGGCTGCCACTCGGTGGAGGACAGATGGCAGTCTGAGCTATGGGGGAGCCCGGCGATTGCCAGGGGTGGGATGGAAGGGGCTGAGCCAGTGCCCAGAGTGCATGTGCGCCTCCACATGCACACACGCACTGCCATGTCTATGGGATCCCAGGAATTATGGGGAGAAAAATGGGGAAAAATTGTAAAAACTACATACAGAAAAAAAAAAAAGCTGACAGAAATAATATGTTAACTTTCTTTCAAAAACTCTTGCAAGAAGTGGCCGGACTGCCAATGACAATATACACAATCAAGCAGACTAATTGCTTCCTTAGACCACAGCCGCCACCACCACAGGGTAAGCCCAGAGCCATAACTACAGATGGCTTGAACTTCCAAGAGAACGTCTATATACAAAATAAAACAAGGAAGCAAGGCACCCTGATGTGGAATGGAACCTGTTTTTACATCTTTTAGTGATGTAACCCCTGCTTAAGAGACAAGCAAATGACATACACAAACATCATGCTGCCCAGGTTAAATTTAGAATCCTTCACTCAGCCCGCCTTGTAGTGACCATGACCCAGGGTACCCACGAGTTCACTATTGCTGAGATAGCCCAGAAAGAGTTACCCAAGCTAATTCCAGAGATCTTCACCAACTTGGCACCAGTGGATGGCAAGCTGGAGGCCGTTTCAAAGAAATGAACTTGACAACACTATATGCCTGAATGACAAGATTTTGTGTGTTGAGTGAAAACCTTCCTGCTGCCCCCCCCCCCCAGCCAACACACTATTTCCACTGAGCTTTGCTGTGCCACCCCACCTCCCCTTCTAACTGTACAGAATGCTCCCCAGAATTAATTGCTGGACTTTGGGTAGTACACTGTGTTGGCAATCTGGCCCCAACTGACTCTTGTGGGGCACCATGAAAGGGATGACAACAAGATGGCAGCGGCAGCATGGCACAAAAACAACTTGCCATCTTCTTTGCCCACCATGACCTTGTTTCCCCTCCCTCCAATCTGGTGAACTGCGCAGCTGCAGCTAGGAATTTGATAGGAGATGACAAACCTGTCAATATACCCAGATGTAGGATCACACCTCGGCAGACCCCCCAGCAACAGGTGGATCAATCAGGAACGATGCATCAGAAGGCTAGATGACCATGATGAAGCACTCTGGGATGCCCAAAACCATTGAGAGGGTAGTATGCACACAATCACACAATCGTAAAGCAAATCCAGCACACCATACAGAGGAGAAGAGAGGCTCGAACCATGGAACTGTGTTGGACACAGAAGCAGGTAGATGTACATTCTGCCCAAGCTGCCAGAATCATTTTGTTCGCTACGAGTTTTCGCTGCCTCCCCCCCCCCCTCTGCTGGACTCTTACCAACCCAGGTACAGCTGAATCTCAAACTTTTCCTTACCATACTAATGGGCATGGAAAAAACTGGGTTAGCCATTATAAAGAGGTTTGTACACAAGGCTGTTAAAACTCTCGCAATTTAAAACCCGTAGAATTGTTCCTAATATGGGAACGAACCTCCTACAGAGTGACCTCATTTCAAAAAAAAAAAAAAAAGGCCACAAAAGGGAAGGTTGTGTAGTAACCAGTCTTTGGGGCAGGTAGGAGGCGCCAGGGAGAGCAATGGGGCTCATTCTGATTGCATGCTTTGGGGGAGGGGGTCACTACTACATAGAAGTCTAGCAGGTTGTTTTAACTCCAATTGCACATGGTTCACAAGTGGAGGGCAGCCCTTGTACATGCTCTGGTCGGACCGAATGGCACTAGCCCCAGCCACCACTAGACAGTCACTCTCTCAGTGGGCTGCCAGGTTGCCCTGCTGTGCCACCCTCTTAGCCTTGGACCTTACTGTCATAAACACACAAGAGTAATGCACTAGATGGTGGATAGAGGTCTGTGGATCAGCCGTTCAAAGCAACAACAATTTAGACACAAAAAAAATGCGATACACTTGGACTGTGGCTGACAGATAATTTATTTTAACATGAACGAACGGACGGTTCCCCAGCTCTTCGAGTATAACAACCCTCTTCATGGGGGGGTTCCTTACTGTCATAGCTTTGTTCTGTTTTCTACACCACTGCTGTTTTGACATTTTTATCAGTACTGTAGTTTTGTTGCCATTTTAATCTGTTACTATGTCATGCTTTGTTTGTCCAACCTTGATTACTGCATAGTGCTGCTACATCAAGAGTTGTAAAACCGTGATGAGACAGCTATGAATATCCTTTCTATAATAGTTAACAACCAGCTGCTGGATTAGTTTATACACTGCAGGGACCAGGTTCACAGATTAATAAAATGAGAGTTCCATATAGGCCTGACTGGGCATTTAAATGTGATGCCATAACTAGCCCAATACTTAAATGGCAACTAATGCTTGTGGGTTAATATCATAGAATGTAAAAGGTTCATAAACAAAAGAAAAGTGGCATCAACTCCTCAGACACTGAAAATCATTAGGGGCAAGTGTAACCTTCTTATAGTAGACCCACATGGTAGCGACCCAGGGACAGTTATGGAGAAATGGATGGGTGGGCCAGGAACAGTAACAAAAGGGCAGGCACAGATATTTTAATACACAGAAATGTGCCTTTCCAACTTGTTGAGCAAATAAACCCTGTATGCAGGTAGATTATCATCAGGGGTGTGACAGGGTTGAATAAGGCCCTGTCTCGTTTGTTATACAGAGAGAGTTGAACGCAAGGGCCTATTCTATCCTCTCTTTTTCTGTCTCTTCTCCGTCTGGTTGTGCAACCAAATTTTCTTAGGAGACCTAGGAACTGATCACTCCAACGGTTTCGCAGTTCTCCACCCCTCGGTATCTCTCTGCCTTCCCTTGCTGTTCTGTCTTTGTTCCCCCTTGCATACGTGCAGGTATAAAAATATGTGTGACTCTTTACGTGGAAATGTCACCGATACTGGGATCACTTTGTTGAAAATTGTATATAGTTATACTGTTGAAATGATTGCAAAGCTATTTGGAACTCAAGGAATTAACCTGAGAATGCTGGATGCAAAATCTCTGCAGAGCTGGCTACAAGAGATCAGTTCTGGGTTATTACGTTCTTTTTGCTGCACCTGCAAGAACATTGGAAACTTTACAAGAACACTGTGTGAAGCATGCAGTTTTCTTAATGAATTTCCCAGGCACAGATTTATAAAAACAGCAGCAATGTTTGTGCAAGGGAGAGACAGAGACTGAGACTGGAAATTGAGGAAAAAAAAATCAGAAGGACTCTGCTTTCTACATTTGTACTGCCATTGTAAATAGTTATACTGAACAATTTTTATTTTTTATTTTGCTGTTCTTAACAATAAAATGCTATTTGCGAATTTTGAAACTGCTCCTGGTTTTCCTATGCTTCCTGACGTGTGCCTCGATGACAAGGGGTACCTTAGATCAGAAATGGCACTGGCCTCAATTTACAGCCCAAATCAGCAGGAACCATTTTCTTGACTATCCTGTCAAAGCTAGCTACCTTTACCAAGCTACAAACAGTCCTTGCAAGGAATTGGAACCTGGTCCTTGAAATAGTAATGGCTGGGTCCAGATGACAGGGTCCATCCTCCAATCAAAGGGCCTGTAGAGCTCTACAGGACTCACTAGGGCTTCTAGAACCCTGGCATGTGCTGCATCCGAGCACAACTGACTACACATTTTGGTCAGACACCCGGAACTCCTCCTCCTCCAGCATAGATTTTTACCTGGTCACTCAAGATATCCAGTGTATGCGGATGATAATGTTATCTGCACACCGGGACCATCCACCACAGATGTACAAGCCCCTCTCCAGCACGACTTCAGCAAAGTCCAAAACTGGTTCCAGGCCAACCATCTAAGGTTAAACACTAAGACAACAGTTACAATGACTTTTGGCTCCAGCCAGAAGTTAGCTAGACTCCAGTCCCCTCCAGCGTTCTCCACCCTGAACGGTTCCCCCTCTAAGAGGGCCCCACTTTTAAATACCTACGGGTCTTGCTGGATAGTCCACTTGATTTCTCCATCCACATAGATGCCATCTATTCCAAACTCCACGCCAAACTTGGCATTCTCTGTTGTAACAAAGATAGCCTATCTTCTCAGTATCTGTCGGGAGCTGGTCACGAAAATGATACTTCTGATTTTTGACTATGCTGACATTTATTTAGTTATTAGCTTTTGGTAACCGGGCAAGTGCACTAGGCAAAAATCCTGCTTATTTTCAGGCACGACCCGGGAGGGTACAAAATTGAGAATACAACATGACAAACAGTACAGTTCAAAATTAATACAGAAATGACAACAGTACAGAATTCAAAAACAATTTCAGGTGTAGTCATGACAGAGTAGATTGAGCAATCCGAGGATTGAGCAAACAGCCATATAAACAAGCACCAATAAGTTAAGCAAAACATTTAACAAAAAAGTAGGAAAGCTCAGTGGAAATGGAGGTAACATAACTCAGCTGCAACACCGTATGTAATACACAGGAAGCTGACATAGAGAGTTGGTGACTCTCAGTTAGGTGCAGTTGCAGTTACCTAGGGCATAGAGATGTGAGAACAGACAGCACTTAAATGAAAGGTGGGAGGTGGAGATTTTTATCTGGGGAAGGAGAGAGTTCCAGAACCTTGGGGCAAAATAGAAGGCCTGTTCTCCCATTTTGGTGTTACAGGTCCGTACGGAAAGCACTGGGACAAAAGAGAACCTCAGTGAGCCAGGGCGAGGGACCGGGGTAAGCATATCACCAAGAGCAGCAGGACGAGGATTCTAGTAAGGGGAGTCAACAAGACACCCTAGAGTGTATGACCGGAGGCATTTGGAAGACAACCAGTTTAATCCTCAGTAAAGTATGCAGTGATGAATCAATCGAGGTGCAGATAAGGCAAACTTGCAGATATTATTATAGGAAGTGTCACACTTGCAGAGTACGCTGGCATTGGATTGGTAGAGAATCAGTAGGGCATAAAGGAGTTGAGGGAGTAGCACACCTCTAGCAACCGATTTCCTGGCTGATGGGGTAAGTGAGTGGCGCACTCAATAGGCTGCACCAATTTTGGCATTGACGGACCTGCAGACCTCTTTGACATGCTCTGAAAAATCCAGGGCTGTGTCAAGCGTAACCCCGAGTTATTTGAAAGAAGGGGTATTCATGACATTAGTCCCATCCAGGCAGCGTACAAAGAGCTTAGGGAACACAGAGGGCACTTTTTTAGAGGACCCAAAAAGCATGGCCTGAGTCTTACCAATATTTAGTATCTGTTGGTTGGCCGAGAGCCAGGATTGTAGTGATTGAAAGTTTTGTGAAAAGTAATGGTTTATGTCCATAATTGATGTAGAGGCATAATAAAGCACAAGATCATCAGCATACATGAGTAGGCTACTGTGACAAGAAGGAGTGGAAATATCATTTAGGAAGAGAGAGAAGAGAAGAGGACCAAGTATCGATCCCTGTGGAACACCACGGGAAATAGAAATGGGGGAGGAGAGAACCTTGCAGAAGGAAACAACCTGGGAGCGGTTATCCAGGTAACTACTGAACCAGGATAGGGTAGAGTCAGAGGCGCCAAGGGCTTGTAGTCTAGTCAGTTGTAGCAGATGGTGAACCATATCGAATGCTTTCGAAAGGTCTATAAACATGGCACCCGTGAGTAAGCCCTTATCCTTATTTTCTCTGACATCACTGGTGAGTTGGGTCAGCACAGTGGTAGTGCTATGCCCAGCCCTAAAGCCATGTTGTACAGGGGATAGAAGATTAAACTTAAGAAGGTATTCTGAGACCTGATGATGGACTAGTTTCTCAAGTAGCTTACTAAGTATGGGGAGAAGAGAGATGGGGCGGTAATTGGTCAGAAGTATAGTCTATGGCACTGCCCCTGCAACATCCCTTTCCAGACTTGACACCCTCCTAAACTCCTGTCACTTTGCTACCATTTCCCCTTCCCTTACTCACCACAGCTTTCTCTGCTCCTCTCTCTCCATTACACCTCTAACCCACAAGAGGCTGGTTCACTGCCTGACCTTCATTGCCAAATACTGGTTTGGGACTCTTCTTTCTTATCTCTCCTCCCACCTATCACCTGCAAACCCCTCATCTTACTCTTTGCACTCCAGGGAGCCCCGCTCTTTCTCCCTTCCCTATCCCTATGGTAAGGGCAGCAAAGGCGGCTAGGGAACAGAGGTTAGCACAGGGGATCAAAGGAGAAGAAAAGGATTTCTTCAGATATATCAGAGAGAAGAGGAAGAGCAAGGTTCAAATTGTTAGGATCAGGAGGGGAAGTGGGTGGGTAGAAAAGGGGGCTGAGCAGGCAGAAGTACTTAATGAATACTTCTGTTCAGTCTTCACCAAGGAGAGGGATGGGCCCATACCTGAGAGGAAGGGTGCAGTGGGAGAGAAGCAACCATGGATGGGGACATCATGGTGGAAAGGGTGAGGGAGAGGCACCTGGCCCAGACGGAGTCCACCCCAGGGTGCTGAGAGAGATGGCAGAGGTCCTGGCAGGGCCATTGGCGGACCTGTTCAGTACCTCTCTGAACTCGGGATGAGTGCCCAGAGACTGGAGGGAAGCACATGTGGTACCTCTCCATAACAGTGGGCCCAAGGACGAACCAGGGAACTACAGACTGGTGAGCCTTACTGCAATTGTGGGAAAATTGATGGAGACAATCCTCAAGGAAAGACTGGTGCAATTTCTTGAGGACAACAACCTCCAGAACAGCAGGCAGCACGGGGTTATCTCAGGCAGGTTCTGCTAGAAGAACTTGGTTGATTTTTACGACTGGATTACAAGGGCACTGGGCAGGGGACATGCGGTGGATGTCCTCTACCTGGATTTCAGCAAGGCCTTTGACTCGGTGCCACACGGTAGGCTGACCTGCAAGTTGAAGAGTCTGGGAGCAGGGAGGAAACTGGTCAGATGGGTCTAGAACTGGCTGCAGGGTAGACAGCAAAAGGTAGTAGTGGGGGGGGGGAGGCATCTGAACCCAGGACAGTAACAAGTGGTGTACCACAGGGCTTGGTGTTGGGACTGGTTCTGTTTAACATTTTCATAGCTGACATTGCAATAGGGATTAAGAGCAAGATCAGCCTCTTCATAGATGACACAAAGATTTGTGCTGAGTTAGATGGGGGGGAGGGAGCAAAAGTACTACAGGAGGATTTGGCAAACCTGAAGGAATGGCCTCACACTTGGCAGCTTGGTTTCAATGCCAAGAAGTGCAAAGTGATGCATTTAGGAAGCAAGAACTCAGGACACAATTACTGGCTGGAGCGTGTCCCATTAACAAAATCCAAGGAGGAGAAGGATCTGGGAGGACTGGTAACCAGGGAGATGAACCACTCTGCTCAGTGCAGGAAGGCAGCAGCGAAGGCAAACAGGATGCTAGGGTGCTTAACAAGGGGGATTACTTTTAGGAGTGGGGAGGTCATCTTGTCCCTGGTGAGACAGCACCTAGAGTACTGCATGCAATTCTGGCACCCCTACTTGAAAAGGAACATCAAACTACTGGAGGGGATACAGCACAGGGCAACAAAAATTATCCTGGGGTTGGGGACAGACCATATGAGAAGAGACTGAGAGATCTCAATATCTATAGCCTGGAGGAAAGAAGGGAGAGAGGGGATATGATTGAGACTTTTAAGTACCTGAAGGGTTTGAACAGAGTAGACACCAGGTGTATGTTCAATCTGAAAGGTGGAAGGGAAACCAAGGGACACTCGAAGTTGGAAGGTGGTAGGTTCAAGAGGGAACTGTGGTGGCACTATTTCACAGAAAGGGTGGTGGCAGGGTGGAACACTCTGCCAGAGGAAGTTGTATCGCTGCAGAGTGTTGGGGGCTTCAAGAGGGGGTTGGACAGATTCAAGGGGAGGGTACAAACCAGGAGAGGGCATGAGATGGGGGGAGGGCATGAGGGGGGAGGCAGCTGCAGTCTAATGGACTGAAGTGCTGCACACTCGAGCAGACTAAGATAGACTGAATGGCCTGTATCTGCTGGCAATTTCGTATGTTGGTATCCCCACTCAACGGCTGGTCAGCCTGCCTTCTCCTACTGCCTCCCTTTCCTCTGGAATCAGCTCTCCTCAGACTTCTGTCAATCGCTTTCGCTCTCTGCCCTCAAACACCTCCTCTGACTTATTTCCGTTACCCAATGCTCATGCCCCTCCTCCTTCTCAGTCTCCCCTTCACTCTCTCCCTAGCCTCATGCTCCTCCTTATTTCCCCGACTCAGACGGAAAAATAATGATTCTACAAATGATTATCGATACTTGCACGGATTGCTTTTATTATGTAGTTTTAATTTTTAAGTGCTTTTTCCCCCCATTTGTATTATACAGTAGTATTGTTCTAATAGTTGTATCCTCTGTCTGTATTGTTTCCCCGGGTCGCACCTGGAAACGAGCTTCGGCCCAGTGTGCCTTTCCCAGTTAACAAATTTTAAATGAATAAATAATCTATCCTGAGCTTACCATTCCAGGTGAGATACAGGTAAGAGTTCTCTCCGATTACTCCCCTGTGCTTTTATCCTTCGTACCACCAGGACAAATAAGTAGCAACAGAGTGTAGAGAGTGAATAATAACCTGTTGAAAGATGCAAAAAGCCTTGGGGGACAAAATCAGAGAATGTGTGGAGCCATTTTTCCAGACAAATAATATACCACATTAAAGTGTCAGGTCGACCTCTAGGGAGCCTTTAGGTGTACCCTGATAGGGGAACTAATAAGATGGGCATCTACCAGAAAGACAGAAGAGATGCAGAGGGAGCCCATTTACTAATAGAAAGAGGAAAAACATATCTTGCACTGCACCAGCAGGAGATCAGACTTAATGCAGCCAGGGCCAGGAATGGAGAATTACTTAGAGAACCAGCAGAATTTGCAATCTTCAGGGCCAAAACAAAATACAGTATGTAGATCAGGGAGATGTCTAGGAAATTACTCACTCTTACAAGCACACAGAAGATGGCTATGGCTACAATGGTAAAAGGCAGTCAGAACCACCCAACAGTAATCCCAAATTACAAACCCAAGAAAATCTGTGGCAGCATTTGGAACCTTTTATAAAGATTTATATGCCATGGTACCCCCAGTCAATGACATAGTTACTAGACAGGTTCCTGGCCAAAGCCAGACTCCCACAGCTTGCCCCAGAACCAGCTTGATAGGATAGGAACAGCAGTCATGACTACAGCGGTGAAGCAGTCTGTAGCTAGCTTCACTCCAGATAAGGTTTTGGGCTGATGGTTTTTCTCCAAACTTGCATAGAGCCCTTAATCATGAGGTGTCAGGGCCCCTAACCATCCTGTTCAGCGAGGCTGAAGGGGGGGGGGGGGGAATCTGGCTCCAACCCTACAGGAGGTGACTACCACCCTTATTCCCAAACCAGACAAAGATCTAGAACTCTTAGTCAGCTATAGACCAATCTCCCTCTTAAATATTGACCTTAAAAGTTCTGGATGTGATCCTTGCATCCTGAGAAAATTCAGTTTGGGAGTCCACAAATGGCCCAGAGCAGGTGGGATTCATGCAAGGCAGGCTCTTCATAGACCAGCTACCCAAGCCTGCACATATTATTTCTGCACCCAAGGACTCCAAGAAACCTGTGGTACTGAAGCCCCCAGAGGCGGAAAAAGCTTTTGATAGGGTGTCCTGGCTTTTCCTCTATCTTGCATTGGCAGAATATGGTTTTCCTAACTCTTTCATTGATGGGACAAAATTACTTTACTCCCACCCTCGGCAAAGATCAATGTAAGTAAAAATTATGCACACACTGTAATTCTCGATCTTCTAGGAATATCTTCACCATTTGATCCACACAAATGGGTTCTGAGCCAGAGGCACTAGGACTCTGTGGGAGCCAGAACTTTTTAGCAAAGCTGGAGTCGAGGTAAGCTGCGTGCATGCATGGCACAGCAAGCAGGAGCTTGAGGCAAAGGCTTACCTCGGCACCAGCCCTCAACCACCTCAGTCCCTTTTTTCCTGGGAGGTGCACCATTACCTAACACTTACGCACTAACCTAAGGGCATATGATAGCCCTGCTGACCCATGTAAGAAGGGTCAGCAAATCAGAAACACAGTGTCTTCACAGCCCAAACCAAAAACAAGCAGTGAAGATCAAAAACAAGCTGTGGTGAGCTAAGGGGATGGTGGATGGGTATGTGAATCAACGGTGAAGATATTCCTAGAACATCAAGAATTACAGTGAGTATGTAATTTTTATATCTTCCAGGAAAGATTCTTCACAATAGATTGATGCTAATGGGGTAGAGTACCAAGCTCAAATGAATATCCCTCGGGCAGGATGGCGGGAGCCAAAGCTCACTCAGGACAAAAGACCACTGAGGATGGCACTGCTAGAGGAGGCATGCTGCCTGGCATGCACATCCAGAGCACAGTGCTGGACAAGAGTGTGCACTATGCTCCAAGCTGTAGTTCTGAAAACATCACCAATGGGCACAGAGTGAATCTCTGCCAGAGACATGGCAACTGCACTAGAGGAGTAGGCACATACCTGGCCTTCCAGCTTGACCTGCATCACAGCATAGCAGTGATGAAAGCAATTAACAATCCAAGCAGAAATGCATTTGACTGTAACCAGCTGTCCCATCCTGTTCCATCTGATTGGGATCCAAGGAGACAAAGAGCTGTCTGGATTCTCTGAAGTCCCTGGTCCTGTCACGGTAACTTCAGAGCTCTCCTAACATCCAGAGGATGGTGAATGCACTGTTCTTTGCTCTGAAAGTTAGGAAAGTATGCAGCCAGCACAAGAGGCTGGTTTAAGTGAAACTCCAACAACACCTTGAGCAAAAACTTGGGGTGCGTGCGGAGGACCACTTTATCTCTGTGTAAAACAGTACAGAGAATACATGATTGCAGCATGAGTCTCAGAATCTCTGTGGGCAGAGGTGACGGACACTAGAAAAGCCATTTTCCAGGTTAGAAACTTCAGGTCACACACAGCCATAGGCTCAAAGGGCTTATGAGTGAGCCTGTCCAACACAAGGTTTATATCACAGGTGGCAATGGTTTCCTGACTGGAGGCCTTATGTGCAAAATGCTCTTTAAGTACCTCTTGAAGAGAGGCAGTTGGGCTAGACAGAAGCTCTCTACAGGCTCGTGGTATGCTGATACAGCACGCAAGTGGAACTTTACTGTAGAGTACTGCAAGCAGAGTGAAACATAGAAACATAGACTTTGGCGGCAGATAAGGACCGTTTGGCCCATCTAGTCTGCCCATTTCCCTAACTACAGGATAGGCCGCAGATCCTAGTTAACCAACAGCCCATTTCTTCCTACCGCCCACAAGAATTGCCTTATGTCTGTCCCATGTATTCTTGAATTCTCCCACAGTTTTAGACCCCACAACCTCCTCAGGAAGGCTGTTCCATGCATCCACTACCCTCTCTGTGAAATAATACTTCCTCACATTGCCCCTGAACCACCCTTCTATCTTTAAATTGTGTCCCCTTGTTCTTGCACGTCTCTCTTTCTGAAAGATGCTACCCTCTTGGACTTTGTTGATTCCACTGAGGTACTTAAAAGTTTCTATCATGTCCCCCTTTCCTTCTTTTCTCAAGGGTATACATATTAAGCTCCTTTAGTCTCTCCTCATACGGCTTCTCTTGCAGACCCTGCACCATTTTAGTTGCCCTCCTCTGGACTGCCTCTATCCTGTCTATGTCCTTGCGGAGATGGGGTCTCCAGAACTGGATGCAGTACTCCAGATGGGGTCTCACCAACTGTCTGTACAGAGGGACAACAACTTCCTGTTTTCTGCTGCTGATGCCTCTCCTATACATCCCAGTATACCCCAGCCCTCTACTGCCTTCTCACATTGCTTGCTAACCTTAAGGTCATCTGATATGATTACCTCAGGTCCCTTTCCTTTTTGTTGTTGTTACTACCTCCCACCCATTGTGTATTCTTCCCTGGTTCTTGTTTCCCCAGGTGCATTATTTTGCACTTCTTTGCATTGAATCCTAGCTGCCATGCTTCTGACCATTCCTCCAACCTTGCCAAGTCCCTTTTCATCCTTTCCACGCCTCCTTGTGTATCAACCCTATTGCAGATCTTTGTGTCATCTGCAAAAGGCATACTTTCCTTCCAGTCCCTCTGCAATGTCACTGATGAAGACATTAAAAGGACTGGACCCAATACTGAACCCTCACGGTCCCCACTAGTAACCCTCTTTCTTCAGAGTGGACTCCATTTACAATTACCTTCTGTGTCCTGTTGTCCAGCCAATGTTTTACCCAGGCTACCACCCTGGGACCCACTCCCAGGCTGGTTAATTTGACTATTAAGCTTTTGTGTGGGACTGTGTCAAATGCCTTGCTAAAGTCTAGGTAGGCCATGTCCACAGCCCCTCCCTGGTCTACTACTTTGGTCACCCAGTCAAAGAAATCTATTAGATTCGTCTGACATGACCTTCCCGCTGTGAACCCATACTGCCTTGGGTCCTGTGCCCCACTGTCCTCTAGGTACTCAACTATTCTTTCCTTCAGAAGTGACTCCATCACTTTCCCTACCACAGAGGTCAGACTAATAGGTCTGTAGTTTCCTGCCTCTGTCTTGGTCCCACTTTGGTGAAGGGGAATCACATCCACCTTCCTCCAGTCCTTGGGTACCACACCATCCTCCCATGATTTATTAAAAAGAGTAGCCAGTGGTTTCACTAGTTCCTCCCTTAATTCTTTTAGAATTCTGGGGTGGATTCCTTCAGGACCCATTGCTTTGTCCACCTTCAGTTTTAGGAGTTCTTGCAGAACCCTTTCTTCTGTGAAAGGACTGGGATCAACCCCCTATCAAGAGTGCTTCTGTTAATTGGATTAGGCACTTCCCCCTCCTCTTTTGTGAATACTGAGCAGAAATATTCGTTCAGTAGCCCTGCTTTTTCACTGTCCCCCTCTGCCCACCCACTGTTCATTCTATTCGGCCTCACTATCCCTCCCTTGTCTTTCTATGCTGCTGATGTACCTATAAAGGTTTATCTCCTTCTTAACTGAATTGGCTATCTTTTCCTCAGTTTGGGCCTTTGCTATTCTGACTTCCTCCTGCTTCCTTCTGCCTTAGCTTGTACAGCTCTCTGTCCTGCTCCTTCTGTGTTTCCTTATACTTCTGGAAGCTATCTTTTCTTCCTGACTTTCCATGACCTCTTTTGAGAACCATAGTGGCTTTTCTTTCATTTTGATTTGTTTATTGCTTCACACAAAGGCTTGTTGCCTCTGTGATGGCAGTTTGAGGATTCCCATTGTTGCTCCACACCTCCTTCTAGCCTGTTTTGCTAGTGCCTTTCTGAGGCACTCTCCCATCTTGCCAAAGTCAGCCCTCCTAAAGTCCAGTACCCTCACTTTGTATGGCTTGACTCTGTAGCTGAGTTTAATGTGAACCACACTGTTTGATGGTCACTTGTCCCCAGACGGCAACCCACTTCCAGATCTGAGATCCTCTCACTGCCCCCGCTTGAGAGTATGAGGTCTAAGATTGCTCCCTCATGAGTAGGTTCCAAAACTAGCTATCTGAGGCCTGCCACCTGTAGGGCATCAAGAATGGCCCTGCTCTTGGATGTGGCTGCAGCAAATGTGCACCAGTTAACATCTGGCATATTCAGGTCTCCCATCAACAGTATCTCCCCTTTCTATGCCATTCTAAGAATGCCTTCTATCATATCCTTGTCCATTCCCTCCCCCTGACACGGGGGTTTGTACACAACCCCTGTGCGGATTGTGATGCCCTTTCCAGTCTCCAAGGTGACCCACAGTGCCTCCCTCTCTCCCTGTTTACTCTTTTGTTCAGTTGCTTTTATCCCTTCCTTTACATAGAGAGCTACTCCTCCCTCTTCTCCCTGCCTGTCTCTCCTGTAGGTTATGTACCCTGGTATGTTAACATCCCAGTCATGGTTCTCTGTGTACCATGTTTCCGTGACTGCTATGATATCCAGGCATCCTTCTTCCATCAAGGCCACCAGCTCAGGGAGCTTGTTGCCCAGACTATGGGCATTGGTACTCATTACCCTCCATTTCCTGATGGCCTTACTCCCTTTTGCCCCATCCCTGTCCTTCTTGCCTTTGTCACTTTCTCCATTTACCCCTGCCCTTCTCCCTGTCGACAACTCTATGCTGGTGTTTGCCACACTTACTACTGTGATTTTTTTTGGGGGGGGCTAGGATTTCCCTGCTCCTTTCCAGTGCCTCCCCCCTTGGCTAGTTTAAATGCTTGCCAATGAAGCATTTAAACCTATCACCTAGGATCCTGGTTCCCCTCCCGGACAGATGCAGCCCATCATGCCAGTATAGGCTTGCATCACTCCAGGTGGACCCCCAGTCCCCAATGAAGCCAAATCCCTGAGCTCCACACCAGTTTTTCAACCACTGATTGAATCCCATGGTGCGGAACACCCTAGCCTCTCCTATGCCATAGATGGGCAGCACCTCCAAGAAGGTTACCGTGCATGCTACTTGACTAAGGCCCCTCCCCAATTCCACAAACTCTTCCTGCACTTCTCTAATCCCTTTCTTAGCCAGGTCATTTGTCCCTAGGTGGACAATGACATCCAGCTCCCTCCCCTGTGCAGCTGCTCCGAAATCCTGAGGATTCGCTCTCTGTCCCTCAAGCCATGGCCAGGCAGGCACCTTACCTCCCTCTCCCCTTCCTCCCCAGTTCTACCTTCCCTAACAATGGAGTCCCCACCAGGAGTTGTTTCCTTCCCCTGCAGGGTCCCCTGCCACCCTCCTGTGGGTCTCCTTTGTGGAGGTTCCCAGCATCCTCCTTGGGCTCCACTGCGGGTGCCTCCATAGAGGAACCACACTTTGCCACAATGGCATAGGAATTGTGGAGAGGTACAACTGGAGGGATGCACCTCTGTTCCAACAAGTACTCCAAAATCTTGTCTAGGGAACAGAGGAAGGGGTCCATATGAGTTCTGGAGCACCACATGGAAAAATGTTTACTCTTGGCTGTGTGGATCTTCCTGGTGGAAGGTTTATGAACAGCCAAAAGAATCTCAAGAGACCCTCCGAGATACCTTATACCTGTTTATCTAGATCTCTTCAGGAACTAGGCCTGCAGGTGTAAGGAGCGCAGACTGGGATGAACCAGGAACCCCTGCATCAGGTCTATCCCGAAAGGAAGAGCCCTGAAAGTACTGACTGACAAGCCTGCTGAGCAGAGGAAATTATATCTGTCAAGGCCAACATGGGCCAACCATAATCATCTTGGCCCCGTGTGCCATCAGCTTGAGCAGTACCCTCTGAACTAGCGGGATTGGCGGAAATGCATACAAAAAAATAATCTGTACACTGCAGCCTCAGTGGGTGTGAGTAGTGGGCAGACATTGGCAGGAACGCATAAGGGACCCTGAACAATTCCTTGTCTCAAAGAGCATGCCAGTCGGTTGTGGGCAGTGGGAGGGTTGTACCAATGGCGCCTACTGATAAGTGCCCCTAATCCTTGTGTTCCCACTGGTGCAGCTAGCTAACAAAGTGGCATCCTGAATGATGTTGACACTAGTCTGCCAGTCAGATGGGGAGAAGACTCAGGTAGCTGTCACAAATGATTAAAAAAAAAATGCAAAATGTGGCCAGTCCATCAGTGCAATGGTAGTGCTACCACTTACGATGTTGGCGGGGGCCGGGGGTACTGGGCATCCCAGAGGACACTCTTCTTCTCTGGGGAGGGAGGGTCCCACCCGCCACTGCCATACCACCCCTTGGATGCAGGAGCTGGTATGGCCTGGCCAGACTAGGGGTGGGAGAAGCTGCTCTGGCTGCGGGTGATGTCATGTTGGCACAAGTGCACCTTTGCAACCCTAATATGCATAGTTCCTGTGGGCTGGGGAAAAAAGAGCCCTGCCAGCCCTCCGGTGTGTCACACGATCTCCTTGTCTGGGCCTCCAATGAAACTGGATAGCTCTTAACCTTGTCCCCACCTGGGTGGTAAACCATTACTCTATGGAGGGAGCACGTAAGGGAAGAAACTGAACAAAAGAAAAACAAACAAAGGAACACATTGTCTCAGCTAGATTTGCTTCTAGAATGCCATGGGGGAGGGTAGTTAACTTGCTCCTAGAAAGGAGTGCCGGTGTGTTCTAACCCATTTCCACCACTGCCATGCACACTGAGCTACCAGCAGTGTCCATCAAGCTCACAACACAGCTGGGTGCTGCCCACCTCAACCTCTGTGCTGTGCTTATAGAGCCAGGTGCCATAAAACAGGCTGTGTAAACTGATACCCCGTATACCATTTTCAGTTGGATACTGTTATTTGTGACACTGTCATCGTTTGTTGGGTAATACTGTGTGGGAAGGTGGATAATGTATTATTTCCTGGGGAATAACACATAAGTGCCAGTAGGTATTACAAATACAATACTTCCACAGGTGTAGACACCACGTCATTATTTTTAACATCCAGCTGTCCTGTCCCTAAAGAACCCAACCCAGCCCCTTCAGAGCAGGGAGGAGAAGTGAACCCTGATGGTCTTAGGCTTGCACATATGCCTGGGTAAGTTAGATCTGTTAGTCAATCAGATACTTTAGAACCTGACATTACCACTAGTTAAAAGGAGATTAAAGTTTTGAAAGCAGCAGGGAGGGACATGGAAACAAGAATTTCTAGAACTAGAGCACTTGTTACTCATACACGCAACTGTATTACTGTCCTTCAGAAATTAGAATTAATGGAAAATAAACTGTGGTAGAAAAACCTGAGGTTTGTAGGACTACAGTCTTTTATGGATCCAAATTTCAAACAACTTAAGAGATTTGTTAAAGGTTAATGCCATTCCCCCCAACCCAGAAAAATTGTCATTTATTGTTCAGGTGTACAGGATGGTGGCAAAAGAAATATCAAAAACTATCAGACCAAAATGAACGAAATTACAGTCGGCTAAAAATGTAATGTCAATAAGCACATCATAAAGACAAACATTTACATCAAACACCATATTCAGTGTCTTGGCTTTTTGATTAGACAGGGAGATGCTGCTCAAGAGTACACAAATGAGGGGGCAATGCCCTGCAAAGATCGTAAATTTCACATTTTCCTCAATGTATGTTTTGTGACACAGATGCAAAAGCATGGTTTACTGCATTTCTGTTCTTCTATAGTAGAACCTGGGTGCAGTTCTTCAATACTTGAAAATAGGGCTCTCAGCCAGGAAGGGCACGGCTAGTCACATCTATGCTACTCTTCTGAGTCATCTCCCCTCTAGCTCAGAGCAGGCTAAAGCGAAGTGGGAAAAGACCCTTCAGAAACCACTCACTGATGCTCAATGGCGGGCCTGCTGGCAAAATGCTCACTCTCGTATTCCGGATGCTCAAAGTCAATTAATTCAAAATAAAATCCTCTCCCATTGGTACCACACCCCCTCTGTATTACATAGACTGCGCATTCTGGACAATGATTGGTGCTGGAGGTGCACTGCCCGTGGGAGGGATTTTATTCATATCCTATGGTACTGCCAACAACTGTGCTTCTTCTAGTCAGCTGTGCGGGATCTGGCGGAACAAACTCTGGGCCCCGGTGTGGGACTTAACCCTCTGGTTTGGATTCTGGGACTCCCCCCTGCATCTGCTAAGCTCCAACACAAACTGCTGAGGTGGCTTGTCCTCCTTAGTGTGCAAGCCAAGCGGCTTATTTTCTGTTGCTGGAGAACTGCAGAGGTCCCCTCCATTACTGAGCTCTACAACTCCCTAACTGCAGTAGCCCAGCTTGACCACCTGTCTCATGTGGTAGCCAATATGATGGCACAATATTATATGTGTTGGGCCCCTTATCTAGCATATCTTTCCCCTCGTGCAGGAATAGGGTGAGTGCCCTTGCCCACTGGTCCTGGTCCTAATAGCTTTCAAGGTTGAGTGTACTGGATGGTTAACTGCTACCTGTCTACCCCTGCCAGTATTGTACAATGGTTAAATTTTCATCCCTGTATAAGCTGCGTATTTCAACTTCTGATTGGGTATGGTGTGCTGTTTGTTGTTGATTTATGTTCTGTTTCCAGGCTGAGATATTGCATCAAGGCTCCCTGAAAATACATGGACTTTTTGGCCTGCTAAGAAACTCCGGACTTATGTAGGGGAGCATTGCTGATGCTTCATCCTACTGTTTTCCTCCTGGGACTTGCTTAATGCTATCTATGGCTATGTCATTACTATACGTCTTATTTTTTAAAAGCAATGTCATACAAGTATCACTCTCAGACTGGATTGTACTGTTTTACAGTTTGATATTCACAGTCTCCTACTATTTGCTGTATGGTATGTCCCTATATCTGTTATAAATGCCAATAAAAAGCAATAACCACTCCTCATTATTAGAGATACTGTACAAACATTAGTTTCTGTAAGAGACCCTGTCTGTTGAACCTGAGGGACAGTGACTGAAGCATGTTATTAAAATGTTTACAAACTTAATTTTGAGTTACTTTCACTGCATTTGCCCAATTTGTTTTCATCAAAATGTTCTCCCCTCCAGTCTGAGTGGCAGCACGCCCCCAGCCCCGTCACTGACCTTTTCACGGACTTACCGGTTGTCCACCACTTCCTCAGAATCTCACTGGGTGGGTGGCCTGCCATGTCATTGTGTGAGAGCCTGCAAGGGGTGCCAGGTAAGGGCAGCCCAGCATCTTTTTCCTCCATTTTCTCCCTCTGGGTTGGAGCATCGGACATGAGCACCAGCACATCACGTTCCTGCTCTAGCCCCGCCCCAAGAACACTACTGCTGCGCTGCTGCTCACCCTCTGCCAGGTGGAAGTCCCTGCAGCAGGAACTGGTGTCCTTCCTTTCCAATGAAGGAGAGCTGCAGTCAGGTATCTGATCCTCCCTCACCCTGACAGCCCGCCAAGCGACCCTTGTCCATGCCTGAAATTGGGTCACTGGCATGAGGGGGCAGAGGCACAACTTCTCTTCCTTGAATTTTGCCTTATTTACTTTTGTCTTGCAATTTGATGAGAGGAAAGTATATATATGTAATAGATAACCCACTCTAAGGTGTGCGGTCGTGCGCTGATATACACACGGCTTGGTGTGCGTTAACCACCCATTGCGTGCGTATATCAGAGTGCAACTGCACACACTAGAGTGGATTATCTATCTTACAAAATGGCAAAATTGTTTTGGGGTGACAGTGCAGGTGTACAGTCGCGCTCTGATATACGCACAGTCACGTAATGTGTTTGAACCAACCAGCAGAGATAATTTTTCCTACCCATTTTATATATATATATATATATATATATATATATATATATATACACACACACACACACACACACACACACACACACACACAGTATATATTTTTTTAACACACTGCGACTTTTCAGACTGTATTACTAATAAATGGTAGCCTTAGCATACCTCTCAACTGCTATGAATTTCGTTAACACTATGATTTTACACTCAACTTTACCGCTTTCTCAACAAAGGTTTGCTGATGTTCTGAAACTCTTGCAATTGAACAGTGAGTGGCGGGGGCCAAAGCAGCAAGATGACCATACTGCTGCTCTGTTTCTTGAATCGTCTCCGTTTTCTGTGTCATTTCCTTTTAATCACACTTAATATTGTTTTATGTACCTGCTAGCAGCAGTCAACTTTTAAGGAATTCACTTTAAGTGGCTTATAAATTTACACTTCAATATTTAGAAAATCAAGCGAGTGAATGGAGTAGGAAACGTGGACACTGGAGCAGCTGAGGTTGGCATTCCCTCATGCTCTGTGTTTACAATAATACTGCCCCATTTAAGAATAGATAGTACTTTGTCTTGTTGATTTTGCTTTAAATTTCCAAATGCTCCATCAAATGTTGAATATATGTATTATATCTACTACATGGTAAACACAGTTTTCCTATATCTCAGTGTCACTGTATAATTTAACAGGCAACTGTGCTTTTATAATACAGTAACTGGGGGCTTTTTGGATTGGAGGAGTACCACGGCACTCAAGGCTTGTGTATTGGCCCCTCTGGACAATAATATTTTACATAGTGTAGTAACTGGTAATGCTGTATTTTATAGAGTATAACCAGTTTGGTTGCACCTACCAAAGCCTCAAACAGATGGACGATGACTGGAAGTGAAACTGAAGAGTGAGCCTTGAGAAGTTCCAGGAAGTTATTTGCACCATGGAGTGCTACATGGAAATTCTTTTTTTGTAAACTTTATTTAAAAGTCAGTATTACATTCATTTAGAACAATACCTTTAAGACAAAGCTACATAAGATATTTAACAAAGGTACCCTTTGTATTTTCTCTATTTCATCAGACACGAGTCCCCTAGGAGTTACCCCCCAATATGAATTTCAGTACAGTAAAGGGTAAATTAACAACCATTTCTTTTCTAGGTGATAATATCTAGACATACCACTGTGACCCTCCATTCTTATTTATATACGTGGAACATGAAATGTTATCCCCCTTTGCCTGGCTAGTTACCTCAGCATCCAATTTAAAATGTGGGGAATCATGGAAAGTGAACAGCCTATGCCAAGGGTTTCCAGACTTTGCCATACTTCTTGACTTGATTTCGGACGTGATATTGAATATGTTCCAATTTCATACTTTGCAAGAGAAATTTGACCCAGTGGGCTACTGTCAGAGCTGCCTCCGCCATCCAGCTCTGGGCTAACACCTGCATCCCAACAACTATACCCAGGCACTGCAGTGGGTGCTGCAAGGGAGCCATCTCTCGACCACCCCTGGGCAACCCCAGTAAAACATCCACCGGATCAATATACAAGTCACACCCCACCACCTTTGAAAGCAGAGTCAAAATTTTCACCCAAAATGAATTCACCTTGGGGCATGCCCACACCAGGTGGTAGAAGGTACCCTCACTGACTCTGCATTTTGGGCATATATTTGAGACATTAGTGTCTATCTTATGCAGCAGGGCGGTGGTAAAGTAAGTCCTATGTATGAAATTATATTGTATGGCCCTCAATCTGTTATTGACCGAACAGGACAACCCTTTCCTCCAGATCTGGTCCCAGTCATATCCTGTCAACACATCTGGAGCAAGATCTGTAGCCCATCTCTGTCTCACTCCAACAAAGGGGTCCAGGAGAGCACCCAACAATATTACATAATATTGGTTAATGGGTTTCATCCGTCTCGGCACGCCAAGTGGAAGACCTCTTCCGTGGGGGGAGAATCTAACCACCCAGGAGAAACTGTCGATCTTCTATTAATTCTGCAACTGTGATGTAATTTTTAAGTATACAAACTAGTGTGTTACATTCAGGCCAAATTCTTCCATCAACGCTTTAAAGTCCCTAATTTTCCCAACTCTATAAATGTGAGAAACACTATATACCCCTTCCTGACCCATGCAACCAAGAGATGGTCGGCTTTCTTTGGAGTCATTCCCCCACACAACAGGACATTTGCTAGTGGCAAGGATGGTGAAATGGACAGTGGGTGTTTCATCAGGTTATGACCTTGCCTCCATGCCTTAAGGCTACATGGAAATTCTTAAATTTTACAGGTATGCCAACCTTGCCTAGGGGTGCTGGGGCAAAACTCTAATTTTGATTTAATTCTGATATAATCTGCTGTGCTCAGAGAGCAACTTCTCTCTTGCATTTGGAGGTGTTTCGACTCGCAATCTTAATGAAAAAGCCTGGAAGGTGACATAACTCTTGAGAGGACACATTATTTTCTGGGTGAAGACTGGTTTGGCTTGGACTCCATATTTGTAAGGAGTGTACAGTATGAACTCTGGTTTAAAGTTTTGAACCTTGGTCATTAGACACTTAGGGCAATCTGAACCTGTTTATTCTCTGAAATGTGACCTAAGAGACATGTTACAGCTGGAGGAGGAGTGAGCACACTGTGCATGTCAGTATGCTCAGCTGAACAGAAGCTGCACGTTGGAAAGTCACTCCCATGCCACTCCGCAGAATGATTTAGATTGTTAGAAAAGACTCATTTTTTCTCTGTTACCCCACCTTTCTTTTTTGGTACAACATAAGCTTCTGAATTCAACTATTTACCGACTTTTTTTTTTTTTTTTTTTATCATATTCTTATTTCTCCTCGGCAGAGCGATCCCCATGATCTCTGGCCACCGGCCCTGCACTCCCATACCCGGTTGTGCGTGCGGGCCATACGAACCCACTCCCCCAGTGGGTCAGCCTTTCATTGCTCTCGTACCCACTGGCACGTGCCTCTCAGGTCCTCCGGGCCGCAATGCACGCCATCAGTCACAAGACGCCTCCGCCATTTTCCACTTTTTTCCTTATGGAGAGCCGGACATGCAATGGCATCCTAAGCATGTAGTGCTGATGCCTGCCGCACTCTCCCCCCACTGATTTTGCACGCTACTGTAGTGTGGCTGGCCTTCACCAGTCGCTGCTATAGGGTGATGCAAGCCCCACTACCCACCCCAGAGAGAGGAAAGCAGTCAGACACTCAATCCTCCCTCTCCCCTGCCAACCCCCGTTGGCCCGAGTCCGTTCCTGAACCCGGGTCGCTGGTGTGGCATGAGGTGTGGCATCCAGTGCCTCAACCCTCAGCGCCGCTGGGCCAGCATACCGACTACTTTCTTTATCAGCTTTTATTTTTGGCTGTGTGAAGTTCCGATGGGGCATGTCCAAGTGGTACCGGCGTGTTGCCGAATTAGTACAGAGCCCTTCGGATTCGGTAACACCGACAAAAAAGCTTAAATCTACAAGTAATTCGGTTGATATAACTGTGGACACACGCACTGAAACTCTGGGCATTTCTAGCCCTTTACAAGATACAAAGAACACCTTGGAGACCGCTGATATTACTTGTCATTTCATAACAAAGAAAGCTCAACTTCAGCTGAATTTTGAAGCCTTCTCACCTGATTGTCAAGCAGGTAAATCTCCCACCCAGGTTAACCAGGTGGGAGGTATTTTTATATTTCAAGGCAGCAGTGTACAAATAGAAGTCTCAGCGGTTAACATTTCTGAGGTAGGTGGAAAAGAAAAAAAGAGAGAGAGCCAGATAGTCAAAGAGTGCGTGAAAAACAAAGAGGTTCGTCTTAAAGGCCATAATAAAAAAAATGCTCTCATAAGAATCTATTGAAGAATATTCCCCCAATCACTAACTATTTGAACTCCCCAATCTGTTTGTATAACAATCTTGTTAAGGCCTCTGGGAGTAACCCGGACTGTATAAGTCAAACAACAGCTATGGCCACTACTTCTAAAACTAGAAGTTCTAAAAACCAAGACAAAGATAAAGGGGGTAATTCAGAATCAGAGAAAGAAAAGAGGAGGAAGGAAGGTGAGAATTTGGAAGATACAGGGGCAGAGGATTCAAACCCTACCCAGGACACTATCCAAGGAGATGAGACAAGGGTTTGGGCTGTTAAATACTACAGCAGCCAACCTTACACATAAGCTACTGGAAACAATGGAAAAATTTGAACCTCTGGTCATTCGTACCATGGAGTGTGAAACACGAGTGAGCAGTATTGAAGACACTATACCCATGATTGTTAACATGGTGGCAAATTTCACTAAGGAACTGGAAGCCTTAAAATTCAAAGTAAGAGGACTTGGAATTGATATCCCACAGAGCTAATTTAAAACTTAGAAATCTTCCCGAGGGAATAGAGGGGCCCAGATCCCTTGAAGTATTGTGAAGAAATGCTCACTAAAAGATCTTAGGTCTGCCCTATCCAGAACAAAATAGAACTGGATAGGGCTCACTGTGCTTTTGGAACAAAACAAAATATGGGGAGATCGAGGTTTATATATATTAAACCAGTTAAATATCAGGACAAGGAAATATTCTAACTAAGGCCCGTACAGAGAAAGGTCTTTTCTATAACGGGATGAAATTACAGACATTTCCAGATATGCCCCCCTCTATTTTGACTAAAAGAAAGAGTTTCGACTCTATAGGGATAGGTTACGCAAAGAGGAGTTTTCATTCTCCTTACTGTATCCTGCTAAGTTGAGAGTCCTGATTGATGGGAAAACTCTTTTTATTTTTTTCACTCTCCAACTGAGGCAGAAGTTGTTCAAAATTTTGCAGGCAGGGTCCTGAAACCCCTTCTACCTCTACTAGCTCTTCCAATTAGGAAAAGTTTTGATAAAGAAATCCTTGTTTGTTAGATACCCGTTTCTGGGGGGGAGGGGTAAGGAAAACAAATCTTTATAATGGGCACTTCATAGGGTAACTAGTATAACAACTTTATATTAGTTGTAAATGCCCACTACTCAATTTCTTTATGGTTTAAACATACAATTGTTGTATTACATAGGAGTGTAGTGGCACATAGCAACATCTCCCTTACTGTCACGTCTTTACGTACAGCAAAAGATTAGCAACCTCAATTGGGGGCAGCAGTTATGTCCCTGTGGGACATTTAATTCCAGTTTTATTTTGTTTTTTCTATTTTTCTATTTTCATTTATTTTCTTTTTCTGGTTCTTTTTTACTTCATTGTTCTTATTTTTATAAAATACTGTTTAACTTTATCTTTTTTTATTTTCTTTTGGAAGGAGAATTGTGAGCGGGAGGGTGCCTCACTTCAGTAATCCTTAAGGAAAGACAGGGTGGTTTTTACAGCACTATTTGCAAAGAAGGGAAAAGCAAATAAAAAATGCTGAAGTATAAAAAAAAATAATAAAATTTGACCAAATGGATACTTTATGTGGGTGCCTAAAATTCTTGATTATTGAATTAAGAATTTGTATAAGTTGGGGGGGTTTGGCATGTCTTTGGGGGGGCCAGCGGCTCTGTAAAAATGGACCATTTGATGTAAAGGTAAATCGTTTAACTCGTGAATAGTTTAAAAATAATTTCATGGAACCTTAGTGATTGTAGAGGCAGGATAAAAATAAGGAAGGTAGTGAAACTAGATAAAAGGAAAAAGGCACATTGTTTGCTGTTACAAGAAACATGTTTTGATAAAAAAAGACGCCATGTATTTTGGTAATTTATTACAGGCAAAAGGTTATTATTCTAATTATACAAAAGCTGCAAGGGGGACTGCAGTTTATATTGGGGGTCACCTAGGCCAGTCACTGAATAACATTTCTATCTACCAGTTAGGGCGGTTTGTCATTATAGAAGCTACTATACAAGGCAAAATTATAACCTTAAGCTCCATTTATTGGCCTGATGAAGAAGACCAAAAAATTTTCACTAATTTTTTTGTGGAACTTTCTAATTTTAACTGTAATGCAGTGGCAGGGGGTGATTTCAATTTGACCCCATCTCTAAAGGACAGAAGTCCATACGTTGTGGATAAAAAGAGGCGATCGGTCAGTATTTTAAAACAACTAATTCAGGACCTTGATCTCTGTGACCCTTATAATCTTAAATATCCAACCTTAAAACATTTTTCTTACCATTCCAAAACCCATAATATTTTTTCAAGAATTGATTTTTTTCTTATTGTCTCACACTTTATGCTCGAATTATTTTGATATAATTTATGAACCAATAAGAGTTTCAGATCATGCTCCAGTAATCTTAGAACTTAGCCTTAACCATAACATCTATAAAGCTAATGTATGGAAATATAACAACTCTCTATGGTTTCTTCCAGATTTTTGTGAAAATATTCAAAGAGAAATTATGCTGTTCTGGAAATGTAATGATAAAAAGGAAACATAGGTCTCGATAATATGGGGCACATTTAAGGCTTATTTGAGGGGCTGGTTATCATCTCAAACCAGAATTAAGAAGAAAAAACAAAACTTAGCTTTGATGGAATTAGAGCAAGAGTTGGCCTCTGCACAGGAAGCATATAGACAACTTGGTCATGAAAACACTAAGTTAAAACTGATTCTTATAAGGGAAGGGATAGGGTAGAAAAGATGATACAAGAAGAGGCAGTTAGAGCAAGGGCAAAATACTATTTTTATGATGACAGGTAAGACTCTGCCTTATCATCTTCAATGTGAACAAAACAGAAATAATATTCATGAAATTAAAAAGGTGGATAGAGTTACGAGTACATCTGAGACAGATATTAATTTTACTTTTCAATCTTTTTTTGAAACTTTATATACACCGGAGAGAGATGTGGAACCTGAGGAAATTAGGCAATTTATTTCAACACTGCCCCCACCTGAAGTTACACCTCGTGATTTAGAACATTTGAATGGGGATATTTCTCTGGAGAAAATAACAGAAGTTATTAAATTCCTTCCTAATGGTAAAAGCCCAGGACCTGATGGCTTCCCTTTTGAGTTCTATAAAAAAAACAGCTTGTACAATAGCACATTTTCTTCAGGAATTATATACCGTAACTCTTTTTTAACACTGGGATCGCTTCCACAAACTTTCTACCAGGCAAATATTATTCTTATTCATAAAAAGGATAAACCCCCTAATCAATGTGGGTTGTATAGACCCATTTCCCTCTTAAACTCTGATTATAAGATCTTTGCGAAAATATTAGCATTAAGATTGGCTAAATTAATACCGGGTCTGGGTCATCAAGATCAAGTAGGATTCATACAAGGAAGAAGATTACAACAGAATAGTAGAAAAGCCTTTAACTTAATCCAGACTCTCTCAGGAATGGACACTGCACTCCTCTCATTAGATGCTGAAAAAGCATTTGACAGGGTGCAGTGGCCGTTCCTGATAGAAGTTTAGAGGGATTTGGTGTTATGGGCAATTTCTGTAATTGGATCCAGCTTATTTACTCAACCCCACAGGCAAGTATAAAAACCAACTCCACTCTCTCACCTATGTTTAAATTATATAGAGGCACTAGACAGGGATGTCCGTTATCCCCTCTGCTGTTGGCTCTTTATTTGGAACCACTAGCTATAAGAATAACAAACTAGTTTCAGCAATTGGACATGCCATTTAGCTCCCTGGGTAATACAATAATGCTTTCTGCAGATGATGTGTTGATAACCTTAAAAAAAAAAAACCAGATATGATAGATCCTAAACGTAATGATATTATTGTAGAATGTGATACCATTTCAGGCTACAAAATGAATTGGCCTAAAAGTGAATTACTGTATCTGGGGAATCCCATATACTTAAAAGAAATTAATTTGAATATGAAAAAAGAAAAAATTAAATATTTAGGGGTTGTACTAACTCAGGAAGTGAATAAGGTTATTCAATTGAATTACAATCCTTTAATATCCAAAATTAAAAATTATTTAATAAAATGGCAATACCCTCCTTCGACTTTATCAGGAAGAAAAAATGTGGTACAAATGAATATATTGCCTAGACTCTTGTTCCTTTTTGAGTCGATCCATATTATTCTTAAAAAAATTCTTTACTGATTTTGATAAAATATTAAGATCTTTTTTATGGTAGGGTAAACAGCCTCGAGTAGTGTTAAATAAACTTTATCAACCTAGAACAAAGGGTGGTTTAGCTTGCCCTAATTTTTGGTTCTATTATTTAGCAGCTCAGGTAGAAATAATATACTACTGGTTCCATCAGCCAACAAATAAAAGGATAGCAGGTATTAGTTTTGAAGAAGAGAAAGTACAGGGCATTAATCTCCTTAATACTCTGGCATTATATACCAGACATGAACTGGACAAAAATTTGTTAGAATCTAAGTCCTCCATCACTGCTTGGTTAAAAGCTTCCAAAATGATTGATCCATCTGTTATACTTTCAAAATTTACTCCAATTTTTAATAATGGAGCTTTCTCACCTTCAATTATAGACAACACCTTTAAAAACTGGTACTGTACTAAAGGAGTGAGGGCTCTGGGTGACCTCTATGAGGATGGTAATTTAATGTCCTTTGCACAGTTTCAAGACTGTTATGATATTCCAGCAGCACAGAGTTGGCAGTTCTCTCAAGTTAAGAGTTTTATATATAAGGAAAATCACAAATCATATGAGTAGTACTACTCTCTTCTGGAAACCTTCGTCCTCAATTTAGACTCCCCTGAGCATCTAATTTCAAAAATTTATCAACTTCTAATTGACCACCTTCCATTTCATCTGGATCCACTTAGAAAAACTTGGGAAAAAGATTTAAAAATATCAATCCCAGAAGAAGAATGGTCCAAAATTATTAGTTTTGATAATACAAGGATTAGAAACAAGTTATTTCAGATCCACTTTAATATAATACACACAACATATTTTACTCCAGTAAAATTGCATAAGATCACTCACACAATTTCAGAATATTGTCAAAAATGTAAAAAGGAACAAGAGACTTTATTTCACATGCTGGTAAACTGTGAAGTAATTGGGGATTATTGGCAGGCATTTTGGGATATTTTCAAAAAGCTGTTGGGTTATCATTTTCCTTTTGACCTGGGTATTTTTATTTTTGGTCTTGTAATAGAATGTACAGATCAGTTGAAGTATCAAAAAACCCTCTGTAATATTGTTATCCGTATAACCTGTAAAATTATTTTACAGCATTGGTAGGATGTACAGCCCCCAACTTATTCTGAATGGGTTGAAAAAATCTTAGATCAAAGTAGAGTGGATAAATCCATCTATATCCTTGAGAATGATTATAATAAATACATAGCGATCTGGACCCCCCTGTTAGACATGCTTGACAAACATCCCTTCCCTTATAGTATTGGCACCCTCAGCTATGATGAGCATTTAAGCTTTCATGATCATATGTGATAAGTGAAGCACCAACACTCTGAGCTGAAAAAAAAGAAAAACAGAAAAAAGAAAAAAAAAAAAGAGAGAGACATGTTATAGGTATGGTCTAAAAATATAAAAGAATCTATCCCGTTGGCACTCCTGTACAACTGCATATAAGAACAAGGCATGGCCTAAAATATTATTTAGGTTCAGTCTGAGCACAAGAGCATATTAAATTGATGCTGCATACCTGTGTGATTGTAGAAACTTACGTGGAAACCTATACTTATGACATGGACTGGCTTGACTGTATATTTTGGTATTTCTAGGTTGTGTTCCTTGGTATAGGCTGGAAGCACCAAAGAGTTACAAATCTTTATAAGTTGGAAAGAATTTTCTTCCTCTGTATATTGTATGCGATTGTCACGTTATAAATTATGTCTTTTTTTTTTAAGTTGAAGTCTTCCTTAAGTCAGGACACTTCTAAGAAGGACTCCTTTTAGTATGCTTTTTAAGAGTTATTGCATTACTGCTTCTCCATTTTTATGTTGCTTTTTTAAGGACACAGATAGGGCCGAGATGTTCAGTAATCCGCTGACAAATGCTGGAAATGATGGAATTTTTAAATATTATTTGTATATTGTGGTGACTAAGAGTTTATTTATTTAACTTATTTATTTGATGACAAGGTAGGTACATTGGTCCAAGGGACTGTTTTCAGGAAAGTAAAGTTATGTAAGAACTTACCGTAACAGTAGATCTTTAAGAGAGGCTCTTGCAGTAGGCAATAACCATAAAGACTGAGCCACCAGACACTAGGACCACACCAAAAAATTAGCTAGCAGTGTCTGGTGGGGGACAACCCACCCGTCACGTGGCTGACGTCAGCCCATTATATAGTGGGCGGTCCCCCATGCCCACCTCAGTTCTCCCACCGGAGACCTGAGAAAAGGTACAACAGGAGAAGGAGTGAGCTCCTGGAGCCACTAGAAAAGGCTGAGAAGGAAAAGAGAAGCAACAGCAGGGGGAAGGAGGGAGGGAAAACCCTTGCCTACTGCAAGAGCCTCTCTCGAAGATCTACTGTTATGGTAAGTTCTTACGTAACTGTACTATCTTACTTCGAGAGGGCTCTTGCAGTAGGCAATAACCATAAGAACCGAGTCCCAAGCAGTGTAAGTCAAGTAAAGACTGAAAATGGGAGGCAGGATAAAGGTCTGCAGTAGGCAGGGAACTAAGACAGGAGGCCTTGAAGGACGGCCAGTCGAAAGCCTGCCCTATGTCTAGAGGCAATGTCCAGACTGTAATGCTTAGTGAAGGTGTGGACAGAGTTCCAAGTGGCTGCTGCACAGATCTCTGCAGCAGAAACATTTCTGAAACAAGCAGTAGATGCAGCCATGCCTCTGGTTGAATGCCCTTTAATTTCCCCTGGAAAGAGTTTGTTGTACTTTTGATAGCAAAACATAATGCAGTTTGCTAACCATTTGGATAAATATGGTTTTGAAACTACAGCGCCCTCCCTTCTGGGCACAAAGGAAACAAAAAGCTGATCCGTTTTAGAGACCGATTTCATCCGATTCATGTAGTAACACAAAATTCTGAGCACATCCAGCGTGTGCAGAATTTCCTCCCCTTGATTAGTGTGCCCAGGATAATACACTGGCAAGTGTATAGTCTGATTTAAAGTAAACTCAGAAACACCCTTTGGTAAAAACTTAGGATTTGTACACAGTACCACCCGGTCTCTGTGAAAAATCAAACAGGACTCCTTGCACATAAGAGTCTGAAGCTAGGAAATCCTTCCAGCAGAAGTAATAGCAACTAAAAGTAGCGCTTTCCAAGACAAAAAGTGCAGGTCACAACTTGCAGCCAGTTCAAAAGGAGGCAAAGTGAGTTTCTCAAGGATAAAGTTCAGATCCCAAGGGGGAACAGGGTTCCTGATCAGGGGTTTCAAATGGAGTATCCCCTTAATAAAGGGTACGGGAGACCTCCAACTGAGCCAAAGTTTTGTGGTAGGCGGATATGGCAGACAAGTGGACCTTCAAAGAGGAATAACTGTGTTCCAGGTCAGAGAGATGGAGCAGATACTCCAAGACCTAAGGAACAGGGCATGAGAAAGGGTCCCAACCCTTGGAGGCTGCCCAGATAGAAAATCTCTCCCACTTCATCACATAGGTGGTATGTGTAGATGGCTTTCTGGCCTCTACAAGTACTTCAGCAACTCTGGGGGTGACCCCAAAATGAGAGACAGCTATGTCTGAAGGCGCCACGCATGAAGGCGAAGGGGCTTGAGGTCCGGATGTACCAGCATGACCTGATCCTGGGTTAAAAAGTCCTCACAGAGGAGAAGAAGAACAGGAGGCTCCACCACTAACTGCCAGAGCAGAGGGAATCATATTTGGCAAGGCCAATATGGAGCGATGAGAATCATCTGAGATCCCTCCACTTGCAGCTAGAGGAGAACCCTCTGCAAGAGCAGAAAGGGAGGAAAAGCCTACAGGAACCTCCCTGTATAGCAAAGAGACAGTGTATTGCATCAAAAAGCACCAGGCCCGGGAACAAGTGAGCAAAAACTGTGTAGTTCTGCGTTGTATGGGGAGGCAAACAGACAGGGATCTGGATGACCTCAGAGGTCGAAGATGTCCTCAACCACTGACTGATGCAGTTCCCACTCATGAGCCCTTGCCCGAGTGTGGCTGAGACTGTTCACTAGGACGTTCTGAATACCCAGGAAGTACACTGCCATTAGCTGGAGTCGGTGCTGAACTGCCCAGTACCACACTCGCATTGCTTCCCTATACAAGGGGTATGTCTGAGTGCCTCCCTGCTTGTTTAAATACCAGACCACACACACGCATGTTGTCTGACTGGATCAGGAGTGATCCCGGAAGGAGAAGTGTGTGGAAGGCCTGGAGGGCATACAGTACCACAACGCATCTCGAGCACGTTTATGTGCAATGAGAGTGCCTGCTGAGACCAGGATCCCTTGGTTCTGCAATCTCCCAGATACACTCCCCAGCCCTGACCTGATGCATCTGTCATCACGGTTTTAACTGGGGGGGGGGGGGCTGGAAGGGGAACCCTCGCCAGAGATTTTCCAGATCCTGCCACCAAAGGAGATCCTTCCACATGTGGGTGAACACCAGAACCCTGTGATCCAGGTCGTCTGACCTCTGGTCCCACTGTATCCTGAGAGTCCACTAGGTGACTCACATGTGGAGCTGGGCCGCAAGTACTGTGGGAATAGCCGCCACCATGAGACCCAGGAGGCAGAGGGCTGTTCTGTCTAACAGCTGGAGGCCACAAGTCAAGCTTGCCTCTGCAGTGTTTCCACCAAGTCCAAGAGGAGGAAGGCCTGACTGATTCACAAAAGCAGTGATACACATGGACTGTGGCTCAAAAAGTTTTATTCAAACATGAACAGATGAACGGTTCCCCGGTGCTTCAAGGCTAACAACCCTCTTCATTGGGGGGGTGGAGTCCATTACAAACATCACTATTTAAATACACCAAGATATGAAGACATGTGACTATAATATCCAACCATGTAAAATCACCAATTTACATATCAAATGTTAGGAAAAAAGTGCAAAATGCTAACTATAAATAGTTAATTTTATACAAAAGGGTGTATATAACAGGTTAAAATTAACATATATGCATCAATGAACATTGGATGGACATAAAGAGCCTGTCATTTAGCCTCAATATTACTAATCAACCTTTCTTTATTAATAAGTTAGTTATGTCCTGCAATAATGTGACAATAATGCAAAATGAACATATATTTCTTTTACACTTTAACTACTTTAAACTGTTATATACTGTATATTAGCTTTCTTCATTTTCAAAAGGGTGTCTGCTGTGTACTGTAGCAACAATCTCCTTAAATAATTAATTTTGCACAGTGTCACACTATGACCATTTTCATAACAATGCTGGGACGCCAAAATATGTATGGAAAATGTTACAGAGATAAGAGATTAGGGAAAAGAATATTCTTAAAGTGGGATAGTATAAGAATGTGAAATACGTAATAAAGAGAGGGGGGTCAGATCAAGCAAAATACATTCTCGCAACAAGCTATTATACATATACAGTTAAATCAAGTTCCTTGTTCAGACCATGGGGATGTAATGAACCTAAATTAAAAATCCACTTGGATTCTTTCTGTAATAGTAACTGCCTTCTGTCACCTCTACGCAGAAGTGGTTTCACATAATCAATGATTATAAATTTCAATAACGGGATTACTACTGTGGCTATCAAAAAAGCGTGATGCCACAGTACACAAAGTTATTATTTCTAATATCCCTAATATGCTCTAGGAATCTTTCTTTGCCATGTCTCATCGTCCTGCCCACATTGAGCATAGGGCATGGGCACTGTGCCACATACACTATGTACTCCATAGAGCGGTTTACAAACTCTACAATGTCAACTTGAATTTCCTTAGTTGGATGATAAAACGTTTTCCCCTGTGTGGCATGTCTGCATGCCAGACAATGTCCACACTGGAAACATCCTTGTGACCTTTCGGGGAGCCAAGTAAGTGGGCAGTCCCAATTAGTGACATAGTGACTTGGTGAAATTATATCCCCAATATTTTTGGCTCTACTGTATGTAACTCTGGGAGTATCAAAAAATAAATCAGAAGTGTTACAATGCTCCAACAATTTCCAGTTATTCAGTAGTACATTTCTGACTTTAGATACAATACCACTGTATTCTAATACAAAAGTCATTTTCTTCAATTCCTCCTCCCTTGTGTTTTTTGGAATCAGCAATGTTTGTCTATTTTGTGACTTAGCTCTCTCTCTTGCCTCTTTAAGTTCAGACACCTTGTACCCCCGTTCACAGAATCTGTTAATCATTTCTTCTGACTGAATATCAAGTTTCCTATAACGAGCAGTTCCTTCTTAAGTGGAGGAACTGGCCATACGGAATAGAAGAGATAAAGGTGGGTGGGCTAGGCATGGAGTACAGAGTTACCTGCTGTCTCCTTCCTAAAGTATGTTGTTTCAATTTTCCCCTCTTCTGACACCTTTAAGGACAAATCTAAAAATTCAATTATTTCTTTGTTCATGTGGTATGTAGTTCATGTTTTTATTTAAATTCCTAACAAAGTGTTCTGCCTCCATTTCTGTTCTTGTCCAAATTATCAATAGATCGTCAATAAAACAGCCCCAAAAAGCAATTTTATTTTGATGTTCATTCTCTTCACAAAAAATATATCTTTCCTCCCACCAGCCTAAATACAGGTTGGCATATGTTGGTGCTACTATTTGCACCCATGGCCGTTCCCCTCTGCTGCAAATAAAATTTACTGTTAAATAAAAAATAATTATGCGTCAAAATGAAACAAAGTGCATCCCAAAAAATTTCATGAGGGTGCATTATCAAGCTTGGTTTTTGATCGAAAAAATTCCATTGCTTCTAGACTCATATTGTGGGATATGGAAGTATAAAGAGAGGTAGCATCAACTGAAATCCAAAGATAATTCTCCTTCCACTGCTTCCCATCCAGTATTTCAAGTATGTGTAACAAATCTCTGGTATAAGAGGGGAGATTTGTCACTATGAGCTGCAAGAAAAAAAAAATCACATAACTTGGACAAGTTTTCACTTAGTGAGCCAATACCAGAAATGATGGGGTGACGGGGGTTCTGTTTATTTTATGCACTTTAGGCAAAAATAAAATGTTGGCATAATCGGTGTTTTGATCTTTAGAAAATCACTTTCTTTCAAATTAAAAAATCCCCTCCTGGTCGTCTCATCAATCAGTGCCCACAATGTTTTCTGAAATTCTGTAGTCGTATCCCCTCTAAGAACCACATATGTTTCCCTATCTGACAACAGTCTGGCAGCTTCCTTTTCATAGTCAGTCCTATTAAGGACAACTATGTTGCTGCCTTTATCAGACTGTTTAAAGATATTTTTCAGATGCTCCAAAACATCTGATTCTTCCAATATTAAATTTAATACATTGTACCAATTCTTTGTAAACAAGGTATCTACCTCTTTAAGGACCATTTTCTGGTAGGTCTGAATGGCAGCATCTGATACCGTCAGGTAAAAAATAGATTTGGGCCTAAATTTGTACTTCCTGTCAACATCTGAAAATTCAAAATAATTATGTAATTCAGGGCTGTTTCCATCTAGTGTATCAGACACAAGTGCATTCCCCTGGTCATCAAAATTAATGCAGTCAAGCAGATCATAATTTTCAGTGGTCGGACTAGAACCTGTTTCCCCATCTGTGTTTCTACTGAATCTAATGAATCCAATAGTAAATCTAGTGTGTCTCTATCCGAGTATTTAAATGGTGATGTTTATAATGGACTCCACCCCCACCCCCCCGATGAAGAGGGTTGTTACCCTTGAAGCGCTGGAGAACCGTTCGTCTGTTCATGTTTGAATAAAACTTTTTAAGCCACAGTCCACATGTATCGCTGCTTCTGTGAATCAGTCCGTTTGCCTGCTATATTCGGTCGATCCGTGGACTTTCTCTCCTTTAGCACATCAAATCTGTGTTTTTTTGGAGGAAGGACTGACCCCGAGTTGTATCCAGCACTGCCCCAATAAATTGGAGGTGCTAGGAAGGAGCAAGGTGAGACCTAGGGTAATTCACCGTGACCCCCACCTCGTGGAACAGATGCAGGGTAGCTGCTAGAGAAGCCTCCAGATGATCCCTCAACGGGGCCAACAAGAGCCAGTCGTCAAGGTACGGGAACACATAGTGGCCCTGATGACGTACAGTCGCTGCCACCACTACTAGGCACTTGGTGAAAACCCTGGGTTCCGACAAAAGGCAAAAGGGGTGAGCCTTGAATTGGAAATACTCCCCCTGGAAAGTAAACCTGAGGAAGTGGCAGTGGGCAGGGAAAACAGGAATATGCAGGTATGCATCCTGCATATCCAGTGCACAAAGCCAGTGTTCCTGGTGGAGCAATGGCAACAGTCCTGGGAGGGTCACAGTATGCAAAACCTCTTGTACTCGATGTACAGGTTGAGCGTGCTGAGGTCCAGTATCGGCCAAAAGTCTCCAGTCTTTTTTGGGAACAGGAAGAAGTGGGAGTAATAGCCCCTTCCTGCTTGGCCCTGAGGATCTGGCTCTATGGCGGACTTTCGCACCAGCACTGCAGTCTCCTCTCTGATGAGTGGAATGTGACCTTGCGGGTAATGAGTGACCTGGAGGGTTTTCTGGAGGTCTCTCTGTGAACTCTAGCATGTGACCTTGAGCTATTAGCTGAAGAACCCAAGAGTCTGCCGGGATCACCTCCCACCCAGACAGGTGGTTGGCAAATCTGCCCCTGACTATCTCCTCCAGAACTGTGGGTGGAGGGGGGCGGGCCACAAGTCAAGAGGCGGAGGGAGGGTTGGGGAGCACCACCCTGGAAATACTGTGCGACTTGACAGGGGAGGGGTAGAGGCAGATGAGGGAGCCTGATGTTTGCCCTGATGTTTGACGGGCTGCTGCCTTGTCTGACACCGTTGCTGATGGTGAAAAAGGGGCCAAGACTTGGGATTGGTGTGGTAGAGGAAGTGCACAAAATGAAGGGCCTTCCCTCGCTCCTGCAGATCGGTCATGATGTCCTTGACGTCCCCTCCAAAAGTGTCCAGGATAGATGCCTGAACATCCTGTGTGAAACCAGAGACCAGGCATGTCTGCGCAGACAGACTGCCGTCGTCGTACTTCTGGCAAAAGCATCGACGGTGTCTTATGTCGCCCGTAAGGTGTGGCTGCAGGTAATCTCTGCCAACCTGACCATCTGCTCAATTTTGGACTTAGCTTCAGAGTAGCTTCAGAGTATGGCAGGGCCTCAAAATCTGCTTTCAGTTGACCGAGGATGGCCTTTGGAAGCAAACCATGTGGGCCACATAATTCAGAGCCCACAGAGTCAAGGTGGAGAACGAATAGACCTTGCAGCTAAACTGATATAGTTGGGGGAAATTGTTTTAACCAGGAAAGGCACATTAATCCAAAGCTTGTTTCCAGGTGCAACCTGGGAGCACAAGGAAGTTAAGTGACTTGCTCAGAGTAACACAGTACACAAGTGGGGACTGTGGGATTCAAATCCCGGTCTCCAGGTTTGCAGCTCAGAGAGTTAAACCACTGCGCTATACTGCCTCTAACTTCTTGTTGGGAGGGGAGGTACTCTTATGCTTTGGCATAGCGAAGCAGTTGTGAGCATTGATAACCACCGAATCAGCTTTGGTGTGGTTAACTAGATGATCTTTTCCCTCTGGAGCATGATACAATCTGTCTGCCTTCTTGGAGATGGCTGTGACAGATGACGGTTGTTGCCATACAGTAGTGGCCAAATCATTGTGGGGACCCGTCCAGGGAGGAACGAGGAGGTAGGTCAGCTCTTGGAGGTCAAGGTGCTCTGCCAGCCTCCATCGTTGGGGATCTTGCTCCTCTGTCTCCCACCTTTTGGCCTCCTGAATTTTCCGGAGGATGTCCATGAAGGAGGGATCCTCTGGGGAGACTCAGGAGTCTCCTTAGGCTTGAGGTCCTTCCACGGACGGGATTCATAGCCTGAGGAAGAGTCTGATTCAGAGTCTGGCGAAGGGATCTATGATGGGGGTCCTCATTCTTAGGATCAGCCATCCCGTGACCCCAGTCCTCCACCGTGGAGGCACCCAATGTGTGTCCAGAAGATGGGGAATGTACCCTGGGAGACAGGGATCATGGAGTTGGAGTCAGACAGACAAGTGTACAAGCCGTGTCCAGCTAGCATCGGTCCAACTCCGAAAATAGCTGGAGCTTAGCCCTGTTCCAACAGAAATCAAAAGGGCATCATAATCCACTGGTGATTGCAGAGGAGCCTGTGGAAGATACAGGTAGGCTGTAGTCTGATACTTCAATGGTGGACAGCCCCGTGTTTGGTACCCTGACGTCGGGTGCCCGGGTGTTGGATACCCCGGCATTGGATATCCTGGCATTGAGTATCCTGGCGTCAGGTAACCCAGCATAGGGTACCCCAATGTCAAGTAACCTGGAGAAGGTCCCTATGGTGGGGCTGAGGGACATGGCTAAGGCCCTGATGGAAGGCCAGAGGGCCCAGGCTGAGGCGGATCCAGCTGCGGACCTACAGGCTCAGACGGGTGACTGGTCCTTCCGGGATCTGGGGTGGAGGAGGTGGCCCAGATGGAGACCAAAGGCGGGGCTGCAAGGTCCCTGGGAGAATCTGGCATAGGGCGGCCTGGTGCTGGCTGATCAACAGGGCCAAGCGGGGGGCTGTTCCTCTGGCACTGGGTGGGGAGTAGAGTCCAAGCGCCCCACTGGAAGCGTCAAAGGAGTGTCCCGAAAGGGGGATTCCTCTTGAGATGGCTGCAGCCAAAGTGGCAGCGGACACTGGTCTGAAGGACCAACGTCAGACCTCGAGTCAGAGTCCAATATGAGCACCGGGCTGTGCAGATGCCGGCAGAGCATTCGTCCAACTTACCAGCTGAACCACTCGGCTTAGGACCTTGAAGAGGTCTGAAGGGCATAAGGGTAGAAAGTAGCCTCTGAATCCCCGGAGGTCCCCACCAGAATCGTTACCAGCTCAGGTGGGGGGACCAAAGGCTGCTCCACAGGAGGAGGACCAGGTTTGGCTGGAGGGACACCTTCCTCACTGGTGGAGGGCCGCTTGATGGCCACAGCCTTTGAAGAGAGCCGCAGCCTGGAGGAAGACCAATCCTGGTCCAGGTTCTTGTCCTTGTCATGCTTGTGCTTCTTCTGCTTGGAAAAAATGGGAGCCAGAAGAGCCCCTAGGAGATGAAGAAGCGTTCCGCACCTGCTGCAGCTCCTTTTCCACTGAAGCCAATTTTTGTTTCAAAAGATGGGCTTGCAGGACTTGCTGATGGTGTTTTTTAGCGTAGCCTGGTTGAAACTCTGGCAGGCCTCACAGCCCTCGGTGTTGTGGTCAGGCCCAAGGCAAAGAAGACACGAAGTATGGTCGTCTTTCTCCGGGATCTGCTTGCCGCAGGTGCACTTGTTCTTGTGGGAATCGGAAGCAGTTGGAGAAGACATGCAATCCGATGTCAAAAAATACTGACTTTTGTAAGAAAATAAAGGATATACTTATCAAAAAATGGCAGTCCACTGTAGCAGTGTGTCCGCGAGGTCAGATATGCACAGGTTGACAGCGGGAAATAACTGGGGCGGGCATGGGGGACCACCCACTATATAACGTCGGGCCGATGTTGGCCACGAGACGTTGAGTGGGCACTCCCCTGACAGACACTGCTAGCTAATTTTTCCGTGTGGTCCTAGTGCCTGGCAGCTCAGTTCTTATGGTTATTGCCTACTGCAATATCCCTCTGGAAGTAAGATCGACCCGAACCATCAAGATGGCATATATAAAACATGACATCTAGTGCACTGTACATAATTAATAACTTACAATCGGAGGGAGAAAAAACATGTAGTCCAAAAAATTCATACAATAACCAGTACAACGTAATCAACATAAAGTGGAGGTCACACATCCAATTTGAGTCAATACACATAGTCCAACGACTCCTACAAATAATCCGTATGCTGGATTCACCATACAAGGGAAGGTGATACAAGAGTTCAAACAAGTAGAAGCCTTGCTCCCAATCCCATGTCAGGAGAAGACCTGCAGGCTGTGTCGGTTAAGACGGCATTTTTAAAATGTGATCTGAAGATATGGGAAGTGCCTAGTGAGTAAAGCATGGCCGGCAAGCCATCCAGAGTTCAGGGGCAGCAACAGAGAAGGCTCTCTGCCTCATCTCGGTAGCAGTCTGGGAACAATCAAGGAGACATTGGGAGTAGGACCTCAATTTGCATGTTCCAGACTTGATACTAAGGAGTCTTGTTAGATGGGAGCTAACCCCATCACAAAGGGATTTGTCAATAAGAGTGCCCATGAGGTAGTCAGGGCAGGCCTGAGGAGACATCCAGCCAAGCGTCGTGTAAAGGGAGGAGTGGTTGGTGCAGTACAGGGCAAGTGCCACAAACCTGAAGATGCTGTTGAAGGCAGTATTGAGTCATGTGAGGCACCAATTTGAGGTCTGGGAAAAGAAAGGAGAGTAGGTACTCCAAGACAGGTAGAGGTTTTTTTTTTCAACTTTCTTTACTCCGGTCACCGCTGCCTGGGGCCCCTACGGTCGACCTGCCTAATCCCGTCTGCTGAAATCCTGCCTGCCTAAGGGCTTGCTCTCCCAACCCACCCATGACACACCATCCGTGGACCTCCCTGGTCATTACCCCCCAGGGTGGGGCTGCCTTCAGCTCCACAGCACCTACTTTCCAATCACAGCCCCTCAAGCGGAGATGAAGATCAAGGGTTGTGCAGGTCCTAGAACGGCAGGATCCGGTGATGGACATGGGGGCAGGTGACATTTACCTCCCAGGAAGCGGGGTGTTTCCAGCTTTTTTGTGGTTTCCCCTGGAGGTGCGGACGTGCAGTGACTTCCAGCACAAGACAGGCATGCTCATGCACCTGTCCTGCGGATGTCTGCTGTCGCCTCCGCCTCTTTCCGAGGTGGTCCCTACTGTTGCACACCCAGTCTCCACTAGGTTTCACTTACAGCGGGGATGCCACAGCCCACCCTCCCCAAGAGAGGAGAGCAGTCCTATGGACACTGAATCCTCTCCCCCTGGCCAACCCCCAGCAACCCAAGCTTTCTCCTGACCTTGGGTTGCCGGCGTAGTGTGAGGTGTGGTGTCTAGCGCCTCAACCATCAGTGCCACTGGGCTGGCTTAAGGAGAGGTAGAAGTGTGCCTTGAGCAATAGCTAGATGTACCTCCAGGGTCAGCAGGTGCTTTAGGTGGTACCAGTATAGGTAATAATAATCTAACAGCTTAAACCCATCTGGGGTCACTGTACGTTGGAACAAAATAGCGGCCTGATTTGTGCTTTCCTCTCTAAGAGCAGCCTTCTGGAATAGGGCCTTGGCGTGAGAAGGCCTAGAAAGAGAGGTATCACTTGATAAATACCCTAAGGTTCCAACCATATACTGTACTACTTAGCATGGAAGTTTTAGGGTATAAGCTTAAAATCCAGGGGGTCAAAAAGTGCATACTGGGACAGGATCAGTTTCTGCCCTGCTAACATAAGGGTATCATCTGGGAGTTTATTCCCTAAAATGGTAACTAGGTATTTTTAATGGCCTGACTTGGAATGTCAGCCTTAATTTCTATTTAGACACAGCA
Organism: Neoceratodus forsteri; assembly: GCA_016271365.2. NCBI lineage: Eukaryota > Metazoa > Chordata > Ceratodontiformes > Ceratodontidae > Neoceratodus > Neoceratodus forsteri. Next base: position 691,329,025 of record CM028134.1, read on the forward strand.
GACTAGTATGCTGGCCTATATCTGTATTATACTGCCAATGGGAATTAAAAATCTCCATAGAAATGTTGTCCATGCCAGCAAACTGTAGGTCAGTATAACCACTGGAGCCCTGGTAGTGCATAACCTGATCCTCTGGAAAAAGTGTACTCACAAAATGATTCAGAAAAGTTAATTCTGTGTTGGAAATTGATTTGCATCAGATGGGGGATGTTCCCACCAGAGCAACAGACATCTCTGCTGCAGCTCCTACTGCCCTGGTTGACCGCCTTTGCCTGTCTGATTATAACACTGGTGAGTTTTTTTCTGCCCTGATGCCCTAAATGGCACAAGAGGGATTGTCATAAAATCCCTGGGGACTGATGACAGTACGGTATATTTTTAATAGGAATTATGGGAATGGAAAAAGGATGAACTGGTGAACAACCTCGATTATGGGTATAAATGATCTAGATAATAGGAGGTAGTCATCACTCTTTGCTTTTACCCTGTCGTGTTTTATCGTGCATTATGAATTTATTAACCGGTCCATGGTACTTTGCATGTATTTTCTTTTTGCTATTTGTTTGTCAATTTGTATTGACCTGTGGGTAAACAAATAAACCTTTGATACCAATAAATGGACTCCCACAGTTTATCTGTGTCTGGTACTAGATCTGGGTTATTCTGTGTAGGGTATGGGTGTTGTGTTGTATATTTTCATCTTCGTTACAGACTATACAAAATTACTGTGCTAGTCTCCTTTACCTAGTAAATTAGGATATTCCCTGAGGCATAATGGGGTGAGAGCATGCTACCCTGGTGCGAGGGATTACTGAGTACTAGGCTTCTACATTCTTTTGCTTTGCTTAGAATTATTTTACCTCTTGCTCACTCACTGTACTGTACAAAAGAAAATTATTTAAAAAAAAGTAAACAAAAAAGGGCTACTTTTCTAACTTTCATATAGCAAAAACAGTTTCTGTTTTCGTACATCTCTGGTTTTGTTTTGGTAAGCTGCTGACTCTGGCTCTATCCGGATACCAGTTAAGACCATAGTTTCTATCGGTAAGTCCAGTTAGCAAACTGCAAGAACACTTGATTCTTGCCCAACTCTCTTCTTATCTCTCCAACTTCAACTTTTTCACTCCTTTCCAATCTGGTTTTCAGAAAAACCACTCCCCACCACCACCTCTCCGATTAGGCTTACTGAATTCATCCTCTCAGGGATGGACAGTGGTCAAATCACGTCTGCCATTTTTGTTGACCCAGCCAAGGCTTTCGACACAGTTTACCACACCCTACTACTAAACTTCCTTTCCTCAGTAGGTCTGACCAACTCAGCCCTAACTGGTTCAGAGTCTACCTTGTAGGTCAGACCCAGTAAGTCAGAATCGCTGACTCCAAATCTCCCCCCCTTCCCCTATCAACACTGGTGTCCCTCAAGTGTCCGTGTTGGGCCCTATACTTTTCTCCATATTTCTTAATGACCTACCATCTGTCCTACATCAACCTCAATACATAAGTATGCAGATGACACAGTCCTCTACACCTCCGGACAGTCCCCCACTGATGTTGCAAACAGACTTCAGCAGGATTTCAACAATGTTCAGCACTGGTTTTGCTCTCATCAGCTTTTTCTAAATGCCAAGAAGACAGTCTCCATGGCCTTCAGCACCAGGTAGAGTATTAGAGACTCTCTAGGCTCCCCTCCCTGCCCTCCTTCCATATCCTTGATGGGACAGTCCTTGAGGACACCTCCTCGTTCAGATATCTGGGTATCTGGCTTGACCAACATCTCATCTTCTTTGGTCATGTGGATGCCATCCTGAAAAAACTGTGCTCCAAGCTCGGCACTCTATACAGGAAATGGAACTGCCTCCCTTTCCTGACTAGGCACAAACTTGTCCAGAAGATGATCTTTCCTATTTTCGACTACTGTGATGCGGTCTACAGTGCCACTCCCAAGACCTCCTTAGCGAAATAGGATACCCTCTTCAACTCTTTCTGTCGCTTCATTCTGGACTCTCCTCCGCTCACCCACCACTGTCAACTCTACCACTCCCTGGCATTTCCCTCACTAGAAAATAGACACCTCCATCATTGTGCTAAATTTGTCTCTAAATTCTGGTTTGGATTGCTCCCATCCTATCTCACCTCCTCTTTATCAGTCCTCCCTTCCTCTGCCCACTCACTTAGATCTTACAGTTCCCGTTCCTTGGTTGTCCCTCACCTGTCTACCACTGTAGGCCAGACTGCTTTCTCGAATCGCTCCCCAAAACTGTGGAATTCACTTCCTCCCCAGATTCGCCACTCCTCCTCCCCCCCTCCCTATAATTTCAGACCTACAAAATTTCCTCTCTGTGAGCTGTACCTGCAATTAACCTACCTGGTATTCCTGACCTGCTCCCCAGCCTCTATTCAATATATTAAGAAGCTATTCTAAATTACAGCTCCCTTCCAGCCCCACAACTTTTTCTCCCTGCTAAGTTCCCTACCTGGCCATTCCTTTGGGTTATCTATAACTACCAATATAACTATGACTTTAGGTTCCTATTAAACTGCTACTATCATTATATCTATACCCTTGATTCCTATTCATCTGCTCCCCTCCCAGCATCGCTATCCTTCCACCTCTGCTGTTACTCCCCATCCACCCCTTTCTTTCAGGCTAAATGGTACCATCACCATGAATTTAAGGTGTTATCCTAATGTAATGCACTTGACCTGTCCATTGTAATCTCTGTATACAATTATACTCTTATGCTGCAGCTTAATTTGTTCTTTCTGTTATTTGCTATTCACTGCTGCCAATATTGTTGTAATAATGTTTGCTGTTGTATGCATGCATTTCCACTACCCTTTTCCCCCAGGATGCACCGTGAGACGAGCAACTTGTTGTTCAGTGTGTCTTTCCTGGTGAAACGTTTCAATAAATAAATATGTTTTCTCAAGATCTAATGTAATATCACTACAGTCACTTCAAATTCTTGTAACAAACGTAGCCTATCATGTGCTAGGGCTTTGGCAATTCAGAGCCTTAGACTATCTTATTTTGCAGGGGGGGGACTGCACAATGAGCTTGGAATTAGCAATGTGACTGTTGCACTATAGGCCGCAGTTGTGTCACCCCCTCCAAGAGAGCAGGTATCCAAAACTGCTCCATCAATTGGGATTTGGAATGCTTTTGCTGCTTCGAGGCAATTCTAGCTGGCTCGGCAGCCTTCCCTGCAGCTGCAGCAGTTGAAAGAGGCCCATGGCATAGATGACAAGCAAAAGGGCAAAAACTGACAGGCTACTGCAGTGGTAGTGCTACCTCTTATTATTCAGATGACTCAAGTTCAAGCCTCAAGCTTGGAATGTCTGGTGCCGAACAGCGAGGCCGGGTTCCAGACATCTGTTTTTGACATTTCCTGCCTCCGAGAGGGAAGGCATCTCCTTCTGCTGCATGAATGCTCCCTGGTGGGCTGGTGTGGGGGGGGTCATCATGTGAGAAGGAATGCACTGGTCCCTTTGGAGTGGCCTTACATCTGCATGCACCTGTATGCCTGCACAGTGACATATAAGCTTGCACATCCAGATCAGTGCCGGCAGGGGAGGAGGACTTCCAAAGGAAGTGTGGGGCTTATCATCCCATCCAGCAACCCTGATAGGCAGGATCATGACCTAACTGGAGGGACCTGGAGGGAAAGGATAACAGGATGGACTTAGTGGGAAAAAACACACCAGTAGCACTGAGCAGATGAAAATGTCTCAACCCTCACATCCCAGTAAGGACCTTCTGAGACCTCCTGCTCCTCCTCTTGGACCCTGACAGTAAAATGAGTACTCCCCTTCCATGAAATGGGGGGGGGGCCACACCTAAAGGGACTAAGCTGTGAATTATAATCAGAAGTTCTGAATAGGGATGTTGAGCAGAGGCTGACAGTGGTCTGGAATCTTAGAGGACTCTTATGAATGGCAGAACGGCTTGGGCAGGTGAAAGAAGAACCTGGTGGCTGACGAGGGGAAAATGGGGCAGCAAAAAAAATTTTAAACACCTTACACAGGTACTTGCTTCTTTATACTGGTTCTTGATTAGTGAATAGGTATTATGACATATAGACTTTGCATGGTCAAGTTCTGATTTATTTTCAGAATTCACAGTTTTCTGGGGGGGGGCAGAGCTTGCCATCTGTCATGATGGCAGTGTAATTTCTTAGGGAGACCATCGTGAGAGCCGTTTTCAGTTAATCCGTATAAAGCACTGGCTGTTTAAATACCAGAATGACATAAACTAACACCGGGAACCTCGCGCTTAAAAAAGAATCCAGCATTGCCTGAATCGCTGCATGAGATCAAAAGTTATCATGCAGTGCCAGCCTGTACAGCACCACGAGGCACAGGGACATCCCAGACGGATACGCTCCAGTACTTTGATCCCAGCCATAAGCACCATACGGCTGTCAGTAACAGGAATAAGCATGGCCGCGAAACATCACTCGCATCAGGCGCCCAGCCCTCAACTTAAACAAGCTGCTCTGGACATTTCTGCAGTAATGGCAAAACTGGACAAAATTCTCACAGACATGGCTGATCTTAAAAAAAAAACAAAAAAACAGTGACCTGGCCCTCCTGGCATCGAGGGTGTCCCACACCTAGCAGGCAATCCAGCACACAGTAGCCACCTGAACTACTTATTAAATAAAATAGATGATCTAGAGACTCATACCCACCACAAAAACATCAGAATTGTAGGCATACCTGAAGGGGCTGAGGGAAGGGACATGACAGGATTCCTAGCTAATCTTCTGCCAGCCCTGGTGGAAATTAACAACTTGCCTCCTCTAGAGATTGAGCAGGCACACAGATCCCTTGCCCTCGTCCCCAGCCAGGGGAAATATCCAAGACCCATCCTCTGCAAGTTTTTGTGCTGCCCTGTCAAGGAATTTTATTTAAAACAAGCTTGAGACTGAGGGTCCTTTCAATGGCAGGGGTGCAGAGTACAGCTGTTCCAGGACTTTTCTCTGGAGTTATCTAACCATCGCACAGCCTATGCAGGGGTGAAACAAATGTGCTACTGACTTAACATCCCTACTTCCCTACGGTACCCAGCCTCTTTAAGACTTCAGATGAATGGGGGCTTTCTAATATTTGACATGCCAGCTGAGGCAGAACAATATCTGCAGGAATACCAAGCCAAGGAACAGGGTCATGATAGCCAGGGCTCACCTTGTGGCACACAGGAATCCAGTATGGAGGTGACACAAGTCGCAGCCCAGGGTGAGAAGTGTGATGACCAGCAGGATGATCTGAGAGTTCCTGCCTGGCAGTCTATGTCTTGAGGAAGAAAGTCAAAGAAAAAACTTAAGGCCACTCATGAGGCTCCACTTCAACCAAGAAGGCAGAAATTGCGTAGCAAACAAAGCAGATTACTTCCCTCAGACACTAGCAGTTGCTCCCCAAGGGTCACGCCAATTAAAACTTCTAACAGATACTATCCCCCCTGCATGACCTGAACCCCGTAGCTTTGGATCTCTCTCTAACTCCTAAGAGGAACATGCCAATATCTGCGACAGACCAGGACGATGATACTGTCTGGTCCCCTCTGCCTTCAGACTGGGCCAGCTGCCTACCGGATGATGCCAGTGAAGCCGAAGACTCCATTGATAGGCTGACTGAACTCTTGGATGCATCAGACAAGTTAGCACAGCTGACCTGAGAGGCCTTGATATCCTTTCTTCTTTTACAGACACATGTTTCATTTGTTTCAGGTCATTTATGGTTCAAAAATACTGTGATTTGGCTTGTGGGGGAGCAGAGTACTGAGGTAAAGGGGGTCGCAGCACAGGGGGCTCATAAACTGCCTGAGTGACCATGTGGCTCTGGAACTCACCTTAACTGCCCTGGGTCTTGGAGAGTTGAGGTACCCAGTATGGCTGTCGCTTGATTGATACTTCACGTCCCCCCCAGCCAAACTTGGATCACCCCCCCCCGGGGCAGGTGGTCTCAGACACACTGGGGAGGTAGCATCTTACATATCCTCGCCACCCCTTCTTATACCGGGAGGCAGGCGCACATTCTAAGCATGCCTCCTCTGCAAAGCGGCTGCTGCCTTGTTCGAATATGGGCACTGAATAAATCATAGATAGCTCCCTTTGTGACTAAAGCAATGCTCCTTGTCGCTGACAATGCAATCAGGCACAATGGCAGTGCAAACATCTCTTTTCCTATCTGAACTGGTTGCTGTCCAATCTAGCACATTTTTCCCAGGCCAAGGCCCAATGGCTTAGACTAGGGGCCGGCTGCATGACATAAGGAGGCTGCATGGCTTACCTCTCCCCCGGCCTTGTGTAGGTCTGGTATGGTTTTACTGACCATTGCTGGGTGCAGTGACTGTCACTCTGAAGGTGGAGGGGGACGGAAGCATATATCCCCCCCCCCAAGGTTTTTCTTGTTCTTTTGCGGTTTTACTGGTGTTTTTCCTTTTACTTGTTTAACATTACAGTTAAGTATTTTCTGGCTCTGGATGACGATCCCAGGTTCAGTGTGGGATCACTATCTCAGCTATTTCTGAAATGTTTGGTGTTGGAGTTATTCTGATGGAACAGTTACTTGTTAAATATACAGCTTACCATACTGACGCCCCAGAGAGGGCCTCACAGGCACTTGGAGGAGCACAGGGCCGGCTCCTTCCGGTATTAGGAGGGGCCCAGTCTCTTCCGGATGGGGAAGGGCCTCTAGCCATGACCCCTGAGATGGGGATATTCCCCATCATAGGCTCTCACAATGACCAAAGTATAAAATGGGTTCCACCTCGCACCCAGGTTGGGGTGAGGAGGACCCGATACAAAGTGTTATACAGAAAATAAATCTTTACAGAGTGGCTGGGTTATGATACAGGTAGGCTAATGTGGTGCATGCTGCACATCTGGGTGGCACTTTCATACAAGGCAACCGAAGGACAGCGACCAGGGCAGGGGACATCACCTTCTCTGATAAGGTTCTACAAGGGAAAAAGGCCTGGATATAACAGGATACCATGTATTTATATAATCCTATTATGGATTCCCCCACACCAATAACTTTTACCACATGGAATGTTAGAGGGCTGAATGATCCGATTAAATGGAAGAAGATGGTGTCCAGGCTCAAAAAACCTAAAACACAAGTCGCCTTCCTTCAGGAGACTAGGATTAACCACAAAGAGGCAGGGAAACTGGTGAGATGGGAAGCACACAGTGTATCGGGAAAAGAGAAAGGGGGAGTGTTGATCTTATGTCACAAGCTCCATAAGTGGAAGTTGGCAGAACAAAACAAGGACAAAGAAGGAAGATGGGTATTGGTGAATGTCATAACCACAGAGAATCTTTAATCCTACAGTAGGTAACATCTATGCCCCAAATGAGGATGCCCCAGAGTTCTTTAATGTAATTTCTCAAAGGTTGCTAGAAATGTCTCAAGAACATCCCGACATAATTCTGGGGGGTGATTTCAATATGGCCCTAGACCACTTGCTGGATAGGACTAATGCCAAGCCGGAGCCTCATAGCAAAGCCTTAAAGACCCTGTCCAATTTACTAGGCTTACATCACCTCACAGACACATGGCGCACCTTCCATCCTACTGAAAAGGATTTTACATATTATTCAGCAGCTGCATCAATGGCTAGCAGACTGGACTACTGGTTCTCTTCTACCAACCTAAACCCGGCTATTGCAGAAGTCTCCATTGCCCCCCTGTATATCTCTGACCATGCCCCAGTGGTCCTTCAGGCTTACCTTACCACAAACACTGCACACTCAGTAACTTGGAGGCTTGACCCCCTCCTACTTGCAGACCACCAGTTCGAATTTTGGCTTAAAATAGAGTGTCCCACTATTTCCAAGATAACCCTGAATCATGTGCCTCCACACAGGTCATATGGGAGGCCTTTAAGGCCACAATTACGGGCAGGATCATCTCCTATGCAGTTCATAGGAGGAGGTAGAGAAAAGAGGAGGCCCCTCAGCTAGAATCACAGCTGGCACAAAAAGAGGTACTCTATAAAAATGACCCCGACCAGCTAAATAATCAGTCTCTAAAATCTGAGCTTACAGCCCTCCAACTTAAGCTCAACATCTTAGCCACTAGGAAAGCGTAACTGCAAATGGCTAGGCTACGGCACAAATACTGGGATCAGGGGGATAAAGCTGGGAAGCTACTTTCATACAGGTTAAGGAAGCAACAGGCAGAATGCCATATAGATAATTAAGGGACAAATTTGGGGTGGTTCAATTCTCCCCCATGGCGATAAACACAATCATGAGGGCACTTTATGACAACCTCTATAGATCTCAGGCTCCTTTCCATAAGCCTAGCTTTGACGATTTTGTTGCAAGGACCTCCCTCCCGAAACTCTCGGCTGAACACAGGGCCATGCTGGATGCTCCCATAGAAGATTCCGAACTGCTGAAAGCAATAGATGGAATGGCTTCGCATAAGTCCCCAGGGAGCGACGGCTTTCCTGCAGACTTCTATAAAGTCACCAGAGATCTTATACACCGGACTATGCTCCAAATGTTGAGGGAGTCGCACACAGCCCAGTCCCTTCCTGACTCACTCCAAGAGGTAGTGATCACAGTCTTCCCTAAGTAGGGTAAGGATCCTCTCTCCCCTGCCAGCTACAAACCTATACCCCTGATAAATGTTGACGCTAAAATACTAGCCAAAATTCTAGCAGCTAGACTAGAACAGGCACTTCCATCCATCATCCATGATTCACAGGTGGGATTTGTTAAAGGGAGAGCCAGTGCAGACCACCTGAGGGCATTAGTGACCCTATTCCAGCAGGCCTCACATCAGCCCACTCCCGCTGCAGCCATCACCATTGATTTCAAAAAAGCCTTCAATTTGGTCGAATGAGGGTATCTTCAGGCGGTCCTGGAACACTTCAATGTAGGCCCGAGATTTGGGAGCTGGATCAGCATGATATACAATGGTCCAACTGCAAAGGGCCTTACTAACGGCCTCCTATCTCTGAGCCTGTGACCCTGCGAAGGGGTACGAGGCAAGGTTGCCCTCTCTCTTCCCACTTTTTCATAATGGCTATTGATCCACTGGCTTCAGCCACTGGTACCCACAATCACATCCTTGGCATACAAATAGGGAAGGAAGAATTCAAAACAAAGCTGTATGCAGATGACTGCCTCATCTTGACCAGAGATATTCACTCAAGCTTGGATCACGTTTTGAATATATTTTCTAACTTCGACCCTATTTCAGGACTAAAGATCAATACAACTAAGTCAGAAATAATGCCCCTTAATAAGCATACCACGAAGGAGACAGGGAAAGATCCAGACTAGTCTGGGCAGACTCCCAAATTAAATACCTAGGGGTCAACCTAACCCTTGATATCCATAAACTTAATCAGCTCAATATGCAACCTCTGATCACAACATTCCAAAAAGAATTGAACAGATGGCAGCATTTAAACCTTTCTCTTCCAGGGAAAATCGACTCAGTTAAAATTATGCTAGCCCCCACAATCTACCATCTATTAGCTCATCTTCCCATACTAATCCCGGACAAATGGTTTCAAAAATTAGACTCACTCATAGGCCACTTCTTATGGGGTTCATCCCCTCCCGATTGAGCAGAACTAAGCTCAGGGCCCACTGGTCTCGGGGAGGGTGGAATCTTCCCCATTTTAAACAGTATATGTATGCCTTCATTACATCCAGACATTTTTAATGTCCCGCTCTAGAGGCCCCTCTCCCCCCAGCATGGTGTAGAATTGAACAATATGTCATGGGTTTACAGCACCCCTCCATGTACCTGGGCACATCACTACCCATGAAAGTTGTTCATTGGGCTACTATTCAGGCAGCCCACAAGGCATGGGCCCAAACAGCCAGACTTGCTAAGAAGTGTCCTAGACTAGGGAGGTATAGGTACCTATGGGATAATCCTGACCTCCGCATTGCTGGGGAGCCAATCAGATGGTCCACGTGGGAGGACAGCTCAATCTGTACGATTGGTGGCCTCCTTACTGTGACGATAACACTGTTGACACCTTTCAGGGGCTACAATCCAAATTTAACTTAAAGACACCAGATTTTTGGAGGTATCTTCAAATCAGGTCTGTGTACCTCCAATGGAGTAAAACCCAGTGTAATTGCCAACCTTGTAAAGATCGGAAGGCCAGTAATGTCCCCTCCTCAACACTGGGGGAATGGATGGGAGCTCATAAGGCCAAAGCAGGCTCCATCTACCAAATGTTATGGGAATCCCAACCAGACCCCATGAATAATGCCAGGATCAAATGGCAGACAGCCCTCCAGATTAAGATCCCCGCAACAGTCTGGAACAAGTGTTGGAGATTGACCCAACACGCATTTATTAACCAAAACAGCAGACTGATCCAGAAAAAGATACTTCATCTCTGGTACACACCAGCCCAGCTTAAAGCTATGGGAGCATCCCCCATGGAATGCTGCTGGAGATGCGACTCCCCAGCTGCTGACCTACTCCACATACTCTAGGCCTGCCCCCATATTATTCCATTCTGGACCGAGGTTATACAAACATGCTCCTCTATCCTTGAAGTGGAGATATCCATGACCCCATACGCTATACTTTTAGGGTGTCATCCCCAAGATACCTTCCTGCCTGTACGGAAACTGAAATGGTTAATTGCAGCTTCAGTAGAGGCAAAGTGGTTAATTCTTACCAAATGGAGGTCTACATCCATCCCAACTGTACAGAAATGGCTGGCCTCACTAGAATCCTTGGCAAAGAATGCCAGGCTGGCCTTTCAGATCAAGCAGCAAATGGCTACCTTCTTGGACTTATGGTCCCCATATATGCAGTTCATAGCCAGTCACTCAGCCAACAAAGGGTAAGCCTTGGCCATTACCATCTGATAACTTCCTATCGGAAGTCATTTACACAATCACTGCATTGCATAATGGCACTGAACTCGCTCTACTTCTCAAATAACAGTTTGTATTGGTGTAATGTTCTTTTCTTTTATGTATAGACACACGTGCCTATATATAACTTATACTGATATCCATGGTTGGCATGTAAAATTGTTAAATGTTTCAGTTAATGTATGTAAAATGCAAAGATTTCAATAAAAAGATTAACTGTAAAAAGAATTCACAGTTTTCCTGTATTCTGTTTTACAGTCTGTGGTTCTCAGATGTTGGACTTTAACAAATTCCAGTCAGATGCCCTGAGAGCCAAGGCAAGAGACTTTTAGTCAATTATCTTTAGGATTATGGCATTCTCTACCCAATGGCACAGAAATCAACCACTTAATGCTTTTTAAATCCAGGTGACCCTTATTTTATTTAAGGAGGCATATTAATAATGAATTGTTTTGAATCCAAGTATTTGTGAATTTGTGACCTAGAACTGTAAGAAATTCTTGCTGTATTTCTTTGATTTATGAATACAGTAGGTCTGAAGATAGAGTGTGCAAAAAAAAAAACAGTTTATCTAGTGAACACTTTGCAACTGTCAAGATCTCATCTAGCTCAGATGGAAATGCTGAAATGTCAGTATTCTTGCAATACTGTGATAAAAGCTGTTTATGATGTGCTGCCAGAAGTGTTAAAAATTCTGCACATTTTCATCTTAGCTAGATGAAAACCTAAGACCAGATACAGTATCACTGCTGGAATGGTAGAAGTCCAGTTCCCGTTTTGTGTATCTTAAGAGTCACAGGCTTCAGTTTCCTGAAGCATACAGTAATACATGTACAAGTACAGTACATGCATGCTGTACATACATGAATACAGTACATACAGCTGTAGAGAAGGAAGACCATTGGTCCAGCAAGTTTCTCCCTCCCACCAGCTCAGTAGGAACACCCAGTCACCCCTTTTTCATGGAAGTACTTGTCTGAGCTTGAAAGCTGTCATAGTATCAGCTGATACCACCTGCTCTACAAGTCTATTCCATGTGTCCACCACACATTCTGTATGGATGTTCTTTTTGACATTTCCCCTTGAATCTTCCTCCTCCTTTAAATGACACCATGTGTCTCCTTGTTCTCTCATTTATAGATCAAGGAAGCACTCCCAAGCATTCCTTGCTTCTGCGTGTGAGACACTCTTATTCTGTAAATTGTGTCTCATGTGCAGCTGCCCTGGAAAAGTACAGCTACGCAGGAACATACCTTAACGGTAGATCTTCCAGAGAATCTCTTTCTTCAGGCCACACCTTTGGAATATATAGCCATCAGGCAATAGGACCATATGGAAACTTTGGCAAGCAGTGCCACCAGGGGCCACCCATGACGACGTCAGTGCCCATATGAGAATAGGTGGTCCCTCCTCTCCTCATTTTCCCACCAGAGATCATACTCAGAGGACAGGCTTTGAGGGAACCAGGAGAGAATGGAGTCCTTTGCAAGGCAAGTGAGGCAGAGGGTGGGAAAAGTATTTATGGAGATAGCAGCAACAAGATCCTTTGAAGCAGTGTCAATGAGGGAGGGATGACGGCCTGATTAAAGAGAGTCTCTTGAAGATCTTCTGTTACGGTAAGAACCTATGTAACTGTACTATCTCCATCGAGGATCTCTCTCATCAGGCCACTCCTTTGGCATGAGTATGAAACAGTACCAAAAGGACAGGGGTGAGGGGGTGGAATCAGGAGAGGAGGCCTTGTAGGACTGCAAGTCTAAAGCCTGCATGTTTGCGAGAGAAGATGTCTAGACTCTAATATTTGGTGAAGGTGTGGACAGTACTCCAGGTGGCAGCTGTATAAATGTCAGCAGCAGGCACACTGTGGAAACAATAATAGAGGCGGCCATTCCCCTAGTGGAGTAGCCACAAACTGGACCAGAAAGTTCTTTGCCATACTTCCGGTAACAAAAAATGATACAATTTGCTAGGCACTTGGACAAGCATTGTTTAGACACAAGGGCGCACAAAACAAAAAACTGACAGAACTTTCTGAAGGCCTTGGTGTGAAAGAGGAAGTATCTCAGGATTCTATGTACATCTGAAGTATGGAGCAAAGCTTTCCCTGGACTGGCATGCTCCGGGTAATAGACTGGAAGGTGGATGGTTTGATTCAAAGTAAACTCAGACACCCCCTTAGGAAGAAACTTAGGATTAGTGTGCAATGACACCCTGTCTTTGTGAAAAATCAAACAAGGAGGCTCACACAGAAGAGCCTGCAGCTCTGAAATTGTTCAAGCAGAAGTAATGGCAACTAAAAATAACGCTTTCTGAGAAAGAAAGTGTAGGCTGCTGCTTACAGCATGCTCAAAAGGAGCCAATGTAAGTGTTTCCAAAACAAAATTAAGGTCCCATGGGGCAACAGATTTCATATAGGGAGCTTTGCGTGTAGAATGCTCCTGAATGATGTCTGTACCACCTCCAGTTGAGCCACTGGACGTTGATCAACAGGTGCAAGAAAGGCTGATACAGCCAACAGATGAAGCTTTAGGGTAGAGTATTGAAGATCTGCATCCAACAGTGTGAGCAGATATTCCAGAATCTGATTAACTGGACTTGCAAAATGGTCTGGATGGCGAGAAGTGGCCCATATGGTAAACCACTTCCATTCGATGGCATAGGTGTGTCTGGGGGAAGGTTTCCTAGTGACCACCTAAACATCCGCCACTTGGGAGACTCCAAAGCAAGTGATGGCTATATTTCCAGGAGCCAGGCATGAAGGTGAGGGGATTTCAGATCAGGGTGCACCAGAGTACCCTGGTTCTGAGTCAGAAGATCATGCTGGAGTGTCAATGGTATTGGGGGCTCCACTGCTGGTTGTTACAGGAATGGGGCAACAAATCTGCCAAGGCCAAAAGGGGGCTACAAGTATTAGTGTTGACCTTCCTGTTTCAGTTTCAGGAGCACTTTCTGAACGAGAAGAAAGTGAGGGAAAGCATACAGAAACAAACCTCCCTGTCCAACAGAAGGACAATGTGTCTTGCCAGAAAACTCCAGGCCCTGGCTCGAGCGAGCAAAAACTCAGCAGTTTTGTGTTGCGTGGAGACACAAAGAGGTCCAGGTTTGGTTGTCCCAACTTTGTGGAAAGGTCTTCTACCACTGAGAACAGACGTTCCCACTTGTGCATCACTGACTGGGGTCTGCTGAGCTTGTCTGTTAATACAGGTTGGACACCTGGAACATGAATGGCTGAGATGATGAAGCAGTGTTCCAGAGCCCAATACCACAGTCCCATGGCCTCTCTGCACAGCAGGTAGGAATGAGTCCCCCCTTGCTTGTTGATGTAATGCATCACAGTGGTGGTGTCCATCTGTATTAACAGGGGACCTAGAGACAGATATGGGAGGAATGCACAAAGGGTATTCAGGACAGCATGGAGTTCTAGAATGCTGATGTGCAAGGTGCATTCCAGCAGGGTCCAGGTGCCCTGCGTTTGATAAGAGCACAGGTGTGCACCCCAGCCCATGCCTGAATCATCTGTGGTTAGGATATGCAGAGGAGAAGGAGGGAGGAATGGCACACCTTTGAGAAGGTTGCCACGATCCATCCACCATAACAATGTTTTTGCGAGAGGAGTCATAAGGACTGTTTGGTCCAAGTCATCCATCAGTTGGTGTCACTGGACCTTAAGGGTCCACTGGGGGATGCTCCTATGTAGTCTGGCTAACGGGAATGTGACAATGGACGCTGACATGTAACCTAGAAGGCATAGGAATGACCTGGCAGTGACATGTCTGGTGTAAATCCAGCAGGCTTGAGCAATAAGGCAGTCAGCCCAGTCCTCTGGTACAAAAGCCATTCAGAGGGAGGCATTTAACACCATCCCAATGTACTGGAGGCACTGAAAAGGTGTCAGTACTGATTTTGGGACACTGACTGTAATACCCAGGGTGTCAAAACATTTGCCTGGTTCAACCTCGGGTATGTAAGAGCTGATCCCTGGAGCTGGCTTTTAGGAGCCAGTTGTCCAGGTAGAGAAACACATACAGGCCTTCCCTGCGAAAAGCCACTGCCACAATGGTGAAGCATTTGGTTAAAACACATGGCACCAAGGATAAAGCAAAAGGCAATGTTCTGAACTGTTAACAGTGCCCTTGAAGGAGGAATCTTAGATATTTTTGGTGAGATTTCCAGATTCTGACATGGAGGTAGGCATCTTTCATAGCTACAGAACACAGTCTCCTTGCTGCAATAGCGGAAGGACTCCCTGAAAGGTAATCATCCTGAACTGTTTGTACTTTATGAAGCGGTTGAGACCCCTGAGATTTAGTATGGCATGAAGGTCACCTGTCCACTTGGGGACTAGGAAGTACCTAGAATAAAAGCTGGTTTTCTGTTGTTCTAGAGGAACTGGCTGGATGGCTCACTTTTGGAGAAGGGACTGAACTTCCTCCAGTAACAGAGCAAGATGTTCTGCTGAGTAATTTGCCTGAATATATGGATGGCCTGGAGGATTGTCTAAGAGTTGCAAAGTGTGGCCTTTGACTATAATTTCAAGCATCTGAGGTGATCTCCCTCCACTGGGGTAAGTGGAGGGGGATGCAACCCCCTACAGCCACTCCTGGAAGTAAAAGTGGCTGGGGAAGGACTGGGGAGTCTGGCTGTAGCAGTGGGGGCTGCTCCCCCGTTCCACTGCCTCTAAAGACTTTGGAGTGAGCACCTGGAGTGCGTGCTGGAGTTGGTAAGACTGCTCCTTTTCCTTTATCTTGCTGCCTAGAAGGGGGCGTTGACATCTAACCCCCACAGGATGGTAGGAATCCCAAAACCGACCCTAGGCTGGGTGTGGTAGAGGGAGTGAACAGATTTTAAGGTTCTACCTGAAGCTTGTAGATCCCTTAAAGTATCCTGCACATCAGGGCCAAATAGTTTAAGGCCCTCAAAAGAAGCATTTATTACAGCCTGCTGGACACCACAGGCACAACCTGCCACTCTGAGCCATGAGTATCTGCTAAGGCCGATAGACCCTTGAAACAGCTGCTCTGGCAGGGGCATCTGAGATATCGTAAGCTGCTCGAAGAGGATGTTTGCCCACATCAGCACCTGTAGTGAGAAGTTTAAGTAATTCTTGCTTCTCCACATTGCATGGTAAGGCCTAGGCAGTAGAGTTAGCCTTACACCAGAGAGAGTTTTGATATTTCATCATATGGGCCTGGTAGTTTGCAGTGCATAGGCCCAAAGATGCTAAGGCATTCGTACATTTGCCCAGGACATCCAGCTTCCAAGACTCCTTGTCAGGAAGTAGGTAGCCAAGGTGTCTGGGTGCCCTAGACCAGTCATGGGCTGCAGTAATAAGTACTGAGTCTGCCTCACGCTGTGCAGCATAAAATGGTTTGCCTGAAGGGACAAGATACAATTGGGACTGCAGGAATGTTATTGGGCCTGTGCCAAGCAGCATTAGTGGCATCCTCCAAAGATGGCAAAGGAGGCACAACCATAGTTGGAGATTCAGGGAGTGCCAACATGTCCAGTAAGTTCTTTTCGGTGGTGTCCTGTTCCTTCAGGGCAAAACTCACATCAACCCAAAGCTGTTCCATCATGGAGAGAAGGAAAAAGGTCTTCCAGGGGTGACCTGGGAGTGTTAAGGATACAGTCATCACTACAGGTCGAGATGATAGAGCTGGTACCCTGTTCCTCTATCTCAGCTGGCTCCTCAAGGTCCATCTCCTTTTGCATGACAAGATCTGGATTATATTCATAAGTGTTGTCCAGTGTCAATGGGCAGGATGAAGCAGCCCAGTGATGACGGCGGCTGCTGGCACAAAGGGGCCTAGTGTTCTCGAGGGGAGAAGCATCGGCATCCACACTGACAATAAGATAGTGCTAGGCAGGCCAGGCAATAGGCAGCATATCATCTCGGAGAATGTGAGGAGAGCTGCTTGAGTGTTGGTGCCTGGTTGAGAAAAGGAGTGCAACGATGGGGGTAGATGGTGTAGGTTGTGAAACCGTCTATGTCAACGGCACACTAGGAGTTATCAAGCCAGTGGCATCTACACCTAACCCCGACTGTTGTAGCAGGTCAATGGGTAGGGGGAGGCTGAAAACATCGCCAAAGCGGTCGATGGCAACACAGAAACTATACCTGCAACAGGGCTGTGAGGAGACCTGGAGAGGAGCAGAGACAATCTGTCCTTGTCCCCATGCTTGTGCTTCTGGCTGGACTTATCCTTGGATTTGGACAACCCTGAAGTGGTCGAAGAGGCTGGCGATGCAGACCTCTCATGAGACTGTGTCAAAGCAGCCTGTTCTGTAAGCTGCTTCTTCATGCTGGCAACTTGTTTCTTTCTTTTTTTTTTTTATTAGCACTTTCTGCTCCAGTTCTCCTCTTGGCAGCCCCTATCTGATCGACTCATCCAGACCCGTCACGTGGCTCCTCTGGGGGTCTCACCTTGCCCAGCTACTGGCGTGGAGCCTGCGGGGGGTCGATCTTCATCCTGCCACTGCGAGGTGTTTTCTGTTTTCTCCCAAGCCTCCCCATTGCTGGGGCACGACACATCAGTGCATGTACAAAACACAGCCTCAGGTGGGAAAATTGTCTTCACTAGTCAGGGAGACCTTGCATCATAGCCAATTGTTTTGAGTGGAGGAGCATTCCAGCATTGATCAATTACTATAAACTACTGGTGTGATCCTGTTTCAGACAGAAGCCCATCTCTTCAAGTGGTGTAACAGGGTGTGCTTTGGAACAGCTGAGAAGTTGCATGTGATATACTATATTGGACTAAAAATCTACAACAGATCTCTCTTACTTACATCTGAGGGAAATTTTCCCTACTTTACAGTCTTACATTGGTATTGCTTTGTGTTTAATTATTTTTGTTTTTAGATCAGGAAGGGGGTTTTCAAAACTAATTATCTTGTGAGCAACTTCAGAAGGGTTGAAATAACTGCATATTTGATTTTCCTTTGTGGGTAACTGGACTATCTACTAGTATTCTGTAACAGTTTGCATCAAATTACTTTTAAATAGTTGAAAAATCAGTTACTGGAGGTTAGCTGAATTACTATAAAGGGCAGTACTCACCAGGATGGTGGAGCAGTGGTGTATTTGATTGTTCTAACAGTCACCAGTGGTTGTGGACTACCCACCCACCCTTCCCCACACCCCACACCCCAGGTGTGACGTTTCCTTTATAGACAAGGTTCTGACATCACTTCCTCAACAGGTCTTGGGGCAGAACTGTCATTCTTACTAACCCAGCACAGTGCATAAAGGGTAAGAACACACCACAAAAAGGAAGAAAAAATATATATATATATATATTACATATTGTATATTATAAGGGAGAGGGACATGGGGGAGTGGTGCAATGCACTGGCTGTGGGGCAGCAGTTTTCTGGGAGACATTCTGGAAACTGCGTTGCTGTCTTACCTGCAGGCAACTGTCAGCTCTGAGGGAGAAGGTTGCCCACCTCCAGGCTGAACTGGCAAGGACTAAAGAGGCCTCCCCCACCCAAAGAGCACCACTGCCACAGAGGCTGCCAAGTATGAAGAGCAGTTGGACCACAGTGGGTTCTGGGAGGAGTGCGGGTGGTGGAACAGGGGTGAAGCCCCTGGTTGACCTCTACACAAACCATATGCCAGGCTGGCAGAGCAGAGTTCCTCTATGATGGCACCCTCACTGGAGACCAAGAAGAATGCTGGGACACCCAAGGGAGACCCACAGAAGGGTGGCAATGGACACCACAGGAAGGAAACAGCTTCTGATAGGGACTCCAATTGTTAAAGGGTAGACCTGGGGAAGGTAGAGAGAGGAAGTAAGGTGCCTGCCTGGTGCCATGGCTTGAGGGACAAGAAGTGAATCTCAGGATTGCAGAAGCAGCATCACAGGAGAGGGAACTAGATATCATTGTCCACCTTGGGACAAAATGACCTAGCTAGGCATGGGATCAGTGCAGTGCAGGATGAAATTGTGGAGTTGGGGAGGGGCCTCAGACAGGTAGCAAGCACGGTTACCTTCTCAGAGGTGCTGCCAGTCCATGGCAGGGGTGAGGCTAGGGTACTACACACCATGCAGTTTAATGAATGGTTGCAGAACTGGTGCAGAGCACAGGGCTTTGGCTTCATTGGGGACTGGGGGTACACCTGGAGAGATGAAGGTTTATACTGGCACGATAGTCTGCATCTGTCCATGAAGGCAACCAAGATCCTAAGTGACAGGTTTAAATGCTTCCTTAGCAAGCTTTTACACTAGCCATGGGGGAGCTGCTAATAAAAGGCAGGAAATGTCAAGCCTCCCCCCACAAAACATGACGGGTAGTAAGGTAAACACTGAGGTACAGTGCTCAACAGAGGGCAGGACGGGGTAAATGGAAAAATAGACAAGGGCAAAAAGAGCAGGCATGGGGGAAAAAAGGATAAAGCCAACATTAAATGGAGGGCAATGAGTACTAATGCCCATAGTCTGGGAAACAAGCTTCCTGAGCTAGTAGCCTTGATGGAAGATGAACACTTGGATATTGTGGCAGTCACAGAAACATGGTACACAGGGAACCATGACTGGGATGTCAACATACCAGGGTACACAGTCTACAGAAGGGACAGGGAGGGGAAAAGAGGAGGTGGAGTAGCTCTGTACATAAGGGAAGGGATCAAAGCTACAGAACTAAAAAGTAAAGGGGGAGGACAAGAGGCACTCTGGGTCACCTTGGAGACAGGGAATGGCATCACAATCTGCACAGGGGTTGTATACAGACCCCCATCTCAAGGGGAAGAAATGGACAAGAAAATGATAGAGGACATTATCAAAATGGCTGAAAAAGGGGAAATACTGTTGATGGGGGACCTGAATATGCCAGATGTTAACTGTATGACATGTACTGCAGCCACATCCAAGAGCAAGGTCATTCTCGATGCCCTGCAGGGGGAAGGCCTTAGACAGCTATTGTTGGAACCCACTCGGGAGGAAGCAATACTAGACCTGGTACTCTCAAATGGAGAGAGGATCACAAATTTAGAAGTCAGTAGACATCTGGGAACAAGCGACCACTGCACAGTATGCTTCACAATAAGCACAACCATGGAGACAAGCCATTCAAAACAAGCATACTGGACTTTAGAAGGGCTGACTTTGCAAATGTGTGAATACCTGAGAATACACTAGCAAATGGCCAAAAGGAGGGGTGAAGAACAATGGAGAAAATCAAACTGCCATCATAGAGGCAACAAGCCTTGTGTGAAAAGATAAAGAAAACAAAGCGGAGTAAAAAAACACTATGGTTCTCAAAAGAGGTGGCAGGGAAGGTTAAGGAGAAAAATGCTGCATTCAAAAAGTATAAGGCATCACAGAAGGAGCACGACAGGGAACTGTATCAATTAAATCAGAAAGAAGTGGGGAAGGCAGTCAGAATAGCAAAAGCCCAAACTGAGGAAACAATTGCCAAGTCAGTTAAGAAGGGGGATAAAACCTTTTATAGGTACATTAGGGAGCATAGAAAGGTTAAGGGAGGAATAGTGAAGATTAATAAGGGAGAGGGGAGGTGGGCAGAGGGAGACAGTGAAAAGGCAGAGATACTGAATGAATACTTTTGCTCAGTATTCACAAAAGAAGATGAGGAGGAGTTACCAAAACCAGACAATAGAAGCACTCTGGGTACAGGGGTTGACACCAGTCCATTTACAGAAGAAAGAGTCCTGAAAGAACTCCTAAAACTCAAGGTGGACAAAGCAATGGGGCCTGATGGGATTCACCCCAGAATCCTAAAAGAACTAAGGGGGGGACCTAGTGACACCACTGACCACACTTTTTAACAAATCATGGGAGGATGGGGTGGTACCTGAGGACTGGAGGAGGGCAGATGTGATTCCCCTTCACAAAAGTGGGAGCAAGGCAGAAGCAGAAAACTACAGACCTGTAAGTTTGACATCAGCGGTAGGGAAAATGATGGAATCATTTCTGAAAGAAAGAATTGTTGAATACCTAGAGGCCAGAGGGGCACAGGACCCAAAGCAGCATGGATTTACAGCAGGACGGTCATGTCAGATGAATCTAATAGATTTCTTTGACTGGGTGACCAAAGTAATAGACCAGGGAGGGGCTGTGGATATGGCCTACCTAGACTTAGCAAGGCATTTGACACAGTCCCACACAAAAGATTAATAATCAAGTTAGCCAGCCTGGGAGTGGGTCCCAGGGTGGTAGCCTGGTTGCAAACTGGCTGCACAACAGGACACAGAAGGTAATAGTGAGGAACACATTCCAAGAAAGGGGTTACTAGGAGTACCTCAGGGCTCGGTACTGGGTCCAGTCCTCTTTAACATCTTTATAGGTGACATTGCAGAGGGTCTGAGGAAAGGTATGCCTCTTTGCAGATGATACAAAGATCTGTAACAGAGTTGATACACAAGGGGGTGTAGAAAGGATAAGAAGGGACTTGGCAAGGTTGGAGGAATGGTCAGACATATGGCAACTTAGATTCAATGCAAAGAAGTGCAAAGTAATGCACCTGGGAAACAAAAACCCAGGAGACGAGTTCACAATAGCAGGGGAGGTACTAAACAACAAAAATGGAACGGGACTTGTGGGTATTCATATCAGATGATCTAAAGGTGGGTAAGAAATGTGAGAAGTTAGTAAGGAGAGCCAGGGGGATACTGGGATGCATAGGAAGGGGCATCACAAGTAGAACAAGCATTTGTCAATGCCGAACGTTCGCTTGCAGGTATTTGCAGTGGTATTTGGCACTTGGACATGGCTTAAAAAAATCAGTGACAAAGAAGTACAAGCATTTGTCAATGACGAATGTTGCTTGCTTCTATGTGCTGTTTAGGTATTTGGAAGTAATTGGAGTGCAAATATTGAAAATTTGCGAATTTACGAGCGTGCGTAGGAACTGGCGCAATGCACGCCTGTAAAACAGTCATTTTTAGGAATTTTTTCACCAATTTTCAACAACATAGCCATTTTAAGACCTCTGCTCATGAACAGTGTCACTGTGATTTTCTTAATGTGTCCCTTACATTGATTTCAACACCGACTGCCATTGTAGCGCTACATGGGCGGAAACACGCTATGGGCAGGATGTGAAAATGACAGCTGTACTGCTCATAAGGAGTGTGGTAAATGGCAATGTTGAAAATCTGGAGTGAAAATATTGAAATTATGAAACTTACGAAACAAAAGCGAGAACCATGCAATTATTACCTGTTAAAACAATGCTTTTTAGGAATTTTTTCACCAAATTTTCAATATAGCATTTTAAGACCTCTGCTAATGAACAGTGTCACTTTGATTTTCTTAATGTGTCCTATATATTGATTTCGCGATAATCGACTTAAGCGCCATTGTATGCTTAAGCATGGGCGGAACATCGCTTTGGGCAGGATGAAAATGATATTGTACTGCTCGTGGAGGAGATGTGGTAAATGGCAATGTTGAAAATCTGGAGGAAAATATTGAAAATTCGTGAACGCATAAGCGCAAGTATAGGAACTGGCGCAACGATGCTCATAAACAGTCATTTTTAGAATTTTTTCACCAAATTTTCAACATAGCCATTTTAAGACCTCTGCTCATGAACAGTGTCACTGTGATTTTCTTAATGTGTCCCATACATTGATTTCGCACACCGACTGAGCCACTGTTGTGCTACATGGGCGGAAACACGTTTGGGTGAGATGTGAAAAATGACAGCTGTACTACTCATAAGAAGGTGTGGTAAAATGGCAATGTTGAAAATCTGGAGTTTGCCTATGATAAGCAAATGGAGCTCCTCAGAGTTCCACGTCAGGCCAGGTGGTTAGCTCAAAATAAAATTGATGTATTTATAGAGAAATATCTTACTCTTGGGCTGTCCCTGTTAGACAGAAAAATGATTACTTGGGCAAGACTGGGAATCATCTGTTCTAAATATGCTTTTTTTAATAAGACGACTCCACCCAATTTAGGTTTGGAGTTTTGCAGATGTAACAAGGGTTTTCAAGAAGATCTTTATCATATTACGGTACAGTGCCCTTTATATAAAACCCCGCAGTTTAATCTGTTAAATGATTTCCTTATTAAATATGTGAATGCAAAATATGATATTTTATTCATACTTCTTCACCACCAGACATTGGAGGAGGCTAAGATGGTTCCAAGTTTTTTTATTTAGTGTTGAAACACAAAGAAAAACGTCTCTCTGCCTATGACAATTTGTTCATGGATTTTTATGTGTCAAAATTTTAAATGTAATATTAGATTTAATCTTTTTTTTCTTCTTTTTTGTACATAATTTTATGCTTTTAATATGTTGTAAAGGCTTGATTGCTGAACAATAAAACATTGAACCTTGAAAAAAAAAATCTGGAGTGGAAATATTGAAAATTTGCAAACCTACGAGCGTGCGTAGGAACTGTGCAATGCACGCTCGTAAAACAGTCATTTTTAGGAATTTTTTCACCAAATTTTCAACATAGCCATTTTAAGACCTCTGCTAATGAACAGTGTCACGGTGATTTTCTTAATGTGTCCCATACATTGATTTCGCACATTGACTGCACCATTGTGTGCTACATGGGCGGAAACACATTTTGGGCAGGATGTGAAAAATGACAGCAGTACTTCTCATAAGGAGGTGTGGTAAAATGGCAATGTTGAAAATCTGGAGTGAAAATATTGAAAATTTGCGAACCTATGAGCCTGCGGAATCCGCGCAACGCATGCCAGAACAGTCATTTTTTTTGATTTCGACTACTTTAATAGCTTAGACCTTCAGAATGATGTCATTGTTGGCGGCGATATTCAAGCCCAAAGGCGATTTCTCGCTGCAGTGACTGCCAAATCCGCCTCCCTTCGGGCCCAAATAACGCTTACAGATAGTGATATCACCTATGAGTAGGGGTCCCAAAACCCCATGTTGAAAATTTGGTGCAAAAATTCCAAAAATGCCTGAGAGATGCAATAAAGTTGAAAACCCCTATCTAGCCCATTATACAGCTTACCGGCATTTCCTCAGTTCGCGGTCGGCTTTGAAGAGTGCAGATTGCGTCCCTGTCCATCAAGATCATCGCGCCGAGCCCGGAGGTAAGTATGGGGTGAGGGGGTGGGGAGGCAGGTGCGAGGGTGGGTGCGGGTTGTGGAGGGGGACTGGGAAGCGCCTGGGACCGCTTTTAATTTACAGGTTTTTAAAAAAAAAAGACGACGTGGAACATTTGCCACGCTGGGGTGGGCTCCAGCATGGCAGAAGGATGGCTGGGGGCCGTGGAGCCGAGCAAGATTAAAATTCCCGCCGGCAGACGACGGACGCTTGCCACGCTGGGGTGGCCCAGCGCGGCAGAAGGATGGCTGGGGCTGTGGAGCCGACGGGGGATTGGGCACCCGCCGGCAGATGACGCTGGACGCTTGCCACGCTGGGGTGGGCCTCAGCGGCAGCAAAGATTTGGGCGGCGGACGCTGGGTGTAGCACACAGTGGTTTTCTTTGAAGAGAAGACCACCGCCATACACAGCACCGTGTCCGATTGGTGCAGGACTGCCACACCTGCTCAATGGAGCAGGGGATTGCAGAGGAGGGGCACACCTCCAAAGTGTCCCATTCTCCCAAGACGTTCCTTGCGCATGCGCACAAGTGAACGTAAAAAGGGAAGTGGTTATCCCTCTGTACAGACAGTTGGTGAGACCCCATCTGGAGTACTGTGTGCAATTTTGGAGACCTCATCTATGCAAGGACATAGCCAGGATGGAAGCCGTCCAGAGGAGGGCAACTAAAATGGTGCAGGGTCTGTATCAGAAATCATATGAAGAGAGACTGACAGAGCTTAATATGTATACCCTTGATAAAAGGAGGGACAGGGGGGACATGATAGAAACGTTCAAGTACCTCAAGGGAATCAACAAAGTCCAGGAGGGTAGCATCTTTCAGAAAAAGAGATGTGTAAGAACAAGGGGACACAATTTAAAGATAGAGGGGGGACAGCTCAGGGGTAATGTGAGGAAATCTTTTTTCACGCAGAGAGTGGTGGATGCATGGAACTGCCTTCCTGGGGAGGCTGTTGGGGCTAAAACAGTGGGGGAATTCAAACATGCATGGGACAGACACAAGGCAACTGCAGTGGGCGGTGGCAGGAAGTAGGCTGTTGGTTAACTAGAATCTGCTGTTTATCCAGTAGATAGGGAAATGGGCAGACTGGGTGGGCCAAGTGGTCCTTATCTGCCGTCAAAGTCTATGTTTCTATAGAAATTATCGGCAGGTAAAGACCGCTAGGCCCATCTAGTCTGCCCGCAAGCTCTATACTTGTATGCAGCCTCTGACCCTATGTGGTCAATGGCTTTTCATCACTCCCTCCCCACCTCAAGGTTCCCATGTTCCTGTCCCAGGCATGTTTAAAACCCTCCATTGTGCTTACTTCCACCACCTCCTGTGGCAGACTATTCCAAGCGCCCACTACCCTCTCTCTCTAAAGAAGAACTTTCTCACATTTCCTCTTTATCTAGCTCCCTCCAATTTCATATCATGCCCCCTCATTCTAGTATTTCTTCTACACTGGAAATGGTACCCCTGCACCTTGTTTCTGCCCCTGAGGTACTTGAAAGTTTCTATCATGTGCCCCCGCTCTCTCCTTTCCTCCAGTGAGTACAAATTGAGGTCCCTTAGTCTCTCATATGTTTTGTGCTGCAAACCATGTACCATCTTTGACGCCCTTCTCTGGACTGCCTCCAGCCTGTTTATGTCCTTTCACAGGTGTGGCCTCCAGAACTGCACACAGTGCTCTAAGCGAGGCCTTACCAGTGTTTTATACAATGGCATCACCACCTCCCGCCTCCTGCTAGTAATACTTCTGCCTATACAACCCCAGCATGCCACTGGCCCCCTCGCAGCCTTTACATTTTGCACTGACACCTTCAGGTCATCAGAAATGATTACCCCTAGGTATCTTTCCTCCTTGGTGATGGTCAGCACCCTCCCCCTCCCATCCTGTAGCTCTCCCCATGGTTCCCTCTACCCAGGTGCATTATCTTGCACTTCTTTGCATTGAACCTCAGTTGCCACACCTCTGACCATTCTTCAAGCTTCTCCAGGTCCCTTTTCATTTTCTCCACCCCTTCTGGAGTATCCACCCTGTTGCAGATCTTGGTGTCATCTGCAAATAGGCAGACCTTTTCTTCCAGCTCCACTGCAATGTCACTAATGAAGACACTGAACAGGACTGGTCCCAGTACTGATCCTTATGGTACTCCGCTAGTCTCCTTCCTCTCCCCAGATTGGATCCCATTTATCATCACCCTCTGCCTCCTGTCCTAGGTGTACACATGCTCCAGAGTCCCGCAGCACCCACCTTTCTGTTGGCGCCCCTTTCCTGTCCTATCCTCAAGCCTCCATCTGGGGGCAGTCATGCAGCGGGGCAGCCAAGTCTCCCTCCCTAGGAGAGGATAGCTTTCCTCCAGATGCTTGATCCTCTCCCTCCCCGGCTGACCCACGATGACCCACTCGCACCACGAACATGGGTCGCTGGCATGGCAGGAGGTAAGGCACAAATACCTCAGCCCTCCATGCCACTGGGCCGGGCAACTTGTTTCTTTAGTAAAAACTTTTCCAAGGTGCAGCATTGCCTCATCACACAGTTAAAGCCTTTACAGTCTTGGCAGTCGCGAAAATAACTTTATCGGCTCCTTTACCGACATATAATTTGTCAACTAATCACTTAAAAAGGGATTACTGTGGTGAAAACGGCATGGTAACCAGCAGCATTACTGTATGGCATCCGATAAGTAGACACAATAGCAGGAAAAGAACTGAGGAGACAAGGAGCTGCCCACTCTTACACACGTGCTGATGCCTGATGTCATCATGGGTGGCCCCTGGCAGAACTGCTTGCAAAAGTTTCCATGTGGTCATATTGCCTGACAGCTATATGTTCCAAAGGTGTGGCCTGATAAAAAGAGATATCCTCGAAGAAGACTGAGGTTGTCCGGTGCAAGTTTTTTTTAATTTTATTAGATCATTGATCGAGCTCAATCAATGATATAGTAATACTGCCACGGAGACCATTCTTATGGCTCAAACAGTGATCTCGTGTATTCCCAGGGTATGAGAACTGCAAACCAGCTCTTACAACTGTAAGAGTGCTCTCAGTGGCAGTACATCCTTGAGCATCCTGCAGATCTGCAGACGGTTTGCCAGCATGATCATTTTCATATATTTGACCATCATGATTATTCTGCCTCTAATTCTCTACCCCCCATAACCCAAGGAAAATAGCCCCAGTACATTCAGCCAGTCCTCACAGCCCATGTTTTCCAAACCTTCAACCACCTTGATCACTCTCCTCTGTATTTTCTCAATCATGACACATTACTGAACAGGACTGGACAGTAGGCAGAGGGTGGTGGTAAATGGGATCCAATCTGGGGAGAGGGAGGAGACTAGCGGGGTACCATAGGGATCACTTCATAATCATTGCACAGTGTGGTTCCAGCTGGATATGGGTAGGGAAAGCATCCCGACTAAGAACAAAATTTTGGACTTCAGGAGGGTGTACTTCAGGAAAATGGGCAAAGTGTTAAGGAGCCATCTGGCAGGCATTAGAGCAGATATGGGGCGGAACAAAGGTGGTCAATCATTAAGGAAGGAATACTGGTTGCCACAGACGAGTGCATTAGGCTCAGGAGGAGGAACACAAGGGCCAAAGTGCCCAGCTGGTTCAGTTCTGGGGTTGCCCATGAAGTAAGGGAAAAAGAGGTTGGCCTATAGAAAATTCAGGAAGACCAAGAGAGAGGTGGATGGGAGAAATTACGCAAGGCTGGCTACTGAGGCAAGTAAGAAAGTCAGGCGGGCAAAGGCACAGAAGGAGCTGCAGATAGCTAAAGGAATTAAGAAGGGGGAAAAGGCTTTCTTTCGCTATATAAGTGAGAAAGGGGACAAGAAGGAAGGGATTGTTAGGCTCAGGAAAGGAGTGGAGGATAATGGGGGAAAAGCAGAGATACTAAGTGAATACTTCTGTTCAGTCTTCACCAGGGAAAAGGACGGGCCAATGCCTTCAGGAGGGAGAAGAGGAGCACAGATGTAGTGATAGAGCAGGACAGAATGAGGGAGGGGCTGCTGGCATTGAAGGTGGACAAATCACCAGGCCCAGACGGAGTATATTAAAGGGTAATAAAGGAACTGGCAGACCTATTTAATAGTTCACTAGAGACAGGCATAGTACTGCAGGACTGGAGAACAGCACATGTAGTGCCACTCCACAAGTGATCCCAGGGATGACCCAGGGAATTATAGACCAGTCAGTCTGACCTCCATTGTGGGAAAGCTCATGGAGACATTGAAACACAGAAACATATAATTTGACGGCAGATGAGGACTGCTTGGCCCACCCAGTCTGCCCATTTCCCTACCTAATGGATAAGTTGCAGATCCTAGTTAACCAGCAGCCTACTTCTTTCTATCCCCACCCCCTAGAATTGCCTTATGACTGTCCCATGCATGCTTGAATTCAACTACTGTTTTTGACTCCACAACCTCCTCCGGAAGGCCGTTCCATGCATCCACAACCCTCTCTCTGAAAAAATACTTCCTTACATTACCTCTGAGCCACCCCCCATCTTCAAATTGTGCTCCATTGTTCTTGCACACCTCTTTTTTGGAAAGATGCTACCCTCTTGGACTTTGTTGATTCCCTTGAGGTACTTGAAAGTTTCTACCATACTAAAGGAGAGGTTGGTGGAATATCTAGAGGAGCATGGTCTCCAGGAAGCGAGGCAGCATGGCTGGGGGATTGTGTCAAATAAATCTGATTGACTTCTTTGACTGTGTCACTAAGACAGTAGACAGGGGCCAAGCAGTAGACATCCTCTATCTTGATTTCAGTGAGGCCTTTGACTCTGTGCCTCACAAAAGGTTGATCAGGAAGTTGGTGGATCTCGGGGTTGGGGAAAAGATGGCCAAATGGGTGGAAAACTGGCTGAAGGGCACAACCCAGAGGATGGTTGTGGGGGGAGAGTTATCTGGCACCAGACAGGTAACCAGTGGGGTCCCGCAGGGCTCGGTGCTGGGGCCGGTGTTGTTCAATGTCTTCATCAATGACACTGGAGATAGCATTAAGGGCAAAATGTGCCTATTCGGAGATGACAAACTCTGTAAGGGAGTGGACACAGCTGAAGGGATACAGGACCTACAGGAAGATCTGGAAAAGCTAGGGAGGTGGTCCAGGATATGGCAGCTTGGCTTCAATGCCAAGAAATGCAAAGTTATGCATATTGGAGCCAAGAATCCAAGGACAGAGTACTACATGGATAGAGTCTGAGTATCTGCATCAGAGGAGGAGAAAGACCTGGGAGTGATGATCACTAGAGACCTGAAGCACTCCATGCAGTGCAAGAAAGCAGCAGCAAAGGCCTTGGGAGCACCTGAAACTGGCCTCTGTGTGTGCATGTCCCAAGCCACCTTAACCAGGTCTCTCAATTGGTCTCACCCAACTCTGGGATACTCCTTGCGGGATCTATTATACTGCCTAATGTCCTTTAACTCTGAGAAGCATGTGATTTGTTTGTTTATCTGCTCAGGAATTATTTGTTTCTGTGGCTCTAAAAAAAGGGTCACTCACACTCTGTAATTACTGCTATTGCTATTGAATGACTTAGCCTATTTTATTCTGTATGTATGTATATATATATATATATATATATATATATATTTTTTTTTTTTACTTATTACTACTTACTGTAGACTATCTATGTTCACCTTGCTCTTCTGTTACTCTGTACATTGCCCCACTTGTTGTTATGTACCCTGTTTGAACGTGTATTTTTCATTGTACTCTCCCAGGTCATACCTGAAAATAGGCATATAACTTGTCTAGTGTACCTACCTGGTCAACAAAAGCTAAATAAATAAACAAACAAGATGCTGGGATGCATATCTAGGGGGATCAGTAGTAGGAGAGAGGAGGTTATACTGCCCTTGTACAGGTCACTGGTAAGGCCACATCTAGAGTATGGAGTTCAGTACTGGTGCCCACACCTCAAAAAGGACATTAACCTGCTGGACAAGGTTCAGAGGAGGGCTACAAAGACGATAGCTGGTCAGCAGGGTAAGGCATATGAGAACAGGTTGAGGGCACTGAACATGTACTCCCGGGAAGAGAGGAGAGAGAGAGAGAGGGGACATGATTGGGACCTTAAAGTACTTGAAAGGGATAAATAAGGTTGATAAGAAGAGTCGCTTTAAGCTAAGTGGCAACCATAACATGAGGGGGCACAGTCTTAAGCTGGAGGGTGGAGGTTTAAGAGGGAGGTCAGGAAGCAGTTCTTCACAGAGAGGATAGTGGACACTTGGAATGTGCTGCCAGAAGAGGTAATCTTGTTGAAGACAGTGGGCAGCTTTAAGAGAGGCTGGGACAGGCATGGGGGAGGGTAAGGGTCATGGGTAGGGAGGATGGGAGTAGTGGGGAGGAAAACTGGGACATTAGTTCAAGCTATGGACCCTGCACTATGAGCAAACTTGACAGACCAAATGACCTTCTGCTGGATTCTTTATATGTTTGTATAACAATATCTTTACTTAGATATAGCAATAAGAACTGCATATTGTATTCAACATTGAGCTTGACCAAGGATCTGTAAAGGGGCACTTTAATCACTCTATATCTGTTAATGTTTAAGTTTCTGTTGCTGCATGTCGTGATTTTGTTTACACCTTGCTAGCTGCTGCTCCACACTGTTGTACTCATTAAATGTTTCTGATGATCAATGTTCCCATGTCTTTCTCCTGCTTAGTTTTAGTAATCTCTAAGCCTTTTAGGTCATACATCTCCTTCATGTTCTTCATTCCTAAACGCCTCACCTTGTATTTCTCAACACTTAACTTCATCTGTCATTTCTCCACCCACTTCACAAGCCTCTCCAGATCTGTCTGCAATTAATGTGTCTCCTGTTGTAATGCAACTTCCCTTCCCATCTTGATGTCACTGGAAAACTTTGTGATCTAGCTGCTGGTGTAAGTCTACAAGTCATTAATAAATACATGAAACAATAGATCACGTGATGCTGCTGTGAGATTAGCTGCTCTGGAGATCTGCTCCCGCTTCGATCCTCCTACAAGCATCTAAAATACGCGGATATTGGAGTACTGGTGTTAATTTAGAAGGGGGTTCTATCGCGAATCACCGTGTGCAGCATATCTGGTGGCTTTGGGGATCTCTTTTGTCTACCTATAAGCAAGCGCCGATCCAAAGAAACTGGGCCTAATTGAGACATGGAGGCTGAAATGCGCCAGGCACCTCTGGCGCCACACTCGAGACCCCTGGAGAAAGGATCGAAAAGATCCAAAGGCCTGACCGAGGCTCTGCTAAAGCCCTCACCTCCACGGCACCTCAATCAGCTGCAACCCCACTATCGGAACAGAAATTCCTCGAGGAACTGTAACCCTTCAAGTCTGCTTTGCAGGATATAACTAGAGAAAACCAAGTCACCAGAAGTGAATTGACTGACACAAATCGAAGCTATCTCGATGTTTCTGCCTGTATAGCTTCACTGGAGAATTGGAAAAATAGGATGGATCCAGAGGTGGCATCTTTAAGGCAAAGACTGCACTAAGGATGAATCCAAGTTAGAGGACTTGGAGGTCAGTAGTAGGAGGAATAACATTGTCATTTTTGGTCTTGCCGAGGAAGCAGAAGGAACAGCCCCATCTTATTTTGTCAAGTTGCTAGCCAAGATAGCTGGTCCTTCCCCGAGCGACCCTCATACATAATAGAGAGGGCTCGTCACTGCGACCTAAGCCCACGAAAATGGAAAACCTCCAAGACCAATTATCATCAAGTTACTAAACTATCTGGATAAATCTCATATTCTGGAACAGGTTAGGAAACTGCAACAGATCACCTGGGATGGTTAGCAGCTTCGCTTCGCCAAGATATTCCTGCCACAGTGAGACAACGCCGAGCAGAGTATCACCCCATAGTGTCAAAATTAATCGCTGCAAGTATTAAATATAAAGTTCAATACCCTTCCAGACTGATGGTTATGCATGCAGATTCGTGGCACGCCTTTGATAATGCGCAGTTAGCAATCACCGCACTACACCAGATGTACCCTGATCTGTTCCCTTCATGCTGAAGTGCCATGAGGCTATTCACTAACTCACGCTCCTTCAAGTGATGGTGTGTCTTAATAAGGCTGAATAATGTGGGGTTCTGTATTCTAAGCGGATACCTGTTGAACTGTCATTTAATATATCACTACGATCATTAGTGATAGCTTGAAAAGAAACCTCTGACCTCCTGGTATTATTTAAAAGCACCACACGAGGGCAATAGAACTCCATGTTTAAGAATGAGAGCACCTGCAACTATTTCAACTGGATCCTACTTCATTTCTGCCGTGCTGAAAACTGAAGCCCTTTTTTTTTTTTTTCCTTTCTGTTTTGGAGGACACCTAACAGATGGATGTAAATAGTACTATATTCACGTTACTGATTTGGAAGGCCAGGGCGGGAAGCGGGAAGCTCTGGATAGTCTAACAGTCTACTCAGTGCATCACGATCTGGCACAGGGTGGGACGATGCCCACTGGTTGTTGGGAATTAGAAACTGTAGTTTATCATTAATAATACTTCTCACTTTTGAAGGGCGAAATATGCTGGCCTATAATCTTGTTTCTCGTATCTGGCATAATTCTTACCCCGAAGTGGGTAGAGGGATTAAATGGGGGGAGGGACAATATAGGGGAAAGGAAAGTATTAGTTTATTAAGAACGGGCACGGGGATGGGTAGCAATTCTATACTCCAACCTCCCACATTTACTAACTTTTATGAGATGGAGTACAGGCTTAAGGGTGGGGGGGCGAGAGTGAATAAATGGGGTGGTGGGTAGGGAGGGGACTTGTGAATAAATAGGGTGCTGTTGTAGGGAGGGGGAATTGTCTGGGGTTCGCCACTAAGTAAGTATGGAATAGTACACTGGATACGACTCCTTCTTGAGGAAGAGTCAGATGATATTGGCTCTTATTGATTATTGTTTGGTCATGACAAGTGTGTTAAAGTTTTACTCTTGGAATGTTAAAGGTGCTCAATCCCTACCAAAAGGGCCAAGATATTGTTGCATCTCCACAAACTTAATACAGATGTAGCCTTTATTCAGGAGACGCTTTACCCGCTCACAAATCAATAATTTAAGGAGAACATGGTGGGACATGTGCTTGGCACTGGGTTAGACTCTCAGAGAAATGGAGTTATGTATTAATTGCACGGCATATACCTTTTCGACTGTTGCAATCGATAGGTGACTCACAAGGTAGATATATACTCTTGAGAGCCATATTAGGCCATACCGAAATGGTAATAGGATCCGTTTATGGACCAGTTGGTGATGATCCCCAATTCTTTACAACTCTCATGTCCAATCTGGCATCATGGTCCAAGCTCCCCATCTTACTTGGTGGAGACTGGAACTTGGTTCTCAGTAACAGCCTTGATAGGTCAAAAACAAGGCATGCCCCATACACCCCAGCTCAGCTGGCCCTCAAAGATCTTATGAATACTCTGGGCCTTGTGGACCCATGGAGGACTCTATTTCCTTCTACTCGAGACTATTCATTTCACTCCCTCCCCCATAACACACTCTCAAGAATTGACTTCTTTTTGTTGGGGATTGAGCACCTTGCGAGGGTTCAGAGTTGTGTCTATCTTTCCAAAGTGATTTCTGACCACCACCCAACTATTTTGCAATGGTCTATACCTTCCCCTACTAACCAAATTAAGGTCTGGAGATTTAATCCCCAATTACTCAAATCCCAGAATATAGTCGATCTTCTACAAAGGTACATAACAAACTTCCAGGAATCTAACACCGGGTCCATGCCGAGGTTAGATGTGCTTTGGGGGGCTTTGAAATGCTCATTAAGAGGCGAGATTATCCGGTTGGCCTCTATTAGGAAAAAGAAAATTTCATTAGAATCTTCCTCACTCTTACAGCAAATTAGAGATTTGGAGCAAACCCTATC
This sequence comes from Neoceratodus forsteri, assembly GCA_016271365.2. NCBI lineage: Eukaryota > Metazoa > Chordata > Ceratodontiformes > Ceratodontidae > Neoceratodus > Neoceratodus forsteri. The sequence continues at coordinate 691,362,846 of CM028134.1, forward strand.
TCCCCAGTCATACCCCACGGAATTCGAAAAGTTGGAAAGCCTTCGATTCCAATACAATACTCTCCTCGCATATAAGGTGGAATATCTCCATTTTAAAACAAAAGCTACTTATTTCGATCAGGGGACAATGGGAAACTACTGGCCCTAAGGCTCAGATCGAGGTGACGGATAGGATGGTAGTTACTATACAGGAGCCGAGGGAAGTACCATACTACTCCTGAGGAGATAGTCTCATGCTTCAAAGCATATTATCAATCTTTATATTCCTGCCCCCTCAATCTTCTAAGAATACCACACTGGACCGTTTTCTAAAGGATATAGAACTTCCAAATCTATCCCAGCATCAAATAGCCCTTTTACAAGCTCCCTTAAATATAAGCGAAGTACATGAGGCTATTGAGGCTCTTCCTGCTGATAAAGCCCCAGGCCCGGATGGCTACACATCCAATTTTTATAAGGCATTCAAATCTCAGCTGAGTACTGTCTTGCTTGACACATATAACTATATTTACTATCACGGTCTCTCAGATTTCAGCCTCACCGAGGCCACTATTGTGGTGCTCCCTAAGCCAGATAGAGATCCCACTTTAGTATCGAGCTATCGCCCAATTTCACTAATAAATGTGGATATGAAGATTCTCGCCAAAATCCTAGCTAATAGGTTGGCCAAGGTCTGGCTTTCATTAGTAAGCCCAGAGCAGGTTGGTTTTGTGGCTGGGCGTCTCTCATCGGATCATTTACGTAAAATCTCTCATCTTATCTCGGCAACAAGGGACTCTCATACTCCAGCAGCTTTAGTTTCCCTTGATGCGGAAAAAGCCTTTGATCGTGTCTCATGGGATTATTTGTTCGAATTATTACCTAGATATAGAATTCCCCTGCAGTTTATAAAATGGATCAAAACTTTACTCCCATCCTCTGCTAAGGTACTATGTAATGGGGTCATATCACAACCTTCCTCTTCAGCAGGGAATGAGGCAAGGCTGCCCTGTCTCCCTATTTGTTTAATTTATTTTTAGAGCCACTCATCAGGAGGATTAATCAATCCGCATCAATATCCGGTATTCCGATTTATCGATTTCAATGTAAATTATCGGTGTACACCGATGACATTATGCTTCATGTCACAAATCCAACTATGTCTATACCAGCTACCCTCAACATCATCAAAGAATTTGGGGAACTCTCCAACTATAAATTAAATATAGCCAAAACAGAAGTAATGCCTCTAAATAACCGTACTTTAAAAGCAGACTTGGAACACCTCGGGCTTACTTGGGTAAGGGATAAAATAAAATATTTGGGCATATTTTTGTCACAATCCGTAAGCAAAATGCAATAATATAACTTGGACCAGTTGCTTATACACATTAGAACGGACCTTAATCGTTGGGTATCGCTTCCTATTTCTCTCTGGGGACGCATCAGTATCATAAAAATGAACGTCTTGCCCCGCTTACTGTATCCCCTTCAGATGCTAAATTTATTTCTTCCCCATTCATGGTTTCATCAGGTGCATAGCATTATTTCTAAATTTATTTGGAGAAATAAATCGCCTCGGAGAGCAATTACTAAATTGCAGAGGGCCAAAGAGCATGGTGGATTGCAAGTCCCTAATATTTACTACTATTACCTGGCCATCAATTGTGCCATAGTTTCTCGATGGCTAAAACCCACAAAGGATCCCCCACTATGGTTACAAATAGAGCAGTCAATATGCAGTGCTGCAGGAATTGATATTAAGATCCTTCCTTACCTTACCGCTAATAAAGCTCCCAAATTGTGTAAACCCACGGCAATCATGATTTCGGTACGGATACATGCCCAGTTGAACAAAACCTTCGGGCTCTTACTATCGAAGGATGTGTCCCAACCCCTTTTCCAAAATCCCAATTTCAAAATAGGGGGTAAAGTTATTACCACATCATTTTGGCCGTCGGAATGCGAAATCACAGTGGCTGACCTAACCGAAAATGGTAAATTACTTGCCTTCTCAGCTTTTAGTACAAAATATAAATTACCCGTTTCCTTTTGTTTTAAATACCTTCAAATATCCCACGCTCTAATACAGCATTTTGGTAACGGCCTCTGGAGTCGGTCTATGACTGGTCCTATACTTAGTTCACTTTCCAGGAGACCTTCGTCTCACCATGTCACCTTCTACTATAAGGCACTTCAAATAAGTAGTAATGAACAAGAAGGTGCACAACATTACACGTGGGATAGGTCCCTCCCCTCTGCCTCCCAAGTACCCCGTCAATGGCAACAAATCTGGAAAAGGCTGTATAAGGATATCAGGTGGGATCGATATAGGCTGCTTCAATTTTATGTGCTGCATGACCTATACTACACCCCTGTAAAACTTAATAAGATGGGGCATCATACATCGGAACTGTGTACCAGATGTGGTTCACAAAGAGGTACACTCCTTCATATCCTCTGGGAATGCGACAAAGTTATTCCATTTTGGGCTGCCATCAGATCTAAATTGAATCCTATACTTGGGCTCCAGAATGCTTTCAGTCTGGAAATCTGCATCTTGGGTGACTCAGGTGAAACTCTAGTAGGTAATCAAAGGAAACATATGACACTGATATCTCTCTGCGCTAAGAAAATCATATTGCGCCACTGGTTAGACCAGCAAATCCCCTCATATGTAGAATGGCATAAAGAAATACTATTTGCTTTGCAAGCGGAATATTTTATTGCCAATATGTCTAAGCACAGTAAAAAATACCAGAGAATATGGGCACCTCTACACACCCTGTTATCCACTTAGGAGAGCCTTGTTTTGGATCTGATCTTGATACAGCCCGGAGATGGTTAATGGTTTAGTCTCTCTTACTCTTCCTTACTTGGTAGTGTGACTATTCCCTACATTGTCTCAGAAAGGAATCACTCCTTTTATATATTGTAGTGGCGAAGTGGGTGGGTTGGGGAGGGAACATAAGGTTTTACTAGTTTTATGCCATATTGTACCATGTTATTGAGTCAGATACTCTTGATAGATAAATATAAGTTTATTGAAATTACTCAGTCTTGGTTACAAAAGTGGGCAAATGTTGTAATCCACAATCTGTGTACTAAATTAGATGTACAATGCCTTGACATATATCACTGGCTGTTTGTTTAATTGTCTGTACAAGAGATCTGCATATTGTACGATAAATCTATAGTATTTTGGAATACTACAATAAAGCATATTAATTAAAAAAAAAAAATACATGAAACAATGTGGGTCACAGAAGACCACTGTGGGACCCTGCAGGTCACTGGTTTCTACAGCATACTGCTAAGTTAACATTCATTATGACCGTTTTTCCTAACTTGCAACTAGTTTTACATATGACTATATGAACATTCAAAGAAGCCAACAGAGGAAGGCCATTTGGGATGGCAGTATAGCCTAGAGGTTAGAGTAATGAGCTATGAATGAGCTTGGTCATCCAGTAGACCTGGGTTTGATTCCCACAATCTCCACTTGCATACTGTGCGACTCTGAGCAAGTCACTTAACTTAACCACCCAGTGCTCCCAGGTCACCCCTGAAGACAAGCACTTGTGCCTAGTGGGCCTTACCCGGTCACCAAAGACTAAAATAAATAAATAACTAAAAATACAATTTGGTCTGTCTAGTCTACTTGTATTGTAGGGTCCACAGCTTGAGCTGCTGTTCCTGCCCCTGCTCCCCGCTCCTCCCATGATCCTTACCCTCCCCATGACTGTCCCTCCTTTCATCAAGGGTATACATATTAAGCTCTCTCAGTCTCTCTCTTCATATGGTTTCTGATGCAGACCTGGGCAACTAAAATGGTGCAGGGTCTGCATCAGAAACCATATGAAGAGAGACAGAGAGAGCTTAATATGTATACCCTTGATGAAAGGAGGGACAGGGGAGACATGATAGAAACGTTCAAGTACCTCAAGGGAATCAACAAAGTCCAGGAGGGTAGCATCTTTCAGAAAAAGAGATGTGTAAGAACAAGGGGGCACAATTTAAAGATAGAGGGGGAATGGCTCAGGGGTAATGTGAGGAAATTTTTTTTCACGGAGAGAGTGGTGGACGCATGGAACCGCCTTCCTGGGGAGGTTGTTGGGTCTAAAACAGTGGGGGAATTCAAACATGCATGGGACAGACATAAGGAAATTGTAGTGGGGGGTTACAGGAAGTAGGCTGTTGTTTAACTAGAATCTGCAGCTTATCCAAAAGGAAGGGAAATGGGCAGACTGGGTGGGCCAAGTGGTCCTTATCTGCCATCAAAGTCTATGTTTCTATTACTATCCTAGCATCTGTTGAAGCAGCCCACTGCCTTCAATGAGACCACCTCTTCCGGCAGTGCGTTACAAGTGTCCACCACCCTCTCCGTGAAGAAGTGATTCCTGACCTTCCTCCTAAACCCACCCCTCCAGCTTAAGACTGTGCCATCTCGTATTATGGCTGCCAATCAGCTTAAAGAGACCCTCCTTATCCACCTTATTTATCCCTTTCAAGCAAATGAAGGTCCCAGTCATGTCCCCTCTCTCTCCTGTCCTCCAGGGAGTACATGTTCAGTACCCACAACCTCTCCTCATATGCCTACCCTGCTGATCCACTATCACTTCTGTAGCCCTTCTCTGGACCTTCTCCAGCAGTGTAATGTCCTTTGTGAGGTATGGGCACCAGTACTGAGCTCCATACTCTAGATGTGGCCTCACCAGTGACCTGTACAATGGCAGTATAACCTCCTCTCTCCATACTACTGATCCCCCTAGCAATGCATCCCAGCATCTTGTTTGCCCTTGCTGCTGCTTTCTTGCACTGCATGGAGTGCTTCAGGTCACTAATGATCATCACTCCCAGGTCCTTCTCCTCTGATGCAGATACCTGGACTCCACCCAGACAGTACTCTGTCCTGTGATTCTTGGCTCCAATGTGCATAACTTTGCATTTCTTGGCTTTGAAGCCACTGTTTTGAAACCATTTTCTTGTACCCATTATTAGACACTCTAATTCATGAACTAGCCTCCCCTGTGTTACATGTCAAATGCTTTATTGAAATCTGTACACATCATCTCTCAAACTTTTCCACATCTACGTCCTAGGCAACAACATGCCACAAAACATCCTTCTACATCCACCACAGGCCCTCATTCTAGCCATGGAGGGTTTTTTTTGTTTTTTTTACTTTAATTTTTTTTAAAGAGTTAGAGTACATGGATGGTTAAGATACTTTTCAGCAGGAGTCTGTTACATCTGAGATAATACATTACTAGAAGTACGTGTCTCACCAAAGAATGCAAAATTCCATAGCCTTCAGGAAAAGGTGTCATTCTTCATACATTTTACCTCTGTATAATAGTTAATTTTCAATGGTAGTTTAATTACCCCCCCCCCCAGCCTGGAGCATATCAGACCTAGGGGACAACATCCTGCCTGTGCTGCATGACCCATAAAAAACATTTGTTCCAGAAGTTCCTGACGCTATCTGTTCTCTGATTCAGGAAGGCTGTTATTTTCTCCATTACATAAATCTCTTGCACCTCCCAGTTCTGTCTACTAGGAGGAGTCTGCTGGACCCATCTCCTAGAGATCATTTTCTTGGCAGCCAGGAGTAGTATGGTAAGCATTTTTCTTGTTTGAATATCCTTAATTTCTTTTGGAAACCAATGTAATAATGCTATACCAGGGGTAAACTGGTTAATCTCCGGAAAGAGCTGAAGAATGCCTACCTCTGTCTGCGACCAGTAATCCTGTATCAGACAATTCCACAATATATGAATGTGGTCTGCCTGAGTATCCCCACATGATCTCCAGCAGTTGGCTCCCCCCTTTCCTCTAAATTTCCCCGTGACTATGGGGGTTCTGACATATTTCACAGTACATTTCCAGTCGTATTCTTTCCAGATAAAACAGCTAGCTACCTTTTGCTGGCCAGTATAGATCTGTGCCCAATCTGACTTGTCTATTGTTATGCCTAAATCAAGTTCCCAAGATGTCTGTAGCTTAGTGAGTGATTTATGTTCTGTAGGTTGCTGAATTTGATATAATCTAGAGATTATATGGTCTGGCATCTGTCCCAAATGAGTAGTTATAATCAATTGGATTAAGGGGTGTGTCTGAGTGAATTCCCACATCTTTGCGTGATGCAGTGTCTCATTTGAAGAAAATGAAAAAAGTCTCTATGTGGTAAGTGGTAAACCTGCTGTATTTGGAGAAATGATCTAAACACACCTTGTTCATACCACTGACAGATATATTTCAGGCCCTTCTCCTCCACTGTTCAAATGTAAAATCTATCGCAGCTGCTAAAAATAGGGGGTCATATACAGGGATCATCAGGGAGACAGTGGATGGCCTAATCCCATGCTCCCCAAGTGTCCTACACCATATCTTTAACACTGCTTTAGTAAAACCAGAGCTTATGCCCTCCACAGTACCCTTCTTTGATATATGGGGAGATCCCATGGCCCGTTCGATACCATCCAACTGCTGGTCCAGTTCTATCTCCTTCCAGTGGGTATCTATATTCATGTCCCACCAGTTTAAGGCATGTGCCAGGTGGGCTAAGCAGTAATATGTTTTAAGCCTTGGGAGTGCCAGCCCTCCTCTGGATTTGGCTAACTGAAGCCAAGCATAAGCTTTCCTGGGACATTTTCCATGCCATAAGTATTGGTTAAGCATATTATCCCATAACTTAAAATTGACCGGTGGAATCAAGATTGGGAGATTTTGAAAAAGGTAAAAGAACCTCGGTAATACAGTCATTTTTATAGACTCAACCCGTTGCATAAGTGAAACAGGGAGCTGTTGCCATCTCTGTAAGTCTCCTCTTAGTGCCTTCACTACTGAGGGGAAATTTACTTCATATAACTAGATTGAGCCTTGAACGGGCCACCGGGTCCATCTGTCAGTGCTGCCGTGGCTCCTGAATCTGGCTGCACCAGCCACCTCTCCCACCCGCCTCCAAGTTCCAGCGCACCAGGATCGAGCCCTGAATGGGCCACCGGGTACATCTCTTAGTGCTGCCGTGGCTCCTGAATCTGGCCGTACCAGCCGCCTCTCCTGCCCGCCTCTGAGTTCTAGCGCACCAGGATCGAGTCCTGAATGGACCGCAGGGTCCATCTCTTGGCACTGCTACGGCTCCTGAATTTGGCCGCACAAGCCGCCTCTCCCGCCCGCCTCCGAGTTCCAGCGCACCAGGATCGAGTTCTGAATGGGCTGCCGGGTCCATCTCTTGGCGCTGCTGCGGCTCCTGAATCTGACCGCACCAGCTGCCTCTCCTGCCCGCCTCCAAGTTCCAGCGCACCAAGGTAAGACTCCTGCCTGGGCTCGGGAAAGCCGCTGGCAGCTTCCATTGGTCTAGCTCTCACGGTCTTGCTTCCCGATTGGTCACCCACTGCCTGTGCTGCCCCTGATTGGCTCCCTGTATCTCTCTGCTTTTGCTCTGCTTGCCAGGCTCTGCGCCCACTGAAAATCATAGACTTTTGCCGCCATTTTTTGCCCGCCCCCCTACCTTAATTAAATACCCCAAACCCCACCCCCAGGTCCTGCTCCCCACCCTTCCATAGCCCATTGGTTCTCCTGTCACTGGTCCTTTCTCGCCTTGCCCACCTCCGTTTGCTGCCCTTGACAGTGCCTGCCCAATTTTAGCACTTTCTCCTACTAGGCTCTTGATCTACCCACTCTCTGCATTTGTCCCTTGCTACCCCCGTCTCCTTTGTAAAATGCCTACCTATTGGTCACTCCTCTCCCTTGTCTTACCTCTCCTCCTCCTCCTCGCTCTTCCTCCCTGGCCCCTGCCATCCCTGTCCCCTCTCCCACCACACCTGCTTCCATGACAACACCTACCTCTCCAAAGGAACCCTCCAATACTCGCCCAGTCCACCTCCTGGCCCACCTATTGCCAATACTTGGCTACTGCTTAATTCCCCTAGGCCTGGATTGTGGGCTGGGATAACCATGCTGTAACTTACTATATCCCACTGGGACTGCCGTCTGGGACCTACTAACTGCTCCCATTCTAAACGCTGCCTCAAATTTTTCATTCATTCATTTTTAATAAATGGGTTAGACCATTGAGTAAACTCATTTAAAATGGTGACCCTTGGTTAGGTAACAAACAACAACAAGACAAAGTACAATACATAAACACATTACAGTTGCAACTACAATTACATACAAACAAATACCATATCACAAACAGTTAGCCACAACAAGACTTAACTTGAGCTGAGTGTCTCCAAAAACCAGTTTTTAAAAGCATTTTGTGAGGGACTTTTACCATTAAACAAACGGAATTGTAAAGGCAAATTATTCCAAAGTTTTGGGACTAGCTGGCTGAAAAAGTGCTCAGAGCATTTCATGTTTGTCCTTGGCATTAACAACTCATGGTAAGCTGCATTCCTTAAAGAGGAATTCACATCCCTGAGTTCTAACCTTTCAGCCAGGTAATCTGGAATTTTTGCTGTAACGCTTTTATAAGCCAAACAATGTTTATGAAATTGTCTTCTCTCTGACAGAGAAATCCATCCTAATTTATGATGCATCAAAGATTGATGGGTATCCCTAGGACATTGTAAGATTAATCTTACCAAACGATTATAAAGCATATCCAGTTTATGCAATTTTCCAAAGTTGGAATAATCAAAGTATATCTCCATAATCAAATAAAAGAAAAATCTGCGATTCAACAGTTTTCTTTATCGTATATCCACCCAAACAATTTTTATTTCAAAATAATAAACCCTCCCTCTTTCCTACTGATCTGACCAACTCATCCACATGCGTATTGCCAGTAGCCGAGGAGTCCATCCAGTAACCCAAGTACTTGTAAGTCATCACTTGATCTAATTTTACCCCATCTGCATCTATTACTAATAATACAGGACTAACTTTAAGTTTCATACCGGAGCCAAATATCATACATTTGGTCTTACTTGTATTCATTTTAAGTTTCAGCTTTGTCAGATATTCATGTAGCCTATCAAAACTTAACTGTAATTTTACTTGAATCTCATCCAAGGATGAAGCAGAGGTATATACCCCTTAAGGAGCTACGCCATGGCTCTTTAAAACTGCTACTCCTCCTCCTACTGCTCTCAGGCAATGTCCATCCAAACCCTGGACCATGCAAACCAAGCGATAAATCTAATACAGGTGCTCTTCAGCTCGTTTCTCTCAACATTTGCAGCCTGCTATCTAAGCTTGATGCTCTTCAATCCTTCGTAAGGCAACACAACCCTGATATCCTAGCAGTGGTTGAAACTTGGCTGACGCTGAAAGTGCCCGATCAGGCAATAACACTACAAGGATACAACATTTTTAGACTGGACTGGGTCACCAAGAAAGGGGGGAGGGGCTGTGCCATCTACGTTAAAGACTCCCTATTGGTGCTCCCCCTCGCACCCCCTAAGTTTGACTCCTCGGCTCAGTTGCTACACATGAGAATTCTCCTTTGCCCAAACCAAAAAGCCTTAATGACTGGATCCGTCTACATCCCACCCAGGAACCAGGTCAAAGGTCTCAATGATGTCCTCAGGTTTATCAATGCACAAACTCCAGGCGCTGAACTTGTCCTACTAGGTGACTTTAACATCAACTGGTTAGCATCAGATACAGGGGAGTTGAAAGATTCTATTGCCTCTGCTAACCTCTCACAGATGGTGGTCTCACCGACTAGAACTAACTATAAGACTGGGACTAGCATCCTTCTGGACTGGGTACTTACCAGCCACCCATCCAGGATCCTCAGCACCACCGTACTGCTGGATTCCCTCAGTGACCACTCCCCTGTCGCACGTGAATGGTCCAACAAATTTCTCAACCCCCCTCCCTCCCCAAAATTAATTTACAGTAGGGTCCTCCCGCGTGGACAACTTGCTCATCTTAAACACTACCTGAATCGCAATGACTGGCAACCTATTTTCAAGGCTACAAATGTTAACTTGGCCCTTGACTTCTTCATTGCCACTTTCAACAAGGCCTGTGACCTCTTTGCTCCGGTTAAAAAAAGGAAAGCCAAGACACTCTGTAATCCCTGGATAAATGCCAAGCTCCTATCACAACTGAAACTAAGAGACCACCTTTGGGCAGTGGCCAAAGCCACCGGTACACTGCCCAACCTACAAAAATACAAACAGGCCCATAATGCCTGTACCAAGGCCATCCGACTTACAAAAAGCTCCTTCTATAAGGACACACTTACCAACTCCTGGGGACACAGTCGTGCTTTTTGGGATAACATTAAAGGAATCACAGGGATAAAACCAAAAAAACTCTCTTGCCATGCTGAAAGTTGATGGATGACTACTCTGGACCCCCTGGTCATTGCCAAAATCTTTAACTCTGCTTTTACTGACCTTAGTGCTGTTCTCCCCCTTCCCCAACTTCTTCGAAGTAGGTAATAGCTTCCCTAACATCCATCCTGCTCTGGCCAATACATCCCATTTCTTCTTTCGGGAAGTCTCATTGAACGTCGCTTGCCACTACATCACTACTGCCATCTCCGAATCCAGATCCAGTGGAGACTCTCTTGACCTGAAGATACTGGCACTAACTCTTGAGGAAGTTCTTCTACCCTTAACCAGTATTCTGAATCTCTCTCTCTGCTCCAGGCAATTCCCAGACCTTTGGAAAATTGCCTCGGTCATCCCAGTCCACAAAAGTGGCGACAAGTCTAGCCACTCAAACTATCGCCCGATCTTGATTCTGCCTCCCCTCGCCAAGGCACTTGAACGAATCATAGCTGACCAACTAACCAACCATCTGGACAAATACAACTTACTGTGCACTCAACAGCACAGTTTCAGAAAGGGTCACAGCACCTCCTCTGCTCTGCTCGAATTCACCGGGGCAGTACATAATTCTCTTGATAAGGGCATGCTTACCGAGGCGGTTTTCATAGACCTCTCCAAGGCTTTCTATACTGTCCACCGCCAACTGTTGGTCGACCAACTTTGGAACATTGGTCTCTCCCCTGACTCAGCCTCATGGTTCAAAAGCTACCTTGAATATCACTCACAAAAGGTGAAAATTGCCAATGCCCACTCCGACACCTTGCCAGTTTGATCGGGTGTCCCGCAAGACTCAATCCTGGGCTCGCTCCTCTTCAGTCTTTTTTAAACTCTCTGCCACAATCCTGCACTGAGAATATCATCCTCTACACTGATGATGCCGTTGTTTTCTCCTCTCACAAGGATCCCATGTCCTTACAACGGAATCTCCAACTTGCCTTCAGTACCGCTGAGTCGTGGTTTTCTAAGCATAAACTTGTCCTTTACCACAAAAAGACTAAGTCCATGCTATTCTGCAACTCCCACAATTGGCACAAGCTTCACCCCTTAGCTATCGTGACATTGCATGGGAATACCCTGGAACAGGTTCCACACTTCAAATACCTTGGGATACTGATGGACCCAACCTCTCTTACGGTGCCCATGTCGACTCTGTGGCAAAGGCAGTGAACACCAGAATTGGTCTCCTCTACAGACAGACAAATTCTCACCCCAGAGGCCTTGAAGATCGCCGTACAGAGTTCCGTGGTCTCGATTATTGACTATGGTCTCATCACTTATGGCTCTGCCACAACGACTAACCTCAGACGTATCTCAACCGCCCTCAATATGTATTGTCGTCTCATCTCTGGAGCACACCATCTCACCCACACATGGGATCCATATTCTAAAACTGGCTGGCTCCAGCTCTCAAATCGCATAAAGTACCTGACCTGCACAATGGTCAAGAAAGTCAGCCTTGGCCTTGCACCTCCAGGGGTCATTGCCCTGCTACAAAATAACAGGAATAGCATGTAGGTCACCAGGGGTTCAAATTCTTAACTCCTGTTAAGTTCCCCACTGTCGCACCACCCAGGGTCAACTCTCTTTCACTTACAAAGCTCCTCTTCGACTGAACAGCCTCAGCCCTGCCATTTCTACTGCCCCTACGCTGGGCACATTTAAGTCTAGACTTCAGCTGCACCTTACTGCTTCTAACTCCTGTGACTCCCCCCCCTCCATGACTGTAGCTGACATGTCCCTGGGGTCTCTTCTGCCTCTCTCCCCTCCACCCATCTGGCTGCCCCCAACCCCACTGATGCTCTTATTTCACCTACTCCCCCACTCCACCTGCCTTCCACATCCCTCCTCTACCCACCCCCCTCTTGTCACCAGCACTTATCCCCTGTTTTGTTTGACAACTGCCTTTGGCTGCATCATTGTTGCACCTCCATCTACTACCCCCCTTCTCCGTCTTCTATACCACTGTTTCCTTCATCTAATCTCACCCTCACTACAGGTTATCCTGTCTCGTCTTAACAGCTAGTAACCATGCCTTAAAATGTTATGTTCTATCCAATAACTATAGTGCCATATTGTTGACTATTGTCATAATCATTCCTACCTCTGTATGTTGACTGTTATGTCTGTTCATGTATAATTTCATATATACTTGTATGCTGTGTTATCAAATTAGTTCCCTATTTCAGATTCCAATTATCTTTCGTCACTGTATATGCCTTTGATGTTATCCCTGTATATTTTTTTATTTATACTGTATTTTATTCCTGCCTGTATACTGTTCATTGTATCTTTCTGATCTGTCTCACCCTGTACACCCCAGGTCCACCTCGAAAATGAGTTATGCTCAATGGTGATCGCCTGGTTAAATAAAGATTTTGATTGACTGATTGGTTGATTGATGTCTCTTGCCTATGACATGGAACCTCTGTAAAAGAGCCTTGGCTCAAAGGTATTTGTAATCCTAGACTTGAATAAATAAATAAATAACTTCAAAAAATTTCTGGGTATTATAATACCCAGGTATCAAAATTGCCTGGTGTTCCATTTCACTGGGAAAAGTTTCTGGGTGTGGTTATCTGGAGCATATTTCCACCTGAGAACCTCTGTTTTGGAAGTATTAAGCTTATAATCTGTTAAGGCCTCCAGCTCCTGTAATAAAGTAAACAGGTTAGGAAGAGACGACTCAGGTGAGGTTAAATAAATTAATAAATCATCGGCATAAAAAGGGGTCTTATGTTCAGTGCCTCCCACTTGCAAGCCCATTATATCCCCCCTCTCCCTGATCGCCTCTGCCAGAGGCTCCACATACAGAGCAAATAATAAAGGCGACAGGGGGCACCCGTCGGGAGTCTCTGGTCAGGGTAAATCTTTCAGAGTATGTGCCATTTGCTTTCACAACCGCCCGAGGGGAAGTGTACAGAGTCCTTATCCCTTCACAAATCCAAGGGGGATACCAAATCTGTGCAGAGCATGATACAGAAATTTCCAAGACACATGGTCGAAAGCCTTTTGGGCATCCATGCTTAATAATAAAAAGGAAATTGATCTTTCTGCCACTTGGTCTAATAAGTGAAGTGTCCTTTTTATTTTATCTGTTGTCTTTCTGGTGGGGACAAAGCCAGTTTGATCCATATTAATAACAGTGGATAAGAGGGGTTCCAATCTGTGGGCCATGATGCTAGCATAGAATTTACAGTCCTGATTTAGGACCGAAATGTGTCTGTACGATTCGCAGTTGAGAGGATCTTTTCCTGGTTTCAAAATAGCGGATATATTCGCGTACTGCCATGAGGGAGGGGGATTAGTGTAATTACTTTGAAGGTCCTGAAATACTACTTGTAAAGTGGGTTGCAGATCTTTGATAAATCTTTTATAGAATTCAGGTGTTATCCCGTCCTGACCCGGGCTTTTCCCTGCTTTAGCTGATTTTATAAATTGCAGTTACGTAAGAACTTACCGGAACAGTAGACCTTCTAGAGAGGTTCCTGCAGTAGGTCTTCACATATAGGATTGCGCCCCCTGGTGTCAGGTCCGCACGGCACACTTGTAGATAGCAATCATCAGCGAGGACCGTCCCCGATGTCGGGGCGGCGTGACGTCAGCCCGACTATAAAAGGGGCGGTCCCGCACCCACTCTCCAGTTCTTTTCCAACGGAGACCTATATATAGGTAGGGAGAAAACCGGAGTGAAAACTCCTCAGACCCTGCTTCCACTCTAGTCCCAAAGGGCTAGATAGGATGGAAAATAAGGAGAAAACATCCAAAAACTGGGGGAAGGAGGGTGGGAAACTAGAGCTACTGCAGGAACCTCTCTCGAAGATCTACTGTTACGGTAAGTTCTTACATAACTGCAATATCTTACTTCGAGAGGGTTCCTGCAGTAGATCTTCACATATAGGACTGAGCTATGGGTGGAATGGCCTTTGACTGCCTCTGGAAGGGACTTCCCATATTTCATATATGAAAAATGGATGCAGTTAGCTAGCCATCGAGAGATGGTCTGCTTGGAAATAGCCTTACCCTGGCAGTGAGGGACAAAGGCTACGAACAGTTGGCTAGATTTCCTAACCTCTTTAGTCCTGTTTGTATAGTACCTCAGAATCCAGTGCACATCAAGGGTGTGCAGAAGGTGTTCCCACCCTGTTGGAATACTGTGGATAGTATACTGGTAATTCCACGCTCTGGTTCAAAGTGGTTTCCGAAACTACTTTGGGCAAAAAAGAAGGATTAGTCCGAAGGACTACCCGGTCCTTATGAAAAATCAAATAAGGCTCTTTACAGACGAAGGCCTGCAATTCGGAAACCCTTCTGGCCAAAGTAACTGCGACTAAAAATAAGGTCTTCCAGGAAAGGAAGCGTAATTCGCAGGAAGAAGCTGGTTCAAACAGGGCTAAGGTCAGCTTCTCGAGCATGAAATTCAGGTTCCAGGGAGGACAAGGATTCCGGATCGGAGGTTTCAAATGAAGGATGCCTTTCAAAAAAGTTTTGGCAACCTCCAGCTGAGTCAAGGTTTTGCCCTCCACCGGGAGGTGGTAGACCAACACCGCAGAAAGGGGGACCTTAATGGAGGGATAGCTAAGGCCCACCTCAGACAGATGTGCGAGGTACTCTAGTATCTGGGAAGCCGAGCACAAAAATGGATCCCAGCTCCTTGCTTGGGTCCATATCGTGAATCTCTTCCACTTCATAGCGTAAGTAGATCTGGTGGAGGGTTTTCTAGCCTCCACTAGAATATGCACAACCTGCGAAGATACCCTACAATGAAAAATCGCTATGTCCATAGGTGCCACGCGTGAAGGTGGAGAGACTGAAGGCTCGGATGCACCAGAGTGCCCTGCTCCCGAGTCAGAAGGTCGTGAGAAATGGGTAAGAGAACCGGCGGTTCCAGTGCCAATTGCTGCAGTACAGGATACCAAATTCGGCATGGCCAAAGAGGGGTAATCAGGATGGCTTGAGCCCCCTCCTGTTTAAGTTTCACCAGAACCTTCTGAATGAGAGGAAAGGGAGGAAAGACGTACAGAAATCTCCCTGTCCATAAAAGAGACAGCGCGTCTTGCCAAAAAGCACCATGCCCAGGAATGAGTGAGCAGAAGACGGGTAGTTTTGCATTGTACAGGGAGGCAAACAGATCTATCTCTGGCTGACCCCATCGAAGAAAAAGTTCTTTGACTACCTCTGACTTTAGCTCCCACTCATGGGCCCTGGCCACTGATCGACAGACTGTCCGCTAGGACATTGGTGACGCCCAGAACGTGGACTGCTGTCAAGTATAGGCTGTGCTGAATCGCCCAGTACCATACCTTCATAGATTCTCTTCAAAGAGGATATGAACGGGTTCCTCCCCATTTGTTCAGGTACCAGACAGTGGACATGTTGTCCAAGTGGACTAAAAGGGATCCGGAACCAGAAGCAACTGAAATGCCTGGTACACGTAAAGAACCACCCTGGTCTCCAGAACACTGATGTGGAACATCAGCTCCTGATCGGACCAAGACCCTTGCGTTTTGTGAGACCCCAGATGGGTTCCTCAGCTCAGGTCTGAGGTATCCATGGTGAGAATTTGGGTTGGAACTGTAGGGTGGAAAGAAATTCCCTTCGATAGGTTTGAGAGCTCTTGCCACCAATAAAGATCTCTCTGAAGGCTGTTGGAGATCATAACTTTTTGGTTCATGTCATCCGTCCTCTGGTCCCACTGGACTCAAAGATAACACTGGGTGACCCTCATGTGAAGCCTGGCCATGGGAACTGTTGAAATGGCAGCCGCCATCAGTCCCAAGAGACGAGGCACCAAGTGTGCTGGGATCCATCGGGCCTGTGCCACGAGAGTGGCCTGAGAAGCTAATGTCTCGGCCCGATCCAATGGCAGGAAAGCCTTGCCCTGAACTGTGTCTAGTACAGCTCCAATGAACTGGAGCCTCTGGAATGGTACTAGCTGGGACTTGGGAAAATTGACCGTTATGCCCAGGGAAGCAAACAAGTTCAGAGCGATAGAGACAGACTCTCTCAGGCTGGTAGGAGAGGGTGCAGCGAGAAGCCAGTCGTCCAGGTACAGGAAGACATAAATGCCCTGGCGACCACCACTATGCCTTTGGTGAACACTCTGGGGGCCAAAGAAAGGCGAAAAGGGAGTGCTCTGAATTGGAAATGCTTCTCCAGGAAGACAAAACAGAGAAAACGGCGGTGGACCGGGAGGATATGGATATGCAGGTAAGCATCCTGCATGTCCAGGGAGCACAGCCACGAATTGGGGTGGAGCAGGGGAAGGAGCCCCTGAAGGTTCAACATACAAAACTTCTTGTACTCGACAAAGATGTTTAGTGAGCTAAGGTCCAGGATTGATCTCAGGTCACCCATTTTCTTCGGTACCAGGAAGAAGTGGGAGTAAAATCCCCTTCCTATTTGTTTTGATGGGACGGGTTCCATGGCCCTCTTTAAAAGGAGCACCTGGATCTCCTGAGAGACTATGGGTACCTGATCCCAAGGATAGAAGGACCGTCCCGGTGGTTGAGGGGCTGGAATTTCACTGAATTCTATCGAGTGACCTCGCTGGATGAGCTGAAGCACCCACATTTCTGCGGTGACGGACCTCCAACCATCCAGGTGGAGGCCGAACCTCCCTCCAACCGGTTCCTCCTGTGTTACCGGAGGGAGCGGAAGGAGGGGAAAGGAGTCAGGATGCTGAGGGGAGGGCAGCTTTTGCCCCAGAGGGATGTTTGGAAAATTTGGCCTGTGGGGTTTGAGCTCCAGATCCAGGTGCACGTTTCTTTGCTTGGCGCTTGGCCTGGGATTTGTTCCACCTTCTTTGGCAGTGAAAAGGCTGCTTTTTCTGGCCCGTCTTGTATAAGGAATGGACATCACACAAGGAGCATCCGCTCTCTTGCAGCCCAGTAATAATATCTTTAGCCAAAGAGGACGGAACCCCTGAAAGAGGCGTCCAGAAGAGGACTGGATTGTCTGCACAGTCCAGCTATCAAAAACCAGAGAGGCGGGAGGCAGATCCCATGTGGCTGCTGTTCTAGAAGTCGTAAGTCGCCTCAAGGGCATGGCGGCTAGGGACTTCCCTAATCCTAACTTTATCCAACAGCTTCTTTTTCTCAGGGTTTCATCCTGAACCTCTTGGAGGTCCCTTTCCAGATCCAAAAGAGGAGCTTTCTGAAAGGCGACCGTGTGTGAGACGTAACTAAGGGAGCGTATCACACAAGAGGAAGAAGAATACATTTTACACCCAAATTGGTCGAGTTGGCATGAGTCCTTATCAGGAGGTGAAGAGCTCAAATGTTTGGGCTGGGCTGAACAGTCGTGAGTGGCCGTGATGACCATGGAGTCAGCCTTAAGATGGGAGTTAAGTGAGATATCCCTTCTAGGGGGTAATAGGTGTGGTCTGCTTTGCGTGAGACTGCTGGTATGGAAGATGGTTGTTGCCAGATTGTGGTTACAAGGTCCTCGTGAGGCCCCATCCATGGAAGAATGGGGATAGAGTCTGAGGTGGCCAGATACAGGTGCTCCACAAGGCGTTTTCTTTGTGGAACGACCTCTTTGGACGGCCATCCGACAGCCGCCTGAATTGAGCATAATAAATCTCCAAAGAGAGTCCTCTGGAGGCTACTTTGGAGAGTCTTTCGCAGGACCTCATGGAGACCTAGGCTCTTGACGGGTCCGTGTCGGAGTCGGTGTCAGAGGGCTCGGAGCCACTAGGAATGGAAGTGACTGGTTCTGTGGTGTCAACAGTGAGAAAGCCTGAAGCCCTGGCCCGAGGAGGCGGTGGAGAGGTGACCCTGGGGGCGGGCACTTCCCGCACCAGCTGTCTTAACTCTGACTAAAGTTGCGTTCTAGCCTCTTTCCACCAAAGAGGAACAGACTCGTGGTCCGGTACCAGAGGAGGAGGAGGGGGAAGCTAGAAACTCGGATACCCCAGGTACTGAGGACAATGCCAGGATGGGTAATAAGAACAGTGCCTGGGATAACCCGACGTGGGGTGTCCTGGAGTAGGATATCTCGGCGTCAGATAGCCCGGTGTCTGGTAACCCAGCATCGGGTAACCTGTGGCGTCGGATCCGGGAGCGCGCCCGAAGAGCCAGAGGGTGGAGGCTCCATAACAGGATCACCGGTCAGCAGTGGACTCTTGTCCGGTGACAGTGGAAGGCCTGGTGGGGGGGGAAGCTCGAGGGGGCCCCCCAATGGCAGGTCCAAGTACAATCTTGCTAAAGCAAAGGATCGGGTGGCGAGTCTCTGGGGTGAAGAACCCTGGGAGACGAAGTGTCAACTTGTCCCTCACTCTGTCTGACATCGGGGGCCAAACTGGAGCCCAACGGGAGAGTGGATGGATCCAGACAGGCGTCAGAGGAGCCAGTGTCTGATAAAGCAGATCCGGCCGGGCTACAGACAGGAGGCGAGGGGTGTCTAATCGGCAGGAAAAGGCGAGGAGATTACCACCTCTAAAGAGGCTACCGCCGGCTACCCACTCACCTTGGCAGGAGGGGGGGAAGGGGCCTGGCCCAAAGAGATGGACGGGGCACCCAAAAAAGTACTCACAGTTACAGGCCTCTCGTGTAGCAATGGACTCCAGTCCTGGTGCTTCTCTTTACTTTTCTTCTTTTTCAGGGCCGGCGACAATAACCTTTCCCTGAGTTTTTGGAGCTCCTTTTCCATAGATGCCAAGCATTGGGTCAGAAGATGGGCCTCGAGGGATCGCTTGCACCTGGTTCTGGTCACCTGGTTGAAGGCCTGGCAGATGGAACACTCCTGAACATCGTGCTTTGAACCGAGGCAAAGGAGGCAGCGGGAATGGTCATCCCCATGCGGGATTTGAGCGCCACACTTAGAGCACTTTTTCTTCTGTCTAGAAGACATCAATTTGAAGAAAACTGAGTGAAATTTAGATAAGAGGCGAAGAAAACTTCAACAAAATACAACCTGGACGTTGGATTGCTGTTCTGACACGAGTCAGCGGCGAGCATTACTGAGGTGGCGGAAGAACTGGTGGCCAGGCGCTGGACTGCCTCTTTTATAGTCGGGCTTGACGCCACGCCCAGACGTTCGGGTCGGTCCCCGCTGATGATTGCTATCTACAAGTTTGCCATGTGGACCTGATGCCAGGGGGCGCAGTCCTATATGTGAAGACCTACTGCAGGAAGCCTCTCTAAGTAAGATCCCTAGTTATCTCCTGAGTAGTAACTGGGCAGAGTAATCGTTCCGACTGTTGTTCTGAAAGTTTAGGGAGATTTAAGTTCTGGAAAAATGTGACATATTTATCATCAGTTGTTTCTTGGCCCTGAGTGTACAGGGAGCAATAAAATTGTTTAAATCCCTCTATTATATTTTTAGTGCTTGTTAGGAGCTGCCTCGTTTGAGGATGCCTAATTTTGTGATCATTCCTTTGGTCCTCTGTGCCCGTAATCTGGATGCTAACACCTTAGAGGCCCTGGCCCCCTTCATAATATTTTTGCTTGACATATAGTAAGGCTTGTTCAGTTCTATAGTTAAGTAGATCCTGCAGTTTACTTTTAATGGTATTTATTTTCTGAAAGGCATTTTTATCCCCCTGTATATGCGCCTCTATAAGCTCCCACTCCAGATGCTTTTGTTGGTATTCTCCCTCTCCCCTTCTTTTCTCTGGCCACAAACTTAATCATTTCTCCCCAAATAATTGCTTTCAATGTATCCCATAATATCTCAGAAGATATCTCAGGAGATTGGTTTTGAACTAAAATTTCAGGGATACGTTGTTTGATGAGTTTTACATCTCTTCTGTTTCTTAGTAAGGCGTTGTTAAAACGCTATTGGGTTGGGAGCCTTTTCTGATATGTGTCAAGCTCTAGCACCATCGGGGCATGGTCTGTAAGAAGGATGGGAAGGATGGCCACTTGGTGCACCAAATCCCAATGTTCCGCTGTCATTAAAAAATGATCTATCCGGGAATATGTGTGTGATGGGCAGTGGAGTAATAGATATACTGTCTACATCCCCTGTTGCTATTCCACCAGATATCAATTAAGCCAATTTCTTTGATTAGTCTGCGAGCATGTCGTTGCCCTGCTGTCATATTAGATGGGGTAGGATATGAGCTATCTTTCCCCAGGTCCATCAGTAAATTGAGGTCTCCGCCTATTACTAGAACTCCTTGTCTAAAATTAACTCTTTTATCCATCAGTCTTTGATGCTCTATTGGTGTTGTCCCAGGTGGGAAATACAGACTTGCCTACATATACATTGTGCCCCACCAGGTCCCCCTCACCATTGCTAACGTACCTTCTCTATTATGACAGGAACTCTCTAATTGGAATGCTGAATATCTAAGAATTAATATTGCTGTGCCCCTGCATCTACCCGAGGAGTGGGAGCTCGCCACCACTGTACTCATACCAAACTTTGCCAGCTTCTGATGTTCTACCATATTCATATGTGTTTCTTGTAACAAGATCATTTGAGGGTGGCATTTTTTAAGATAAGATATTACTTTGCCTCTCTTAATTGGCTCTCCCAATCCATTTACATTCGGAGAAATAATTTTAATCTTATGTACTTGAGCCATAGAGATGCATGGAATAATTATTAACTAATCTATACCCGCCTCCTGTCCATCTCATCACGCCATAGCTAACTTGCAAGTCATCCCACCTGTAATTATAGGTCCGAAATCTCAGCTGTGATAATGTACTCTAACCCACAGTTTTAACAATATGAAACCAAAACCTATCTACTATACCTATTCGGCATCTTTTCAACTGGTACCCAACTATATACAAAATGAGCTTAATGACTTCCACAGTCCAGGGATATTCCCCAGAATCCTGTGTATCACTTAACATTGAACTGGTGACTGCACTTCTAAATCTGAGGTGCTCGTCGGGGTGTATCGTGCCCCAAAAGCAACTAAATAAAAAATTTAGGTATAACGAAATAAATGATACACTGGGCTGTTGAAATGATGTCTCTTGAGTCCAAGATGAGTGAAGTAAAAGCAATATAAGAATTATCAGCATGATAATAAAGTAAATAAAATGGTGCAATATAAATATCTGTCACAAATTAGTAGACATTCTCTCTGCCGGTCAACTGGTTATTGAAGGAGGGTCCCAGCAACCACCGTTCAGGCTTAGTCTATTTAGTTATAATACTACACTGTGCAGTCCAGACCCAGTTCCTCCTTCTGTCCCATATCCCTTCGTCAAACCAGGTCTACTTGGTGGTATTTCTTTCTTGGGTTTGTCATATTTGAAGATGTAAGGAGGAGAGTGGGGTCCAAGGGAGCCACCCCCCATCCAACTGCCTCAATCCCAATTTCTGCAATGTGCTGGAGCCCTGAGAGCCGTGCCCCAGAGTCAACTGTGCAGACCTCCTGGCCGGTAGGATGGCTGGGGTGTGTGGGTCAGAGACATAGGCCCGACTGCTCCCTTACCCTCGCAGCTAGAGTCCCTCACCCACTGGATGCCCACACGGAGAGTTCATACCCTTCAAAGGGCTAATCTGTTAAATTCTTATAGCTGTACATCCAGTTAAATGGCTCTCCCATAGGTCCCCCACCTTTTTATTTTTCCTGTCGACCTCCTCCACCAAGCGGATAGGAGCAACCAGCCAAAATCCAGTTGGATCACTCCCCACATGGCCATTGGAAGATGTGTCAATGGTACTTATAGGCCTGGGTGCATGGCGATGGAGTTCTAATTAAAGTACACTCCCACCCCACAATCAGAAATGCCTTCAATCCAAGGATGGTCCCTCGTCATTTCTGTCGCTTCTAAAAGGAGGAGTTCCTTTAAATCCAGCTGGAAGCTATTGATGCACATCCTAGGCAATTGAGGGAAGGAGCAGCCAAATACAAGACATAAATTAGTTTTGAAAATCTGATTAGCAGTCTTTGCTTATTAACAAAATTTTGATTAGCAACCAGCCAGATTTGTGGAGCAATTTCAGCAATTTGTTTTTTATCTGTGTGGGCAGACAGAGTTTCAACTGTCTGAGAGGCAAGCACCATATACCTGGCTTTCAGATCCCCCCAAGAGAGCATGTAACAAGGCATCATAAGGTACCTGACCACGAGAAGTACAGACATCCGCACACGCTCCCATCTGTATGTGCTTCTGTCCTTAGCTGCACCACCATCTGTAGTCACCCAAGCGGAGGCAGTGCGGCAAAAAAATAAAAATGATGTACCTGCCATAATTCTTGATCTTCCAGTGTGTCTTCACCATTCATCACTGGTGGTTGTCAGCTGTGAGTGCAACATCCTGCGGGATTCCACCCCCGGGGGAGAAGCCGGCGCCAACGGCCGTTGGCTCCTCTTCCACCTCAGTTTTGCATGCCGGAGAGACAGAGGAAAAGAGAACAGAGAAAAACTGAGGGTGGGGCAAGAGAGCCTGAGTGACAGCAACAGGAAAAGATATAATCTGAAAAAGGAATAGGCTGGCCAGAGGACAGAGGAGGAAAAGAATCTGGAGGACATGGGCCATAAGGACCCAGTCCTTGGACGGCCAGAGAAAACAGGAAAGGAGAGAAGATGAGAAAAGAAAAGAAGATAAAGTGAAAAGGGGAAAGGGGAGGAGAGGGGGGACCCGACAAGACCTGATCGATCAGCCCAGAAGGAGACCGAGAGTACATCCAGAGGTAAGCAGGCTTAAAGAATAGTTGCATAGACTGCAACTAGCAGCTCTAACTCCTTTAGCTAGAAGGACAATTGAGAAGGCCCCCCCGGCCCCATTTGAACCAAGGAGGACTTCCCCTGGATGGCAAACCCCCCCCCCCCAGCCAAACCTCACAGAGGAGAACCCACAGGGTTTGGGTGGGAGGAGTGAGGTCTCCACCCGTTCAACATCTCCCTCCCCCCCAGGTGGGGGGTGACTGAAGGGGTAGAAGAAAGAGATAGAGAGGGAAGTGTAAAAGAAGGGAGTCCCGCTGGCCCTCCTTGACCCCGCCCCCAATCCAGGGGGCCTCCTAAGGAACTGGCACACCAAGAGGGAGGTGGACCAGTCCTGGAGGTTCCCTCGAGGGCAGAAGGAAAGGGCCAACCAGGAGTCCCCCCCCAAAAGATCTCCCAAAGAAAAGGCCCTAATGGTTCTCCTACCATAAGAGATGCTGCCCCCAGTTTTGTAAGAAACGAGTCCTAGGGCTGCCAGAAGGTAGGAGATCCCTCCATTAGACACAGGGAGGAGAGCCAGCAGGGTGGAGGACTGCCCAGGACTGAGGTCTTTTGAGGGGAAGGTGGGTAAGATTCAGTGACAAATGGTGAAGACACACTGGAAGATCAAGAATTACAGTAGGTAACGAATTTTCATATCTTCCCAGTGTCAATCTTCACCATTCATCACTGGTGGGTGAGTACAGAGCCCCCGAAGGGGGTTCAGCACTTCCCTGAGGAACAAATGTCCCTCAGCCTCCCGTGGGGGAAAACACGGGAAGAGGAGACCCACTACAGACCAGCTAGGCCTGAGACTGGTCAGGGCGAGGCAGGGTCTCCCGTTCCATGGGGGAAGGAAGGCACCCCTGCAGTTCCCACCTTTCCCTGCATGAGAAAAGGCAGGTCCCCCAGAATGTGGTGGCAATCAACCTATGCTGGGCCAGGAATGATAACCGAGATAGACAAAGCCATGCCATCCGCCTGATGCAGATCGCTGTCCCTCCAAGCCTTGAAGTGACCTCACTGGCGTCATATGATGCCCTTGTCTGGTGCCATGCTATCTCCAGGCCTATGGTGGAGAGGGCCATGGCCTGCTAGGTTGCCTCCGAATCAGGCAGCAATGCCAGTACCTGACCCAGCATCACCTACAAGTGCCTGTTATAGGCAGTGTGGTGCACCTGATGTGATGCAAGGCAAAGAAGCATCCGCGCCGAGAAGAAGATTCTCCACCCCAGGCAGTCGAACTCCACAGAGTCTGGATTCGGGGGACGGTAGCGGACTGGATGTCTATGCCCGGTAGGGGTGTCCAGTCAAGTCTGTCCCACAGGGGGATGCGGCAGTGAACCTGGAGACCTCTGGTGTGCACAGTACTGATGCTGGCAGTCCAACGGGGCTGGAGCTGGGGCAGATGGAAGCTTCCAGGTGCTGTACGATGCCTCCTGGAAAGGAACAGGCCAGGACGGGACCACCAAGTGATCCACACTGTACTCACACAAGAAGGCTCACATTGTATGCTCGGTATTCCGTCAAGCAATATAGGAAATGTGCAGGTCCTCGACCAGCCTCGCGAGGAAGCACTGACACTGTGTCTGATCAGCATCAGAGGACAGGTGAACAGAGGTGGTCTCTTCTTCAATGGAGGAAGATGAGGAGACTGAGGAACCAGACGACTCAGACTCCAGCTGTGGTGGGGGAGACAGGTGAAAGACCTGCTTGTCCATAGCCCTAACATAGCAGGGAAAATCCGCAGCCTGGGATCTGAACTGTTCCCAGGTCAAAGGTCCCGAAGGACTCACATGGCCTGGAAGAAGAGAAGCTAGATGCAGAGCCAAGGGAGAAAAACTCATAACAGCAAGTGAAGTGCCGCTGCCAGGGCTAGGAGACCTAGCAGGCGATCCTGGACGACCAGAGGATCTGCAGGTCTGCTTTGTCAACAGCCGCTGAAGCAGCCCAAAGCGGTCAGGACTGAGACCTGTAGGGGAAGCATCCCTATGAGGGGACCGGGGCTGCATTAGTCCAAAAGGGCAGACCTCAATCCCACCCAATGAGGACTCCTTCGAAGGGGACAAGGGAGCGAACTTGGGCTCAGTGCTGCAGCTCCTCCTAGAGCCCTGAAGGACTACAGAGGAGTGCCACAGCCCCTCGCCCCGTCCCCTTAACCCCGCTGACTCCGAGAAAGACCTCTTCCTCACACCCTGTGCTGTGGGCTCCCCCAGTTCTACAGGCCCCACCAAGGGGAGCAGCAGAGGAGGGTATCCCGGTCCCAGCATCAGGAAGGGGGATGGCATCAGGAAGGGGACGGCAGCCGACCCCTGCCCCAACGCCCAGATCACTACACCATCAGTCCCAGGACCACTATCCTGCGCCACGCCCCTCGTGACTCCACTGGTCTGGGAGTCGGCACCAACTGTAGTCACTGCAGCCATGGGAGGGGGCACCAGGGAAGATGCAAGGGTCCCGGGCCCCAGACAGCCCACTGACTCCAAGGAGACAGGTCGCCAGTCCAGATAAGCCTCTCGATCATCTGACTCCGGAGAGGAGGAGATTCAAAAGACCTCCAGCCTGGTGACCCCAGGGGCTCTCCCCCAGGGGCTCTCCCACCTACGGTGTCGCGATCTACGCCACTGGTGGGGTCAGTACCCCTCGCGGCATAGTCTTGATCACTGGGGACACGAACAGCTCCAGGATCGAGCCGGCGTGTAGCGCCGAGGAATGCCCCACATCGGGCCCAGTGACCGTGGGCCCCGACAATGGGGGGGCCTGCACCTCCAAGGAGGTAGCTGCCAGGGTGGTGCTCCCAGCCTGGCCTGTCAGAGTTTGAGCCCCCTCTGTAGTGTTTTTATTTATGATGTCACCATGAGACATTCCCTCTCGTCTTTCCCTGTATTCTTTAAAAAATATACTGCAGTAGTATTTCCTTTTTACTCTCCTTTACCTATTTTCACCTTTCTATCATGATGGGGTGGCCTCCCATCATGATATCTTGAACTATCAGCCCCACTATATTTTCCTTTCACTGTCTCTGTGGTGTACATAATTGCAGCCACGAGTGGGCTTGGCAACATGCGAGCCGCACTGCATTCATAATCGGGTTGTACAAGTCCACAGATACATGTTTGGCAGCTGGAATGCCTCTAAGGTAAATGCCTGCATGTTTGGAGACAGCATTTAGAATGCTGTAGTACAGGGACGCCTGTGGTAACTACCGAGCTTAACAGTAGATAGCGGTAATTTCTTCTGAAATGAGTTTTTTCTAGTAGCAAAGTCTTCCTGTGTAAATACAGACCTGCTGAGGAGAATTCATTGGGACTTGTTTATTAGATTAGATGCCAATGTGTTCTCTCCCCTTAGTACTCGTCTTTGCGCCATGCAGCGCTGAAAGCTGTATACCAAATATGATCTGGTTTTACTATACTGCTTCCAGCACAGCTTCCTCAAAGGAAAGTACTGTATAAACAAGGATTTAGCAGTTTTTGCATTAAAGGGGAAGAAAGGGTTCAGCAGGTAGAGATAAAACAGCCTACAATTTCCCCTAACTCCTGGATGGACTACCCCGACTTCGGCTCGCAATAGCGAGTAGTTAGGAGGACTTACTGTACGCTGGTTTGGCGGGTGCTGCATAGCGTTGGCTATACAGCAGTATACAAAACACGGTCGGTACTGTGTTACTGTTTACAGCATGAACTGCACATCCCAGAACTAGTGACTCAGAAACCTTCTTGAAAAGCATAAAAGCTTACACATATTTTATTTAAACAAACCGCTCACTCCGTTGATATAGGTGTGGTTATATTCTTGGTAGTTAGGAAACCCCATAGTAACCCTGCAGTTACTATAATATTTGAAATGCCCGGATGGACAGCTAGTTGTCCATGATTTTAATGACTTTAGAGAACATCTTGCAGGGGGGTATCTTTTAAATCAAATTTAGATCCCAAATATCACTAGGTACCTTATCAGAGTGAAATGTGCACTTTTATAGCTTTTGGTCTTCTGTGCTGAATGAGGTCCCTACCTGGTTCACTTGCTGTATCCCAAGTACTGCACTCCTAAGGGCCAGCGGCCATCTTCTTGAATACATTTATAGTGAATAGAGGTATGAGGTCAGCACCATGTGGGAGGGGCTAAGATCAATTACCAATTAAGCTTTTTCTTGCCTTTTTTTTTTTTTTAAATTACTGTTTATCCACCTTCCAGCCTGCCATCCCTGACCCTTCAGGAGCCCCAAGGTAGACATCCCTCTACCCTCCACCCTGCCCGAATGACTCTCTGGATCCCCATGGAGCTTTGATTTACCCCCCCCCGAGCAGGGATGGGGCAGAGCCCCCTTACCCCATCAACCAACTTTTGTCGGTCCAGGGGCCATCGGGTAGGCGAAGGCACATCGAGGGCATGCCTCCAGGGGCTCCGTCTTCCCGGCGATGGCACGTATTTTTTCTCTTTTTATCCCACCCCTACAGCGTAGGACCCCTGACATCAAGGCGCAGAGCGCCGAAGCCACACTGTATGGCGGCCGCCCTCCCCCTAACATTAGAGGCTTGCAGTACTCCGAGCCTCCGCTCAGAGTCAGACAGGTGTTCGGGCTATGGCCTCAACCCTCCCTGGAGCAGATGAGCTGTCGTAGGACGTTCAAGCCTAACTCCCTCCGGCCGACCCACCAGCAACCAGAGTCCACTCCCGAACCCACGTCACCGGCATGGAGAGAGGTGTGGCGTCCAGCACCTCAACCCTCAGCGCCACCGGGATGGCTTTTTCTTGTTTTTTGAATATGTTTATAAGACTAATACAACTGCAGTCTGATGACATTGATGAATAAAATAAGTTATGGTCCTGCAGATCCCCCTACTTTTGTATTAGTGTAGAAATTTATGTGCATTAGAATAGGGGGGTGGATCAACTGACCTATGATGTCAGAGCAGTCACCTATATAAGGTGGATGTCTAGTTTTAATTTCAGATAGTCTCTGGAGCACAGAAGATAGCAGAGGTGCTGTAAGGCAAATGCATCTACTCTGTGGCAGTACTTAACAGTACTGAAGTTTCCCAGGTTGAGAAAAGCCAGATTATGCTTTCTTTAGTTTATTTTATTTCTTTTTGAAGTTATTTATTTTTGGAATTTATAAAATAAATTTCACACAAATCTGTATGTTCCTCAAGAAACTGTGTGTCTTACTTATCACTTCCCACGCATGCTCACACGGCCCCTGGTGGGACCAGATTGGCCCTCCAGCACCACAGTAGAGGCCTCCTCCATGGCAAGGCTGGAAGAGAAGGAGGCCTCCTCCTCACTGGACCATAAAGGCCTGGGAAGGGACCCATAGGAAGGGTAAAGAGACCTACGCTTGGACCAACGAGAACGATGACGCCCCCTGAAAGTTGTCGGAGCCCTGCTGACTTTGAACATGCGGTACTCGAGAACGCAGCGGTCCATCAAGAAGCAGGCATCGCAGTGATCCATATCATGCTGGGGTCTAAGGCAGGTAAGACAGACATCATGCTGGTCCATAATGAAAAATTGCCAGCGGCAAGGACACCAATGCATGGGAGGCTGGCCAGCCTTTGAAGAGCGCTTTTTGTCCTCTGAACCAGGCATGATGCAAGCGGAAAACTAAAACTACAGATACAGTGCAGACTTGACACCATTCAGGTAAAAAAACAGGAAAGACCTTACTGGGATTCCAGAGACGGCGTCGAGAAACTTGAACAGCAGAACCAAGCTGAAGCAGAGAGGAATGATGTTGATGGCGTCAAGAAACATAGCCCCAAACTCAAGGTGAGGTGCTGCGCCAGGACTAGGCTGCTGACGCAGAGAAAAAAAAACACAAAGCAGTTGCAAGGTGCTGTCTCGAATCGCGGGATAAGAACTGAGGTGCAGGAGGAGCCAATGGCTGTTACTGGCCAACCCATGGGCGTCACACCATGAGTCGGCCTCATGGGCGGCACCATTGGCACCAGCTCCTCCCCCTGGGTGGGAAGCTCCCGTGGGATGCTGTGCTCACAACTGACACCCTCCAGTGATGAATGGTAAAGACTGACACTGGGAAGATTGAGGGTTACTAACCTGCAACTGTAGTGCTAGGAGAGGTATATGGTGCCCATCCACACTTTGGCAGTCTTCCCTTCAAATCCTGCCGGAACATCTTCAGGCTAGGCTCTTCCCACCCATCCATACGGTACCCTCCTCGGCTCCACCCCATAACATCACATCTTGCACACTGGAAGCAGGGATCCATGTGCCACTTGCCAGGGGAGGTTGGGAGAGTCGTGTGGTTGTGCACCATATACCACTCCTAGAACTAGTTACAGGTTAGTAATCCTCATTTCTAGGGACATGGATATGGTGCACTTATCCACACTTTGGTAGACTCCTAGGAGTTCCCCAGGAGGAAGAGGCAAGGTGCACACCCCTACTGAGAAGAGGGAGTGAAGAACTGAGGCCCCAAAACCAGCATCCTGGTGCGACTCAAGGTCAATGTGGTAGTGGGAGATGAAGGTGTATGCTGACATCCAGGTAGCAGCCCTGCAAATCCCCTGGATAGGGACATCCCTGGAAGCAGCCACCAAGCAGCGGTATGTCTGTTGGAATGAGCCTATATCCCAATGGGAGGCTCCCCACCAGCCAACCTATAGAGCAGAGGTCAATGCAGGAGACAATACTCATGCCAATCGCCCACTTAGCTGCTGGTCTGCCAGATGTAGCTCCAGTGTCTGACAAAGAACTGGCAAACTTCTCCCCAAATTCCTGCCAGGCATTCTATATAACAAGCAAGTGCTCTCCACAGGTCCAATGAGTGGAGCGTCAGCTCGTCCTCCAAGGTTGGAGTAGTGAAGTACACAGTAAAGGTAATCACCTTGGTAAGGTGAAAACCCGAAACAACCTTTGGAAGGAACTTCAGGTTGGGGCAGAGGGAAATCATGTCCCTGTGGAAAACCAAGTATGGAGACTCAACAGAGAGCACCTGGCAGAGGTGACAGCCACCAAGAAGGCAGTCTTCCATGACAGGCGTGACATCTCACACTGCTGCATGGGTTCGAATGGCTTGCTCAGGAGCACTGCCAGTACCAGCAACATGTCTCAAGGTGGTGGTGGTTCACACACCGGCGGGGATGGAGTGTCAAGGCCCTTGAAAAAGGCACCCGACCACCTTTTCCTCTGCCACCATCAGCATACCAGCCCATGCCTGGAATGCTGAGATGGCTGCCAGATGCACCTTTAGGGGTGCTTATCTCAGGCCCAACTGACAGAGGGACCACAAGAAGACCAGGATGCTAACCACGGGGCAGGACAGGGAAAGAAGACCTCTGCCCTGGCACCAAATGGAGAACTGCTACCACTGGAAGGCACAGCATTGGCGAGTTGACTCCATCTGAGAGGCCTCTATAACCTGAAGGACCTCGTCAGAGAGATCCAAACCCTGGAATGCTAGCTGCTTAGGAACCAGGCTGTTAGGTGCAGGGACAGAAGGTCCAGTTGCAAGACCTTCCTTTGATGGCGAGAGAGCAGGTCTGGGAGCAGAGGCAAGAGATATGGAAATCTGTTGCTGAGGTTGAGGAGATTTGAGTACCAGAACGGTACTACCATGATCATCCGCGCCTTGCTCCTCCATACTATAAGCAACACCCAGTGGGTCAGAGGAAAGGGAGGGAAGGCATACAGGAGGCCCAGGGTCCAGGACCTTGTGAAGGCATCCCCCAGCAGCATTCTGCACTGTGGGGGGAGGCTGAAGCACAAAACAGCCTCAGCTTAATGTTCTTCCAGTTAGGTGAATGGGTCCATCTGGGGAATGTCCACCAGGAAAACAGGTGATTCACCACCTCCGAGTGGAATGACCACTCGTGAGACACCGCATGCATGCAGCTGAGGGCGTCCGTTAGCTGGTTAAAGACTCCGGCTATGTGAATTGCCAGGACAGTGGCACCCAAGCTGTGCATGAGGGCCAGATGCAGAGGGCCTCCCAACACAACTGGAGGGAAGGAGTTCCGCTCTCCCTGCAGAGTTGATACATGGTCACAGAACTGTCCAACTGAACCTGCACGACCTGACCCTAAACAGATGGAACGAAGGCCATCAGAGCAAGATGCACTGCACGGTGCTCCCGCAGGTAAAAGTGGAATGAGGACTCCATAAGGGGGTCCAGAGCCCATGGACCCTGTGGTCCCTCAGATGTACTACCCAGCCCACCGGAGACACAATAGACATCAGAGTGACCATCGGCTATGGATAGATGAATGGGATCACCTCCTGCAGGTGGTCTGGGATGAGCCACCACTGGACAGCATCTCAAATCGGCTGCATCACTAGGATCGGCTGATTCAGGTACCCTAAGGGCTAAGACCACTGGTGGGCCAACCCCCACTGCAAGGGGCACATCTGCCAGCAGGCCCACTGGGGCATGCTGGTGCAGGAAGCCATTTGCCCCAGCAACCACAGGAAGTCCT
Source organism: Neoceratodus forsteri (assembly GCA_016271365.2). NCBI lineage: Eukaryota > Metazoa > Chordata > Ceratodontiformes > Ceratodontidae > Neoceratodus > Neoceratodus forsteri. The sequence goes on from CM028134.1 coordinate 691,394,171, forward strand.
GGGCAAGGTGTGACTGCCCAGCCTGAAATGATCAGGCAAAGGAAATAAGATCTGCCGCCCGGTCTTCTGGGAGTGGGGCCGCAGCCTGAAGGTAGTCTAGCTCTGCCCCAATGAAGTAGGTAACCTGCTAGGGTTACAGTTCCAATTTGGCTGGGTTAACTAGAAGGCCCAAGGCTGAAGCAAGTCTGGAGGGTTATGTCCCTGGACCACTCCACTTCCTCCCAAGAGGAACCCACAACAGGCAGTTGCCCAGGTAGTAGAACACCCAGACCCCTCGGTGCCGCAGGAAAGCTGCCACCACTGCCATGCAGAGGAGAGGTCAACTGGAATCACTTGAAACTCACAGAGCACCCCGTCTGCATGGAATCGAAGGAACCACCAGTGGAATGGACTGGGATGTGAAGAAGGCATCCCAGTGGTCCAGAGAGCCGAATCACATGCTCTGCTCGACTTCCTCAGGAACAGATGGCGATCGTGAAGATCCAATATGGGACACCAGTCCCCTGTCCATTCAGGGACCAGAAGAATCTGGATATGAAGCCCTGACCAGTCAGTATGTCCAATACATGGGCCACAGCATGTCCAGAGACACCATGGCCTCCCATGGGGCATGGGCTCAGAAGGGTGGGAGAGCCTTGAAGTCTTCAGGCAGACCACGACCCACCATTTCGAGCATCCATGTGTCTGATGCGATAACGCACAAGGTGTGCCAGAAATGGCAAAGCTGACACCCCCCCCCCTCCAAAGAACCCAAAGCTGATGAAGGATGGTCGGGAGGGAGACCCCCATGACCCATCGCTAAGCAGATTTAGCTGAGGATCCAGCACCAACGGCTGGAGGAGTGATGCTGCCTTGATGCCTGGGCTTCTTAAAACCAGAGGCAGCGGCCTAGGCTTAGGTCGTCAGACCTGAGACTACCCTGATTGGGGCTGCAGCTTGTATCGAGGGGCCAGTGAAGGGTGAAATGGAAAGGGCTTCATTTTCCATTGCTGGCCCATCACGTCCAGAAAGGACGTAACAGAAGCCAAGGTGGCACTGGACAACTCAGATCTAGTGAGATAACCATCCACCCCTGGACTGAACAGGTTGGTACCCAAGAAGGAACATCTGCCAACATATGCTGAGTATCTGCCATAAAGGTGGAGACCCCTCAACCAAGCCTGAAGCCGCATGGCAACTACGGCAGCCATGGACAGGGCACAGGAGTCCCCAATGTCTAAGGCCATCTGAAGCCAGTGCTTAGCAACCGAATGTCATTGGTTATGGACCATCTTAACCATCAACTGTAGATCCGCAGGGAGGTGGGGAAGGACTCAGTCCAAGACACCCATGAGGGAATGGGTAAAGGTGGACATGACGGTGGAGCTCGCCTGCCAAAGATCAAAAGAAGGGGCGACATGGACCTTTTCCACCACATGGTCCAGCTTCTTAGACTCCTTGTCAGGAGGTGTGCCAACATCCCAGACATTGCCCATCCGTTGGAAAACCAAATCCACCACCAGTACTTCTGCTGAATGATGGCCAGTAAAGCTAGGAGGGGACCTGGGAGCAATGCATATATGTGGACCATACAGGATGAAGGACCAACCAAGAGGCTGGACACTGCTAGAGCGGGACCAAGAATGTCTTCTGCCACTGGGAAGGCAACCCTGGAAACTCGTCCCTGGTGAGGATTTCCAAATTGGGTTACCTGGACCACTACTGGACCGACTTCAACAGAAGCCCCGTAAATCCAGAGATGAGTTACAGCAAGGCTCCAAAGGAGACTAGCCCACCCCTTGTGGTGAGCTGATCAGTGGATGCTCGATTGAAGCCCACAATCTGAGTGGAATGCATGGAGGAGTCTTCAGAACTGAGGACTCCTCAAACACTGCCTTTGATTCAGACACCCCATGAACCACTCGGGACTCTGCCAAATGAGTGATCTTGGCAGAGCACCATCTGGCGAGGCAGGCAACCTTGGATAGGGTGCAGAGCAAGGGCTATGGAGGCAGGGCTCCACCCGGGTGAAAGAAGCAGCCAGCGTCAGCTCATCTGGGGTAACTGAAATGGGTCACTGTGGCGGTGACCAGGGGAGCGCCAGGGCTGCGGTGTGGCACGACCGAGGTTGCAGATCCACTAGTGCCATGTCAACTCCTCGGAACTACACCATAAAGTGCAGTGGAGCTTGTCTCCATTCGAAGACAAAAAAAAGGAGTGACGACTGTGCACCTTAGTCGACGACCGATATTGGGAACGCTGAGATGCACAAGATCTCGAGTTCAGATGGGGTCATCAGGAGGAAAAGTGGGGAAGGGGACCGTGAACACAGCATGGCCCAGAGCCTGCGGTACCCCCAGAGGGTTCATCTCCTGAGGGAAGACAGCCGGGTCAACTGGAGAGGGCAGAGAGAACTGGAGTCTGAGAAAGTGAGTCAACCGCAGCCTCTGACAATGGGCAAACTAGGTCATGAAATATCATGACCGGCTAGTAGGCCCACGTCTTGGCCAGCCAGCCCGACAAGGACACCGAGAGGCCAGCGGCCTGGACAGGGACTCCAGGAGGGTTGACCGATGGTGACAGCTCAACAGCCCCCCGAGGGTTGGAAGAAACTGAGATGAGCCCTGAAATGCTCTAGTGCACAAAGCTCTCAAGCCCAACAGGAGCAAGGCAGAAACTGAAGCAGCACCTGCCACAGCCTGAGCTGCCCCTGCAGGCACTGTTGGACCAGACCAGCAGATCCCATTCATCTAGGTGGCCTTAAAAAAGGCGGCTGTAACAGTCTGCTAACGCTGCAGACTGCAGTGACTGGCAAAGACTGCATCTGCAGATCGTGCTGAGCCCCAAGTCAAAAAGCACATGAGGCATGAGGGGTGGTGTGCGACATGATCCAGTTACAAGTTGCACACCGCTTGAACCCAGGACTGGACCTATGGTCGATGTGCTACCTTCAGATGGTAGAAACAACTGAAAAAGTGCCTGAAAACAGACTAGGAAAATAGGCCTACACCACGCACATGAGCTGCAAAGGAGGAAACCCGATTCTTCCAGCAGAAAGGAGCATCTGATGTCAAGGGGCACAGCTGAGGAGGATACTGCCCATTTGGGTGGGAGGAGCTTAGCTTGAAGACTTTTAGGCAGGATTTAAAGGGAAAGGAAGACTGCCAAAGCGTGGATAAGCACACCATATCCACGTCCCTAGAAAAATAGTTACAGTACGTACTTACTGTAACAGTAGATACTCGAGAGAATCTTTTTCATCAGGCCACACCTATGGAGCTAATAGCCACCAGGAGCTAGAACCACATGGAAACTTTTGCAAGCTGTCAGCCAGTGGCCGCCCTTGAGGTAAAACGTTGGCTCATACATAAACATGGTCGGCCCTTCCTCTACTCAGTTCCCAGCTGAAGATCATACTTGGAGGACCGCTCTGTACGGAACCAGGAGGGAACCCAGCAGTCTGTGAACAAGGCGAGGCAGAGGGTTATAAGGAGAACAGAACGGAGATAGGAGCAGCAAAACCTAGAGCTGCAAGCTCTTAAGGGTGGGATGGCATGGCCTGATCAGAGAGAGTCCCTTGAAGATCTACTGTTGGTAAGTACATGATTGTCCCATGTTCGAGGATATCTCTCATCAGTACACACCCATGGAACAAGAACTATGCAGTACTGACACCGAAACAGTCTGGGTGGCTGCAGCCTACAGGCTTTAGAAAGTAGGCCTTGTAGTACAGCTAGGACAAAGCCAGCCAGCACATACATGAGAGAGTCCAGACTGTAGTGTTTAGTGAAGATGTTTACAGTACTCCAGGTAGCAGCTGCACAGATGTCTGCAGCAGAGACATTTTCGAAACAAGCAACACAGGTGGCCATGCCTCTTGTGGAATGACCACGCACCACCCCAGAAAGTTCCTTACTGTATTTTCTGTAACAAAAAGTAATACAGCTGGCTAGCCATATGGACAAGCTTGGTTTGGAAACTAGGGCACCCTCTTTCCCAGAGGCAAATGAAACAAAAAGCTATGCGGGCTTTCTGCAATCCTTCGTGCAGTGTATACAGTACCTGAGTATTCTATGTACATCTAGAGTATGGAGCAATGCTTCCCCTGCACTGGCATGCTCAGGATAATAAACTGGCAGGTGGATGGTCTGATTTAAAGTAAACTCAGACACCACCTTTGGCAGAAACAGGGAACCCTGGTCCATCCAGACCCGAAGTCTTTCCCATCTGTATGCATGGCTCATGAAGACATAGCCATTGCTAATTTTGGGGTTTCCCAAAAAGTGGGCGATGTTCCAGTAGCTGCCAGAAAGCATTCCACCAGATCAACTTATTCCATGAAGGGGAATCTGTTTGCTTTATGGGCCGCTTCTCACCTCCTGGATCCATTCACTTGTTCAGTTAATCATGTTCTACTGTATCTGCTGTCCTTACTGGATTCAGGCCTGCAGTATTCCTTCATGCAGAATGAGGAGGTTGAGGTTGAAGATTTTGCTGCAAGCCACTATGACTATGGCACTGTCTCCAATGTCTCAACCTGCAATGAGGACTCTATATTTTGAACCTCAGAACCAAACCACCTATTCCCTCAGAATAAGCATTAAGAATGGACTGTTGTACATCATTCGCAAAACCTGCCACTCTAAGCCAAGATTATCTCCCGAGACAGATACCAGTGGCCACAGCCCTGGCAGAAGCATCTGAGACATCATTAGCTGTAAGGAGCAAATGCTTGCCTATATCGGCACCAGCAGTAAGAGTTTTTAGGAGCTTCTGTTTTGGGGTACCCTCGGGTAAGGTCTGTGCAGCTGCTTTGGCCTTCCTCCAGAGGGTGTTCTGATACTTCATCATGTGGGTCTGGTAGTTGGCAATATGAAGATCCAATGATGCAGAGGCAAATGTCCTTCTGCCCTTACATCTTCTATGGTTCCCGACTCCTTGAAACATGCAAATGTCATGCCCATTTTCAAAAGTGGTGACCCTGAATCACCTGATAATTATAGACCTATCTCCCTACTCCCTCACCTGAGCAAACTACTTGAAAAAAATTGTGCACCTCCAGTTCTCAGAGCATCTCGAAAAGTATAACCTCCTATGTCCTCTCCAGCATAGTTTCTGCAAGCACCACAGCACCTCCTCTGCTTTGGCCCTTTTCTCTAATCATGTGCTGAGAAATATGGACCAAGGCAAAGCCACAGGAGCTGTCTTCATAGACCTATCAAAGGCTTTTGACCTTGTTGACCACCACCTCCTCCACTCAACCCTGTCTCTCTCTGGCTGCTCCGGTGGAACTGCAACCTGGTTCTGCAGCTATCTATCCAGTTGATTTCAGTCTGCCATCATCAACAATGCCTCCCCTGCTGCCCTCCCTGTATGCACTGGAGTCCCCCAAGGTTCCATACTCGGACCACTGCTCTTCTCCGTTTTCATTGATTCACTCCCGAGGGATAGCCTCAGCTGTCAAGCGCTCCTTTATGCAGATGACCTGGTCCTCTACCACAGTGATAAATCCATCGAGCTCATCTCCTCCATCCTCACATACAACAATGGCTCCACTCATAAATGGTTCCTTGCCAACAGGCTGCTAGTCAATGAAAAGAAGACTAAGTCCATGCTTTTTGGTTCCAAGCCTTTCCTCGCCAAAGCTGCCAAGTCCAACTCCTCCTTCCTTGTACGCACACCAGCAGGCCTCCCCCCTTGAGAACGTCCCATCTTTTAAATACCTAGGTGTCACTCTTGACCCCTCCCTCCCTCTCTTTCACTGAGCATGTTAACAACACTGTGCAGAGAATCCACCAAAAACCTGGCGCTGCCTACAGACTCAAAAACCTTCCATCGGTTGAAGCACGCCTTGCCAACGCCCAGGGCAACCTACTGCCTGTACTTGACTACTGTTCCCCCATCTACGCCCTCGTATCCCCACCTTGAAATCAACACTAAACACTACCCACCACTGCACTCTCTACCAGTCACTGGGTTGCTTCCCTGTACAAGGTCGCTTTGACTATGCAATGGGCTGTCTAGTGGCCAATGCACTAAGATACCGACATCTATCCCCTTATTCTATCCTCTTGACAGACAGAGTGGCTCCTAGGACACTTAGGGCATCCTCAGTCCCCCCTATTGAAGACACCTGCGTCTTCACAGCAATGGGAAGTAGAGCTTTCTCCGTCTCTGCACCTTCTCTATGGAACAAGCTCCCACAGTCTATCTGCATGTCCCCCTCACACCTTACCTTCAAACAGGCCTTGAAAACCTGCCTCCTAGCAGCTGCTGACTGTCACTGCACCCAATAAGTAACTATAAGGCACCCTAATGCCCATATCTCCTTTCCTCCGCTGCCCTTCTGTTCATCCCCTCCCTCATCGCTGTAGTTCTATATAACCCTCCTTCCCTCGCTACCGCAAATCGATGAACTGATGTGAGACTCTAATTATATGAACCCGTACAACTCTACTGATGACTGTACTAAACTGGTCTCACGTCATATTTATAATTTATAATGCTACATATGCTTTCCTGCAACATGAAATGTGACTCCAGTACCTCATGTTATTTCTATTGCTCTGTATGGCCCACTTTCACACTATGTGTGTCTGGCCATTGCCTTGTACTATTATGTTATCTGTATTTCTTTTTTTCCACACCACCTCGTGCCTGAGGTGTGAATTTACAGTATAGACTGAAGTTTCCCTGTATGTGTTGCTGTGTTTCTCTCTGTTGCTTGCCACCCTGTGGCCTGGGTCATGACTGAAAATGGTCCTCTGGATCAGTGCACTTACCCGGTAAACAAAGACATAAATAAATAAAACAAGACATCCAACCTCCTGGACTCTATAAGGAGGGAGGAAGCGAAGGTGCTTAGGTGCCCTAGACCGATCATGGGCAGCATCAATCACCACAGAATCTGCCTCAGGTTGTGTGGCATAGAATGGCTTCCCAGAAGGGGCCATGTACATGTTGTCTGTTTTCCTGGGTACAGCTGGATTGTTTGGCCTGTACCAGGCAGCAAATGTGGCATCCTCTAAAGCAGGATGCAGCAGTGGCACCACAATGACTGGAGACTCTGGGAGTTCCAGGTATTCTTACTGCATTGTTTTTAGTGGTGTCTTTTTCCTCTAGATCAAAGCCCAAGGCAGCTTGTAACTGCTGCATCATGGTAAGGAAGGTGGGATCCACTGGAGGGGACCAAGTCCTCATTGCAGGTTGAGACATTGCCACGGTCATAGTGGCTTTCAGCCTCAACCTCCTCATTCTGCATGATTAAGTCAGGATTGTATTCAGCTGGCCCACTGGCGCAGGGTGCCCATCTGCGATGCAGACGACCCGGGTTCAGGAACAGACTCAAGACAGAGGGTCAGCTGGGGGAGAAGACTGAGTGCCCTAGGGACTCTCCCTTCTCCGGGGGGTAAAGTGTCGGCACAATGCAGACCCCTGGCAGAGGCTGGGGTACCTCCGTGCTGGTGCTGTCACTTCTCTGGGAGGCAGGGCGGACATAGGATGTCAATGCACGTCCCGCCCCAGGGGAAAAAAAACAGGAAACAAAATTGCAGCCACCCATTAATAATGCCCACTCCTGGCTCTGATCGCTTCCTCTGGCTCTCCCCCTGCCAACCACTTCCATCGTCTGCGGCTCTGGACGGCATCAAACCCTACCCTGGGGGGAAAGCCAGGGAGGCAATGTCAATGGGCGCTCCCTGCTGACACCTTCTCCTGTTGTTGAGAGGTTTGCCGGGGCTGTGGCCCTACCCTGGGGGTAAGCCAGGGGGTATCAACCAGGGGGACGGTAAGTCCACAGGAGTGAAGCGGGGGTCGGGAGTTCAGACGGAAACGGGACGGGCAGTGTGCAGGAAAAACAAAAAAAAAAAAGTCAGGATTGTATTCATACTCGTCATCGATCATGTTGACAGGGAGAATGGAGTGGGCTGGTAATGCTGGCAGCAGTGCCCTAGGAGGTGGCTGTGGCAAGGGTGTACACCTTGCTGCATCAATGGCAGGGGGGTTAGTGATAGGCCCCGGCACCAGATGCCCTTGAAGCAGGAGGGTAGGTAGCAGGTGTTTAATCATTTCTGAGAAGGATGATAGAATCACCTGAGCATCAGCGCCCATTTGGTCGACGGTGCGACTGGAGGAGGCGATGGGGGAGGCCAAATCCCTAATGATGACATACCAGCCATACTAGTCCTGTTAGTGCCTGCGCCAAGCCCTAACCTTGGTGCCATGTCAACAGTCGGCAGAGGTGAGCAACATCGCCGCCAGAGCAGAGGATGGCGCCAAGGAGGTCATACCTGCAGAGCGAAGGGGCAACCTGGAATGCACCGGGGAGGCTCTCTCCTTATCCCAGTGCTTGTGATTGTGGCTCCCCAATGCCTTGTCCTGGGATTTGGATGACCTGAATTCGGTCAACTAGGCCGGTCACAACATTGCACTCTTCTGTTGGAGCTCCTTCTCCATTCTGGCCATTTTTTGCTCGAGAAGATGCTTCTCAAGAATCCCTTTATGGTGTTGCCTGGTCACAGAACTGAAACCCTGGCATCTGTCGCAGGTTTTCAGTTGTGGTACGGGCCTACACAGCACACACAGATGTCGTGGGAGTTGCTGGTGTAGAGCTTGTCTGCACACTCACACTACCAAAGTAGTTTCAACGGTTCCTTTGACGACATACAGGTTGCTGAAAATCACTTTAAAAGTGATTACTTTTTAGAAAAGGAAATAAAAATGGCAGCTATTACATGGCATTTCCTTCAGTGGTCTGACGAGTCTGATCGATGGCGGCAAAAGAACTGACGAGAGACCACCCATGATTATATATGAGCCATCATCTGGACGGCCCCTGACTGACTGCTTGCAAAAGTTTCCGTGTAGTCCTAGCACCTATTAGTTCCATAGGTGTGGCCTGATGAAAGAGAAATCCTCGAAGAAGATCTCACTATCCTCCATCCCCAGAGGAAAGCATCTCATGTGATGCTAAATCCTAGACACGTAGTCCTCCAATGAACTGAAATTGGGATACGACTCCGGGTCATTCATGCTGCAAGTGGCAGCACTGCCATGGCACCAGTGGTCTGGCACCTTCTTGGTGACATTTTAAAAAATAAATGTAATGAGATTTGTTTAGAAATATTTCCCCTTAAGAATCTGCACAGGGCTGCCAAGGCAAAGCTGTTTTCTTGTATTAAATATTTATGTTTCTTATGATTGTCTTAAACAGCTTCCCTGGTATTGATGTAAAACAGAATCCTCTGTAGTTATCTGGTTCCACCTTTTCTTTTTTTCTAATACTGACTCTGTGTGGGCCTCATCAGGCACTCATACAGTTCTGACTGACTCACTGAATATAACTGGCAATATGACTAATTTATTTATTTAGTTTTTGATTACCGGGTAGGCACCTTAGCCAAGAAATTACTATTTTTTTGCACGACCTAGGAGATTACAAGGATTACAAGGATACAGAATACAGAAGTAAACAACAAAAACAGGGTAACAACATGAACATAGTAGATATCAAGTGAATATGAGTGTACAAATCCAAACAAGAAAAAGGCAGTATTCAAACCGCTTGATATACAATTCAGCTAGCAAAACATAGGTGTAATAAAGTGCCAAGGTAGAATAATCATAGGCAAAGTGCAAAATTAAAGTAAGGGAAAGAGAAAATGAATGGGCAGCCCAGCAAGTCAAGGAGGGTTAAAACAAAAGCAGGAAGCATGGCTGTAGAGGAAGGAGCGATACTTGTATTTAAACTGGACATGACTGGTCACTTGACGAATTTACAGTGGTAGGGAGTTCCAGAGATTGAGCACAGCAAGGGAGAAGGCTGCATTTCCCTTAAAAGTTTTATATCTGGGAACGTGTAGCAGAGAGCTATCGGCGAATCTAAGGGCATGAGAGGAGGACTGAGGGAATAGCAGGGAGGCTAGAGAAACATGGATGCCTGTTTTAATGATACAATCTACCAGGGAGCCGAAGACAAGGAGCCGACAGGAAGAGGGGGATGGCCAGTTAAGGTCTGCGTAGAGCTGACAGTGATATTTCAAACGAGGAGAGGCAGAGGCATATCTACAAATACTACAATTCCTTCAAAATTATGTGCATTCTATCAGGCCCCATGCCTTGCTTACATTTGCAGATTTTCTGCATTTTCATATCTCCTTCAGGTGTTACAAATACTGGATATCCTGAAGTTTGTCCTTCTGCTCCACCCTGACCAACATTTCACTGTCCAATATTACTCCGACCATCCCTTTCCTCTGAATATTGATGTAAAATACTCATTCAGGTATTTTGACATCCATTTATTCTCTGCTATATCGAAATAATTTTTTCATTACTGACTTTGACCTCGAGTGCTTTCTGTTCCTCTCCACTTACTTTGCCCCTCTGAACTTGTGTCTGCTTTCCCAGAGTTGGTCTCTGTAGTTCTGATTGAACTGACTTCTTGCAATCAGTTACCTTCCATATTGGTTTGTGCCTTTTGCTGTTGTACTCTCTCGTGTCAGCAGTTTTACATTCTTGCGGAATGCAGTCCGTGGTTTTTTTTAAGGGTGACCCATTACGAACAGGGATGCTCATGAGTGCAGTTTCACAAGGTACCTGTGCTATGACCTCCCTCCTCTTTTTTTAAATCTGCTTTGTGCAGGAGCACTGTACAGGTGATCTCTCTAGGTTTTTTCCGTTCCTTCCAGTAATGAATCTGATGAGCTCATGGTTACTGCTGCCTGGAGTTTCAATTTCCACTTCCCTGAGCAGGTCATCCTTCTTGCTATCCAGCAGCACCCTAGGACTAGGTTACTCCCTTATCACACTGTCACATAACCATTCACCATAAGATCAAGAAATTGCCTAGTGAACTGAGCTTGGACATCGTTGTCCTCTCCTCCCAAATCCACATCTAAATAGGTAAAGTACCCCATTAGAAGTTTACTTTCTTGGTTGCTGTTTTGCAGATTATATGTTGACGTTTAAAATCCTAGTTGTTGCTCTTGTCATGTGGTCTGCAGCAGCGACTGATTGTAACTGTCTCTCTTCTTCGATTAGACACTCTTAGCCAGAGTGTTTTAACCTCCTTCAATTCAAGTTCCTGTATTTCAGTCACAGTCAATAGTGTACTATTAGTTTATTCTTTTGTGCATGTGCCTTGTCAGAAGAGCCAAGATTACAAATATATTATCCATTTCGTAGAAGGGAATTAAAACTCTGTGTGTTTCTGATTGCTTACCTTTTGTGAGCATTAACTACAGAACACATGCACTTTTCAATGTAAGAGTACCAAACAAAAGCTTCACTCTATACCATTAAGGCTTGCCCATCTGAGTTCAACGATCCCAAACAGAAGCCTGACACTGAACTGTGTGATCACATTATTAACAGTTAACTAGATCCAACAGTGTTATTTGACATGAATGATAAACCTCATCCATCACTGCCAAGCTGAAGGGGAAAAAATGTTCCTCATCACGGAAGCTTGTCACAACAAAACTGATTTCCTTTTCAGTGTATTTTATTTGCATAATTTATTTTACTCAAGCTACAACCTGTGGTCTTGAGAATCTAAAAAATGCTATAGGTACTTTATGGGAGATGAAAATAACAAAACAAAACCCTGAGATTTAGCTTCAACAACACTCTAAATGCTATATATAGCATATGGTTTTCACCTCGTGTCCATCTACATATCATATATGGAAGGCCAGTAAGTTACAGCAAAAAGACTATTACTAGCTGCACTATTTTCATGACAAACTGCAATAAAGTAAGACAGGAATACCATTTTAACAGATATGGATGTGGTTTATTCTGTATTTATTTATTTACTCTTCAGTTAGGAAGCCGCCTAGCACCATCTCTAGCTTTTCTGGCTGTTACCTCCTACTATCCCCTCCCCCTGAGGCACAGGCCTCTAGACTTGTCAAGCGTCTCGGAGTTGTCTCTCTAGTGGGTGACTCCTAGGTGGGAGAGGCCAGCCACTCTGGTGGGGCCAGTGTGTGCCCTAGCCTTATCTTGCCCGCTACTGAGGTGCCCTTTTTGAAGTTGCTCAGAGCCCCAAGAATGCCAGCATGCAAGTGGCTAAAGCACAGCCCAGTCGGCATCCTGCCTCCCAGTCTACCTCTACTGCACTGCCATCCGTGATCACCCAGGTGGCAGCAGCACAGCCAAGGCAGCAACACTCCGACCACAAAGAAGGAAAGCAACTCCCCCCCCTTCCCCATGGCCCTCCAGTATCTCTAGCTAGCTACTGAACCCAGATCACCTGTGTCACAATCGGCACCCCCTACTGCTATGCCAGATGGCCCATATCATTGCACTATTTTAATTATTTTGCCCCTTCTTCCTTTCAATGCTTCATCCTTGGTCACATCTTGAAGTAAGGCCAGGCTCGGTGTGCCTTTCCGGGTCACCAAAGTTCAAATTATTAAAAAACAAATACTGTAGAGGTATCACACTCTCAAATTCTGGAAATGGCTGAACAGCGGACCAGCAAGTCACATTTCTGTGATTTAACTGCACATCATTCACTCTTGGGTTGGCAATTTATAAAACAGTTTTTATGGTCCCAATCTCCTTATTGCTGGGCTTAAAGTCTGGGTGACCAAACAAATATGCATAACATTTTAGTTCTGTTACAATGGCACTTTTTTTGGAAGTGGGCCCTTGTTGCGGGTTCACGTGTGTACAGACCCAAATTTTGTCATTCCATGTGGGGTCCTTTTTTGCATCAATGTGTCTATACTGCTGCAGAAAGCTACAGTTCCATGAAGATGAGCAAAAGAAAAGGCAGGGTTTAAACACAAGGCTTCTGCACCACCCTAAACTGGATCACCTTAATGCAGGCCGTCAGTACTCAGTCCCTTCCCCAAGCAATTCAAGATTCTGAAAAAGTGTACATACTTACAAAGGGCATAGTTTAGTTGTAAAGGAGTAGCTATACCTCAAAGTAAACATTTAACTGTTGGAGACCATTAGGATTTAGCCATAAAACACATGAAATACCATTTTCAAATGACATTATCTCAGTGTAAGACAGATGGAAAAAATGTTCCAGTATGTGGGAGTGGTGGCCTGTATTCAGGAAGCACCCGCCAGTGGCATTAAAAAATTTGATATTCACTAAGAGCTTCTGTAGTTTTATGTAACCACTTACCCTGGTCAACAGCGGCATCTTGCAACCAGGACCCCCCTACTTGTTATTCACACAAAGCAACAAACCCCCAAGTTGGCAGAAAATAAGTATCACCCCTGGCATTAGGGTAAATACTTTGCTCAAGTATCTCAGAGGTCAAGGGGTTAGTGCACAAAATAGCATTTCTTTTTAACCAGACTCTGGCGAAAAAGGTACCAGGGCTATGCTGTGTCTCCTATCTGAGGGGGTCCCAAAACATTTCGCTCAGAGACTCAAAGATGGAATGTCCGCAACCATAAACTTTGGGATTGTATTGTATGGCTATTTCTGACAAGATGGTAAAGCAGAAAAGGCTGGTCCCCCAAGTTTGTAACGGTTGTAGACAGATGACAACTTTGCAGGCAGGTAGAAACATTTTACACTCTGGCAGTACTGTAAATCCAACATGAACACTTTTTCCAAATGAAAGTACAGTTATATAAGAACTTACTGTAACAGTAGACCTTGAAGAGGAGCTCTTGCAGCAGGTAACACCTTTACAACTGAAACCGGCCAGGACCCCATGGAAACTTTCTGGCTAGCAGTACCCAGTGGGGGACTGCCCCCGATGTTGGCCCACCTCCAACATCATGCATGGTATAAAAAGGGCAGTCCCCCAGCCCATCCCCAGTTCCACCACTGGAGACCAGCAAGTGAGATAAAAAAAGAGGAACTGAGGAATTAAGTTATCGGAGATGGAGAGGAAAAAACACCAGGGGGAAGAAGGGAGGGGAAATATTCTACCTTCTGCAAGAGCTCCTCTCGAAGATCTACTGTTATGGTAAGTTCTTACATAATTGTACTATATTACTTCGAGATTCACTCTTGCAGTAGGTAACACCTTTAGGACAGAGTCCCAAGCAGTAGAGGAGAAATCCTGGGCAGAAAGGTGGAGGTAAAGACTACCCCAAGGAAATCAGGACAGAAGTCCCTGAAGGACTGTGAGTCCAAAGCTATCCCTGCGGTGAGACGCAATGTTCAGACTGTAGTGCTTTAACAAAGGTGTGGACGGAACTCCAAATTGCAGCTGCACAAATGTCAGCAGCAGACACATTTGTTTAGTGAGATAAAAGCAGCAGCCATGCCCCTGGCAGAATGACCCTTACCCAAGCCCGGTAAGGGTTTGTTGTGTTTACTGTAGCAAAACACAATGCAGTTAACTAATCATTTGGATAAACACAGTTTAGAAACTGAAGCCTCCACCATTCGGGGCGGATGAAGGAAACAAACAACTGATTAGATTTGTGAACTGAATGGGTGCATTTCAAATAATAGCGGAGTACCCTGTGGACATCCAGAGTGTGTAAAAAGCCTCCCCTTGGTTTGAGTACTCTGGGTAATATACCAGTAGGTGGATATCCTGCCTCAAGGTAAATTCTGAGACCACCTTTTGCAGAAGCTTAGGATTAGTCTGCAAGGATACCCTGTCCTTGTGAAAAATCAAATAAGGCTCCTTACACATCAGAGCCTGAAGCTTGGAAATTCAGGCAGATAATGGCAACCAAAAATAACATTTTCCACGACAAAGTGCAGCTCGTGACAGGCTCAAAGGGAGGCAGAGTGAGTTTCTCTAAAATAAACAAAAGGTCCCAAGGCAGGACCGGATCCCAGATGGGAGGTTTCAAGTGTAAGATGCCCCGCAGGAAAAGTGCAGGGAAGGTCCAGCTGGGCAACGTACTTGCAATCAATAGGCACATGGTATGCAGAAATGACAGACAAGTGCACTTTTAGCGAAGAGTAGCAGAGTCCTGCATCAAAAAAGGAGAGAAGGTATTCCAGTACCGAATTCAGTGGGCAGGAAAATGGGTCCAAATGTCTAGTGGTGGCCCAAACAAAGAACTGCTTCCATTTTGTAGCACAGGTCACCCTAGTGGAGGGTTTCCTGGCTGCCACTAGGACGTCTGCCATCCTGGGGGAAACCCCAAATCTGGAGACTGCTTGGTCTGCAGGAGCCAAGCATGTAGATGCAGCGATCTGAGATCCGGATGGAACAGGGAGCTCCGTTCCTGGGAGAGCAAGTCTGACCAAAGGGGCAGGAGCATCAGAGGTTCCACTGCCAATTGCTGTAACAGTGGGAACCAGCGTGGCTCAGTTGGTAGCGCATCTGCCTCCGGACCGGAAGGTCGTGGGTTCTCGTCCCACACCAGGATTGGACTTGCACCTAAAAATCGCTGGCATCCGAGTGCAGTATTAGGGGGTGCTGTACTGCTGGGGTGTGCCGTCCTTTGGATGAGACGTTAAACTGAGGTCCCTTCTGCCCATCCTGGTGGTGTCCTGGTGGGTGTCCAGGTGGAAGTAAAAGAACCCAGGGCACTCTTCGCAAAGAGCAGGAACATTCCGGTGTCTGGCCTGTTCATTCCCATAAACCAGTTCATGCAATTATCCAGGCTGTGTGTGGGTGATGATGTGCGATATGGCCACCACCACACATTCAGTCACTTCACTACCAGTCTAGCACTGCTTGTAAAGTGCTTTGGGATACTGTGTATGAAAAGCGCTATATAAATGCTGATTCTTCTTCTTCTTCTTCTTCATCTGACGAGGCCAGAACGGAGCCACCAGGATCATTTCTGCACCCTCTGACTGCAACTTGATGAGTACCCTTTGCAGAAGTGGCAAAGGAGGGAAGGCTTAAAGAAACTGCCAGACAACACCAGGCACTGGATCTAGTAAGCAAAAATTGGGCAGTTTTGCGTTGGATGGGGAGGTGAATAGACTGAGTTCTGGGTGACCCTATCTGATAAAAACATCTTACGCCACAGTGAGAAGAAGTTCCCACTCGTGTGCCCTGGACTGAGTCTGACTGAGGCTGTCGGCCAGAGTGTTGTGAACACCCGGGACGCGGACTGCCAAGAGCTCCAGCTGATGGTCCACTGCCCAAGTCCATACTCTCATGGCTTCTCTGCAGAGAGGATAACAGTGTGTTCCCCTTTGCTTGTTGATACAAAACACCACCGACATGTTGTTGGTTTGTATCAGCAGAGGGCCTGCTAGGATGATTGTTTGGAAGGCTTGGATGGCATAAAGGATAGCCCTCATCATCAAAACACTGATGTGGCGATGAAGCTCTTGCTGAGTCCAGGATCCCCGAGTCTGGCGAGTGTCCAGATGAGCTCCCCAACCCTGGCCCGACGTGTCTGTTGTCAGGATCTGGTTGGAGATTCTCTCCTGAAGGAAATCCCTCTGGAAAGGTTGGACGCATTGAGCCACCATGTCAGGGATTGCTTGACTGACCTGGATACTAGGACCGGCTGGTCCAGGTCATCTGACCTCTGGTCCCACTGAACCCTGAGGTTCCATTGAATCACTCATGTAAAGTCGGGCCAGGGAGACTATGGCAATGGCCACTGCCATATGGCCCAACAGCCTGAGTACTGTCTGGGCCGGAACTTGGTGAGCTGTGAGTAACTAACAAGCATGGGACTGAAGGCACTCTGTTCTGTCCTGGGGTAGAAAGGCCTTGCCTTGTGCTGTATCTAGGATTGCGCCTATGTATTGAAACCGATGACTTGGCCAGGGGGAGCACTTGGGGAGATTTTATGTGACCACTAGGTCTTGAAAGAGGGAGAAGGTGTCTTGAAGGGTCCTTACAAGCCAGTCCCAAGAAGGAGCAGTTAGAAGTCAGTCATCGAGATAGGAGAAGACATAATGCCCCTGCCTCCTGAGACTTGTGGCTACTATGGCAAGACACTTGGTAAACACCCTCGGTGCCAAGGACAGGCCAAAGGGAAAGGCCCTGAACTGGTAATGATGCCCCTGAAAACGGAAGCACAGGAACCTCCTGTGTGGCTGGAAGATCAGAATGAGGAGGTGTGTGTCCTGCATGTCCAGGGAGCATAGTCAATCCCCTTGGTGAAGCAGAAGGAGTAGGCCTATCAAGGTAACCATCCTGAATTTCTTGTACTCAATGTACTGATTCAGGTGGCTTAGGGCCAAGATGAGACGAAGATCTCCCGTTTTCTTCGGTACGAGGAAGAAGTGGGAGCAAAATCCTGTCCCTCATTGTTCTGTGGCCTTCTTTTGAAGGAGAGCCTGGCTTTCCTCTGCTATGAGGATGCTGTGGGCCAGAAAGCAGGAAGACTGCCTTGGAGGGTTGTCTGGAGGAACCTCCGTAAACTTGAGAATGTGCCCCCTTTTGATGAGTTGCAGGACCCAGTGATCTGATGTTATTTGGCGTCACCCTTTGGTGTGCAAGGAGAAGCAACCCCCCATCGCATCCCCCAAGGCCTCGGCCGATGGAAGGGGGGGGGTCGGGCAATGAGTCAGATGGAGGAGCTGGGGAGAGGGAGAGTGGGTTGAGAGGTTCTTGGGGCCCGAGGGGCAGAATCTCCAGAAGCAGGGGTGGATGCCTTGTGTTTGAAGCCTGCCTGCTGTTGTCGCTGTTGCTGTCCTCTTAATTGCTGTTGGCCAGTCATATGAAAAGACTGCTTAGGTTGCTGCTTAGGCCTGTACATGGCATGCATTGACCCAGTGGCTTTCCCAGCCTCTTGCAAATGGGAAATGATATTCTGGGTGTCTTCCCCGAACAGAACTAGACCTCTGAATGGGGCATCCATTATTTTGGACTGGATGTCCTGGGTGAACCCGGAGATTCTCAGCCAAGAGTATCAGTGGATACAGACTGTGGAAGCAGTGGCTCTACCCACCGAGTCCGCAGTTTCATAAGATGCCCACAGGACATGATTACCGAGGTCCGAGCCTGACTTCATAATGGCCATAAGCTTCGTCCATCCAGGGGGAGTCTGTATGGCCTGAACAATCTCCAGTGCCTTGTCCCACAGGGCATTCTGGTACTGTACTATGTGGGCAAGGAAGTTCTGCGACTGGATGGCACAAGTAGAGGAGGAAAAAACTTTCCTGGCCAGATAATCAAACTGCTTGGAGTCCTTATCTGGGGGTTGTGTACTGAGGTGCCATGGTTGTCTGGATCTATCGTGGGCAGCATTCAGCACAATAGAGTCTGCCTCAGGTTGTTCCCTGTAAAAAGGGTCTTCCCAGGGTACAGTATACAAATGGTCTGACTTTTTGGATACAGCTGCGGTTGAGAAAGGGCACTTCCAAGCAAGTTTGCTGGCGTCCTTGTAGGAGTCAACGATCAGAGGACTACCATGGGTAGGGCATCCTCCTTCTGAAGAAAGGCAGCCAAACTCTTTTTGTTCCGAGTCGAGGTCTTCCATGTTCCATCTGTTCAGTTGCTGAATGTGACACATTACATCCACAAATAAAGGGTCGTCAGGCAGGAAGCGTAGGGTTTCCTTTCTGACATCCAGGTCAGACAGAGGGTCCAAATCCCCGGGGCTGGATGGGAATAGGAATCCTTGTCGGAGTACTCCGAATCCAGGGAGGAGGAAGGTGACTTTGGTGGCTTATGTGGCTGTTACCTGAGAGGAGTAAGCTTTGTCAGGCATCAGCCCCTTGGGAGGCGGGGCAGGAGGGCGGACCGAGGGTTCGACTGGAGAAGGTCCCAGGGGAGCCAGCTTAGCAGGGGTCATGGGGGTTTCTTTGTCTTTAAAGTAGTCCCACCACACGCAAACAATTTATTGAGGCCCAGTGGCAGAGCTGGAGTATCTTGCATCAGGGGGGTTGGCTTAGATGGCCCTGGAGTCGGGTCGTCCGACTGGGGTAACCCTGGCGTTGGGGTGGTCTGGCCCAGGTCCTCTGGTGTCAGGACCAAGGGAGTGTCCCCAAGTGTCAGAGGTAGTGGGTCCGACATCTGGTAATTGAGCGTCTGATCCCCGGTCATCAGCCCACTAGGGGCGCCAGAATCAACTGGCGTCAGCGGAGGTGCCGGGCTCTTCTGGGGTGGGGCATCAGTGAGGCTGGTGTCAACTGAACCAATATAGGCAGAGGCCAGGCTGGAGAACTAGCCAGCGGACACCTAGGTGGAGTAGCCTGTGAAGGAGAAATTCCTGAGTGGGACATATGCCCGTTGCTTCCGGAGGAAGAGGGCAACTGTCCCAGGTGCCGCTTGCTAGCATTGGCCTCTGACATCAGGGTGGACTCAGTGGACACCCTGGTTGGGAGTGCAACAGACAACGGCCTGCCACCCAAAGAGTCACTGGCCGAGCCACTAGACTTGGAGCCCAAAGGGGTGATGGACTTAAGCTTGAGTGGGTGGGAGACGGGGGAGGACTTCCCACGCCCCGAAGAGCCTTCTCCCATAATAAAGATGAAGGAAGGAGGCTTACAGACCAGGAGCCCAGAGGCCCACCCGGAGGAGGAGGGGGTCACTGACTTCATCGGGGACCAAGAACGGTCTTCTGCCCAGGACTTCTTCTGTTTCTCCCAGTGCTTGTGTTTGCTGCCCAATTTCTTCTCTTTATGAGAAGATGAGGAGGAGGAGGAGGAAGGAGAAGAAGAAGAGCTTTTGCAATGAAGTTCTTTCTCCATGGCAGATAGCTGTTTTTTCAGCAGAAAAGCTTAGAGAGTCTATTGGTGATGAAGCTGCATGCACTGATTGAAATCACGGCTGTGCTGGCAGGCCTCAATGTCATGGTCTGGGCCCAGGCAAAAAAGGCAGGCCAAATGGCCGTCTTTATGCGGGATCTGCTTGCCACACGCACACTTGGAAAGGCACCTTTTGATGAAAGAAGCTGAAGAAGAAGACAATATGTACTTCTGGAAATAATCGGCAAAATAAAGAAGGTGTTGAAAATGCGGTAAGATGGCGGTCAACTAGCTGAATGCGTTCGCAGAGGTGTGACTTGCGCAGTCGATAGCGGGGAAAAAAACTGGGGATGGGCTGGGGACCACCTCTTTTATATCACGCGTGACATCAGGGGCGGTGCCCCACTGGGTACTGCTAGCTAGAAAGTTTCCATGGGGTCCTGGTGCATGCCGGCTTCAGTCCTAAATTCTAAAGGTGTTACTTGCTGCAAGAGTGAATCTGGAAGCAAGATCTTATCCATCTCTGTGTTGAGGGATCTTTGGATCTGTAATCAGTGCATATATTGTGGGGATTACCACACACTAAAACTTGAAAACACCTGGCGAGATGGACCTTTGTTAACATTTGCAGGAAAAACTGTTCCTATCTTGTAATCATTTAGAGCCACTCTGAAACCATAAATGAGGTTCTGCCCACACTGGCCAAAGTCAGACTCTGCCATTACTTCTGGAAACAACCTGGATTCTCCAGCCCCACTGGGCTACTAAAGACATCCCTACACTCAGCACATTATCAGCACATTTGTGTGGTGGAAAGGGTTCCGAGTGGCTGTAATCTAGCCAGCAAAGGGCACATACAGCACCAGACAACCAAAAGTCTATTTTCAATGAACATTGTACTCACGGTTTGGTATTCCCTTTGTTACAGGCATTTGGAAGAACACTATAGTCCACAGTTCTCTTACAAATCCACAGCTTTCTGAGGAAACACACACACAGTCTCAACTCTGGGCAGCTCCGACAGATCTTTCAGTCTTTCAGGGGATTGCCCCTAAGAACCACTGACTTCTGAGCCCCATTTCCACTTCTGAATGAAAACTTGAACCCACTGGGGCTTCACTGAATCAGGTCTCCACCACTTCCAGGCAAACATTTGCTGATCACCAGGCTAGGGTGAGAAAATGATGAACAGGCCTCCTTCCCACAAACAAGAGAGGCAGCAGGACCACTCTGGGAGCTCCTTCTTCAAACTCCCTCCAACTCAGAACTACCAAGGTTCTAATAGCTCCACTTCAGTTACTAGCCAAGTGAGGCTTATGCTGCTGTGAGAGTTCCGAATGACATCACCTCATGCCCTGCCCCGCTTAACCAGGTAAACAATGATGTAACATATAGTAGAGAGTTTAAAACCCTCTAATGCTGCCCAGAAACCTTCCTGATCTAATATTGATGGGATTCTAGTAACCCCAGGGACTGGGTGGTTACATTTATTTTTCCCTTTTTATACTATTCTTGGTTGAAGCAGTAGTGCAATGAAAAATTAATTTCAGCTACAGTTAATAAAAACATTTTCATACCTGTCAAATGAATTTTTTTATGCATCTCCTATGCTGTGCACCATGAGGTTTTTTTTCTTAATCCTTACCCTTGCCAGGTCTACAATGCTATATTTAAGCCAAATGTGGCCATCTTTTTTTCTTGGGGGGGCAATTAAAACATTTATAAAATCCTAATATTTTGGTGGAACTAGAACATTTTGACTCTAAATAAAACTGGAAGGTACCTGAACTCTTTTATAGTGGAAAAAAAAGGTAGGGTCAAATGTTTTCCCAATTTCACTGCACTGCTGCTTTCACTTTCAGTTTGGCATTGCCCTTTAGCAGTACAAGAAGACAAGTAAAATAGAGCCTAATACAGAGCTTGTGACACCTTTGGGGAAGATCTTAAAAAAATGGAAAAATCTTTAAAAATTTAAAAATCTACATAAAACATGTGAATATAAGCAGAACTGCGTGTCAATAGTATGACTGTCAAAGTTTTCCCAGACACGTCATAGGCTCTTTACCATACAAATAAGCAAATTAAATTAAATAAAAAAATAAAAAAGCAGAGAGGGAATCGTAGTGGAAAGGAAGATGGGGAGGACAAAGGGCTGCAGATCAAGTACGGTCTACAGTGAGAATGTAGGTAGAGTAAAATGTGCAGACTGGGTGGGCCAAGGGGCACTTATCTCCTGTCAGATTCTGTGTTGCCTGGTTTCTAGCAGCATATAATAACAAGCAAATTAATGTCTGTTTCATAATTGCAAGTGTTTCTTCTACTCTGCTCCCACTTGCTCCTTCAACTATTCCCCCCCCCCACTTCGCTTCCCCCTCAGTTCTGTCCCCCCTGCCCTCACTGGTCACCTTAGTTTTGTTTCTCTGATGACTCTCCTTCCTCTTAAATTTTGCAACCCCATATCCATCTCCCCTCCAAATTTAATTTTCTCCTGTTAATCAGTGTTTACTATTGTTTAATATTTATTTGTATTCACTGTTGCCATTACACCTGTTGCTTTAGCTTCCTTTGTCAGTTTCAGCCCACATGTGATCATTGTACTTGTTAATTTTTGCCTGAATTGCTTTCTCTGCTTGTGATACCCCTCACAGCACACCCGGAAACTAGCTATGGTTCAACGTGCCTTTCCTGGACAACAGTTTTAAATAAATGTTTAGGCCAATTTTTTTTTTGTTACAGGGCCTGGCAGTATAGCCTAGAGGTTAGAGTAATGAGCTGTGAATGACCTTGGTACCTCCAGCACACTTGGGTTTGATTCCCACAACCTCCACTTGCATACCATGCGACTCTGAAGAAGCCACTTAACCTCCCCAGTGGCTCCAGAACTTCCAAACCTTGGTTTGATTCCCACAACCTCTATTTGCATACTGTGTGACTCGGAGAAAGTCACTTAACCTTCCCCGTGGCTCTTGGGTTGCCCCGAAACAGGCACTTGTGCCAAGTGGACCTTACCTGATTACCAAAGAATAGCAAATAAAAAAAAGCCTTTTTTTTACCCTTCCATAATGCCTTTTTCCTCCAAGGCAGAATGTGCATCTACTCAGCCTGGTCTCTGTGTCCCCGCAGCAGTCTCTCACCTCTCTCCAGTCTGGGAGTCTTTATCCCCTGTGGATTTCCCCCCAGGCCATCCTCCCCCCTCCAGAGAGCAGATCAGGTTGTTCAGATCTTCCCTCCAAACCAGAACTATGGAGCGGGTACTGGAGGAACAGGCAGGGCTTCACTTAGCCCGACCTCCGTATTTTCCTGATTTTCACGTCCCCCCATGCTTTGGTGCCAGTACGTGTGTGTGGAGGCGCAGAAGTCCTGCACAGCTGCAACCCCTCCCTTTGTCTTGCTCGAGCCTGCACAGTCACCAGGCCTCCAACCGTTGGCAGTCATGGGCCAAGATAGCTGGCCACCTCTCCTCGGGAGAGGAGAGCAGTTCCTGGGATGTCAATCCTCTCCCAACCCGCTGACCCCGACAACCAGTGTTCGTTCCTGAAGGCACTCAAAGTCTTATCCCTCCATACCACTGGGCCAGTTCTGGCTTTCTTTTTTGATACAAAATGTTGTTTCAGTTTATGGCTAAATTGAACAATAGTGGCATACCAGCTCAATGGGCCTCCATAACATATACAATTTTTCACAGCCCTTTTTGGGTGTGCCCTCTTCCATCCCCTCATGTGGGCACCCCTTGCATCTATCCCTAAAACTACAAGTTCAGCTGATCTAGTGGTGCAGAGGGTTGGATGCACTGGATGCCACACCGGGGATCCGAGTTCAAGATGAGCCTGGGTCCCCTGGCCAGGGAGAGGGGGACTGAGCACCCCAGACAATGCTTTTCTCCTCGGGGTGGGGGGGACGACAGTCATGCTGCAGCACAACATCGCAACCTAGGTGACCACAGGTGGCAGTGCACTCAGATAGACTTACTGGGTGGGGAACGCCGGTGGTGACATGCTTCACAATTGCATGTGACCTTGCATACCACCCTGAAGCTGGCATCCCAGGGGAGAAAACCAGTAGGAAAAATCCCAGACAGAATAATAATGAGAAGTCCAGCCCCTCGCAGCACCTGCACTGGCAACAGGGCCCTCTTTCCAGGAACTGGATCTGTTCCCCAACAGGCAAAAGGGGGCCCTACTGACCCTGCCATGGTGGGGGAGATGGAGGTCGACCTAAGTCCCTGGGATGCCAGGTAATGGGGAGGGTCGGACCAGGATAACAGAGCTTGTACCACAGAAGCATAAGCAAAATAACAAAACAAAAAAGAAACAAGCTCTATATCCAACACCTGTCTATCCCTTGATCTTACCCCTTGTAGTCCAGCTTCCCCATGACTTGTCTCTTAAGCAGGGGTGGGCCCTGGAACCAGTGATCAGGGCACAATTGGGTTGCCGCTGTGAGCTAGGAATCAGAAGAGTATATGGACTCAGTAAAGGAGCTTTCATTGGTCTAGTCTGATGTGGGAGGGAATTCTGGAACTTCATCAGTGCCACCCTGTAAATATATGTTCTCACTCCAGGGGTCCTTTAGCATCCATAACAGCATGCAGTAAGCTGGCTAGGTTGAGCTGCCTCAGAGGAGGAGTCTATGATAATGAATAAAATGAATTAGCCAATCAGAAAAGAGTTAGAGGCTGTGCGGACTGGAGCTTGCCCAGAGGGCACCAGAATTTTTTCTCCAACTGACTGAGTAACATTGCCTCCGGGGTGCTCTCTTACTTTTGGCCATGGAGAAAAACTGCCTACAAGGTTTTACTTTTTCTTGTTTTAGTGCTGAGTTATGAGTATTTCATACTTATTTGGTTTCTTTTTCTATATTTTAGCGGTTCCCGGGAACCACGTTTTTCTTCCTTTTCCGTGGTTCCTCTGCGGTTCCGTTCAGTTATTTGAAGTAAAATAAATAGCATCTTTGGTGTATTCAATGGTACTTTATTTAGTTAGCAGTTCCCATTTTTTAGTGGGAACCGTCGTTTTCCTTCATTTTTAACTTCTTTTTACTTCTGACAGTTGTGGTTCTTTACCACATGGGAAACTACCACTAAGCTTTATATTTCCCATTTGGGAATATTTCTTTTTGCTATTTCTGACAAAATGGCATGTCAGAAAGACCCAAGAAAAGGACTGGACCTACAGGTTTTGTCACAAAACTGTGGCTAAACAGCCATGACCTGGGTTTACAGTGCTTAGGTCCAGACCACTACTGTGTTCTTTGCTCTAAATTTTGTTCAAAAACAAAAAGAGAGCCAAAAGATTAGAGATTATAACTTCTCAGTCTGCTTCCCCCTCTGCTAAAGCCTCGGAAGAGGGGTCCACTTCCCAGGTTAAATCAAAAGAAAAGTCCCCTAGGGACTCCTCTGAAAATAAGTCAGATAAGCACAATAACAATGGTGACCAGCCAAAAAAGAGACGAGGGAAGCAGTTTACTGATTCAGTGCCTGCTAAAAAGGAGTTTACAGAAAAACATACCACTGCCCCTCCCGCATCAAGGCAAGGGGAGACGCCAGTGGCACAAAAGCATAAAGAAAAAGAAAGTCAGTCACTTAAGGAGAAAGAGAAAGTCTCTGACTTGCCTGGATGTACAGTCCAGATCTGATGCCAAATTTGGCAGGGCGGTCCTGCAGAGCCTCTTCCCTAAGTAGGTTCTGTACCTGCTTCCCAAATGCACTGCTTTGTAGTCTGCATACTGTTACTGATGCTAAATGAAGATGGCGGCTAAGCTGAGAAAGCTATCAGGAGTTTGGTGTTTGTAAACTGCTGCCTGTACTCGTGGAAGATTTGTAGATTTGTTTTCGCTTGTTTATACACTCGTTTTGTAAATTTTTTCGTACGCTCGTTTGTATGCTCGTTTTCATTTTTTATTTGTTTTTACATCTTTTGTCATTTGCTGTGTTCGTTTGCTTGGCAGATCCGTAAATAAGGCAAGGGAGTTTTCATTGGATTTTATCCTCCTGGCACACTGTGGGAGTTCACTTTTGACTGGATTATCTGGGATTATTTTTGATGGGAGCAGAGGATCATTTAGACACTGGATTATTTTTGGTGGCTGCTGCTAATTTCGTGGTCCTGGAATTGCTGAAGGAAGGACTGAACTCTGTTTGGGGCCGTGAGTAGTTTGGACACGCTGCCGAAAATTGGGTGCTGGACCTCAACTGTGGAGGCGGTGTATCTAGGTGTAGTGTTGGGCGGGTGGGGGTCTCCTCCATGTGCCTTGGGCTGGTGGCTGTCTGTGCCTCCCGTGACCAAGCGGGAATGACCATCTGTGTTTCCGGGGAGCTGGAGCTCTGAGTGGGTTTACCTAAATCACTTGTGGGTCATTCCTTTCGGTCTGTCCCCTGGGGGATTGTAGCTGTGGGCCGTGGGGAGTGGTGAAGCCAGTGGAGCCTGTGAGGGCTGGTGGGGGGCTCCTTCCCTGAGAACTGGTTTGCATGCCCAGCCTGCCGCTGTTTTGTTTGCATCTGAAGCTTTTTGGGAACTCCAGCTTGGCCTAAGGTTTTGGTGTTTCAGTGCCCTTCCCTTGTACTCCCAGGATTAATACCTACTGATTTTAATTCTTGTTTTGTTCGTGGAGGGAGGTTGAGAGAGAACCTCTCGAACCTAACTGTACTTGGATTTTGGACATATTTTCTGACTGGGAGTGAGAGTCCTAGTTTCTTCAATTTCCTTTGGATTTTATCTGAGGTGGGAGGCTGTGAGAGAACCTCCCAGATACAGACATTGATTATTATTTCTGTTGGATTTGGCTAATTGTAAACTTTGGCCTTATTTTTATTATTGACTGGGATTGTTTTATAATTGATTTTTAAGTATTGAGGGATATTCCTGGTTATATGTATTGCAGGTGGGTGTTATTTACTTTGAGCTTCCTGGGTTTGGCAGGTATTTACTTGGTTTACGAAAGATGCTGTTTATTTTATTGAGTTGTGTGGAATGTGTTGGATTCCTGCCTCCACAGTGGTGCACTATTCACCCTCTGCTCTTCATGCCCTCCGCCCTTTCTTCATTCCTCCCCTTCTGTTTACAATTTACCAGTGCTGTAGAGCACTGAGTATTGCACGTAGGAGATGGAGGGGGGTTGGGGGCTTCGAACAGCACAGAGTGAACAAGGGGGTCATCGTATCAGGGTGGTAGGATCAAGGAGACACCCTGGGGCGAAATGGAACCCAGAATGTGGTTCCCCAGGTCTGGTTTCCAAACCCAAGGGCACTACCAATTGTGGTGGCCAGGTGGTTCGAGCGGCCCGGAAAGTTCGTCCAACTCGGGCGGTGTTGTGCAATGCCAGGTCTATCAAGAACAAGACTGCAATTATTGCAGATTTTGTTGAAACAGTGGACCTGGCATGCATCACCGAGACCTGGCTGGATGAGAGCACTGGCCCCATTTTGGAGGCTGTAACTCCAGCTGGGTACTCTGTAATACACCACCAGAGACTGGACCGCGGGAGGGGGGTTGCAGTCTGTTTTAAGACCGAACTTAACCTCACAAGTGTACTACTTGAGGAGGCTGAATCATTTGAGTATGTAGGTTATTGGATCACCCTCATTTATCGTCCACTCGGTGATGAGAAGCGATTCCTTAAGGAAGTGGCAGACTTTGTCATCGACATGGCATTTGAGTCACCCAGACTGATGGTTCTGGGTGACTTCAACGCCTGAGTCGACAACGAACTCTCGCAATTTGGTCAGCATTTCCTCCAGTTGATGACATCTCTGGGCCTTACACAGGTTGTTACCACTGCTACTCATAAACATGGGCACTCCCTTGACTTAGTCTTCTTCCTAGGGATCGAAACATTTGACTTGGGGGGTGAAATCAGTTGGGTGGTCTGATCACTACACCGTGGGGTTCCATTTAAGCACCCCCCCCATAGGCATACCCCTGTGGAGATGATCAGGTACCGTCCTTTATGAGATATAAGTTCTCATAGCCTAGTTGCAGTGCTTGACCTCTCAGCCCTCTCGTTGGCAAGCAGTGACACAGAGACCCTCATGACAGCCTATAATTTTGCTGTCTCGGCGGCTCTGGATTCTATTGCTCTAGTCCGAGTTCGTCTTCTCTCCCTTCGCCCTCGATGCCCTTGGTTTGATGGGACTTTGAGGGAGATGCGGAGACTAGGACAAAGGTTATAGCGTTGCTGGCGCAAGTCCGCCCTTGATACTGACCGCTTTAGATTGATGGACCATTATCAAGCCTATCAATCTGCAATCACCCGTAAGAAGGCAAAATTCCTGTCCGGGGAGATTGCGGCAGCTCAGAATTGACCAGCTCAGCTTTTCTGAACTGTGGACAGACTGTGCAACCCAGCTTGTCTACATGTTCGGAAAGCCTTTTCGCAATTGGAGTGTGACAAACTTGCTCAATTCTTTGCTAATAAGGTGGCTGATATCAGGGCGGTTCTTCAACCGGCACATTCTATGGGCATTGCTCCTGATCAGTACGAGGTCACTGCACCTTGGCTTTCTGGGAGTACCTTCAGCCGACCAGAGTTCATGGATGTCATGCGGATCATCCAGGGTGTGCGCCCCACGTGCTATGTTTGGACCCTGGACCAACTTCCCTAATATTGGGTTGTATTGATGCCATCGGTCCTGTCCTTGTGCAGATAATCTGGTGCTCCTTGGAATCTGGAGAGTTTCCTAGCTCCCTGAAAGAGGCGGTGGTGACACCACTCTTGAAGAAAGCTACCTTGGACCCAGACTGCCACACAAACTACAGACCTCTCTCTAACCTTCCCTTTTTAGGGAAGGTGATTGAGAAAGTAGTGGCAGCACAACTGGAGGACCATTTGACCATCCATGACATCTATGAACCACTCCAGTCCAGTTTTTGAAAGAGACATAGTACCGAGACAGTGCTGGTTCGGGTGCTCAATAATCTGATGGCTAGAGATCAGAAGTCTCGTTCCATCTTGGTTCTTCTGGATCTCTCATTAGCATTTGACACTGTGGACCATGGGGTGTTGCTTGATCACCTGAGGTACATCTGTGGACTGTCAAGTACAGTCCTTAGGTGGTTTACATTGTTTCTCATGAGTAGAACACAGAGAGTGGTGTCTGGGATTTTTTCTTCATGCCCTATTTCTCTGTCGAGTAGGGTCCCTCGGTTCAATGCCATCACCCATGTTGTTCGCGGTGTACATGCTACACCTAGGAGACACTGTAAGAAGGTATAGGCTGAGGTTTCATTGCTATGCTGATGATACCCAGCTCTACCTTTCTTTTGCACCCAACCAGGTAGGAGCTCTTTCGGTGTTTAACAACTGTCTGAAAGAAATCCAGGAGTGGATGAACTCCAGCTGGCTGAAGTTGAACTCGGAAAAGACTGAGGTGCTGGTTGTGGACCCAGGTCACTGGATAGGGGGGTTGGGGGTTGGTTTGCCCTTGGGACTTTTTCTCAGTGGCATTTCACTCCTGACCTCTGAACGGGTGCGTAACCTGGGGATAATTTTTGATGAATGGCTAACCCTGCATTCGCAGGTGTCGGCTGTCATCAAATCTTCCTTTTATCATCTTAAGAATATCGCCAGGGTTAGGCATCTCGTTCCGTCTGGTGACCTAACGACCTTGGTCCACGCTTTTGTGTCCTTGCGCTTAGATTACTGCAACTCCCTCTACCTAGGGCTTCCTGGGGTAGAAATCCACCACCAGCAGCTAGTGCAGAACGCGGCAGCCTGGATTTTGACAGGATCTGCTCGGTCCTGTCATATTACGCTGGTGCTGCACGAACTGCACTGGTTGTCACTACAGTGGTGGATCACCTTTAAAGTCAGTTTACTGACGATTGCTCTGCTCGGCCGACGAGGGGCTGCTAGAGATTCCAAGGGTGTTTGAAATCTTCTGGAGCGACAGCATTCATGTATGTAGCCCCTACCCTTTGGAATTCTCTACCCCATTGGTTGTGGCAGTGCACAATTGTGGAGGAATTCAAGCATGCTTTAAAAACTTTTCTGTGGCACCAGGCATTCAGTGACTGATCTTCCTATCGATGAATGGTATACTGTTATTTTAATGTTTACTGTACTGATGTTTGTTTGAACTGTATTGATGTTTGACCTGTTTTTTTAAATTGTTAGGTGCCTTGGCTATTAGATAAAATGTATTATTATTATTATTAAAGGATTCCTGGGGTGAGAAGAAAAAAATACTCACCATAGAAATAATGTTTCTTCCAAGATGTCCATTAGCATCAGTAAGCTCCCACCCTTCCTCCCTCAAGTGACCTACCTGAAGAGGACTCTGCCTCTTTTATTGTTACCAAATTTCTTGCTGAACTTTTGAATTGCATTTAAGCAAAGTTTACATGTTTTTTCATCCGTTCATTTTTCATGCAGTTGCACGATTTTTAAATCCTGTTGGTTCACACTTAAGATGGGCATGTTCCCATTCTAGCTTCGAAAAAATTCTGGTGCCCTCTGGGAAAGCTCCACTCAGCACACCCTCTAACTCTGTTCTGGTTGGTCAATTCATTTTATTCATTATCATAAACTACACCTCTGAGGCAGCTCAACCTAGCCAGTTTACTGCATACTGTTACTGATGCTAAAGGAAACTTTGGAAGAAACAATATTACTACGGTGATTAAAACAGGTTACTCACCTGTAACAATAGTTCTAGGAGTAGTATATGTTATTCATCCACACGCATGTCCCTTTCCCCTTTAATTCTTGCCGGAAGGTCTTCAAGCTGGCTCTTCCCACCCACCCGGGTGGTATAACCCTTGGCTCTACCCCATGATGTCAGCTCTTAGCTCACTGGAAGCCAGGTTTGTGCGTCGCAGACGGGTAGGTCGGGTGGGTCAGTGTGGATGAACAACATATACCACTCCTAGAACTACTGTTACAGGTCAGTAACATGTTTTCTAGGGACGTGGATATGTTGTTCATCCACACTTCTTGGCAGACTCCTAGCAGTTCTCCAGGAGGAGGGAGGCAAGGGGCGCACACCCCCTACTTTGGGAACGGAGACTGGAGAACTGAGGCCCCAAAACCAGCATGCCAGCGTGACTCAAGGTCGATGTGGTAGTGGGTGATGAAGGTGTTTGCTGTCTTCCAGGTAGCAACCTGACAGATTTCCTGGATAGGGATGTCCCTGGAAGCAGCCACCGATGCAGCGGTATGGCGGGTGGAATGAGCCCTTAGCCCTACGGGAGGCTCCCTACCCACCAACCTATAGCAGAGATCAATGCAAGATGTAATCCATCTGCCAATCGTCCGCTTTGCTGCAGGTCGACCAGAAGCGGCTTCAGTGTAGGTGACAAACAGCTGACGAACCTCTCCCCGAATTTCCACCATTCTCTCCTTGTAATAGGAGAGAGCTCGTCTCAGGTGCAAGGTATGGAGTCTGTACTTGGCATCCAAGGTGTAGTTCAGGTAGAACACAGGCAGAGTCCATACCTGATTAAGGTGAAACTCTGACAGCACTTTCAGGAGGAATTTTGGGTGGGGGCGCAGGACAACTTTGTCCCTGTGAAAGACCAGATAAGGAGACTCCACCAAAAGTGCATGGAGCTCCCCAGTCCTTCTGGTGGACGTGATAGCCACCAGGAAGGCCATCTTCCATGAAAAGTGATAACTTATACTTGTGCACTGGTTTGAATGGCTTGCCCATGAGTTTTGCCAAAACTGGCAGTAAATCCCATGGAGGTGGAGATTCACGCACCAGAGGGGATATGTGATCTAGACCCTTGAAAAAGCACCAGACCACCTTCTCCTGTGCCACTGTCTGCTGACTGGCCCACGCCCAGTAAGCAGAGATGGCTGTCAGGTGCACCTTAAGGGTCGAAGACTGAAGACCCCCTTTGGACAGAGACCAAAGGTAGTCTAAAATGCTACCCACAAAACAGAGGGTCCAGGCCCTTGCCCTGACACCAAATGGAAAAAATTTTCCATTTGAAGGCATAGCACTTTCTGGTCGACTCCTTCCTGGATGTTGCTTCCACTACTGTGAGTACATCCTCAGAGAGACCCAAAGCCTGGAACTCTAGCCGCTCAGGTACCAGGCTGTCAGGTGCAGGGATTGAAGGTCCGGATGGAATACCTTACCCTGATTGACAGATATCAGGTCCAGGCATGCTGGAAGATGCCTTGGAAGCCTGCTGCTGAGGCTGAGGACATCTGGATACCAGAACACGGGGCCAAACTGGGGCTACCAGATCACCTGCGCCTTGTCCCTCCTCACCTTGAGTGGCAGCTTGTGGATCAAGGGAAATACAGGGAAGGCACAGAAGAGGCCTAGGGTCCACGGCCTCAAGAAGGCATCCCCCTGCAGCAATCCCCGCTGAGGGGGGGTGGACATGAAACAGCCTCAGCTTGGTGTTTTCCCCTGGAGATAAACAGGTCCACCATTGGTTTGCCCCAGTAGTAGAACAGGCTGTGAGCAACCTCTGAATGGAGAAACCACTCATGGGATGTCTCGCCTACGCAACTGAGAGCATCCGCTAGTTGATTCGAGGCTCCTGCCACGTGGATGGCTAGGAGAGCCACCTCTAGCTGGCTCATGAGTGTGCAGATGTGCAGCACTTCCCTGCACAGCAACTGGGAGTGTGTGCCACCCTACTTGTTGAGGTAGTACATGGTCATGGTATTGTCCATCTTGACTTCAACCACTTGACCCCAAAGCCGCTGAGTGAATGCCGACAAAGCCAGTCTGACCGCTCTGAGCTAAAACAGGTTGATAAGGTATCGGGATTCCTTGGGGATCCAGAACCTGTGGGCCCTGTTGTTCCCCATGTGGGCTCCCAAGTCCATGAGAGAGGCATCAGTCATGAGGATGACTGTCGGCTCGGGGTGGACAAACAGGATCCCTTCCTGAAGATGGTCTAGGATTGTCCACCACTGGAGAGCATCCCACATTTTCTGGGTCACAGTGATCAGCTGTACGAAACGACCTAGGTGCTGAATCCACTGGGCGGCCAGCTCCCATTGAAGGGGTGCATATGCCACCGGGCCCAATGGACCACGGTGGTGGAGGCTGCCATGTAACCCAGAAGGCGCAGAAAGTCCCAGGCAGGCTGCAAGTAGCCAACAAGAAATGTTTGAGCAAAGGAAGAGAGAACCTCTGCCCTGTCCGCCGGAAGCCGTGGTCTGACTCGGCAAGAGTTGAGCTCTGCCCCGATGAAGCATATCATCTGAGATGGCACAAGCTCTGACTTGGCCTTCTTGATCAGGAGGCCAAGTTGAGAGCAGGTCTGGAGGGCCAGGTCCCTGGACCCCTCCACCTCTTGCTGGGTGAAACCTGCCAAGATCCAATTTTCGAGGTAAGGGTACACTCTGACCCCTCGACGCCCAGGATGGTCTGCCACCACTGCAATGCATTTGGTGAAGACCCATGGGGCCGATGACAGGCCGAATGGCATGGCTCAGAACTCGTATAGGGTTCCCTCTGCTCTGAATCGGAGGAACTGCTGGTAGGACGGACTGATTGGGATGTGAAAGAATGCATCCTGGAGATCCAGTGAGCAGAACCACATGTTTTTCTCCAGGCATGGTATGACCTGGAACAGAGTTACCATCCTAAAGGTGTGTGGCCAGAGATACTGATTCAGGTCATGCAGATCCAGAATGGGGTGCCAGCCCCTCATCCATTTCGGAACCAGGAAGTACCTGGAAATGAACCCTGGGTTGACTGGAGGATCTGCCACTCAAACCACTGCCTCCTAGAGGAGGAGTTGGGCTATGTCATCTCTCACAGCAGACCAAGTGTGGGCTGATACTCACTCCTCCCGTGGGGCACGGGCTCGGCAGGGAGGGTACTGCTCAAATTCTAGAGGAAGACCCTGGCCAACCACTTCTAAGACCCGCCTGTCTGTGGTAACAGCGGACCAGGCAGAAAGGAAGTGACAGAGCCAACCCCCCAAGGGAGGACCCAGAGCTGGCGTGACGGGAATAGGGGTGGCAACTCCTATCCCATTATTGGGCAGGCTTGGAGGAAGAGGGTCCAGACTGGAAACCTCCTGAACCTCGACCGCCTTGTCTGCGGGCCACTGGAGACCCAGATTTGGGCCAAGGGCACCAAGACTGTGCCTGCTGTTGCTGCCCACCCTGAAAGGGGGGCTGTTGGGCTGCAGGAGCAGAGTGCCAAAATGGCTTTTTCGTCTGCTACTTGTTAGAGCCAGGGGTGTCTTTTTGGACAGAAGTAGCTGAGTCCAAGGTGGCACTGGACTGCTCGATTTGCTGAAGGTGACCATCCACACCTGGGCCGAAGAAATCAGTACCCAAGAAAGGAACATCAGTGAGTTTATGCTGGGTATCCACCGTAAAGGTTGAAAGCCTCAGCAAAGCCCTGCGGTACATGGCAACCATGGCTTCCTCTGAACAGGCACAAGAGTCCCGAGATCCAAGGCCATCTGAAGTTGCTGCTTGGCAATGGCTCAGCCCTGGTCCCGCACCTGCTTGACTGTAGTCTGAAGGTCCACAAGGAGGTGCGGAAGAACTTCATCCAAGGAGCCCAGGAGGGCATGAGAGAAGTGCGCCATGACGACGGCCGAGAGAGGAGGCTGCATAGACCTTCCTGGCAGTGTGGTCCAGTTTTTTGGACTCCTTGTCTGGAGGTCTATCAGTGTCAGCAGAGCTGCCTGTGCATCTGAACACAGAAGCAGTCACTAACCCCTCCGCCGAGGGATGTTCTGTGAACCCCGAGAGGGACCCAATGGGCACCGCATACTTGCGGGCCATCCAGGCAGATGGCGCTGAGCAGGAGGCAGGGTGCTGCCATAGCTCCAAAGCCAGGCCAACAATGGCCTTGGCCACTGGGAAGGCTTCTGTGAGGGTATCCCCTCTTTTAAGAATATCTGTAAGAGAGTACTCCACCCTTTTCTGGACAGGTTCCAGGGGCATTCCGGTAGATTTGGAGATAAGGCGGAGAATCCCAAAAAATGACGAAGAACCCTCCTCCGTCAACAGACTACCAATGGACTCATCATCCAGCGGATGAGAGTGAAGGTCGGTGTCGTCTGAATTTGAAGAATCTGGACAAATCATCGGTCTGCCACCAATGTCCCCCTCTACACACCTGGGGTGGTCAGGAATAAGGGTGACTGATAACCTACACGGAAGACCCAAAACCATCCGAGCAGCCTTCGTAGGAGCTCATCCTGAAGGCTGTTTAGACAGCAGCTCCACCACAATTGGTGGACAGACCGATTTTGGCCAAACCGGGGCAGGTTTAGCCGGCTCTGTGGGCGGGGGAACCGGTTTCACTGGTTCTAGTGGAGTCGGCTTCGGCCTAGGAGGCGAAAGCCAACTAGTGGCTGGGGTGGAAACCAAAGCAGGATTCTGCCCGGACAGAATCAGCTGTTGCCACATTTGTTCCCATAGATGCCATATGGTGTCGGAACCATCCATTGCTGGATCTGACCCACAATGGCCACTGGGATCAAATGAGTTAAATCCTCGTAGCATTGACGGAGTTTCTGCCGAAGCCTTTCCTCATCTGAGGAGGATGAGGATGAACGGTGGCGTTGCCTCTTTTTAGCGCGTTTATGCACTTTCCTTGGCCTGCTAGTCAAGGGGTCCGAGATCTCGACCTCGATCAGACTGGCTGAGTCGGTCGCTCAGGAGACACCGGGGGAACCGGTGATTTCCCCAGATCAGGGACCAGTTCGTCAATGGGAATCCAAGCTGGCTGGGTCTCCTCATCAGGAAGAGGCATGACCGGGGTCCTAGTCAAAGAGTTGTTGGCCTCATCGGGCGACAACAGATCAACAGGAACGACAGTGATCTCAACCACATCGTCAATTGAGGCCTCGGCTGACTGAGCAGACAGCAAAGCTGAGAAACCAGCAGCCGAGGAAGAAATTTCGACTGAAGTCGAAACTGCAGTTTCCTGGGACAGAGATCACTCATGATCCCAAGAACGTCTCCGCTGAGACGAAGAATCTCTCGGTTCTTTGTCCTTTTTACAGGACCGGGAGATATGCAAGCCCGAAAGTCCCTCGCCCTTAGTGGGGAGAGATTGACACAACTCCCGAAAGGAACCCAAGAACGTTGAGCCCAATGTTGAGAGGAACGAAAATCGTCCAAGAGGATAGCTCTGCGGCCCACGCCGCTTCTCCCTCGAAGGCCTGCATTTGTTCTAACTGCTCAGAGGACCCCGCAGCTGCAGAGACCACCCACTGGGCTTCTTTGGATTTCACCTGAGGATTGTGTTTCTCGGGCCTGCCCAACTTAAGGCATGTGAGACAATCGTCGAGGAAGTTTGGATGGAAAACAAGACATATCTCGAAAGCTTGGGTGTCATGGCTGACACCCAAGCAGTACACGCACGCGGTATGAGGATCAGTGCGAGACATTTTCTGGCCGCTCGAGCACCGGCAAAAACCGGGGAAAGATTTATCTTCCATGATCGAATAGTACAAATTGCAATTGTTAGCTTGAACGAGCCGAATCTTCAGAGGATCCGAAGAATCTGAAGCCAGGGCCTATAAAATGCAGTGGCGGAGAGGAGGCAACCTGTGTCTTCCAGCAGAAAAAAAGATCTGACGTCATGGGGCAGTGCCGAGGGTTATATCACCCAGGTGGGTGGGAGGAGACAGACTGAAGACCTTCCGGCGAGAATTAAAGGGGACTTACTTGAAACTATAGTTCTACTATGAGTATTAAGTTCACATCAACACTTAGCAGAATTACTGGGCGTAGCTCACTCACCAGATGCCTTCATGCTTGGCTCCTCCCACCACCGTGGTGTCGTTCTTCAGCTCTGCCACATCAGCTGTTAGATCCTGCACACTAGAAACAGGGAGCCACGTACCTCTTCCAAGGGGAGGTCAGATGGGTTGTGCAGATATGAACTAAATACCCAACGTAGAAGGTTACAGTGAACATATTTCTACCTATTGGGATTCAGTTCACTATATTTACTTGGACAGACTCCAAGCAGTCTTCTGGGAGGAGAGGCAAGGCACGCACCCGTATCTGGCAAATAGATACTGGAAGACTGAGGCTCCAAACACAGCATCACGATGACTGAGCATGCTGTGTGATATGAACATCAGCACTGGATCAGGTAGCAATCTTACAGAGCTCCATGATCAGGATATATCTGGCAGCAGCCACTAAGGCAGTGGTATACCTGGTTGAATGAGCCATTAACCACTTGAGCAGCTCCCTACCAGCCAACCAGTAACACAGATCGATGCAGGTTCTGATCCACCTACCAACTGTCTGCTTAGCTGCCGTTCTTCCTGGAATGGCTTTGGCATGGGTCACAAACAGCTGGCAAGCCTTGCCGCAAACTCCTACTGTGTGTTCCTTATCATAAAGTAGCCCCTGATGTACATCCAGTGTATAAAAACACATGCTCAGCGTTAGACTCAGGCTTCAGAACACAGACAGGTGACCTTCCTAGACCACCATAACAAAAACTACACCTGGGAGTGAAAGATTACCTTGTCCTTGTGGAAAATCAAATAGGGAGACTCCACTGAGTGCGCCTGGAGTTCACTTGCCCATCTCACAAAGAGACAGCAACCAAAAGTGCAGTCTTCCATGACAAGTCTGATATCTCATGCTTGTGGATCAGCTAAAATGGTCTACCCATCGGATTCACAAGCACTAGCAAGCAGATTCCACAGAGGCAGTGGTTTGTGCACCAAGGTGACAAATGGTCCAGCCCTTTGAGAAAGCAACCAACCAGCTTCTCCAGTACCACTGTCTGTATGCCAACTTGTGCCCAGTATGCAGAGACTGCTGCCAGGTGCACCTTAAGGGTTGTGGCTTGTAGTCCTAACTGAGGTAAGGACCAAAGGTAGTCAAAGACCTGCGCCGCTGTAAAGGAAAGGGGATCTATATTCTTGGCCATGTACCAGAGTGAAAACCTCTTCCACTTAAATGCACATGTTTTATGAGTCAACTCTTTTTGGAAAGCTTCTACAACATTGAGAACATCATCCCTAAGGCTCAAAACCTGGAACTCTATCCGCTCAGTCAAAAGGTGCAGGGACTGATGGCCCGAGGGCTGGACCATTCCCCCTTGTCTTGTCAACAGATTCAGATGACATGGAAGTCACCATAGGGCCTGCTGCTGAGATCTTGGTACCAGAATTGTCTGCTCAGTGTGGTGCTGTAAGGTTCACCTTCTCTCTGGGTGCCTTGAGTACCACTTTGTGAAGAGAAAGGAAGAAATAGCATACAGAAGGCCTGGGGTCTAGGGCAGGCAGAAGGAGTCCCCCCCCCCTCCCCACAATCAGCATATCCATCGGGGGGTGAGTACACATCATCCTGCTTTTTCTGTATACTACCAGGAGGCAAACAGGTCCAGAGGAGTGCCGCACTTGGGAAACAGCTGTGTCATTATATTCTGGTGTGAGAAGCACTCATGCGACGTTTTCGCCTTCATACAGCTGTGAGTGTCTGCAAACTGGTTGTCCTCCCCTGCTACGTGCACTACAAGGAGCTCCACCTGCAGATTGTGTACCATGGATCAAGTGCGAAGTACCTTCTGACAGAGGAGAAAGAAGTGCGTCATGCCTTGCTTGTTCGAGTAGAACATGGTGGTCGTGCTGTCAAGTCTAAACTTGCATAAACACCTAATCCCAAATCAGCAGAGCAAACTCCATCAGAGCCAGGTACACTGCTCCGAACTCCAGCAGGCTATGTGCTGGTGGGTCTCACTGGGTTACCAGAATCCGTGGGCTCTGTGGTCAGACAGGAAAGCCCCCATACCACCAGAGACACATCTGTGTCAAGGGGAAGTTGGCTTTGGGCAGATGAATGGAATTCCCTCAGCAAGGTTTCTGGGATACACTCACAGATCAATGGCATCTCACATTGGCTGTATCACTAAAAGGATACCTAAACAACATTTTGACAACAAACTATTCAAAAATCTGACTCTCTAGGTGACTAAAGGAAAGGCTGCTGTATTAATTAATGCTAAAACTACATTTATATAATTTACCTAAATGTGGTTTCGGAGTATTTGAAAATTATAAAATCAGCCTTCTAATTAAAAAAAAAAAATAACTGTCTTACCTGCTTCCTAAAATGGCTGCCAAATGTGTTATATGATGACATCATTGGAGTCAAAGTCAGAGAGATGTATGGCTCTCTGTAGTGCTAACTAGTTCTTTTTTCCCTTTGTATATAATTGTTTCACCCCACTGATCAAAACCATGTGCATTATTTTGTATAATACACGTTAGACTATGGTTCTGTTCTTTTTTGTTTACTTTAACATGCTGAAATTGCGTTTTAATCCAACCAACTTTCTCTGTGGCAAACCACAGTGCA
This sequence comes from Neoceratodus forsteri, assembly GCA_016271365.2. Lineage (NCBI taxonomy): Eukaryota > Metazoa > Chordata > Ceratodontiformes > Ceratodontidae > Neoceratodus > Neoceratodus forsteri. The sequence goes on from CM028134.1 coordinate 691,432,962, forward strand.
GTACAAATCTTGAATAACCTGGTGGTCTCGTGGTTATGACAGATCCAGGATGCTACTATGGGGGTGCTGGGGTGGTGTGCATGCTTAATATGCACTTTTTAACAGTTTTATTAAACCTTTATATTTTCTGCTATTATTCTTTTCTAGTACATTTTTGACAGAACTTACAAATGTAATCCATAGTTTGAATGTAAACATTTTTACAATCAATAAATCAGACTTCTTCAACAAAGTGAAATGCAGCAGCGGCAACAAGCAAGTACGTTACCATGTGTGTGATATGTGTGTGTGTGGGGGGAGGTGCAGCCAAACCCTTCACCACCCCCTAGAACCACCACTGTTTTGTAGCAAATTTCTTGTGCAGTCCAATGTTAGAGTTCATGCTTTCTCGAAACTCAAATATATGATTATCTTGACTTCTTTTTCCATGGGAAATAATAAGAAAAATCAGCATTTATATAATGGTTTTCATACACATTGTATCCCAAAGTGCTTTACAAGCAATACTAGACTGGTAGTGAAGTGACTAAACAAGTAATGGCAGCCATTTCATACATTAATATCCACACACAGCCTTGGACAATTGCATGAACTGGTTTTATGGGAAGTGGACTGTTGGCCAGGACAACGGGGTCAGGTAGTGATCAAGGCGCTGGCAGTCCACATCTTATTTCTCACCGTAATCTGCTCATTTTTCTCTCCTTCTGTCTTCCCCCTTCCTTGAATATAGCAGTACCTTGCAAGAGTGGCCTTCTCAGTCCCCCTCTGGTATTCATTCTTATTCCTCCTCACACTGAAAATCGGTGAGCTCATCACCCTTCTGCATCATGAATGCAAGTAGTAGAGTCCCCGTTTTATTTTGACATATCAAATATAAACATATCTTTCCAGTATGTCAGGCTGATAGCAGCAGGGAACAAGGGGAGTGATGGGCTTTCCTATCCTTAAAAAATCTAGGCTACCTTTGATTAGGCACTGCTAAATGATGGGTGTGCACATCATTATGCACGTCATTTAATAGTGCCTAATCATAGGTGGCTTAGATCTTATATGGGTAGGAAAGCAAAGCCTATTTTTCCACTTGTGCCATGTAGCTATCAGCCTGGCTTACCAGAAGATCATGTTTATTATTAATATGTGAAAATGACATGGGAGACTGTACTAACCACATTCATGACGCAGAAGGGTAGTGAACTCACCAGTTTTTGGTGTGGGGAGCAGGTGAGAAGAATGAATGCCAGCCAGAGAGGGACTGAAGAGGGCATTCCAGCAGGGTACAGCTATATTCATGTTAGTTGAAGACATGAAGGAGGACACTGAGCAGATCAATGTGAGATCTGAAATGTGGGGCTGCCACCAGCATCATGATCACTACCTGACTGTGGATGAGAATAGCCAGCGATGACAAATACTCAGAGTGGCAGGGCTGCACCTAATCTTTTACTTGAATTCAGTATAGGGAGATTACCCTCAGGTGGCGGGAGGGTGTTGACATTTGTTAGGACAGTATTGAGGGCGTTGTATATAGCTCATTCAAGATTTGGAAAGGAGGAAGCCAGCCAACTCGCATTGTGGAGTAGAGCACAGAAAAGTACTGGAGAAGAATTGCTGGGAACTATCCTGCAGGGTTCTGCAGATCACAGGTAAAGGAGAAGACTGACACTGGGAGTCGGGTGGATTTGCTCAAGGTATTAGTATGCCTCTCCTGCTAATAATATTATCCATTGTAAGTGCAGCACTTATGAGGGCATGAACAGCAGTTTTTCTGGTGGGTCATGATGCTTATTGCTCGGCCCTCCAGGAAGACCTAGTTGTTGGTTAATGAGGCGGGGGAAAAAATACAACAGGGGAACTGTACAAACTACCTTCACTGTGCAGTAGCGTGGTGATCCACTCAATGTTTACTGTGGGAGCAGAGGTCAAACATTGAGAATGTGTACCGGAGAGTGATTTGGGAGGCATTTTTAACAGTTCCAGCTGACGATGCATATTGGTATAAGTGTGCACAACTCTGAGATACAAGATTACAATATGAGGTGCGATAATTCTCTTCATGAGACCGTAAGCACATATGTGACCCAGGCAGTACCAAGAACAGGGTATGGATGGTGGGGTGTTCAACAAAAGGCAGGCTAGGTGCAGGGGGTTCACATGGATAAAGAAAGTCTTATTTGTAGATTAACAAGACAGCATGAGCTTTAGAACTGAACCAGACCGGTACTTTGCTGTGTGGCCCTGAGCAAGTCACTAAACTTCCTTGTGCTGCCAGCCCACACCTGTAAACAAGCTTTCAGCTTAGTGTCTCTCCTGGTTAATAAAAAAACAAATTTCAGTGCATCACATAACCACTAGATCATCAGGTATTTGAAGTGTTGTACTATAATGCAGTAAAGAAAAAGTCAGCTGAATTGCAAAACATTCTCCGAAAGTTAAAGTAAACAAAATGAACAAATGCATAGCCTAACGTGCACTGATCAAAATAATCCACAAATTAATACAAGGTGTTGATCATTCCGGTACAATTCAAAACAAAGAGGGAAAGAAGAACTAGTTAGCACTACAGAAATATATATGGGTCTCTGTCTCTGGCTCCGATGTCATCATGACTCATCACTTAACACACTCGGCAGACATCTTAGGGAGAAACCAAGGCTGTTTTTTGAAAGTGAAAGGCTGATGTTTACACTTTTCAAAAGCGATGAAACTGCATTTATGTTATTTACATAAATGCAGTTTTAGTATAAATGTAAACAGCTGCCTTCACTTTACCTTGCTATGAAGCCAGATTTTGGAGTTTGCAGTTTTAAAAAACTTCTTGTTTAGGTACCCTTTAAACAAAACTGTTCCAGGTGACCATGGCGCTGAGACCACTGGTGCTCTAGCTCCCACTGGAAGGGGGGGGCATATGCCTACAGACCCATTGGACAACAAAGGTTGAAGCTACCATGAACCCCAACAACTGGAGAAATTCCCAGGCTTGGCACAACTGCCTAACATGAAATTATTGGGCAAAGGAGGTAAGATCCTCCACCCTGTGTACAGGTAAACTTAGTTCTGGCTTGGGAGAAGTTCAGCTCCATTCCACTGAACAGGATCACCTGCTTGGAGACCAGTTCAGAATCTGCCAGGTTGACTGGGATACCAAGATCTTGGAAGGTCTGGAGAGTCAAATTGTTGGACTGCTCTACTGCTTCCCTGAAGGCGCCCCATAAATAAGCCAGTCATTCAGGTATACTGTAGGTACACCCTGGCACCCCAGGTGCACTACTATGACCTAGAGGCATTTAGTGAAGACCCTAGGTACAGAAAACAGGTTGAATGTCATGACTTTGAGCTGGTAAATGACCCTGCCTGTGCAGAACCAGAGGTATCACCGGTAGAATAGATGGATCAGAATGTGAAAGAACGCATCCTGGAGATCCAGGAGCAGAACCACACCCCAGGCTCTAGAGACAGTATGATCTGGTTTAGAGTAACCAAATGGAACTTTCTCCTGCAGATGAACTTGCTCAGATTGTGCAGGTCCAGAATGGGGCATCAGTCACCCCACCCATTTTTCCATTTTCGACAAGACTGGGCATCCGGGACAGATTTTCTATGCCACTGCACTTCAGAAGCTGAGCAATATCATTATGTAACGCGTCCAGCATGTCCATAGACACCATGAACTCCCACAGTGCATATAGGTACAGAGGGAGAGTCTTGAACTTGAGAGACAGACCCAAGCCTACTACTCCCACCAGCCACTTGCTGATGTGATAGCGGACCACTGTGGAAGGAAATGAATGAGGTGCCCCCTCCCAAAATCTGCAACACAGACAGTGTGGGTGCCGTCGTACTGGTGGCACTATCGCTCACACCGCCAGTGACCCGTGTTTGGGAATGGATCAAGATTGTTGGAGGGATGGCCGGGGGTGAGGTGGATTGAATGTCCTTTTTGACGCTCTTCAACTTGGGGGGGGGGTAGCATCTCCAGTGAAGTGCCCCTGGGTGACCACAGGAAGTACTGCCATCAGGAGGCCCAGACAAGTAGGTTGGATGCTGACATGGAAGTGAGTGCATTACATCTCACAGAAGGTCCCCTCTGTTGACACTGGGGTGGGATGACTGGGAACAGCCACCCAACTGGGATGCAAGCTAACACCCACCTCGTGTGCTCTGAAGCTAGAGTTCCATGGGGGGGATGCTGGGGTGCCCCCTGTTGGCCACACCTGGGGGGAGCCAGGATGGAACTGGCACGGAGAGTTAAGTCCTGGGCAGGTGGTGACGGGCTGGGCTGATGGGTGAGTCCGGGGGGGGGGGGAGAGTAGAATAAGTTAAACAGAGACTGTGTAAGGGGGGGGAATGGCACCCCACAACCCATCACTTTTTACCCTTGGAGGGGGTATTGCATGACTGGCCTCCAGATGCACTTCTACCCCCCTCCTTTCTGGCCCAATTGATCATCTTGTGCTTCACCTTATAGAAGTGCTGGAATTGCTGCCTCTGCTGCAGCTAGGGCTGAATGCCTGAGCACCATAAAGGAGCTCTTACTTGGCTTGGGATTATTTAGTCTGTTGGGATGAGGCCACTAAATTATGGGTGATGCTGGACTTCTCAGTCCAAATGAGATGATCCTCCACACCATGGCCCGAAGAGGTTAAGTGCCCTATAAAGCACATCTGTTTTTGGTGAACCTCTGGTGCATGGACACAGGAGCAGCCACCATGCAGACACATGGGCTGCCCATGTACAGAGCTGTCTGCATCTGGTGCTTAGTCAGCGAACATCCCAGGTCCCCAGTTTCTGCCTGGATGTTCACCACAAGAAAAAGGGGGGCATGTCAGTGAGCTTGTTATAAAGTGTATGACCAAACTGGGCCATCATGAAGGCATAGCTGGTTTGGTGTATGCCCAAAGTGGCCACCATGCAGACCTTATGGGCCAGAAGTCCTGCTTTTTGGATTCCTTGTCTGGTGGCTTATCTGCATCCTGCAGGACCATCATCTTCCTGAAGGCTGAATCTGAGACAAGCCCCTTAGCCAAAGGGTACTCAAAGAACCCAAAGACACCCCCACCACCACCAACATGAACTGCATACCTGTGATCCATGTGGTGAGGGGAACGTGAACACGACATAGGGCACTGCCAAATCCTGAGCACAGGGCCCAGGTTAGCCTCAGCCCCAGGGAACATCTACTTTGGGGAGTCCTCTCTCTCTCTCTCTCTTATATGATGTTCATCAGAGGACAGGTCTCACCCTTTTGGACCTCCTCCAGGCATAACGTACAGAGTAGTAGATATGTGCTGTAGAAGGGCAGCAAATAACATTGACCCACCTGGAGAAGATTGGCCGTCTGCTGAGTCGAGGTTCCCTTAACCATGGGCAGAGGATACCTGAAGACTACCCATCCAGATCAGTGTCTCTGTCCCTAAACAAGGGCCAAGCCTGCTTCTCATTAAGTGTTGGCCATCCTCCAATCCAGGTTGACCACCACTGACAACAACTCAGGCAACTCGGGTCCAAAAAGAGAATCCTTAGTGGTGGCCCCCTCCCACAGCTGCATAGGTGGAGGCTCCACCAGTATTGGTGTAAAATCCCAGAAGGTGTCGACACTCAAGAGGGAGCCGAAGGGGCCAGCAGCATAGGCCTACCCCACCCAGGACCTGCAATCACACACTGCTGCCAGAGGAAGTCTTCATACTTCCTCCTCAGTTAACACTGTTCACTGTTTTGTGAGAAGACAACAAGGTAGATGGGCATCAACTGTGGCATTAACCAGAGCTGGGTCAAGACTGAGAACAGGACCGGGACTTCGATCTAGATCTTCCTGAGCTTAAGAAAGGTATATTAGTGGATCTGCATAAACCACATGTACAGGCAACTTAATCACAATGAAAGGAACCATGGCAGGCACCTGCAGAGGAACTGCTGGTGAAAAATTCATCAGGGTTGACTTGACCCAAGTCACAAACAAAGCCTCTTTCCCAGTGGGGAATCTGAAGTTCACAATGTGCTCCAGTTTGGAAAAATTGCTTTTTAAATTTATTGATTAGCAAAAATGGGGGGTTGATGACTGAGTTATATAGAAAATCAACTACATGAAATGTGTTGCTTGCCTTTGATAGTTGTCATCCCAGAAGCCTAGTTACGAATATACCTAAAGGCCAGTTTATGCGAGCAAGGAGAAATATTAGTTCTGATGAAAGTTACAATAGGGAAATAAAGGATTTGGGTGTTAGGTTTTCCCAGAGAGGCTATAATCACCAGAGTGTAGAGAAAGCCATTACTGCAGTTGGCCAGATGAATAGGAGTGATCTTGTAAGACAGAATACTCAGCAGAGGAGTAATAATGGTGATATTTTGAATTTTATTACAGAGTTCAACCCCCAATGTTATAAAATATGTGAAATTCTGTGCAATAATTGGAATATTTTAAAACTGGAAAAGAGGGTGAAAAAGCAGCCAAGAATGGTGTATAAAAAAGGCAGGAACATTATAGACATGATTACCAAAAGCCACTACACAAAGAGAGAAATGGATGCAAGATCAAAGTTGTCATGTGGAGCTTTTAAATGTGGTAATTGTTCATATTGTGCTCACCTGAATACAGGTAACATTTTTAAACATCCGATATTGGGAAGAAATGTTATAAAAAATCATTTCACCTCATGTGCAACTGCTGGAGTGGTTTCTATAGCCGAATGTACTGTGTGCAATAACTTTTATGTAGGAAAGACTAAACGCCTTTTTAGGAATAGTATCTATGAACATTTGAATGCCATACAAAAACAAGAAAAGACTAATGCTTTGGCTCTACATGTACTTCAAAAGGGACAGAATCCCACCTTCGGATTTCAAGGTTCGGATGAAGTTGTCCAGAAGGTTAGAGGTGGAGATTTTGAGAATGATTTATTGAAATGTGAAAGTAAGTGGCAATATATCCTGAGAGCACATAGATATAAACGGTTAAATGCAATGTTTAGTCTGAAGCCTTTTCTGTAAAAATGAAATATGTTAATATGATAGATATAGTAGTGAGGTGTCCTGCCTTTTAGTGTTTGGTCATGAGAGGTATTTCTAGTTCTGCATATCCCCGCCAGAGATTGCTAGCTAGAAATGTTTCCATGGGATCTTGATGCCTGCCGGCTTCAGTCCTATATGTAATTACCTACTGCGAGAGCCCTCTCGAAGTAAGATTTTCTGTTAGGCATCTTTAGATTAATTCTGCCCATAATTCTGCCTTTTTTTGGTATTTTGGTACTTCTATATTCCTGTATCCTTGTATTTTTGTAGACGTGTTTCTCATATCCTGTTCTGTGCGTTTATTTAAGTGACTTGGTTTTTGTAAATATTTATTAGATGTATTACAGATATCTGTATGATGAGTTTTTCCCTCTTTCTGTCCCCACTTTGCATCTCCTTTCCTGTGTATTATGTATATTGATTGGTGCACTGTCACTTTAAATGGGTACTATAAATACTTAAGTGATACCCACAAACAACGCCTTGAAAAAGCGTGAGTGCCACACAAAACATTGGTCACGTGGTATGATTCAGGGGTGCTGCTGATCTTAATGATGTTTTAAAGCTTTTGTTATTAAAATCTTTTTTTAACTAGACCTAACATGAGGCCTTTTGTGTGGTAAACTGTGCAGCCCGACTTCCAGTTTCTTCAGTGCTTCACAAAGTAGTTAACTACATATGGTAGTGCAGAGCCTGTATTGTGTACAAAAACTGTGACCATTAAGTAGGTAACAGGGCATGACAGCGTGCATGTTTTCCTGTCACAGCACACAAGCAGGGTCATGGTGAGGCATGAGAAAGCAGGCAGAGTGCCTTCAGACCCTGGGGGTGCATTGTGACAGCACAACGCACAAATCCCAGAGTGTCTTACGCTGCGTATAAAATGGGTTTCATGAAAGAGTTTTCAAAATCATTTTTATAAGACAAGAAAATTATTCAAACATTTCAGAAGAACGTAAAATAGTCCCTCCGCTGTTGTACACAGCAGCCTACAGCAAGCAAAATCTTATTTTTTTACTTTACACACTCAAACTGCATGCCACCTCAGTCCCCAGATCATGTTTAATTTTACTCGCTCTCAAGTCCTCAGAGGCCTCACCTCAGTCTCATTTATTTTATGATATTTTATTATTTTTAAATACAATGTTTGTTTCTGCTTCTTACAAGTTAGTAAGATGTATTGGGGGAAACATGTCTGCCATATGAATTTACAAGATTCCACAAGTTGGCACAAGGATTAGTTCTATGTAATACGTCCTGGTTGGCAGGACTTGTTTTACCTGTGCATTGTACTCCCACAGCACATGCGTTCCAGCCAATCAAGACACAGCATTTTGCCTACCCACTTTATAAGCACTGACATCAATATATAGGCAAGGATAATTGCATTACGATCTGTTGTATGGATAGGGAAGATGGTAGGGCAGCATGGACTACTAATTCCCTACTATTAGTGCCCTCTTGCAGATAATTCTAACCCATCATTTATAGAAACATCTTGCTCTTACCAAGTCTTCAGTAGTGACTGGTTCTCCTTTTTTGCTTGAAGCCACAACCATTTTACCTAGTCTGTTTCTCATGTCTTCAAGGCTATCTGTGAGAGCCAGGACTGCCATGATTTCACTTGCCACTGTGATATCATACTGAGCCTGCAGTGTTTTTAAAATAAGAATTTGTTAGCTGTCATTTTGAATTCTAAGATCATTATCATGTATCTGAGAAATCCCCCTTTTTATATTTTATTTTTTAAGTTATAATTACTAAAAAGACTGCTGAATTTTATACACTAACAATGCACTTGGTAAACTCAAATGCTGAATTTTTTTAACTGCTCGAGCAATTACACTGAATGGAAAGATCACAGAGTCTTTATGATTTTTAGTTTTGCGGTAGATATACCAGTGCCAGAACATTTCTACCCCTTCCACTCAAATGGGCAAAACTGAACTTCCCAAACAATAAAAAAAAAAAAAAAAGTATTTTTTAACCCAATTTAAATGCCATGACATAACAGATCAACATGGAGTTCTCAATACCCAAATTCCCCCTGAACAAAAAATATTAATTGTTTTTGTCAGTATAAGACACATATCTGCCAGTGGAAGGAAAATCATTTCTAAACTGTATATGCCACTTCAGGAAAATGCTCAGAAAAATCAGAGGATCAACATATTTATTTTTTTCTGGGCTTACAAACCACTAAAAATCTCACTGATGGTCCCTAAATATTTTCCAAATGTATGACTACACTGTGTTTTTGTCACAACTCTCTTTGAGCTGAGCTCTCATTGCTACAGTATTCCATGGGAAACAGCATACTGTCATCTTGCTTTCTGCACAGTTTTTCTCCTGAAAAAAAACATGTAGAGTGAATGACATGGTACCTAAAAAAGAATTCTGTCACTGTAAATATATATATATTTTTTTTAAGTGTAAGTTTTCATTAAGGGCTGGGGGTATATACTTAGGAATTAAAATCAAAGTATTGTAGGTCTATGAGTTTGGTAAAGTAGCAGAAATGGGAAAAGCATACTGCAAGCTTGGTCTACATCACGGCATGAGCAGTCATATGTTAAAAAAGCTGTGCAGAAAAGAGTTTAAAAAAAATGACTTAAATCCTTATAAACCTTTTTACCTGACTGGTAATATGGGGCGCCAAGATAGAACAGTTATGTACTCAACACTAACAGATCATCTTTGAGAGAATCTCTTTCATTAGGCAACACCAATAGACTATCGTCACCAGGCACTAGAACCACACAGAAACATTTTGCATACTCAGAGGACCTCCCTCAAGGGAACCAGGAGACAGCTGAAATGTCCAGCTACTAGGCAAGGTTGGAACAGAGAGAGACAGGAGCGAAGAAGCTTTGAGTCTAAGGGGACGGAGGGTGAGAAGGCATGGCCTGATGAAAGATTCTCTCGAAGATCTATTGTTACAGTAAATATGTAACTGTTCTATCTTCAAGGTTATCTCTTTCATCAGGCCACACCTACAGGATGAGTCCCAAGCAGTACTGACCAGGAGACAGTCTGGGTCACTAGAAGCTACAGGTCTAGGAAAGAAGGCCCTCAAGCACAGCTAGGCCGAAGCCTGCCCTTCTTCATGAGGCAATGTCCAGACTGCAGTGCTTGGTGAAAGTGTGGACAGTATTCCAAGTAGCAGAAGCACAAATTTCTACAGCCGACACGTTCCTGAAACAGGTAACTGAAGTGGCCATGCCTCTAGTTGAATGGCCACAAACAACTCCAGGAAATTACATACTGTACTTCCTGTAACAGAAAGTAATACAGCTGGGCGACCATTTTGACAAACATTGTTTTGAAACTGGAATGCCCTCTTTCCCGGGATGAAGGAAAAAAAATCTGCATGGACTTCCTGCAGTCCTTCGTATGGTGAACATAATACTCGAGTATTCTATGTACACCCAAAGTATGGATCAATGCTTCTCCTAGATTGGCATTCTCAGGAAAATAGGCAGGTGGACAGTCCGATTCAGGGTAAACTCAGACAACACCTTTGGTAAGAACTTAGGGATGGTATGCAGAGGCTTTGTGGAAAATCAAATAAGGAGGCTTCCACAAAAAAGTCTGAAGCACAGAAATCCTTCGGGTGTACAGTTTGTTGGAAAATAAAAATGCCAATAAAGCTTATTAAATCTGAAAAAAAGGAAAAGAAATCTTTCGGGCAGAAGTAATAGCAACTAAAAATGACACTTTCCATGAGAGAAAGCATAGCTTACACATCGCAGCTGGCTTAAATGGAGCCAAAGTAAGTTTCTCTAGAATAAAATTCAGGTCCCAAGCCAGGACTGGATTACGGATAGGAGGCTTCAAGTGCAGAATGCCTCTGAAGAACGTATGGAACACCTCCAGTTGTGCCACCATAAGGCTGTCAATAGGCACATGGAAAGCTGAAATAGCAGCCAGGTGCATGCTGATGGAAGAGTACTGCAGTCCAGCATCTGACAAGGTCAGTAAATACTCCAGAATCAGATTCACTGGGCAAGTGAAAAGATCCAGCTGATGGGAAGCCACCCACAGAGCAAACCACTTCCACTGCATGGAATTTGTAGCCCTGGTAGAGTGTTTTCTAGCAGCCACCAGGACATCAGCCACCTTTTGCAACACCCCAAATCTAGCAAAGGCTATGTCTTCAGGAACCATGCATGAAGATGGAGTGACCTGAGGTCGGGATGGACCAGGGTGCACTGCTCCTGTGATAGCAAGCCTTTGCACAGGGGCAGAAGTACAAAAGGTTCCACTGCCAACTGCTGCAGTAAGGAGAACCAGATCTGACGAGGTCAGAAGGGGGCAAAGAGAATGAGAGTAGCCCCCTCCATCTGAAGCTTGATCAGCACCTTCTCAATTAGTGGGCAGGGACAGTAAGCATAGAGGAAAAACAAGTTACTCACCTGTAACTGTATTCCTAGGAGTGGTATATGCTGTACATCCACACTTCTGGCAGAATTCCTTTCGCCTTTAAATCTGGCTGGAAGGTCTTCAAACTGTCTCCTTCCACACCCCTGGGTGGTATCCTCCTCGGCACCATCCCATGATGTCAGATCTTCCTTTCTGCTGGAAGAGACAGGTTCAGTCTGTAGCACTCTGGGTTTGTATAGGCCCTATCTTTATTCACAAACATTGTAAAACTTTGGTCTTCAGATTGCTTTGTGGTTTCACCATTTTGGGCATCACGGACTCAACGACTGTCTCATTAGAAAACTTCAGGCCCTGGAGCGAGTGAACAGAAAAGCGTCAGTTTTGTGTTGAGTGGGGATGCAAAAAGGTCCAACTCAGGATGACCCCACCTGTCGAACAGGTCTTCGACCACAGAGGTCAGCACCTCCCACTCATACATTCTGTGCTGTGACCTGCTCAGCTTATCTGCTTGGGTGTTTTGGAAACTTGGAACATGGACCGCCGACAGCTCTAGACCATGTTCTAGAGCCCAGTACCAAACTCTCATCACTTCCCTACACAGGGGGTAAGAATGAGTTCCCCCTGCTTGTTTATGCAGTGTACTACACTGATGTTGCCCATCTGCACCAGCAGATGCCTCGGGGACAGATGGTTCTGGAAGGCTTGCAGGGTATTCAGAATGGCTCTCATCTCTAGGACATTTATGTGGAGGAAAGTCTCCACTCTGTTCCATGTTCCTTGTGTTTGATGGAGCCCCAGATGTGCCCCCCAGCCCATCCCCAGGGTGTCCATGGTGAGGATCTGATAAGGGCAGGGGATTAGGAAGGGAACCCCTTTGAGCAAGTTGCTGGGTTCCATCCACTATGGATGCAAATTCTTTACAGAGGATGTTACTACACCTTCTGTTCTAGATCGTTAGTGAGTTGATTCCACTGGACTCTTTATGTCCACTGGGGGACCCTTGTGCAGCTATACCAGGTGTACTGTTATAACAGCCACAGCCATCAGGCTCAGTAGTCCTAGAAATGTCCTGGCTGTAACATACCTGTTGTTGTAAAGTACCTGAGCTTGTTCTATCAAGCACTATGCCCTGTCCTTGGGTAGGAAGGCTGAACCTTGAGCAGTGTCAAGTACAGCCCCTATATACTAGAGACACTGGCTAAGGGTCAAGACCGGTCATTGCTGAAGCAGATTTTTCCACTACACTCGCAGTAATGAAATAGTTTGGTGGAGTCTTTCATCAATATACATGACAACGAAAATCACTTTAATATAAAGCGATATCAACTAAGGTGAGAAAAAGAATAAAACTTAGGAAACTCAAAGATTTAGCAGACGCCTGTAGCAGATGCTTCTCCATGGAATCCGGCAAGTATGGTCCTTGGCAGGAAGAGAACTGAGGAGGGAGAGGTGCTGCCAACGTCTATGTCAGATGTTGTTCTGGGTAGCCCCTGGTAGACCGCTTGGAGAAAGTTTCCATGTGGTCCTACTGCCTGGCAGCTATAGTCCTACAGGTGTGGCCTAACAAAGATAATTTATTTATTTTTATTTATTTAGCTTTTGTTTACCGGGTAAGCACACTAGACAGTCAAGTGCCTATTTTCAGGTGCGACCCGGGACTCTGCTGTTTCATTTTGCAGGCGAGAAGTGACACCCACACCATACTGGAGATATGAGGAAAGGTAAACATGTTGTCAATTGGGAAAGGCCCTCAAAACTGCCCATCTCAGACATCCCTAGCCAGCCAGGATTTGAAAATTGAGATGCTTTACAAGTTGATGGCTAAAACAGATAAACTCAACCACTTCACTAAATGACTGACTGCAGCAGAGACGAAGGTGGAAGCAATGCACTCCTCCATGGAGGAATCGGCACCAGCATCAGGGTAACAAGTGACTTCCCACTTGTTCAAAGAGAACACATTTCTTTGGGTCCAACTTGAAGCTGTCAGAGGGGTGCTGCAGAAGCATGATGTTACCCATATCATGCCGATGCCCACCAGGCTGTGTGTAGTCCATGATGGAAAAGTATATTTATTTTCTAATCTGCAAGTTGCAGGGAATGGGCAAGGAAGCCTGAAGGGGCAAAGGCGAGGTGACTGGTGGAAATGCAGGCTGACTGATATACTCTAAACTCCATTAGAACATGAAAATGGTAGGAGGGAAAGGGAGACAGGCACAGTGCCCAGAGTCTAGCACCAAGTAAGTTTTCTCCATCTTAACAAGTTTTTTGCATTAGGATATTTCGCTTGAGGTTCCTGTTTGAACTGTAACATGGAGCCATCCTGTAATGGTGACCTGGTGCTTCATGAGCAGCACCTCTCCCCCTACCTGCTTTTGCCATACGTGCATGATTCCCCCAGTTCCCTTCCATGTTCCCAGCTGACGGATCAGTAAATGACTCTAAAGATCAAGACAGGGCTGTCCTTCCCCCTCCCCCCAAAAAAACTGATTGCTGGGAATGGTGAGCTGGGGGCGGGGGTAGTGGTATGCTGCTATGATCGTGAATGGTTCGCCAAACACAATGTCAGGATAAGAGGTTTCCAGGGGTACATGTTCAACCGAGTTTTTACTTTGGCTGTTGGACTAATAATACTTTGTACTGAGTCAATGGGATCATACTGGCCCATGGCAGCTAGTCTGCTTTGGCAGAAGGGATAAATAGGCATTAATAAATAGTACCGATCCCAAGCCACTCGATGCATGTACAGTGGATCACTTAATCCTGAGTTTTTAAAACTGTACTTAAGTTCTATTAAGTATTTTCTTATTCCCTGCTTCTGCCATAGGTGTGTCAAGTGTGTGTCTGGGGGTTGGGGGTCATTACTTAGTTTGTACTGGGGTTTTTACTCTCTTTTTTATTTTTTTTTCCACTATCAAGGATGGGTTTAGTACTTACACAGTAAGCATATGTATTGCACTATGCATGTATACGTGATTACTGGTATGCTAGATAAAAGACAGGTAAAAAAAAGAAAAGAAAAAGCATTAAACTGTCAACACCACGGTAAATCTGAAGAACTTTTTTATTTTTTTTAAACTTATACATAGTTTTTACTGCTTGTCCGTGCTACCAGTAAAAACAAAACAACATCATGTATATTTTAAAGTTCTGATGATCTTTAAATCCAAACATATTCAAACAAACTGAAAAAGTGTTTGCCTTTCTTGTCTTCATTTAGAGATTACTTTTCAAAATAAGAGCTACAACTTGCCTAGTCGTGAGGGTGGCTCAGGCCATAATGACAATGGCAGCTATGGCTGGCACTACCCTACTGTCTTAAAGACCAGAGGTCACGTGGGAGCTCTAAAATCCTATAACGTGGCCAGCTGCGGGCAGACTACATTGCGGAGGAGAGGAGGCAGGGCACGGTGTCTGCCAGCCAAGCAAAAATATCGGCCACAGGAATGATGCAGATACGGTGACCCCAATAGTCAAAGTGGGGATGGGGAAAATAAATAAACAAATCAGTGTGGCCTTAGGACCCTGAAAGAAATACAGAAGCAGTCTGTCCAAACTACAGGAGAGAAGAAAATACAAACACAGGAGGAACACATGACTCTGCAGCATCAATTATTTTATTTATTGATTGTAGTCATCGGAATTGCAACCCTTTGAGTCAAGGACTCATTTCCAAAGGCTCCACGTCAGAGTTACAGAGAAGTACAGTCAATTACATATGAGCAAATGAGCAATTAAATATTTAGTTATGTTTTGTGTCATACAGAAAATGTCCATCAACTTGTCCCACCCAGTTATTCAAAAAAAACAAATAAAAAAGCAATGTTAGCTAAATTCAATAATAAATAAAACATCATGTAAATGTTATGTGGTAATATGTAGTATTAGCTAATTTTTCTTATTTTACAGTTTCAAAGGTTTCTATGCAACCATTAGTTTGTCCAGGTGAAACTTTGCAAAACATTTAGTTACCGTTCTTGTGAATCCCTTCTCCGTTGGTGACTGCCCAATGGTTATTTTCCTCAGGAATCTGTCATTTGTGTCAACAACTATAATTAAAAAAAAAAGACAAAAGACTTTTATATTTATTTTTTTGCTCCCCTTCCATCTCTCCCCTGATTCCCCATGGCACTACTGCTGCTGCGGCTGGATCCACTTACTCTCTCAAGTGCAGCAACAGTGACATTGGTTCCCAAATAACCCAAGTAGGAGATAGCACTGCTGGATTCTCCTGCTCTCCTTCTCCTTCCCTGTCTCTCTCTCTCAAGATTCTAGCCAATAAACTCACCATAATTTCATATCACCCCTCCGTCCTAAAGTCGACAGAGATTCTATGCTGCCTTCAGCTGGGAAGACAAGCCACCAACACTTTGCTCCCCCAAAACAGAGTGCAACAGGTCACCCACTGGCATAGTGACCCAGTTTCTGGCACAGATTTGAGACGTAGGGGCAAAGAATAGTGCTGCCAATAGCAGCACTTATAATGCCCAAGAAGGGGCTGGCACAGCTTCCAGCACCACAGCGAATCATGTGAGGGGCCAGGGAACTTGCTCCCCCCACCCAGGTGCTCAGCTGTAGCATCTAAGGCCACTAGAGGCAGCCATCTAGTGGGTGGAGGGAACAAAATGGGAAGAAAATCCATGGTGCAGTCTACATAAAGAACACAGGCACTCTCAAGCCCCACTCTGCATGGACTTCTGTCACAGGAGGATGAGGAGCAGCGAATGATGGGGCTGTGAACCAGACTTAAAATGCAGACAGAAAGCTGAATTAAAAAAAAATGAGTGCAATACAGTGAGGCATATGAACACAGGTCACAGTTGAGAGCACTTATGCATAACAGAGGAGCTTCATGACAATCATGGGAAGTACAGGCACTTCCCTTACTCAAACAATGCTTGGGGGGGGGTGGAGGGGGAGATGTTCTGTGCAAAGAAAGAGGGTGTCTTTGAAATCAAACCAAATAACTATAAATGTTAAAAGCTGTTTAATTAGTGCCATCTGTCATATTGACTTATTTGTTCTTAATAAAGAAATGAGTGCCGCCTACTTTGTCATATTGACTGATATGTTCTTGATAAGTGCCGCCCACTACATCACGTTGTATCACAGGACAACAATGAAATGGAACTGTCAAGGTACTTATTCTAGATTAGTATTCTCTTCTATATCAGAGGCAGTGACAAATCACTGTGAGTGGAGGCGACACAACCCTAAATGTATTCAGAGGATGGCAATAGGATGAGTTAACTTTAAAAACTCTTTTTTTACTTTGTTTCTCACAGGAATTCAATATACATGCATATAACAAAATGCTACTACTCAAAGTGCAAATTCTTTGTATCAACTGAACAAGTCAACAGCCTCAGACAAAAGACATCAGTCCATCAGTGTTGGTAATCTTTGTTCAGTTTCAGACCACTTTTAAACAGATCAATGCAAACTACTAATTAAATAATTTTTCTCCATCTTCCTGTATAAACCTGTACTGACATAAATCTAATAATTTCTTTGTCACAGCATGTAAAATGGTCATGCCCATAATAAGACTGTTCTCTGACCTTTTAAATAAGGATGGTACAGTATACCAGGATAATGTTTAAAAATGCATATGAAACTGGGATTGTTGTGACCCAAAGCAGACCAAACCAAACAAAAACAAAAAAATCAGGAGTTTGTGGTCCAAATAGGAATGCAAATGCCACACAGAAACATAACATAGAAACATAGACTTTGATGGCAGATAAAGACCGCTTGGCCCACCTAGTCTGCCCATTTCCCAACCTAGAGGATAAGCTGCAGATCCTATTTAACCAACAGCCTATTTCTTCCTACCCCCCCACAAAAATTGCCTTATGTCTGTCCCATGCATTCTTGAATTCTCCCAGTTTTAGACCCCACAACCTCCTCAGGAAGGCTGTTCCATGTGTCCACTACCCTCTCTGTGAAAAAATACTTCCTCACATTGCCCCTGAGCCATCCGCCTCTATCTTCAAATTGTGTCCCTTTGTTCTTGCACATCTCTTTTTCTGAAAGATGCTACCCTCTTGGACTTTGTTGATTCCACTGAGGTACTGATTCCTCAATACTGTCAGAGCAGTATTGTTACATTTGTATACTGAAACACTTGTACTGTTGAAAACATTATCTTGTAATTTGCTATTCACTATTACACAGAAAAGTAGAAACATAGAATTCAACAGCTGAAGGAGATCAAAAGTCTCTAAAGTCTGCCCTTACTGTACTACCTCACCCTACTTCCATACCATATAGAAACAGAATCCGTCGGCAGATAAGGACCGCTTGGCCTACTCAGTCTGACAAGTTTGTCTGCCTATACTGTTACCATAGATCCTACCATCTCCATCCAGTCTTCCAGTCCCCCCCTTCCTCACTTTTTTTTTTTAACTAAGATTTCATTGAGCCTATCCCACACGTGCTTGAAGCCCACCACTGTTTCCACTCTCACCACCTCCACTGGTAGGCTGTTCCATGCGTCCACAATTCTTTCAGTGAAGAACTTCCTCACATCCCTCCTAAACTTCCTCCCTTCTGGCTTCATTGCATGCCCTCCTGTACCGGTGCATCTTCTCCTCTGAAAAATACTCCCCTCTTGAGCCTTGTTCACACATATTATTTATTTATTTACTTCAAATTGGTGACCGTGAAAGACACATTGAGCCGAGGCTCGTTTCCAGGTGCAACCCGGGTACAAGGTGTACAAAGTGGAAAGCAAAGATGTACAAGCAAACAACAAGTATCTGCCAGACAATACAGTACAAGGACATTTCATAGTATTAGGTAGTGCAGTAACAATTGTTAGTTGGAACAGCCAGTGGGAAACACGTCATGACATTTCATTTCTAAACAGTCGCTTATGCTGTATAATTACAAGTGCATATATATATACATATTTACAGTAGTGGTTTGTCCGGAAAGTGATCTAGCAAAGAGAGGGTGTTGTGGTGGGGGAGATTGGGCAGTTTGAGCTGGCATGAGGAGTAATAGTTACCTAGTGTGGCTAACTGGGGGTAATACTGAGCCCGAGAGAGAAGGGATTTGCTGCACAGCTTCAGCAGGGAGTAGGAGGGGAGAAGTCTGAGTAGCTGTTTAAAGGCTGATAAGGAGTGGGCCTGTTGGAGGTTGGGTGGAAGGTTGTTCCAAAGGAGTGGGAGCCGGTAGGAAAAGACGGCTTGCCCAGAGGCAGAGAGGGGGCATGAGAGGTGGAAGGTGCGAGCATGTCTGTGACAGAGTGAGTAGCCTGGGGATATGGCTTGGGAGAGGCGGGAGGAGAGGTAGGGGGGAAGGGAGTTAAGCCAATATTTAACTATGAGAGAAGCGATGTGGGCGGTCCACCTGTGCGAGAGAGGCATTAGGGATAGGGTGGAGTATAGGAGGCAGTGATGAGTGAGTTGGGGGAGGCAGTGGTGAACCGAATGAATGAGTTGAGCAGGATGTCAAGTTTAGAAAGGGAGGAGTTAGGGGCTGTGCCATAAATGATGCCCGCGTGGTCCAGCACTGGTAGGATGGTTTTGCGAACTAGTTCACACCAAGTGGGAATGGGGAGGCTGGCTTTGTTGCAGTAGAGGATGGCGAGTTTGGTACAGACGGCATCAACATGGGTGTCGAAGTTGAAGTTGGTATCCAGCCAGATTCCCAGGTACTTGAAAGTGGATACCGATTCGAGGGGAACTTCGTCCAAGGTGGAGATCAGAGGTGGTGCAAGTAGGGAGGTGAGCTTTTTTCCGGTACCGAAAACCATAGAGACGTTTTTTCTAGTATTAAGTTTTAGCTGTTTTTTCTGGAGCCAGGCTTGTACTCGGTCGAAATTGCTTTGGAGATTTGGGAGTACACTGTCATGGGAGAGGCCTGAAGCATAGATAATGGTGTCATCAGCGTACAGGTGCACGTTTGAGGAGAGACAGGCAGAGGGAGGGTCATTTATGAATAGGAAGAAGAGGATGGGGCCAAGGATGAAGCCTTGGGGGATGCCTGAGAGGATGGGTGGGGGGGGAGAGAGGGAGTCGCCTATTTGTACTTCCTGTTTCCTATTTTGGAGATAGGAGTGGAACCAGTTTATGGAAGGCTGGGTGAGGCCGAAGGAGCTTAATCTGTGGAGCAGTAGAGGGTGGGAGACTGAATCAAAGGCTTTTGCCAGGTCGATGAAGATGGCAGTAGTGGTTTGCCCCTTGTCCACGGCTGAGAGAATGGTGTCGGTTACACTTAATAAGGTGGTGGTGGTGGTGGAATGAGATTTTCTGAAGCCTGACTGAAAGGGGGGAGAGGGAGCTGTTTGTTGAGAGGAAAGGGGCCAATTTGGATAGCATGAGAGATTCTTGGATTTTGGCGAGGGAAGGGAGGAGAAAGATGGGTCTGTAGTTTCTCAGAAGGGAGGGGTCACCACCTTTATGGACAGGAAGGATTTTGATGCGTTTCCAGGTGGAGGGGACCATGGCTGTGGTGAGTGAGATTTAGTATGTGAGTTAGAGGTGTGGCTATGGCGGGGGCGGAGATGCGGAGCAGCCTTAGATGCAGGCCATCTGGGCTGGTTTTGAATCGGTTCAGGGAGGTGAGAGTGGTGTAGACTTCCAGGGGTGTGAAAGGTGGAAGGTGAAAGCCATGGCAGGAAGGGGTGAATTTTGGAGGCGGATGGAGTAGGGGGTGAGTCGGGCAGGGCAGAGGAGATGAAGAAAGAGTTGAAGAGATCGCTTACGGAGGCACGGTCAGAGACGATTTTGCCGTTGATGTTCAGGCTAGGACTAGCTTGTTTGGTGGGTGGGTTTATGAGGGAGTTTATCACCTTCCAGAAGGCCACTGGGGAGGCTTGGTGCATGGTGAGTTGAGCCTTAAAGTAATGGGCCTTGGATTGCCAGATTGCTTTGGTGCAGTTGTTTCTGAGAGATCTGTAGGATAGGAGGTCACAGGAGGTGATGGAGGTTTTGTAACGCCTCCAGGCCTTGTCTCTGGTGCGATACAAGGTGATGAGGTCGGCTGTGATCCATGGGTGGTGGTATTTTTTTTACTCTGGCTCTCCTGAGAGGAGCGTGATGATCCCACGTATTTAGGAAAATATTGCAGAAATGGGAAAGGGTGGTGTCAACATCATGAGCAGCAAAGACTGGGAGCCAGTCCGCATCTGACAGGTCACACTGTAGGGTGGATTCATCGAGGAGATGTAAGGGGCGGGTTACGATGAATTTGGGACTGGAGTGCGGTGAACGGATTTTACGAATACAGCAGGTAATGCAGTGGTCACTTAGGGCATCAGAAAGGGTGCCTGAGGTGGTGATCCTGTGGGGGTGAGTGGTTAGGATCCAGTCCAGAAGGGTGTGTTTTTGTGATCAGTGGTTGAGTCAGGTGGGTTCCTGAATTAGCTGGGAGAGATTTAGGGCTCTGATCCTCAGGGCTGCAGGTTTGGTGGAGGAAGAGAGCCAGTCTAGGTTGAAGTCGCTCAGAAGAATGAGTTCACCATCTGAGGTGGTCGATGAGATGGTTGAGATGGTCATGATGAGGGAGTCAGGTGAGGGCTTAGGCGGGGTATACAGTACCCCTAGGTAAAGGGGGGTGGACGAGGGGAAGGATAGCTGAGCGACTAGGGATTCATGGGAGGATGGGCATGATTCTTTGAAAGTGATGGTGCAACTAATGGATTGTCTGACGTACAGCGCTATCCCCCCCCCGCCTCGCTTGCCGCGGTCCTGCCGGAACAGGATATAGTTTGGGATGGCAAGAGAGGGGTTTAAGATTTTGGCGGAGAGCCATGTCTCGGTGATACAGAGTATGTCAGGTTGATACTGGCTTGTCCAGACAGAGAGGGTGTCAAGTTTAGGGAGAAGGCTCCTTGCGTTAATGTGGAATATGTGGAGACCCTTTGGGAGTGAGTTTAGGAAAAGACTGAGATGGGGTGCAGGTGCCGGAGAGGTTCGTATTGTTGCTGTGGGGCCAGGGTTTGGGTGTATATCACCTGCCAGGAGCAAGAGTAGCAGGGGGCAAGGAGAGGGCGGTGGACTGCTTGTGTCTGCTATTTGGGCGCCTAGGGGGTGGAGCTCAGAGGTTTAGGCAACACAGAAAGGCCTCTAGGTTTAGCAGGTGTGAGTGAAGCAGTGAGGGGTGAATGGAAGGGGAAGGGTGAGTGGGGTGAAGAAGGGAGAGAGTTAGGTGCGAGGGGAGGGGAAGAAAGATCGTGGGTAGAACTGTGGTGTTGTGCCAGAGGGAGTGCGGAAGGGGTGGCTCGGGGGGAGGGGGGGATGGAGTGTAGTGTTGGGGAAGGGAGGACAAGATGGGGGGAGGTGGAGTCAGACAGCGGGGGGCGTGAAGGTGGAGACTGAAGTAAGAGGCATATTTGTAATGTAAGAAACATAGTGGCTGAGCTGGACATTATCAAGAAGAATATTGGTTGTGGTGGCGGCCTCTTGTGGTGAAAAAAGATAATTTGCTAATGGGGAAGTAGGCTGATTGGTTTTAGACAGTCACGTGATGGAAAACCAGTCACGTGACATTTTCTATATAATGGAATGCCGACCAAGGGTGGTAGAGGAGGAGGTGGGGAGCTGGAGCGAAGCGACGGCAGGGCCCTCTTCAGTTCAGAGCACTGAGCTGGATTCCAAAAAAAGCACAGAAAGTGCTTGGTTTTGCTGCTGTACCTGTGGCCAGTCGTTGGGGAGGGCGTCCTTAAGCCCTCTCGGACCCTCGGGGGAGCTGCCGGAGTGATGCTTTTATGATCTGTGGATGTAAGCAGAGAACAGGAGGATTAAAAACAGGCACGTTTTAGGAGGAGCTGTTTAAATGAAGTGGGGGATGGATTGGGGGTGGAGGAGCAGGAGAGGCCGAGATTGCCAACTCTAACAACAGCTGAGGGCAGGTAATTTGAATTGAGGGGACAAAAGTCAGCTTTTACTCCTTACAGAAAATAAAATTAATAAAGCTCTCACTGCTGCTGTACTTAAAAGATTTGGACGAATGTTTCCCTTAATTAGCACTACGTTTCATTTAACACAACATTTCATGTTCCAGAAATACAATTTAAAAGCTGCAAGATTAAAACTGCTAAAAAGTCCTAGAGTTCAGGGCTGCTGCCTGAGAAACTATTCAGTTCAGAGCACTGAGCTGGGTCCCAAGAAAAGCACCAAAAGTGCTTGGTTTTGCTGCTGTATCTGTGGCCAGTCATGGGGGAGGGCATCCTTAAGCCCTCTGGGACCCTCGGGGAGTCGCCAGAGCGATACTTTTATGATCTGTGGCCAGTCGTGGGGGAGGGCGTCCTTAAGCCGTCTCAGACCCTCAGGGAGCCCCTGGAGTGATGCTTTTACGATCTGTGGCCCATGAGGTACCTATAGGTCTCCATCATGTCCCCCCCCCCCCTCTTCCAGTGTGTGTATACTGAGATTCCTCAGCCTTTCATAGGGCTTTTGATGCAACCTCTGTACCGCCTCTGCCCTATGTCCTTCCTGATATGTGGTCTCCAGAAATGGACACAGTACTCTCACTAGTGATTGCTACAGTGGCACCACTGCTCTCCTTCTATTTGTAATTCCCCTCCCTATGCACCCCAGCATTACACTGGCCCTTCCTACTGCTTTGATGCACTGCCCTGCCACATTAAGGTCATCAGATATGATAACCATAAGGTCTCGTTCCTGCTTTGTGACTATCAATACCTCCCCCCCTCATTTCATTCACCACTCCTGGGTTTCTGTGCCCTAGGTGCATAATTTTGCACTTTTATGCATTGAAACCCAGCTGCCATATCCTCGACCACGCCTCAAGTTCTCTCAGGTCTCTAGTCATTCTCTCCACTCCCTCTGGGGTATCTACTCTACTGCAGATTTGGGTATCATCTGCAAAGGCATCCCCAACCTTCCAGCTCTTCTGCAACATCACTTACGAAGACATTGAAGAAACATGGTCTCTGCACTGAGCCCTGAGGTCCCCCGCTGGTCACTCTCGCCTTATCACAGTGAGTGCTATTTACCTTCATGACTATCCTCTGCTGCCTATCCATCAACCAGTTACTTACCAAGTTTACCACCTTGGGCCACACCTCTGTACTGCCCAATTTCCTTATAAGCCTCCTGTGTGGTAGGGTGTCAAAATCCTTGCTAAAGTCTTAGCAGGCCACGTCCACTGCCCCTCTGATCTATTTCTCTGATCACCCAGTTGAAGAAATCAATCAGATTTTCCTGACATGACCCCCACCCCCCATGAATCCATGCTGCTTCAGATCTTGTAACCAACTTGATTCAAGATGCTCAACTAGCCTTTCTTTTAACATTGTTTTCCATTAACTTCCCCCATCACTAATATTAGACTGATCAGGCTATAGCTGCCAGCCTCCTCTAAGCTGTGGCTTTTATGGAGCAGGGCTACATCTGTCCTCCTTCAGTCCTCTTGAACCACTCCTATTCCTGTTAGTTTGCAAGCAGCACCATCTCTGAACTCCCTCAGCACCCTTGGATGTATCCCATCCAGTTCCATAGCCTTATCCATCTGCAGAATGAAACTGTGTCTATTTCCCTCCCTCCAGTATTTCTGCTGCTTCTACGTGGTCCATCCCCCTCTCCTTCCACTGTGAAGACTGAGCAGAAGTACCTGTTCAGGACATCTGCTTCTTCCTGATCCTCCTCTGCAAAGTCTACCCAGCCCTTCTTAGCCTCACAATCCCTCTCCTTGTTCTCCTCTTTTCACTTAAGCATTGTCATCGAGGTACAGATCAGGAAGCATAGGAAAACCAGGAGCAGTTGTAAAATTTGTAACAAGTGTTTTATTATAACAGAAAAATAATAATAAAAATTGATCATTATAACTATTTACAAAGGCAGTACAAACATAAAAAATGAAATCCTCTTGAGATTAACTATTTCCAAGTTTCAGTCTCTGTGTCTCGGTCTCTGTCTCTCCCCTGCAAAATATTGCTGCTCATTTTATAAGTCTGTGCCTGGGAAACTCGTTAAGAAAATAGCATGCTTCTCACACAATGTTCTTGTCAATGTTCTTGCAGGTGCAGCAAAAAGAACACAATGACCCAGAACTGACCTCTTCTTGACAGCATCTCAGAGAGTTTGCAAACCAGCTTCTCAGGTCAACCCCTTGAGTTCCAAATAGCTTTTTGCAATCATTTCAACAGTATAACTATATACAGTTTAGACAAAGGGATCCCAGTATCAGTGACATTTCCACATAAAGATTAACATATGTTTTTTTACCTGCAGATATGCAAGGGGGAAGAAAAGACAGAAATAGCAAGGGAAGGCAGAGAGATAGCGAGAGGTGGAGAATTGCGAAACCATCAGAGTGATCATTTCCTAGGTCTCACAAGAAAATTTGGTTGCACAACCAGACAGACAAGAGACAGAAAAGGAGAGGATAGAACAGATCCTTGCATTTAAACTCTTTCTGCATAACAAATGGGACAGGGCCTTATTAAACCCTGTCACAAGCATCTGAAGAAAGCTTTATCCCAGTTAGCTACCTCTTTTGTTATCCTTTCTTCTGTTTGTGCCTTTGTGCCACTCACTCCCTTCCCTGCTTCCCTCTGCTTCACCTGGTACACCTACTTATGCTCTTCCCTCTGCATCTCTTTGTACCTTCTGAATGCCGCCCCTTTAGCCCTCATCTTCAGAGCCACTTCCCTCAAGAACCAAAGTGGTCTCCTTTTCCTCCTGTTTTTATTTACTTCCTTTGTGCAGGTTTGTTGGCTTCATGACATCTTCCCTTAATTTACCTTACTGTTCCTCCATCCCCATCCTGACAATCCCCCCCCCCCCGCTAGGTTGTCTCTGAGGCATTCACTTATTTTTGTTTTTTTATCCACTCTCCTGAAGTCCAGGACCCTCATCCTTGTGGAAGGAAAAGTATGCCTCTTTGCAGACGACACAAAGATCTACAACAGGGTTGATACACAAGGGGGTGGAAAGGAAGAGAAAGGAACTTGGCAAGGTTGGAGGAATGGTCAAAAGTATGGCAGCTTAGATTCAATGCAAAAAAGTGCAAAGTAATGTACCTGGGTAACAAAAACCCAGGGGAAGAGTACACAATAGGAGGGCGGTACTAACAACAACAAAATGGAAAGGGACCTGGGGGTAGTCATATCAGATGACCTAAAGGTAACCAAGCATGTGAGAAGGCAGTAAGTAGGGCTGGGGATACTGAGATGTATAGGAAGAGGCATCACTAGCAGAAAACAGGAAGTTGTTATCCCTCTGTACAGACAGTTGGTGAGACCTCATCTGGAATACTGCATGCAGTTCTGGAGACCCCATCTCTGCAAGGACACAGACAGGATGGAGGAAGTCCAGAGGAGGGCAACCAAAATGGTGCAGGGTCTGCACCAGAAGCCATACAAAAAGAGACTTAAAGAGCTTAATATGTATACCCTCGAGGAAAGGAGGGAGACAGGGGACATGATAGAAACTGTCAAGTACCTCAGGGGAATCAACAAAGTCCAAGAGGGTAGCATCTTTCAGAAAAAGAGATGTGCAAGAACAAGGGGGCACAATTTGAAGATAGAGGGGGGATGGCACAGGGGCAATGTGAGGAAGTATTTTTTCATGGAGAGGGTGGTGGACACATGGAACGGCCTTCCCAAGGAGGTCATGAGGTCAAAAATAGTGGGGGGTCTGGCCCACCGGTGCAACAGTAGGTTTACTGCTTGCGGCACCAGCGACCTGGGTTCAGAAACAGACTCAGGTAGCTGGAGGGCTGGCCGGGGGAAGAAGGACTGAGCACCCATCAGCCGCTCTCTTTCTCTGGGAGGGGAGGGTTACCCGTCCCGCTACTCTACCGCTACCTGGGTGATCACGGGTGGCGGTGTATCTAGGACTGCCAGTAGGAGGGGGGGACGTAGGCCGGGAGCCAGAGCATCTGCACGTCATGACGTGCTCCGCCCCTAGGCCCCCCTTGCATGCCTACGTCCTCGGGGATGGCACCAGAAAAAACAGGAAAAATGGACCCTGTCACGGAGGATGGAGATGAGACCCAGCTGCCCCAGATAACCCACAACCGGCTCCCAGTGGATGCCGCAGATGGACCTCGTGACACACAATAATGGACTGGAGGGATAAAGGGGTCTCCCCCTCCTCCCCGCCCAGTGGGGGTAGGCTGAGGCAGCATGGAGGTAGGTCCGAGTGTCTGCATGGGAGATACCTGGGGAGGGATTAGGGGATCACAGTCTAGGGCTCCCTGAGGAAGTTCCACCGTGGCAGAGAGAAGGGCAAAAAAAAAAAAAAAACAGTGGGGAAATTCAAGAATGCCTGGGACAAACATAAGCAACTGGAAGAAGTAGGTTGCTGATTAACTAGGATCAGCAGCTTATTCAATAGGTAGGGAAATGGGCAGACTGGGTGGGCCAAGCGACCCTAATGCCATCAAAGACTATGTTTCTATGTCCATGTTTGTGAGCCCTAGGTCCAGTATTACCTCATCTCGAGTGGGCTCTTTGACTAGATGACCTGAGAAACGCCCCCTGCAGGAAGTCTAGGATGGTCTTGCTTCTAGTGGAAGCTGCGGCTGGGAAGCTCCAATTTACATCTGCCAGGCTGAAGTTCTCAACCAGCAGCATCTACCTCCCCCTTTGTTTGCCATCGTGCTGATGGCTTCCCCCAGTGCTTCGACCAATTCTTCCTCCTGCGTTGGAAGTCTGTATATCACCCCAGTGCA